>WBMZ01009535.1:0-714387 GCA_013400975.1 Atrichornis clamosus | reverse complement strand
GCTGCCGGTGGCGGTCCCGGGGCGGGCGCGGCGCTGCCGCCCGCCCCTCCCTCGCACCCACACGGGCGCTTCCCCGCGGAGCCCGGCGGGGCCGCGCCGTGCGCTGCCCCCGGGCATGAGGATTGAGGCCGGCGGCGAGCGCGGAACAGGAGGAGCGGCCGGTTCCATGGGCCGCGGGACTCCCCGAGGCCGGCGGGGCTGAGGTGCGGTGGGATGCGGTGCGGTGCGATGCGATGTGTGCCGGGGCGGGTGAGCGCGGGCGGGACGGGTCGGGACGGCAGTGCCGGGTCCAGCACAGGCATGACAAGCGTGGGTCAGGGACCTGGTCCGGCTGGGCCAGAGGCTGGGTCCGGCTCTGGGTCCGTCGTGTCACTGAGCACGGCCTGGCACAGGGTGTCGTGTGCCTTCCCGAAGTGACAGCCGCTCAGCCAGCGCCCAGGGATGCGTAAGGGGCCACGCGTTTTGGGGACACCGCAGGGTTTGAGCTATGATGGGTGAGGTGTGATCCTTCCGAGATACCCCCATGCCCCAGGGTGTGTGTCAGGGAAAACGACCTGAGTGACGGGTCAGCAGCGTTCCCGGGCTGTGGAAGGCTGCTCTCATTGCTGGGAATGTGTCTCAAGCAGCTGGACAGTGTCCCGAGGCAATCTCCTTTTGCAGGACGTATCTAACTCCACTTTCCTCCCCCACTCTAGTTTTCTGCACCTGGGAAATCTGAAGTGGTTCTCCTCAAACAAAACAGGTAAAACTACTTGTATCGTAGGAATTTTGCTAAAGGCTTTGCTTGAAAGCAAGCATGCAAATTTTAGCAAATTATAACGCTGAAAAAGGTGGAGTTTAGACACAGGCCATACATTTTTTTTTCCTCAGGAAGCTTAATGGTTCAAAGCAGGGGTGTTTGATGAAAAGGTTGTATTACCAGGAAGGTATGCAGTCAGCTTTAGGGTATACAGATATGTGTGGGCCTGTGTGTGTATATATATATGAATAAACACACTTTATATATATATAATTCTATATATAACTTTTATATATAACAACTCAGTAGTCAAGTTTCTTTAACGTGATGTTAAGCACTAAACACAGGCATCCTGTAACAGACATATCTGTGACCATTTATTTGTGACTGCATAGCTTTCCATCAGCTAATGATTAGTTCAGAGTGGAGAATGTGTTATTTTTATACTTATTTTAAAACTAAACATCCTTCTTTTCTCACCCCTCCCCCCAATTCTTCCACTTTTTCTCCCTTCTCACTGGATATTACGTGCTCTATACTTAGTTTCCACATTGAACTCTCAGGATCCTTTGGGATTTAGCTAGAGTAAACACACCCATTTTAGTTTGACTGGGAGTTGGTAGTATGTAATAACCCTCAATGACTAATGATTCACAGATAATCCCGAGGTTGTACAGTCTGGTCTCTTAGTGAAAGTTTGGTCTTCATAGGAAAAAGAAACCACCCCAGAAATGCATTGTACAAATTCTTTGAGTGTGTAACTGACTCTGAATTTTGTTTTGTATTTTTGAAATGCTGCAAATATATTGTCTGTTCTTTTTTTTTTTTTAATTTTATTTTATTTAATAAGTACAGAACTCACAGGTTGCCATGTTTATGTTGCTTGTGTTTGGATTGCTACTGCAAGAAATTCTGGCTAATTCCCAAGCTGAAAATCCTACTGACTTCACAAACATTCCAGAAGAGCCATTATATAGCTACAAAGCCATCAACTTGCCAGATGAGCATATTCCATACTTTCTGCACAATAACCAGCATGCTGCTGACGCCTGTAAGCAGGATGCTCTTTGCCCATATAAAGTAAGTTTGCTTTTTTCTGTTTGTTGAAATGTCACCTTGGGGTGGTTTGTTCTTGGGAGTCGTAGCAGTTGAGGATGGTGATTAATTGGTCTCTTTGCCAATTAGTCAGGAAAAGGGTTTGTTTTAGAACAAATTAAAGACAAAAGCTGCTGTGCAGTGTGTGTCCTCTTTGGAGCCTCTGTTGTGCATGAGGAATCTGGGTGTTGTTTCTCAAACTCTGAAAGCAGACCAAACCAAAAGCCTTTTATGCAAGATTTATGAATAAGAGGTCATTTAAAAGCTAACTACTAACTTAAGTCATTTCCCATTTTTCAGTTGCAAAACCTGATTCAGTCATTCTGTGTTGCAGAAACACTTGAAGAAACTAAAATCCTGCTGGGGTTATGAGAAATCTTGCAGATCAGAGTACAGGTTCAGTTACCCAGTGTGTGATTATGTTGAAACTGGATGGTAAGTTTAATTTTAAAAGTCTGTGGTACATTATGATAAAAAAAGAGTGTAGTGCTCACTTTGATATTAGCTGTGAAGTAAACATTATCGTGATATCTGGAATTTAAAGCGTGATTCTTTGTGGAGACCTGTGTGTATATAAAATGTGTGTATTTATACATAACATGCCTTTCAACATGATTTTAAAAATTTAACTTTTTAAGGAAGAAAATACTGTTGGAAATGCTTCCTGCCAGAATGTTTTTATTATTCTGATTTAGCCTTGAATTCAGATTCCTAAAATAACTGTATTTCCTTTCTTAGCTTTAAAAACAGAGGAAAAAATGTTAAAAAAAAGTTATTCCCATTTAGGGGAGAATAGCTTTAAATTGTCATTGATGTTTTCACTTACATGCATCTGATAAGTGCTTCCTGTTTTGGCATCTTAAATGCCAATAAAATAACTGACTGATTCTTCTGTTCCACTTTCAGTGGGAAAATGTTATCTGGTGAAGTTATTACTAGAATTGAGCAACAGACCTTGATTTGTTTTCCTCTCTCCCTCACCCATCAGGGCAAGTGACATTGAGACAGCCCAGCGGATATTCTGGAAGCAGGCAGACTTTGGATATGTTCAAGAGAGGCTCAGTGAAATGAAAACCCATTGTAAACCTGCAGCAACAGTAGGTATTTCTGAGAGATATGATACTTTGCACTGGTTTTTAAACGTAATTTTTGTTACTGACAGAATTCTATTTGTTTTTTTCTTAACAGGGGGATTCATCTCTGACCTGTTCCCGGTACCTTCAGCACTGCAGAGCAACAAACCTGTACATTGATTTACGAGCTGTAAAGAGAAACCACGACAGGTCTCTGATTTGCTTGTGTTACAGTTAAAATGGGATGGCAGGAAAAAGGATTTGAGAATTTCTTTAACAAAGCTGGTTTGCTTGTTGCCATGGGTTTTACTGCTGATCAGAGACTTGTTGACATCCTGTTGAGGTTTGCACCTCTTCGTTGCTGTCTGCTGCTGCTGTCAGCAGCACTGGCTGTTTAAAAAACCTAAGTTCTCAGTTTCATGAAATGCTGATGGCTGATTGAAATCCTCCCTTCTGGTGGAAGAGAGGAAGGCTTTTCTGTGTTTTCAGTCACGTCCTTTCTTGATAGGATGATGTGCAAAATACAGTTGTTTTTGTCTGAGGCACCAAGACCTTTCCTGTGCCTTTACAGCAGAGCCAGGAATTGCATTTTTAGATACAGATGCAACTGAGGAGAGATCTGAACCTGGGTCTGCCACATCCCAAATTAAAATGCTGTATATTGGAAATCTGGATAAAAACCCATGCCACTGATGCTGGCATGACCTTCTGCCTTGTCTCTGAAGTCAATGTCTTGAGCTGCTTCATGACTGACACTGATATTACCCTTCAGAATGGGTTTTGCCATCTTCACAGCCTGTCCAGAAGGCTAATTTAGGCAGTGCTTTTAGTTGGCAGTTTGTTTCCATTAAATTTGTTTCTGCACTTCACTCTTTGTGTGTCATATAAAATCCTTGGGAAGAGAACTGTGTTGTGAAATCTGAGGTGAATTTCAGTGAGAAATTGCTGAAACCAAACAAAAACTTCAACTAGTGATAATACATAATCAAGAATAAGTAATCATCTAGCAAAATCTAATTAAATTACTCATTTGGGTGTGTGAAAATGATTCCTAATAACATTCTGGGTGGATTAGTGCTGTTTTCTGAGGTGATGGCTAGAACTGAAAAGACACTACTATCTTTATTTGGGAATTGTGGGAAATGCTTGATTTATGCTGAGGAAAATACTCTGGTTTTAAATATATATGAAGTGCCTTGCTGAACTGAGACTAAGTAGCAATGGCTTGAGTCTGTAACTGAGATTGCAGGGCACTGGTAGCCCTGTTGCACAAAAGCTGATAGACTTTTTCTAATTTGCATTAGATTCAAAGAAGACTTTTTCCAGAAGGGAGAAATTGGCGGTCACTGCACCCTCGACGTTCAAGCATTTTTGGCTGAAGGTCAGCGCAAGAGCCCTCTGCAGTCTTGGTAAGAATCTCTTGTCAAGGCTACTCCCAAGTTCACTTACTAATTATTTTTGATTTTTGTCACTGGCATTAGCAGCTGCTTGTAGGGGATCTCATACTGAGGGAAGCTGCTGCTTTTAAGGTCAATTAGAGAGTTCATGTCAGAAACCCCTGGTAACTACATCTATGCAGAACGTCTGAACCATACTGTGTGTAGTTGTGTCCTGCCTAATTTGCAGCAGCAAAAGGTCTGAAAATGTCTTGCAATTGGAAGTTCTAACCTTCAGGAGTTTTCCGGGCAAGATGCTGGTGCTATGCCTCATCTGTGTGTCGAAGGGATAATTGTGTAGTGAGGTGCCTTGAAGTTGGCACTTGTGTGTAAGTTCACACAGTCCCTGGTGAGGATGGGGCCAGTGCAACGCCTGCTCTGGATCTGGATCACACAGTGTTCCCAGGCAGCCTGTGCTTGGAGTGTGAGGTGGGCAACAGTCCACAGGCTGAGTGGGAAGTGCAGAGTATCACAGTTTGCTTGTTAGCACTTCAAAGCTGCATTGCCAGTTAATTGATGAAGGAATAGGAGCCATTAAGGCCATATAATAATGCATTTTTATGCCTTTCTCATGTTTTTTTTTCCCCACCATTTTGCATTGATGGTTAATTTAAGTCAAGAACTGCTGCAGAGGAGGAAGACTTTTCTCCTCTACTTGCTACTGTCATCACAACTGCTCATCCTTGTTTAGATCCAGGAGTAATAAATACTGCATCTACATTCATTATTCCAACGAAAGCACAGAGATCTTGCTTGAGTGTCTTTGGCAATGCAGATCAAGTTGGAAGGGCCCACAGACTCAGGCTCTGAGGCTCTTTGTTACAGCTCTGCTGCCTTGATTTGGAGATCAAAGGTGCTGTTCACTCCTGAGATCAAAGGCAGTGTTTAACCTCTAGAAGCCCTGAAGAACTTTCCAATATAATTTCAAATCATTTTAATTGTCAGACTCTATCAGTTTTCAGCAGTCCTGTTAAATCAAATGGACTGGGTGGACACTTACTAAACCTGAGACATGTGAAGTACATTTGTTTAAGTGTGTTAATGTCAAAGCATGTTCTGTGTGATTGAATCTTCCTAGGTTTGCAGAACTCCAGACATTTACTGCATTAAACTTCAGGCCTCTAGAAGATGAGAAGTGTGACATTGTTATTGAAAAGCCAACATACTTCATGAAATTAGATGCAGGTAATTGTATCTTTAGGTTTATTTTTTTTTTTTATTCTGCAGTAAAAAAGCAGATATTCAACTTGCTCATCTGCATTATGCCTTTGTGATTTTTAAGTTCACTTGTAATATGAAAAATAATGTGAGTTTTTAATTCCTTTTTTTTTGGTGTAGTTCCAGTGGTGAACTTGGAAACTAAAATTGAAAATCTTATATTTTCCCAGGAATGATTTTTAAAAGATCAGAATGATTTCCTGCTGCTCGCCTTGCACAGTTGTTCTCTGGACTGTGGTTTGGTGGAGTTTGACTTCGTGCCAAAGGCTGTTCTCTGTACTGTCTCTGGCTGTGTTTCTGCATGGCAGGTTTCATGCCATGAAACACAAAGTGTGGGTGTCTGTGCCTTGTAGGATGTGTTCAGTAGCAGGATGCTGTGTGGATGGGATGATAGGGAAGTGGTATTCCAAGAGGGGCAACACTCCTAAACACCCAGGCATGTTTGGGGATCAGCCGGTGGTATCTGACAATTTTTGAGCTTCACCAGCCTTTTTGTAGGTGCAGCAGAGTTTGCAGACAAGTGTTAATGGGAGAGGGTGTTGAGGATGTGGACAGACAAACCAGCTGCAGTGGGGTGAGCTGTGGGCTGAGCAGGAGTGCTGTGTTCTGTCCCTGGGACTCACAGCAGCTGTAACCTGAATTGCTCCTCTTCCCCTGCCAGGATCTTACATTTAAAGCAAAGTTGTTGCAGGGAGCTGGACTGTGTTGCCTCCTTTGTGTCATGGTAGTTTTTTGTACACCAAGAATGAGCAGGAATGCTCTCTGGGAGAAAACCTGAGGAATGACTTGGTTTTGGCTTGTGTGAAAGTACAAGTTCTGTCTTGCAGCCCCGCAGACAGAGCTTCCCTTAGCCCCACTAAAGCAGAGCCAAGATCAGTGCCCAAGGCCAGTTTTCCTGTTTCCTTGAGTCTGTGTTAAAGCAGGAGTTCCTTCATATCCTTCGGAGAGCAGCTGCAGACTGTAATTAGAAATAGCACATGAAGCTTATCTTTTTCTTATTCCTTCTTTTGGCTACTCTTCTAACTCATCTGTACTTTTTAAAGACACATTTTATTTCAGATTTCTTACCTTGATTCCTTCCCTTTAGAGGTTTCCTTTTTTAGGGGACTTCAGTCAGAAGCAGGAAAAACCTAATATGAAAAGCAGGATACTAATAAGGAAAAATGCATAAACCAATAAAAGTGGAGCAAGTAATGCAGTGCTTTGCTAACAATTCTTTCTTTCTTTCTCAGGTGTTAATATGTACCATCACTTCTGTGATTTTGTCAATCTTTACATTACCCAGCATATCAATAATTCCTTCAGTACTGATGTCAACATAGTCATGTGGGACACTGTAAGTCTGCTGTGCTTTTAACATATTTGTAATGGGTTGTATTTCTGCTTTATGGACACTCTGAAGGTTTGAGCAGCCAATCCTTAGCTCTCTTGTGGGCATAGCTATGTGGAAATGATAAATATTTGGGTCCTTTTCGTACATGTACATGAATAACGGTTGGGGAACAGATTTTCTATGATAAGCCGTGTGCTGTTGGAATTCTCAGCTATTGCTAGGGCACAGTTATGCCTTTGGTGTGACTTCAAAAATAACAGGATCAGTATTTCTAATCTGTAGCATTCGAACATTTCATGCTGTTTTTTATAGGTTTTTTTCTCTTGGAATACTGAGTTGGAGTTACTCAATTGTTTCTTCTGTATTTAAAAAGAAATGCAGTCTTGCATGTTTGTAAGTCAGTAATGTGCAGCTAAATTAAATCCTTACATTTATCAAAACAGGGTTTAATATTTAATTCCTTTAAGGAGCCTTCTCGCAGTTATTTCCCTCCATCACCTTTCACATGGCCATGATAACATATAAAACAGGTTTTTAAGTGGGGCTGTTTCTGCTGTACTGCTGAGTTGAAACCATGACTGTGTTTAAGAGTAATACTAGTTTTATTGAACGGTATTTAAGTTGTGTAGGAGGGTATTAAACTAAATAAAGAACAACTGGGCAATTTGTAATATGCCAGATAACGTGTGTAATCAGGTTCAGAAATAACACAGTTCTTGACTAGGACACTGTCCCATGCCTGTTTTGTGCTCATAAAAAGCTGAGTTTTCTTTCTAAGTATTTACTGCTAGAACAACTAAAATTCAATAGAGAACTGCAAATATCCCCTGCTTGCTATTTAATGAGAAACCCCTTTGGCTAGAAGAAACCCTTTTTGCTAATTCTATTACATTTTAAAGCTAAAATGAATGCCATCTGTCAGATGAGCAAGCTCTCTAGGTGTTATACAGGGACCTGTTAATCCAGTGCAAATGGCTTTCTGAAAAGATCAGGTGTCAGACAGCGTTGAAAATTACTTTGAAAAGCAACTCTGTCTTATACTACATTATTGACTCAAATAACTCTTTCAAATGTGCATTCAAAGTACTGCCACAGTGCTATCATTTTAAATGAGCGTGACCTGCTCAGGCAGAGTTCAGTGCTGTGTAAAACCAGGTGATGGCACCAGGCAACTGCTGATCTACTGTCTGTGCTCATCAAAAGGTAGACTCGAGCTTATTATTAATTCTCTTTTGTTTTTCCCCTTGATGTAATTAGATTTGGCCATACTTCCTAGCTACTGTTCTTATTAAACAGTAATGCCCTTAGATGTAGGTTAAACAAAGCAGAAAATGAGTAGGAATTCCACTGGGTGTTGGTTTGCAGATCCTCTGCAAACGCAGGGAAGCAACGTTTGTAAAGCACTTTTAAGGAGAGCAGAAAGGGTTAGAAAGCGGTGCTTTCATCAGTTCTCCACTTCTAATCTGGAAGAGCAGTTCTTGTAACGCATGGCCAGAAAGCAGCCTGGATTGTAAAATTCACTAAAACCTAATGGCAGAGGGAGGGGAAGGCCTCTTCAACTGAAGGAAATCTGGTGCCCTTTAGATTCTTTTACGTTTCACTAGCTATCTGTTCTCTTCTGTGATCATTTGTAGTCTTATTTTCAAGTTTCTGATTGAGAATGTTCCCACATAACTTTCCAAGCAGCCTGAACCAGCCCCAGAGTTGAAAGGAAGCTTTAAGTGAGGATCTGCAGCAGGGCTACTGAGGGCACATTTAATTGCATGCAAAGAGCAAGAGGGGGTGACTCAGCCCTCGGATGTGTAGGAAATGTGACGGATTGAAGGCAAGAGCCCCTGCTGCTGGGATAATGTTGTAGGGAGTACATGGCTCTTTCAAGGTTCCACAAAGTGATGCTGCAAAGGGGAGAGGGTTTTTACTGCTCTGTATCGAAACTTCGTAGCTGTTTCTTCCACCAATTCAGATAATTGCCTTCAATTTGTGATACATGTGCAATGTGCAGGTGTGCAATCCCAAAACAGGCAAATGCAAAACCTTTGCATTGTTGTGACTTTTTACCTCAAACTTCAGTGCTGCACTTGAATTCCCAGGTGCTTTTTTTTAGTCTCAGGAGTCAAGGTTCAGGCCTTCCACCATCCCCATGCTTCTGTTAATTCAAATTTAACTTGTGTTCTGCTGGCTCTGGGAAAAGCAGTAAGTAATTCTGACTCCTGACTCAGAAATTCTAGTCTGCTACTGAAGAATTTGTCTAGTTTGCTAATTGATAGTTTTTATTAAAAATTGAAATTCCTGACAGGTAATTTGAGTTACCTGCCGCTGTAAGCACAGAGTTTGGTGCTGTGTAATGTCTGTGTTCTGTGCTAGGCTGCCTTGAGTCCCCTGGTGGTGTTGCACTTATCAACTCTGTATTAAAACTCATGTACAGAACTTGTAAATCATGAAGAGAGGTTCTAATATGCATCTTTGTAATTGTTATACCCTTGTGATTTTTGCTTTCCTCCTAGAGCTCATATGGCTACGGTGACCTGTTCAGTGAGACATGGAAGGCATTTACTGACTATGAAATAATACACTTGAAAACCTTTGACTCTAAAAGGGTATGGAATTTTATATTTTATTTTCATTCCTAGTCACTAGGAAGCAAAATATGACAATTTCTCAAGCTACTTGTAGTTCTGGGTGTTCCAGAGGAAAGCATTAATTCTTTTCATGCATATTTAATTTGTGTAATATGAGCATTCTACCTCAGAAACAAGAGACAGAGCTGTAACCTAATTCTGTGGTGTGTCTATCCTTTACATAGATGGATCTAACTTTTGTGTCCTGAGAGGTGTATTTATGTGTGGGTTTTGCTTCTGCAGGACCCATGGCTGAAGTTAAGAGTTATCACATGGTCTTTCTAAAGTCTTCTGATTCCTCCTGAGGTGTTTCTTTCCCCCTGTAACCATTGGTATATCTGCTGCTTACCATTAAAACAATTTTACTCACACAAAAAAATGTATCCATTCATTCAGGGCTCATTTTAGTCCCTTAACTCTAGATATAAACTCACTAATTGGTGTCCTTCTATTTAGTCCACGTTTGTTCTGTTGTGGAGTGTTTTTATCACCTCTTCCCACACTCGCATCTGTAGTGTCCCGAGTGAGAGCTCTTTTGGGATCGGGATTGTCTTTGTTCTATTCCTTGGCACAGTCAAGGAAGTGGGGCTGTCCTCGGCAGGAGCAGTAATTGCTGGCTCACTGTGAGCAGGGCTGGCAGTGAGTGGGCCGGGGGAAGGTGGCAGTGAGGCGTCACTCCTTGTGCTCCCCTTCCCAGGTGTGCTTCAGAGAAGCCGTGTTCTCCCTGCTGCCTCGGATGCGATATGGATTGTTCTATAACACACCTCTGGTGAGTCCCTTTGTCCATCCATTCTGACTGGGGAGGGTGTGCCAGGGTGGAATCCGAGCTGATGAATCCCTCCAGGATCATCCAATGCACCGCAGTGAAGGTGCAACTCCAAATGGAATGATCTTCCCTAAAGATTAGGATTTTAAAGTTACTTTAGCTGGCTGTGTGCAGTCTCCTAGCTCAGGAGGTGCATATTATTCCTCTTTAATGGGTGGGCACTGTGAACTAACTGGTGTTTTTGCAGAGCTTGAACACAGACTTTCCTGAGGGTATTTGCTCACGCAGTCAGACTCTAACACTAGAGAGAGAGTTACGTTTCTTTCTAAATAAAAGTGCCACTTGTTCTGCAGTGAAGAGTGGCATGTGTAGCACAGTGCAAGATACTGGGCTTTTGTTCCACGAGAATGGCAAAAACACTGATCACAAAGCTCAGTTTTCTGAGAAAAATTAACTTTGTATATTAAAAATTGCTTTTTAAATTTCAGATCTCTGGCTGCCACGGCACGGGGCTGTTCCGAGCGTTTTCTCAGCACGTGTTACACAGATTAAACATTACACAGGAAGGACCCAAGGTATGATACCTGAATCATGCAATTGTAATATGGAGCTGGTGGCTCTTGCCAGAGAACAGCAGCAGCAAACTGAACCCAGTTCAGTGGGAAATGGAGGGGGTTTTTTAACAATAAGTCAGCCTATTCTAAAAAGGCCTTCAGCAAACATTTGTGTACGTTTGTGAAAGTTGCCCTTGTGTCTTGTTTCCATAGGACAGGCTTGAGAACATTTCCAATCTTAGGGTCTCATCCCTGTGTCCATTCCCTGTGCTCGAGGCCTTTGTGTCCTTCCTGGTTAAGTCAGACACGAGTGACATGGGGATCCCACAGAGCAGTGCAGAGCCTGCCCTCTGTCAACCCTGGTGGGCACTGCTGAGCTCGGATCAGAGCTGGAAACAATGGAACCTGCTCCTTCCACGCTTGCCCAGCACCATCTGTCCGGCCCTGGGCTTCTCTGTCCTAGACACTGGTGGTTTTTGCACATTGCCTTGGTGGCCAGGGCAGTTCTGGGCTGCTTGAAGTGGCTGCTGGAGAGTAGCCCATGTGTTATCACTGAGGGGCACATTCAGAGCTCTGCACAGGCGTCTAGTTATGCTTCTCCTGCTGGCACTAATGGGAATCATGCAGTTAAATCTCTTTATTTCACTTGGAACGCTCACCCCTCTGAGTCCAATTAATTAAAAGAGGTAAAAGGAGGAACTGTTGTAGAAGTAAAATATTTTTTTCCCAAGGAACTTGTGCACAAGCCGTCCTGAAAGCTGCTTTCCTGCTTTCAAAACTGCCATGTAATGTGGAGTACAAAGGCTCTTTTGTACTGAATAAAATAAATCTTTCAGAAAATATTTTGTTCTTGGTTAATGATCAGACTTTCACAAAGTTTTTGACGTTTTGAATCTGTTGGAAAACACGATGTGAATTTTAAGGTGGTTGCATCATCTGTTTATTACATGTGGAAGGAACATATTTAGGTGCTCAAATAACTGCCCAAAGTAAATATAGAAGTGTTTGGGATTGTTTTTTTGTGAGGTCTGCCTCTTAGCTAATACACTGCTGCTTCTTTCTTTTTAGGATGGGAAAATTCGAGTCACCATCCTCGCACGCAGCACAGATTACCGGAAAATATTAAACCAGAATGAGGTGTGGTCCTTTTTACTTTTAAAAAAGATTTATTAGAGGTTAAATTTTGCTCACTGGATTGATTTTCTTTTTTTTCACGTACAGCCAAGATATCTATTTGCTAGCAAATCTCAGAGAAATATGTCCAATGTTTATATTAATTTCTTCTAAAATGTCTTCTAGGCCGTTCTGTTTCTGTACCCCAGACACTGAACCTTGCTGCACTTTCTAAATATTGAATGGAAGACTACAAATGTAATGCTGAAAGTATTTCCTCTGAGCAAACAGACACTACAGATCTTCTGATAAAATTAAATTATTTCACTTTCAGATTATTCCTTTTATTTATAGTTTCCCCAGTATTGAAGTCTAGCAAAACCCTTTGTAATGCCTGCAGATTGAAATGCACAAGCTGTTGTATTAGAGTTTTTGCACTCAAAACTTTATGAATTTTCACATTGATTCATGTTTTTGAGTCATGCAACTTGGTGGACTTATGGTATAACTTATTTTGTGGTAAAACGATATTGTTTAATGTTTTCATGCCTGTTTTCATTCTCTACTGTTAGTGCCTGACAAAAATGAATTGAGATTATCATCCCCACTTTAGGGAGGGAGAAATTGAGGCTTGTGTGATGCAGCAGCTCAGTGACAGAGCAGACAGAGCAAAGGATCTGTGCTTTATCTGCTGGGCTGCCCTCAGTTCGTGCCTCCACTGCTGCGTGTAGTTTGTGTTCTGGTAAAAGGACAAAGTAAAATTTGTTTGATCTTTACCAGGTCAGGAGTGTAAGAGAGCAATTAACTGAAGGAGGACACCAAATAATTGTCTTTTTATTGTTCTCCTCAGCTTGTGAATGCTTTGAAAACAGTGTCAGTGTTGGAGGTCAAAGTTGTGGACTACAAATACAAGTGAGTGAGTTGGTGGAAGGAGCTGCTGTGAGCCCCCGCTGCCTGTGGCTGGTGACAGCTGTCTGCAGGCAGTGCTGTGTCTGTCCCAGGTCTAAAAAATTCCTGTCTTCCTGTGCAAAATCCAAGGGCTGTGAAGGAAGAGAACTCCTGAGGTAGTGGTGGGTGAGCTAGTCAAGCACTCCCACCCTGTAATGTACAACTGAGAGTTAGTAGGCTCAGGTTAAAGCTACTAAATTGATAGCAAGTTTTGAAATCTTGAAATCCCTTTTGTTCCCTCTCCCTAAGCCAGCTGTGTTCCCATCACCTTTTTGCATCTGCTAATGCTCTGCAGTAACTCTGGGTCAACAGGGGCTTCTCTTGTGTGATGCTAATACTTTATTTTACATGACCCTATGATTAGTAATGAATAATCGCTCTGATTATTTGCTGCTCTGGTGGCCCCTGAAGACACCACTTGAGGTCGGTTTGTGGTGCCAGGTGTAGTAGGCACTGTGCCAATAAGAAAAGGATTGAAGGAAAAGGTCCCAAGTAGTGCATGCCTGTCCCAAAAGGCAGCAGCTCCATCCACTCAGTGGTGCTGTCATGGATCACACAGGAAGAGTGAGAAACTGAAGCAGCAATGGGAGATCCGTGTTCTGACAAAACAGTGGCAGGAAGCTGATTTGTGTACTTTTACATTACACTGAATGCAGTCCAGAAACAGGTCTTTTATGTTGGATATTTAGGTTTTGTTGGGGTTTTTTTTGTTCCTTTTTTTTTTAAGGAGGTGATGCATCTTTTTATAGGCATGTAAAAAGAAAACAACCCTCAAATTACAAAAACTTTAACTTGACAAAAAATGTTTTTTAAACAGTTTCTTGTGAAGTTCTGAAACCTGTCTGCATTTCTTTTTTGAGTTACTGCTGGCTGCAGCATTTGTGGTTCTTACTACTGTTCCCTGAAAAATAAGTTTTCTCTTTTGGTATTCCCTTAAGCAAATTTTAAACTTTCTCCATGTTGAGCTGCTGTGGATAAACCTGCCACATCACCACTTCTCTTGTGCTGTCTGCAGGGAACTTGAATTTTCAGAGCAATTGAGAATTACCCACAACTCTGATATATTCATTGGGATGCACGGAGCTGGACTGACCCATTTGCTCTTTCTCCCAGACTGGGCTGTTGTTTTTGAGCTGTAAGTCTGTTTGCTCTCTTTGCCTTTGTTGCACACACAACTGCTCCCGTCTGTTCCTGTGTGTTAATGAAGCCTCTCCCTTGCTGGTATTTGACCATGAATGTTTGTCTTGCATCCTTGTTTAGGCTTCATTTTTGGCAGCCTCTTCTGGGGATCAAAAGAGAGAAAGCTTTCATTTTAAAATAGTGTAATTATATCATAGAGGTTTAGCCTGTTATTTCTTAATGTACCGTGGTATAAATATAATGGGAAAATGGCAAACAATGAGAAAACCTCACTGCTCAGGTTCTGCCTGGTGAGTCTGAGATCTAATGATGTTTTAGTGATCCAGATGAATTGATTATGTGCATGTCCAGGGTGTTAGCAATCCCCTGAAGGTTTTTTTTAACCTCCTTTGGTGTTCATGGCCTGAGCACAAAAGATTGTTTGCCAAGGACAGCCCTGTGTCATTGTGTTTTACCTAAACGTCTCTTGTAGCCTCCCTTTAAACATATTTTGTCACAAAGTATGACTGTTAACAGACACTCCAGTTCTACAGAACTAAGTAAAAATACAGAATGTTTGTCAGAAGAGCACTGAATTCTCTATCCTGCGAAATTCTGCTGTGGGGAGGCTGCAGAAATGGTGCTTTGCAGCACAGCCTTGGCTTGGGAGTGTTTTGTCCAGTCTCCAAACAAGTTCAGAAGCCCAAGGTTTGTTTTGTTCACATGTCCAAGAGCTGCTGCAGCTGGACAGGGAAATGTCTGACATGCAGATGTGCCTCAAACTGCTTCCAAGGCCACATCTTGAGAGCAGAAGGCAGCCCCTGTTGTTGTTTCAGTGGAGCAGAATTTGTCCGTGATTTTGGTGCCTTGGAACTGGACAAGGGACATTTCAACTGTCAGTTGTTTCCTGTTTCACCCTGATGCACCTCAGCACAATCTCTCTGGGTGAATATGTCTTTTGTGCCTGTCCCTAGATACAATTGTGAAGATGAACGTTGTTACCTGGATTTGGCAAGGCTGAGGGGCATTCATTACATCACTTGGAGGAAAAGGAATAAAGTATCCCCTCAAGATCAGGTAATGATGGCCACACTGGAAGGGTGAGGTGCTATAACTGAAGCACTTTACAGTTATCTTGCTTTACCTATGTTCTGGTATTTGAAATATGATTTTCATTCTTTAGACCAAATTAACTTCCCTGTAGTGATTAAGAAATCATTTGATATTAATGGCTGCGAGAAGATGAGAAATGAAATTAATAGGCCATTAACCATTCATAGCGTGGCTGTTATGCAGTTACTTTGCTGATTCTTTTGCCTCAGAGCAGATAAGTGGATCAGAAATAATAAATTAAAATGTGTCAGCTCATCTTTTTTTTTCTTGCTTTTTTGAAAGGAAGACGTATAGATTTTTTTTCTGTCTAAAAGGCCTTATCTTGTTTTTCTAGGGACACCACCCAACACTGGGAGAACATCCAAAATTTACAAACTACTCCTTTGATGTGGAAGAATTTATGTATTTGGTGCTTCTGGCTGCAAATCATGTTTCACAGCATTCGAAGTGGCCATTTAGGGTAAAACATGATGAATTCTAAATTAGACTTCTGACAGAAATACTGTTTTTAATTAATCACAGAATGACCTGGGTTGGAAGGGACCTTAAAGACCATCCAGTTCCACCCCCTGCCATGGGCAGGGACACCTTCCACTATTCCAGATTACTCAGAGCTTCATCCAGCCTGGCCTTGGACACTGCCAGGGATGGGGCAGCCACAACTTCTCTGGGCACCCTGTGCCAGGCCCCCCCCACCCTCACAGTAAAGAATTTCTTCCTTGAATCCAACCTAAATCCACTCTCTGTCAGTTTGAAGCCATTCCCCCTTGTCCTGTCACTACATGCCCATAAATAAATAAATAAATTTTCCCCCTAAGAGGGAAATAATGCATTATTAATTTGTCAGACCACTTCTTAGCACCATACCTTGTCTTTACAATCCCTCTCTAATCTGGGAGGTTTTGAGATGTAAAAACTATTTTTCAGAACTCTTTCTGGTTTTTTGCACTGTATTTTTGCATTCCTAATTCTGGAAAACTTATCTTTATAGGAAGATACATCCATCCGTTACATGTGAGGTTTTCTGGGATCGATACACTGTCAACACTCACTGCAAATTTCTACTTTGTTTAAAAACATTTTCACATTACAGAGCACAGTCTTATGCTTTTGCATTTAAATATAAACTTTGACTCTTCTCCCTGTAGTTATAAATGCTCCGGTATAACAGGTCTGCACAGTAGGTTCAGTCTTCTATCTCAGAGCAGGTAAATATTTTCCTAAGAGAATACTTAAAATTTCAGGTGATCTGTGTATTTCCTACTTTTTCATGTAAACCAGCACTCTGCATTGGAAAACTTGAGCAAATTGGAATAGAACTTGAGCCTTTTTGAGGATTCTAAAGGGAATGGACTTGTAGTTTTTTTTTATGACCAATGATAAGATGTATGGAGTGTCTTTCAGCCGCAGTTGAAAGGAAAGGAATTGATGAGGAACATAAAAGTCTAATTGTTAATATTCTTGTTCCCTCAAAATGTTGAAGAGTCAATCTAGAAAGCTTTTTAAATGGAATCTTTCCAAAGCCATTAGCACAGTTTTCTGTTTTCAGTGCAGGAAATATTAAACCAAAGCTGAGTTCTTTCTGAAATTCCCCCTGGAGCTGAGGTGTTCATGCTGTGGGGAGAAAAAAGGGAGCAGTTCTGTTGTCTTAAGTGGGGCCAGAAGGATGTGTAGAAGAATCAAGTTCAGAGAGAGAAAAAACAAGAGTT
The DNA here is from genome assembly GCA_013400975.1 of Atrichornis clamosus. Lineage (NCBI taxonomy): Eukaryota > Metazoa > Chordata > Aves > Passeriformes > Menuridae > Atrichornis > Atrichornis clamosus. The sequence continues at coordinate 697,553 of WBMZ01009535.1, read as the reverse complement.
CTGTGTTAAATTATGGATTTTTTGGGGAACGCATCCCCATGCTAAACTTGCAGTTGAGCCACAGAGTCCCGGTGGCTCGAAGCAGGCACACATTTGTGTGGAAAAGCAGGAGAGTTCCTGTAAATACAAATATTTCACTGCTCTCGTTGTGGATGGTATTGACTTCCCTTCTCCAGCAATTTCACAGAGTGTAGGAGCATTTACTGGCCTATCTGGGCTGGTAGGGATGAGTTACTGTAAGCACAATTTTCATATAGATCTCTCGTGACTTTAATCAGTGCACAGGGAAGGCTGGGTAGAGCTGAGACCTTCATATATTTTGTGTATCTGGTGCAATTCTTCCTGTGGTGTGTTGTTTTACTGAGGGAGAAAAGTGTTCCACTTTAAGGAACCATAGAAGCAAAATTGCACTTCTTGACATGAGGGAGAGGAAAAAAAAAAAAAAAAAAAGAAAGAAAGCCCTTGAGAAATGCAATTTCCTGTATTTGTGTGTGTCTGTGGGGTTTTTACCTTGTGGGTTCTTTAAAGGAAAACGTGTATAAAACTTAAGTCAGTAAAATGCCTGAGTTTGAGTGAAACCAGGTCAAAATAAGGAAGACATTTAATTATGAACTGTGCACATACTTTTTTTTAATAAAAAGCTTTTTAATTTAAAAAAGTGCAAAATTTTTGGTCATAGTTTGCCAGGTTTTAGAAGCCAATGTTTTAAATACTATCAATTGCATGGAGTCATGTGTCTCTGCCTTTTCCTACCATGCCAGCCTGATGTTCTGTGGTCCAAAGTGATACTCAGAGCTATTTATTTGGGAGTCATTCAGAGGTGATGCTGCCATCCTGCACTGCTGGCTTTGGTGCTGGGCATTTGAAGATTGGTTTGTGAGAATCTTTGTTTAACTTCCTGTGGTGCAGGTGATGCTGCTGAAGGCAGTGTGTGAGTGCTTGAGGCTCCACAGAAGCAGCTAATGAGGAGCTGCTCTTTCAAGTGATCCCTAAGACAAATGGTTGAACATATGTGTGGAGGAGAGGCTGCAGGGACTTAATCCAAGGGCAAAATATCCTGCCAACATTCACCAGTTTCAGCAAATTTGAGTGCAATGTCAACAGCTGATGGCCAAGATATTATTCAGCCTTTGTGGCTTAATATTGCTGGGATGAAAGTACTATTTGTGTTGATTGACTTTACAAATAGTCACAAAATTTTCTTGGCAGGAAAAGGAGGTTTGGTTGGATTACGGGGTTTTGCCAATAAATCCTGAGGGAGCTGGGACAACAGCAAAGATCTGGCTTGTGACTTAAAGAGCATCTGGGCCATCTCAGTCTGTCTGGAAGCTGGAATTTGAGGGAATCCATGAGACTTTTGGGCCACTTGCTCTTTAGGCAGGATATAGCTCTGGGTTATTTTCCTAATAGACAATGGGAATCTTGTTCCTTCCTACTTCAGATTTAAAAAGAATTTTTTTTGGTCTCTCCAGTTTTCCCAAGTTTAGTGTCTATATTTAAGGCACATTGGCATCAACGTGATGAATTCAGTTTTGGAACTTCATGTAATTAATTTGCCAATCCTGAGTGCTTTTGGGATTGCCTGTGTTTCATGTACAATGTAAATGGAGAGCTGGATTTGAAATAAAAGATAATTTATGGATGCATGTGGTTTCTTTCCTTTTTTCTTCAGAAGTCATCAAGATGTAATGTCCATTTTTTCTTTGGGAAGTTCTGTGGAAGTTGGATAAGTGTGAGGAATGGTTTGTCATGGGGAGGTGGCAAATCAGGATTATTAATCTTAAAAGTACGATTATAAATATTAAGGCAATACATTTTTAAAAGCCATTAAATAATAATGCAATTGTTTAATTTTTGCTGTTAATCTTACCAGTTCCATTAATGAGACAACTCAAGGTTTAGCGTGTCTGTGTCTCAATCTTATATTTTTTTTTAAGGAGAGAAACGGAAGAAAATGTTCTTCTTGAGAGATTTTTTATGTGCTCAGGAGGGTAAAATGTTTGATTTCAACACTGACTAATTGTTTCAATTTGCAGTGTTTGCCTTAAGTTGAGCTCTTACTTCCACTTCCCTGAACACAGGTTTCTCACGGATCGGGCTTTTGGCCTGAAATAAATGAAGTGCTATTGAACACCCTCTGGCTTTGGCCCTGAAATGGCCACAGAAGGTTGTTTTCTGTCGTTCGTTCACGAATTCTCCTCATTCTTGCGTTTCAGGTCCTCACACTGTGGGTGTGAGGGTGCAGCTGAAGCCCTGCTTGGAACAGGAGTTGCTTCTCCTGCCTGCACCCTCGTGGGTCAGTGCCAGGGCTGGGGCTGATCCCAGCCCAAACCAGCTGCCTCACCAGGACCCTGCAGTTTGAACTGTGCCAAAAGTGCAGCTGAAAACAGCATTTTGTGGATGTGGGGAGAGAGATGCACGGAGGGAGCGGGAGAGGTGAGGAGGAAGGAACGAGTGTAAGGTGTCAGATGGGTAAAACAGGCAGAGAGAGCCGTTCTCAAGCCTGGAGCGCGGAAGACCTCTGGGAATGTGGTTATAAATCAAGTGAAATGTGTGGAAACCCTGTCGGGACAGAGCCAGAAACGAGAGGAGTGAAAACGTTCATGTCACAAACTGCACGGAGGTACAGGATGGGGAAGTGAGAGGCCCTGAATTCCCTGGAGCCCGAGCCAGGGGAGAGGGGAGCAGCATCCCAGACCAGGGAGGGGTTTGTGGGGAGAAGGGCCGGGACTGAAAACCTGGGTGGAGGCCTGGGACAGGAGAGGATGGCTGGGGGTGTCTGCCACAGTGTGGAAGAGCTGACAGCACATTCACAGGTGTAATTTTTTATTGGCTGCTGTCCTCTCTTAGAAAAGTGAAGTATTTTGGATAATATAGCAATACAACCTTTATACTGCTTTTTTATATCTTATAAAAAATAACCTTTATACGTAAAAACAACACAAATAATATATAAATATGTATAACATTAAGTATTTATCTTATTACTATTATCTTTTGGATAGGTGAATAAAACTAAAAAGTAAATAGCAAACTATCTCTTAATTTCATTTGTTTTCTTGATTTCCCATCCCTTTTCAATCATTCCATGGCAAATCAAAAAGGAGGAGAAGTAGAAAAAAAGAGAAATTGCGCTATAACTGAGAATGAATTTGAGTATGTGTAACTTCTACAGTGGCATTGTTCTTTTGACTTGAATTTTTTAAAAATCAGATCTTGTTATGGCCCTTAGAAAAGTATTTATTAATGTAGTACACAAAGTACATAAAGCTTTTGAGTAGTGGGTGAGAAATCAATTGTCTGGAGCTCAGTTTCCCCCATCACTTGGGAACAAAACAGTGTCAGGAATGTTAATTCTGGTTGCCAGGTCTTTGAGGGTTGGATTTGTTGAAAACTGAACAAAAGATGATGTTCAATCAGGACTTAAAAAGAAAAAGTTGAGCATGCAGCAGTTATTTTCCAGTTTGTCCTGATAATAACGTCACTGTTGAATACAAATACTCTCAGTATAGGCAACATACAGAAAAAAACAGTTTTACCCAGTGAGTCATCCCTGATGAACCCTGGAGGAAAGGAGGTTTGGGGGGGACCTTCTGGGTCTCCACAGCTCCCTGACGGGAGCGGGCAGCCAGGGGTGGGTCGGGCTCTGCTCCCAGGGAACAAGGGACAGGATGAGAGTAAAAGGCTTTAAGTTGCACCAGTGGCGGTTTAGATTGGATATTAGGGAAATTTTTTTCGCCAAGAAAGTTGCCAAGTGTTGGAAGAGGCTGCCCAGGGGAGTGGTGGAGTCCCCATCCCTGGGGGTGCTTAAGGGACAGGTAGACGTGGCACCTGGGGACGTGGTTTAGTGGTGGCCTCAAGGATGTAAATGGTCCTTTCTAACCGAAACGATTCCATGATTCCGTGCTGATTAACACCGGTCCAGAACCTGAAAGGTGCCTTCTCTGCTCCGGTGCTCCCCGGCGGTGAAGTGGTTGTGTTGTGTTTCAGGGCCTCGGTGCTTCAGAAGATCGCAGCGGCACCAGCGCCGTGCTGGGAGGTGACAGCTCGGGATCCTGCTGCTGCTCCCGGGGGGCTCTGCCGACTGGAAACGCCTCTTGCCTTGGAGGGACATCCTGCTGCAGGTGAGGCAGGAGAGCAGCCAGGACCTATTGTAGCAGGGGGCGGTAGGTGTCACTAGAGCCCTTTGCAACGCTCAAAGGGAATCTCATTTCAGATGCAGAATCTCCTCACCGACAACAAAGCAACTGCTCCTGCAGTCATGATTTTGTTATCCCTCCACTTCCTGTTCATAGAAGAAAATACCCAGCAAAAATATTAATCCGGGGAGATTTTAGCTTTTAGCCTAGGATGATTCAGATGCTACAATTTCAGTTTATTTTTCTTCAGTTTTTCTTTAAGCAACTTAGTTAGTGTTGAAAAATAATTTGCAGGTAATCTTTTGTAAAAAATGCTGCTTCACATTTTGTTCTAAAAACACTTTGTGCCAAACTGACACTTTTTAGCAGTTCCTGTTTGGCTGCAAAGTCTTGATTTTCACTTATGCCACACATTAGCCAGCCATGCAATATATCCTGTCCCGTCCAGTACTTAATTATTTCTCCCATGCAGTTCACTGGGGAGGGTAGTGTGTGTGCAAATGCATCTGGTGTCATGAAAATGTGGACCACTGACACTTGGAAAATAGTAAGAAAGTTTGGAAAACGGGGGAGTTGTTATTCTGTTTACTAAAAAAAGCAATTACTATGAAGACATTTGTTTTTAAAGAAAAATATTTGAGCTTTGCAGATTGCCCCCTTTCCAAACGTATCCACCAGGTGATCATTAAAGATGGGATTGGTTGACTTTTCTTTGCAGCTTTGGGAAGCTCTGAGCTGACACAGGGCTCTGGCTGCCCACGGAGGGCTGAGGTGTCCAGCACCATCCCTGTGCATTGGCTAAAGCCAGTGGAGATGATTTCTCTGCCTGACACCTGATCCACAGCTTTCAGCAGCTGAGCAAAGCAAAAATAAGCTTTAAATGTTAATACAGGGTAGCAATTGAGTTACAGTGCAGGAAGGGTGGAAAGCAGGTGAGTTCTGTGGGATGATGGAAGCGTTGAAAGAAGGCAGATGTGATGCAAGAGCAACATATCCATCATCACCTTTGGTGGCTGAATCAGAACTCTGTGCTGTGCCCACGTGTGAGGAAACACCTAAGCTGTCATTTTGCTCTCAGTGGTGCAGTGCTGGGTTAATGGTTGGACTTGATGTAAAAGGTCTTTTCTTCCCCAAACAATTCCAGGGTTCAGTTCTGACCAAGACCAGTTCGGAACTGTCTGGTGAGCAGATCCTGTGAAAGAGCAAGGCTGCCATGGACAGTGAAGGTCAATAACCAGCTGGTGTAATTTGGCATCTCTCGGCCATTATCCATGGATCTGTGCCAGGTGAGGAACATGGACAGATCCTGAACGTGCAGGGAATTGTGGACAGCTCTGGTGGAGACTGCAGCAGGCTTTATCCCTGTTTGGCATTTGATTTATTTTGCATCTTGCAGATAATTAAAATCCTATGTCCGTGACAGGGAGGGCTGGCCGTGCTGGTCAGGGCTCTGGGAGGATCCTGGCACCAGTAAGAGGCAGTGGTGACCACACTGGACATCATTCATTGCCCATCAGGGCCTGTGCACATCAGTCAGCACCAAGGCGTGTGTTTCCAGCTGGCAGCTCCCAATTGTTTCCTCACCAATTACCGCGCCGGGCCCTGAGAGCGGAATGAGATGTGCCTCCCACCCATCACTTCATCTTTGTCAAACTGACTGGGTGTTCTTAGTCTGTTATGACTGGGAGAACTTCAGCAGCGTCAGAAAAATAAGCAAGCTTGTCTCTGGTGTGAAAGGCTTAAAGACGGGATGGATTCTGTTAAATGAAAATACCTCAGTCCCGATGAAAATGTACATGGAAAAAAAACCCCAAACCTCACGGACCAGCTGAGCCCTCTCAGCTCTGTCTTCATTTGGGACCCAGTGGGGGATGAAAAGAATGAGAACTTTTCTTTTGCTAGATGTCTTTATACTTGGTAAAGTATTCAGCCTTTCTTATTATTTATTCATTGTGGTCTGGCGTAGTCTAAAATATCAGACCTTCCCTCTCTGTCCTTTTACATACGCATTTTTGATGCCTCTTAATTCATTATTTAAGCAGCCTGAGTTCTGGTGTACAAAACACCCTCCTCCCGGGTACCTTAATGCTATCAGCTGTGTATCTGTGTCAGCAGCTTCCAGCAGGGAAGGGGCAGGGTGGGGTGCTGATCCCCCAGCCCTCTCCTCCTGCTCCCACACCAGCTTTCCTGCTTGGTAAGGAGCAGAGGGCTTGGCAGCAAAAGGAGCTGGGCAGCCAGAGCTCGAGTGCTGCAGCTCCAGCAAAGCACTCAAGTGCGTGCTGAAATGATGCTCCAACATGTGCTGTTTTGAAGCCTCAGCGTTCTCCTGAGAGAGAAAGTGGCTCAGTGGTGCTCTAGGGAGGGCGGGAGGATGGGACACCACAGCTCTCGGTGCCCAGACAGCTGGGTGGGACCCCCGCTCCTGCTGGGGCCTGGAGTCCCACTCCTGGGACCCCCTGAGAATCCATTTCAGCAGCACATCCCGTCCTGCAGAAGCATCTGAGTTAGCCCTGGTGAGAGGCAGGGGATCCCTTTGATGGAGGTGCACCTGGAGTGCAAAGTATTCCCTGTCTTGTCATTAATTACAAAGTTGGATAGCTGTCAACAGGAACATTTGCAGCTGAAAAACGTGTCTGTACATTGTGAAGTGAGAGCGATGCTTTGATTGGAATTCTTGCAGCAATCTGTTTGCTCCCTGGGTGTGGTGTTTGAAATGCTGCCAAACGTGCCATTCCCCCCCAGATTCCATGTGCAATGTCTGCATCCGGGAACGGTGGGTCGGAAAGGTGTCGTGTTCCTACCACTGCCTTTCCTAAACAAAAGAAAACCGGGGAGTTATTTCAATGCAGAATATTGCAACACTTCCTTAAGAAAAAGAAATAAAGATTAAGTAAATTAAGAGGAACTCAGATGCTCCAAGCCTCTTTCTTAAGCCCTTGGTTGCAAAAATGCCCTGGATATTATCTATTCAATGTTTTTAACATTCCATCCAAAGACAAAGTTGGGAATATTTGACCTGTTAATGCATGCTTCAAAGAAAATATTTTCAAATGCTGTGTAATAAATCAATTTTTACTTACTTAATAGCCACAATATTTTCTTTTTGAGTCAGGAACTCACAAGAAAGTCTCGAACTAAACAACAAAACTGACAGCTTTCTGGTCGTTTAATGTAAGTTCTATTTTATTGATCAGATTTGAAAGCATTTAATATTAGCTTGTGCAATGACATCAGTTGAGGATGCTGCTGTCACTCTGGGGACAACAGGAGGAAGCACAATCCCTGCATGGCAGGAGCTTGTTCTCAGCAGAAGGGACGTGGCTGAGGATATCCCAGATCAGTACTCAGTACTTGGCTAAATATTTTACATTCTATTTTGCAAACAGTAAACCATTTTGCTTGTTTCTGTGGCTTTTGGGGTTTGCCCCCTCCTGACAAAACGGTGTTTACTTGTTCTCATGTTTACTCTCTCCCAGCTCTCCAATATCATATTTGCACAGTCAATACTCTTCTCCTGGCAGATTATTTTTAATAGAGCGGTTTATTAAAGCGCCTTTCATGAGAATATTTGCATTGCAATGCACGTCAGAGCTCTGCTTGGTGAGGAGGGTTTCTCCTGAATGCACCACTACAGTGACTTACTTATCAAATTTTGTGCCTGGAGCGTTTAGATGTAGAAGGATAGAAAGGAATGTGGCTGCAGATCCAGTGGAGATCCTTGTGCAAATCCCACCGTGGGTGAAGGCTGGACACTGACGTGTTGTGAAGTAAGTACAGCACTTTCCATGCAGCCTTTTTGTCCCCCAGATTATCTTTCCATCACTCTTTAAATTCCTGCCATCCAAATGTGTCTTTTAAAAATTTTTTTTGTTTTCCTTTTTCTCATTACTAATAAGAAATCCCAAGTTTCTCTCCTTTGGGGGAAAGCACCAATCAACCTCCTGTATACTCCATTACTCTTGGAATTAACCAGACCACAACTGCTGTTTTAAAATATTATCTTTTGGTTATACTTTGGACTTTTGCCATCTGTCTGAGATGGAGTGTGGTGGCTGGCATGGCCTGCACTGAAATCCACAACTCCTCCCTCCTGGGACTTCGGTGACACGAGGATTGCATCAGAGAAGAGATCTTATGTTACTGGACACGGGGACACTTCTGCCCACCACTCCCCCAGCCAGCACTCCACAGATAAAACTTTGTGCAGGGCTGTTGTAGGCAGCTCTATTTAATTTATGCTTTTTCACTATTAATTATCACTAGAGGCAGTTTCCAGTGAATTAAAATCCTCATGTTTTTTGAGGAGTAGGGCAACATCACGCTCTGGGTGTGTTTATTTTTTTGTATGTCTGCTCATGCAGATTTCCTGAACCCCTGGAATTTTCCTAGCTCCTCTCTGGTATTTGACTTTTATCCTTCGTGTGTTTTTCCAGCTCATTAATTTATTAAGCATCAACGGTGATGCAGGTCTTTGATCCTCTTAAAAATTAACCACCTACACCTGTCTCTTAACCACTTCTTGAGCTATGACAATATTCCGTCTCTCCTGGGTATTTCAGCTCACCCACAAACCCTTGCCAGTGCCTGAGACGATTTTAAAGATCATATGATTTTTCTGTGAGTTTCCAGTATTATTTTTAGGTTTGCTTGCAGAAAGGTGCAGTTTTGCTCTATAGAAATGTGTTGTTCAGCAAGGTGTATGTAATTTTTGCTGACTCCTCAAAATAATCAACTTCTTTGGCAAGGAAAAAAAATCGTGGCTGGGAGATGGAATTGTCTTGAGCATTTCTCAAAGAAGGGGGACGCCTGAGGTTAACAGGAAGGGATCTCCATGCCAGCAGCTCAGTTGCTCTCTCCTTGCAGACTTCGGGGCCAAACCATCTGTCCCTGAGAATCTGCCCTTTGTCCTGTGCTGCTGACTCAGGTGATGCTGCACCCCTCCTCTGCCAGCAACTGCCGGGTGTCCCCCATGCCAAATCCATGCTTTGAACATCCACCTTTACAGGACTGCTTGATTCCCGTCCACATTCCCAAATATCTTTTTTGTGTGTGTGCTCTCTTCCTGTTGTAGGTAAAATACATCACAACGTACCACAGCCCCTAAAACCTAATGGTGCACTCAGAGTTTACTGCTGAACTTTGGTCCCCAGAAGGTGGGAGCTTCCCTCCTTTGGAAGGAGCCCTTCCAAAAGCTGCCTCCGAGTTGCTAAGAAACAGCTTGTCACTGTGGCACGGGCTGTACTCAGTTGTGCACAGGTAATTAGAAGTCACTACTGCTTTATTATTAACTATTTGTTGACTTTTTTTTCCTTTTAAATAATTTTCCTCTCTGTCCCCAGAGCGTTCAACACTCCTGGTACATCTGCATCAATTATGCATCGTCTGTGTGATTTTTCTTCTTGTGGAAACTTGGCTTGCAGAGGCTCTGTGTGATGCTCCAGCCATGACCTAACCCTCCTTTGCTGAATAATTCCTACCGAGACAACACAGTTTCCCCGCTGCGTTTTCCACGCTGCCATGTTTCAGCAAGGCAAATAAATCAGGCTGTCTCCCTCCACCAGGCAGCCTTGTTTGCTCAATTTTGCCGTTCCATTTCTTGCTTTATTGAATAAGCATGTATTTATGTACCTTGTGTCCTTTCTCTGCCTGCCCATTTTTTATTGAACTCCTCTATTGGCCGCACGGTTGGATTTTCCTGACAAGAGTTTTGGATCTTAAAATGCTATTTCTTCAGACCAGCTGTCACTTCTGTCCTAACCTTGTCCCAGGAGGTCTCAGTGCACCGCTTACGTGTCTGGCTCTGCCTGCCCCTTCACCTTCTCCTCAGCTCTTTTGGCTTTAATACCTTGTACGCGAAATCTGGTTGGGATTTTCCCCCCTTCCCTTTAATTGAGGTGACTCTCTCATTTTTGGCACTCTCCAAAAACCAGCACCCCTACAATGAGAACCCCTCGCAGCTTTCATGTTCTTCGTAACTCCTCTTTGTGCGGGTCCTTTCCTCAGGCAGCACCGAGCCCGTGTCTCTCCGGGGATGAGCAGGGAGATGCTCCTGCGCCAGCCCCAGCCTTAAATCTCTTCCCCAGCGCTAGAAACAGTCTCCAGCACAGGCGGAGGGGTTTATTTCGGCGCACCTCAGCCTGCGGCGGAGCCGTGGCTCGCAGGGCAGCTCACGGCCGGCGGGTTCCGCGGGAGCCCCGTGCTGCGCTCCGCTGGAGCCGGAGCCCGGCGGCGCCCGGGGCGCGACGCGGGGCAGCATCCCCGCAGCGGGGATCTGCGCCCGCCCCGTGGGCTGTCATCCCCCACCTAACGCGTCCAGACTTTAGGGCTGGAGAGGAAGGTTTTCGTGCTGAACCACCAGTTTGGGAACGCGCCACTTGGCGGGGTTTCCCCCCCATGCCAAATCCGCTTTTCTCTCAGTAGAGCACCGTGGTGCTTTGGGGATGTGGGGGAACAGGAAGCCTTGTCCCTAATGGCTGGTATTGCTGCTTAGTGACCGCCTGCCAAATTCGATGTGGGGAGATGCCGAGATCTGTAGGGCTGGAAGTCGCTGCCTAATGAAGGGACGTCAGGGTGGGAATGAGGTTTTTATATCCCGCACAGCCGAACACTGGGATGTTATTTATAGCTGCTCACTTGCACCATAAGCACCTGTAGAGACTTTATTCTTCAGCCTCTCAGTGGAATCACAAATGACAGAAAGAGCTGAAGATGTAATGACCCTTGAAGTAGCAGAAATTATTTACCAAACCGTAGATAAGACGACAGATCTCTCCTGCACTGTGTTTAGGGCATCCAATCTATTGCAGATGTTACCATAGTCATGCTGTTTAATTTAAAATTGCCCTGCCTTCCTTGTGTCTCACATTCTTTTCTTGGGAAGCTAAATCCTTTCATAACCTAAATGCAGCAGAGGAGATGAAAGCGGCTGGTCTGGGGATGTGTATGGCCATTCCAAGGGAGCTCGATGTAATTGTTTTTTAAATGGACATGCTTGCTCTATTTTTTTTGGTCTGGTTCATCCTGGTTTTTTTGTTTGTGATGTCTTTTGACATGTGCTCCTGGTCTAGCAATAAAAATCTACCAAGATTAAAAACCTTTGTTAACTTATAACTGGCATAGGAAGAGCTCTTCTCATTTTACTGACTTTGTGACCTCTGTAGTAGATGTAACAGAGATTATAAAGGAATGGTTACCACTGGTTTCCTGGAATAATTTTCTTTGTGCTTGGGTCAAAAGAATAAGGATTAATAAAATTATTAGTTATTGGAGACAGTAGCCCAGTCTGTTTGCTTTAGCTTTTAAAATCTGCCTCCTAACAGGGCAGGTGACTGGAATAGAAGAGTTGCCACTCTCTTGAACTCGACGTGGTCCCTACTCCCAAAAAACTCCCTCACATCAGACAAATCTCTCACTACCAAACACCCAATAGGTCTCTCTCTGCTGAAATCAGACAGGTATCCCAGCTTCGTTTACATACGAGGAGACTGATTTGTATTTGCAAGACATTGTATGGTTGGACCCATTTTTTTGTATGTGCTTACAACTGCAATGCCAGGCAGAGAGTTGTGTAAATCTCTCCAGAGTGAGCCTTTACTTATCACTTATCAATCACATGTGAGCCTTAATTTTAGTTTTGCCCCTTCTGAGACAAGGTTTAGGAAGCACTCAATGGATGTCCAACACATGCAGGTGGAGATAACCCTGGGGATTAATTTCACTCGTGACTTTATCAGGTCTCAGTGAGGCCCATGGTACAAGAGAGGCCATTTACCCACAGCTCCTGGATTGCTCTTCCTGGTGGTGCTGCAATCAAAGCTGCCAAGGAAAATGATCTACACGCAATAGCTTGATTATGTTTGTCCTGAGATGCTTCTATGCTAAAGGGTTTTCAAGTTTTAATCAGTCTGCATTAACCGTGATGCTCTTGTAGTTGATCATGGAAGGAAAGCAACTGTTGATTGCACTAAAAGCATTAAGTGACCTCTGCTAATTAAAAGATAATGTCAGTGCAACTGAGTGGAGTGCCTGGGTCTTTAGCCTTTTAGATAGACATTAAATGAAAATCAAAGAGTTTGGAGGAAATATTTGTGGTAAAGGTAAGAGACTTGTTTGTGGAAATAGCAGGTCATGTTTCATAAAAGTTATTTAATCCATTAATGATACCTAATATGCCATAGAACCAGCTATTTGCTGAAAAAGAACAAACTTCCTCCCCAGTTGTGGGATGTTTTCACTTAGTCTGCCTTGAGTGGAGCATTCTCCTTGGGAAGCCTGTGATATAGTGAATCCAGTGTGTCCCTCTGTTGTCCATAAATAAACCAAATGCTCTTTCTCACGAATGCATGTCACCTTTTAAATGACCCAGACATTCAGTGTTAAGTCCTGTGTTCAGTAATAATGTAGTCAGTGTCTACCAATGCAGTCTTGTCTTTTTTTTCATCAGTCCTTATGTCTGGGAGAGAAAACAAAACAGGTGGAATAACTACGTACAAGCACATCCCTTGCTCCTTGGAGACTATTGCTGGTAAACATTATCTTCTGCTTTCTGTATTTATATAGATGCAGAATGAAAGCCCTTTGGACTGAGAAGCAATGGCACAAAATTCTGTACGAATCACCTGGACGTGCTGCCTACCCGTGTCCTCCGAGGAGCACCAGTGGCCAGAGAGCTCTTGCAGGAGATGCCAGAGAAGTTGGTAAAAATGTGGTATAATTTTTCAGCTTTGTGCCTCACTCTTTGACTCCTTCCTCTGTGAGAAGAAACAGGAGGAAGGACAGTTAAAATTTTTTTTTTTCCCACGCGGAAGAAGTTAAATCCCCTGTGGGAATAGAGAAGGGAACCTAACGGTTCAAATTGTGGTGTTGAAAATGAGGTTGACTCCATGCATAAAGCAGAGGCTTCACGGGGAGGAGAGGGGAGGCGTCGGCTTCTCTTCAGATTAAAAGAAATGTTCTGGAAGCTGAAGGTAATCTCTTCCCAGGCGTTTGTAACCGAGCTTCACCGCTGCCAAGCTGCATCTGATCACATCCAGCACCGCTGGCCGGGGCGGCTGCGGGGTGAGGAGCAGCACGGCACCGGGTGCGAGGGCGCCGGAGCCAGCCCTGGCTGCGGTGTCTGCCAGAGGCTCCATCCAAAGTGTCTCCCCAGCCACGAGAGGCCTGGTTTGCCACCATCCCAAAAGCTACAGGACGAGGTGGGCCGAGCCTCCCGGGTATCAAGGTGAGGGGGGAGTTTTCAAACAGGATATAGTGATTTTTCTCAGTGCCGGCAACACACCTCACAAAAAATACTGTCTTTCTGAAGGGAAATCGAAACGTAAGGCTTTGACACAAATATCCCCTTTATAGAAGCTTTCTCCCTGCCCCCTCATAGGCAATAGAAAGTTACATCTACTTATGTGAAACCTGAAGAATTTTCACTTTGAAGATTTTCAACTTAGAGAAAATGCCCTTTCTCTTTACCCTTAGCTCTGAACTTGGTGGATTCCACCCCTTTGTTGTACTGAGGTCTCAGCAGTGCCTGATGCCTCATTTCTCTCTTTTCTGTTTTACAGTCAATTCTTATTTTCGATGTTTTTTAAGAGCAATATGTACACCTGAAGATATTTTAAAGAAACTATTTTAAAGGTTATAAAAAATAAAATAAATACTTGGCATCGAGATCCTTGAAGTGCATGATGAATATTTTAACAGTTAAAAATCTAGCCAGAGAGAAATGAAAGGATTTAGTGCTCTAAATAAAACTCTTTGTGGGTTTTAATGTGCAAAAATGGACAACAACGGCTGTAAAACCTCTCCACAAATACTTACATCTATGCCCTGGTATACTCTGTATATGTGATATCCGTAGTCAGTAATGGTCTGTTATGTCTTTTTAGATGCTGAGGGAAGGTATTACACCAGTTTTCTCCTCCAGGACTTTGCATACTAACCTTTAGGCTTGGAGCAGAGAGTTTGGGCCTTTGGGAAGGCAGTGAGGGATGTGAGACTCACCCTCAGCACCTCCATTTTCAGTTTTTGTATCCTGTGATTGAAGGTAAAAAGCAGAGAGAGGGGAGTGGAAGGGATCATGCCCCCACAGGGAGGCTCAGGCAGCATAAATCGTGGAAAGCTCTGTGCTCACATAACTTCTAATCATCTTGTGGCTGCAGCAGAGTTTCAGACCAACCATGGGATAAGGCTGGGTTGTGTCACTGCTTAATGTTTCCATTTCTTTCTCTCCCTCACAGACATCCCCACGCAGCTGGAAAAGAGAAGCTTTTCGTAATATCAGCTGTGACAGAGTTGGAGCGTTGCTGGAGTGGTTATTTGTGTAATTGATCAACTCACTACCTAAGGAAGCCTTTTTCTTTTTTTTTTTAATTAACCAAATGTATTACTGTCCATGAAACATGTATTTGTGTAATTATTTCTTGAAAATAATGTCTTTGGCCTGAGCAAGAGCCCTTCAGCCCAGCTCTAAGGTTGCCTTTCTACAAATCTTCCTGCTAATCGAATCTTATATATTTTCTTCATTGCTCTTATAAAAACTCCTACTGCTCAATGTAGTGAATGCAATTCCTAAAGTGATGGTGCCAGTATAAATTATTAGAATTACACGGAGTAATAAAAACACGTTGTGTGTAAAAAGATACAGAACAAGGCAGTAGGACATGAGCTTTAAAGTTATTTCAAAAAATTCTCTATACCTATAATGTGGACAAGTTGTACAGTAAGCACAGTTGGGTTTTGTCTTTTTACATATTTTTTAAAGCAAAATATTTGGATGCCATACTTTTGAGGCTTCCAGATTTCCTTGAAGAAACTGAGATGATAAGAGGTCTGCTCATCGGTTTTTGATAATTTTTGTAAGCATCTCGTCTTGGAAGATTAAAAACGTAGTGTCCAAAGTCCTAAGTTACTTCTTATGATATCTATGTGGTTTGCTTTTAACAAGGAGCACTGAGAAGATTTAACTGGGAAAATCACTCTGTATCAAATATATAAATTCATTAATTTATTGTATAATGTTTGTTTTCTTATTATCAAAACAGAGAAGTTCTTGAGGAACATGAGCCTTTGTCACCTACTGGCCCCTTCACTGTAAATTGAAAAAAATCATCCATTTGAGATTTTTCTTTGTCGTAGCAGGCACTCAGGGAATGGACGTGGGAAGTGTTATGGAAAGTTGGAAAGAGGCACCAAACAGCACAGATGTAAGGTTAGTGTTATACAACATAAAGAGTTCAGTGCATAATCTCAGCCCGTGATGGAGAAGATATAGTGAAATGTTGACTTTAATTGCCATGGGACATAGATTAGCAGATGGTCCCATGGATAGACTGCTCTCCCCGTCTATAAATAGCATAAGTTAATTTATGCAAGATCTTCCTTTTCTTTTATAGCTATCTCCCAATGTGTCGATATCTTTCTGGCAGGGAAGGATCCAGTTCTGGAGTTGGAATAAAAAGGCCCCGTTTCAAGCCCTGGTATTGTGTGATTATGTTACAGCAAAAAAGCATCTGATCAAGTGACTCCTGATTGAAAAGACAGGCTGTGACAGTCTGATCTGAACGCACCTTCATTTCAAAAATAACTATCAGGTATCTGCAAGTCAGCTGGAATAATGGCTGGGAGAAGTGGGGAAGGCAGCGTGGCTCCGAGCGGGGTCAGGGAGCTTCTCGTGGTCCCCATCTCAGGCTGCCGAGGGTGTTTTGCTCTGCACACCTCGTCTGCCTTCAGCTTCCACCTCCCCACTGCTGGGTGAATTCCTTTGCTTGAGGTCTCATTGCCACAACTTATTGTTGAGTCATTTCTGCCTTGTGCAAAGAACTCCTAGAAAACCCCGCTTTCGAGCTACTCATCCATCGCTGTGCAGATGTTGGCATTTTAAATCAGAGCCCAAGCAATCTTTTTTTTCCAGCTCTCCCTTGCTATTACATCGAATTAAAGAGCTACCAATAAATACAAAATAAGCAAAGAATTTTCTAAACTGCCTGTGTAAGTGCAGGCAGTATTTTAAGACAGAGCAATTTCTTTTCCCGACACTGGCACAGTATCTCCCAGCCCCACAGAAGGGCTGAGCCACCCCTCTGCTCACCACCCGGGCAGGTAAATTAAAATGTAACAGAGGACCTGCAGTGACTGATTTTGTGCCATTTCGAGCCTGATATCCATCAAAATCAGCCACCAGAAATATGCATTGATAGATCAAGGTCCACGTCCTGCTCTATGATAAATCTAAACCCCCTTTGGTTCAGTAGGGATATTCTGGATTTACCTACATGTAATTTAGAGCAGATTTTGGACCCTGCTCATGAGCATTATGCCTTTCCCTACAGGAAGGAAGATTGATTCTGACCTTACTTAAACTAAGCAGCTTTAATCATTCAGTATGGAAACACCAAGACTGGGCTGGGGGCTGGGGACACAGACATGGGAATCCTATAATCTTTGGTTAAGTTGTAATGAAATTGTCCAGGATGAGAAGGAAACAGATGGATTCTGATTAATTTCTCACAAGTGTAGACCTCAGCATCCGATGTAACATATGTGGTGAGCAAATGTCACTCATGCCTCCAAAGTGCAGAAAAAATCACTATTGTCAGGATATATTCATTGGCATATTGGCTGCTGAACTCCCAAGGGTGTAAGGATGCTGTGCATTACATTTAGTCCCGAATTAAATATTCAGAGGCACAGATACCTAACCCTTTCCTGTATGCCTCACTGGTTATCACAGTTGAGCTTAATGAATTGCGAGAGGGAGGGGAAGGGAGATTTCCCCCCCTCCTTTGTGAGTCTTTATTTACTGTGGAAGGAATATCAAGATGGGTTGATATTTCTGCTCTACAGCGTTCAGTTGACTACCAATACAGCCTGAGTTAGGGAAAATAATGCAGCTTTGAGCTGTAAATGAGCAACTACACGACTTTCATCTCGTATTGATAGAAATCAGAGCCCAGCTCCGTGTTTGTGGAGTTGCTCTGGGTTTTGTCACTTCTATAATCTATTCCGTGTAATTGCATATTTAAAGAAAATGTAGTTCATTTATTGATTGCCACTATATTGTTTCAGGCAGGTAAGATAAGAGGCCAGAGCTACTTTCTCTTGTCTCCACGTAGTCTTAGGAAGTGGAAGGAGCGATGCCTGTGAGTAAAGCGAGGCCCCATCTGTGCTGGGGAAAGAGATTCATTACAGCTGACTTGTCCTGTCAGAATTACTGCCCCAGCCTGTTTCTCGGAAAAGGATGTCACTAAGACATCTATTAGAGTACTTCAACCACAAACTTGAGAAGCGAATATTGAGCAGGGGGGCTCCTCTGTGGCTCAGACTCTGCCCTTAGGTTCAGCTCCCCACTGCCAGTCACTCCCTCCGCAAAATCAAGCAACATGTACGTCAGTGTCTTCTCCTCTGAAAAATGTATTCCTCATTAGAAAAATGGGGGCGAAAATGGATATTTTGCTTTCTACCTCACTGCATGTTGAAATTCTGTGTCTGTCTTATCTTGCACCTTTGGCAAACATCACTCTGCTCTCTTTATGGGCTGGTTTGTTTGTCTTAATGGTCTCCTTTTCAACAAGTGAATGTACATCTTTTTTTGTGGAGAAGCTGAATCACCTCGAAAAGAGCTTTATTTCTGATTGAGGAAGGCATGACTGGTAGAGCTGGGGAAATCTTGAGAGAACCACATTATGTGCTGTCATACTCTGACTGGAGCTTGGCTCTTCATATGCCTTGTTAGAGACATCTCATAGTCTCTGTGCTTAAATCTTTAAAAATTCTAATGAGACAATCAGACTCTGATTCCTCAGGAAGCTGATACGCAATTGAGTGTTGATTTTGCTAAAATTCCTGATTTTTTAAAATTTTCTAGGTTGTTTCCAATATTTTTCTCCTGTTGTGGCCTTAATTATGCACCAAAACGGAGATAACAATTTGTGCATCTGCAAACTTTTTCAACACCCTGCTCTTCTTTGTCAGCTGGAAACTCCTGCTCACTTTTTCTGTTTTTTCCATGGTTCCTGACAATGCATCACTTACAGCTCCCTCCTTTGAGCCATTGTCAGTGCAATGAGTCTAAGTTTGATCATTGCTTATTGCATCAGGACTTCACAAGGCAAAATCACTTAAATCCTCTGTTGATCTCCAAAGTCACTGAACAAGATCAAACTGTCTCTTTTTTCCTTGTTTTATCACGTGGCACTGCAATTCCCTATAAATATTACAGTCTGCTTTGCCTTCCTGGAGACCAGAAGCTGTGCTGGGACTCCTTAGCCCATAAAAGTGGTGACATTGCAAAGCTACTTCAGGACTTTTTGACCCAGCTTGTGTTGCGTGAAAACCTCAGAGTCTCATGATGCCATCCCAGCTAAATACATGGTTTGCTGAACAAACCTACCCACTCCTTTTCTTGGCAGAGGGTTTTGTGGATAACCAGGCAAGCCTGAAGCCATGGGAAGAGGTGAAACCAAGGAGAGGGGTAGGAGATGGATTTATAAGGAAGATAAAATGGTGGGTGTGGAGGTTTGTATTAATTAATCACAAAGCTACAGAGCAAAGGAATATAAAACCAATACAGAAATAGCTGGTGACCAAAAATATTTCCCTAAATCAGAAAACTGAGAATCTGCTCACTCAAGTGAAGTAGTTTTGAAGGAGCAGTGATGAGGATGGGACCTGAGTGCACCTTGCCTTTGTCTCTCCAGCTGGGGCATCGCACATGAAAGTCCCAATCGCTGCTTCCTGTGTGCAGCAAACCAGCAGAGATGTAAAATTGGGGCATAATGATGAATGAAACTGTGGGATGTGTCTTGATTATCCCAGGTTTCTAATGTATAATTGAATTATTTTGGTAAGTGTATTTCAAGCCCTTTGATATCTGGCCTCTGTTTTTAATTACTCAGCCCCCTCTTGCCCTTGTGCATTATTATGCTGCTCATTAGCATTCAGTGAGACTACAGAAGTTTGACTTCTGAATAAAGTAGCGTACAAAAGAGAAGGGATGCTTTTTATCTTACCACTTAATAATTTAAATGGAACCCTTTTCTTTAATCAATGTTTAATAGTACAATAGTTGTTTATTTAAACTGTGCTTTGCCTAATTTTGCAAACAAAAAAGAGAGGCAGGATAAACATGTTTAGAAATAATAAGCTTTGTAACCATTTTAATCTTCAGAAGACTTAAAATATCTCCAGCCCTTCTAATGTCGGTTCATCTCAACAAGGCTCTAACACAGGCCTGGAATTTCTCTGTATCATTTATGCAGCATTAAGAAGCACAAGCCTATTTTTTATTTGAGGGAAGCAGAAAACCTCGCTAATTGCAAAACTGAAAGCTACTCAGCAGCGTTAATATTGTTGGCATGGCCGCCAGCTGTGATGATTAGGATGTGTGACAGAGGGAGAGATAATTTGATCACAGGCCTGGGGACCAGAAGCTCCTGTGTCCTGCTCCTTCCCAGTACACCTGCAAAGGCAAGGAAAATACAGGGGGAAATCCAGTTCAGCCCCACAGCGCCCAGGCTTTCTGGGAGGGTCCTGCAGGGCACAGTGGATGCCAGAAATACGGGTGTAACAACAGGCTGTGGGAGGGGTGGGAGCTCAAGCCTGGGCATTGACTTGTCAGAGGAAACAGCTTTACAGGGGGTTAGTAACCAGGTGTGGTGCTTGCTCTGTTTCACCAGCAAAACGTGGCTTTGGATGGGGATCAGACACTGTGGGCCAAAAACTGGGAGTCTGAGCTGTGGCAAGGTCAGGGGGACCCCCAGAACACGACTTAAAAGACATGGACTAAAGCATCTGTCCCTCTGCTTGGCTTCCTCATATGTAAAACAGGGATTGATCAGGGATATCTTGAGGATTTAGAGATATCTGGAGACCGCTTTGGAGACATTAAAACTAGTGAGCATAATATCTGCATTTCAAAGTACTCTTTGGACCTCTTAATTCATTTTGACAGCAACCCTGCACAAGAAATGGGGCTGTCTCTGTTGTCTGGATGGGAAAGCTGAGGCTCAGAGATGGTGTCTGGGGAAGGAGTTGTGAGCACAGGGTAGCACCAGCACCAGAGAGAGAGCTGTGAACTCCTGTCTCCCGGGGCTCAGCTGTCCAGTAAGAGCACCCACAGCTGGTAACTGCTCCATCCACCCCTATCAGGGGGTTGTTGATCCTACATAGCCCCTGTCTGATGTCCTGACCAGCCTACTTTCAACAAACTGCACCCCAGGCAGCCAGGTGAAACCTTTTTCTTGATAGTTTGTGTCTCCTCTCCTCTAAATCTTTCCCTTTCCCATCAGTGCCTCCAGTTCTCTCCCTCTTCCCCAGATCTACTTCTCACATTTCTTTATGCAGGAGTTTCCTCTGGTCTCTGCCTTTTCTCTGCCCCCTTTTCTAGGCTCGCTACAGGTCTGGAGGGGTGTTCAGTGTCAGAAGGAGTAGGCACGAAGGTGACAGCTCCTCATGTAAGGAATGAGATGGAGAGATGTGATCTGATGTTGTGGGCTTGTTCCTCCCTATTTTGACTATATCAGAAGTCCTGTTGATTAAAAGAGCGTAGCTGAGTTGTGCTAACATGAGATGAGGGACAGGTAAGGCTGGGGATTTGGACCCTTTCTTTCAGACTAAATGAATTTATCCAGGATATGAGAGCCTGCCTCTATGCTATTTACTCTGAATGGTGGTGTGAAAGCTGCTGAGATTTTCACTGTTTTTCACATGTGCACTAGAGAACTTGCACAAAGACAACTCGAAAGACAGCATGCAATTCCACAGGAATAGCCAATGAGTGATTTCCTGTGATAAAAGTAGTCTGCCCTGTTCCACAAGGTGTTTTTTCAGCGATTCTTCCAATTTAAGGAACGTTTGTCCAGGAGGATGATGATTTGTCTCACAACAGGATTTAGGCAATGTAGCTGAGATCAACTTACTGTTGCACTGAGCCCTACGGTTACTTACGGTGAGACACTGCCCTCTCTCACAGAAATCAGACTCGTATCTGCACATATTTAAATGCCTGACTTCCACTGAAGCATTTATTTGGACATCGCTGTTCAGGCAAGCACCAGAGCTACGGGAGAATCTGAGGGTATAAAGTGGGGTGATAAAGGTTGTACAGAGAGTCCGTGGCAGAGCAAGAAGGAGAATCCGTTTCCCAGTGGCTGCTGGAAAGGTTGTCAAAATGACCCCAGCTTTGTAGCCAGGGAAACACCATCTTTCATTTTTTCCATCTAAACTAAATTTGTGAGGATGATGATTTATTGATAACCCGTGGGGTAGGGGCAGCAGCGATCAGACATGTGGTAAGAGGCGGGGGGAGGTTATGGCCTGAGCCCCCGCACCCTTCTCAAGTTGCGGCTTCCTCCAAAAGATGCTGCGAACTCCGGCCCGGCTGCGAGCTAGGAAACATTCCCGTCTCTTGTCTCGGCTGAGCAGCGACCACTCGGATGCTGAAATAAGGTCAGGACTCCGTCAGGCGGCTAAAAACACGGGCTGAGGGAAGGCTCTGCCTCCGGAAGGCAGCGCGATCTTCCCCGGCACCATCCCGGTGCCCGGTGCTGAGAGAGGGAGGGAGGGAAGGAGGGAGGGAGGAGAGGGCACCTCGCCCGATCAGCCCCGGCTCTGCTCTTCCCGTGCGCGGTGGGGTCAGGGACCGGGGGGAATGAAGGGAGGATGCTCCGCCGAGGTGGGAGAGACAGCGAAGCCGTAACACCGTGCTTCCTCCCCCTAGTCTGAGGAGGAGGAGGAGGAGGAGTGGGAGGGGAGTTCCAAAGCCACTTTGGGCGATGCGCCGCTACGTGCCGGAGTCTGTGCGGAGCATCCTCCTCGCAGCCTGAACGCCGGGTGCGCTCCCCTCTCCCTCGTGGGTGATTCCCCCTTTCCCCGCACGCTGCTCCTGCCTCCGCAGCCGCTCCCCGGGCGAGACGGCGGCCAGGTGAGCGGGACCGGGCAGCGCAGCTGGGGCGGTGTGGGGCCGGGCTCGGGCTGTTGCCTGAGCTGGTGCTCGATGCTCGGAGGTGCGGGACGGGCCGGAGCTGAGGGTCCCGTCTGGGAGGTGCGGGGCCGGGCTGGGCTCGGGGGTCCCCGCCGGCAGTCGGGGCCGGCGCTCGGCGCTGCGCGTCCCGGGCGGGAGGTGCGTGGTGCGCGCCGCGGGGAGGCAGCTGGGAGAGGCATCGCTTCAGCTGCGGTGTAACTTGTATTTCGGAGTGCAATTACCAGCAGTGTGGTGGCTAACAGTGACTTACCTGGTTCCCAAGGGGACACGGGGGGCCGGCAGGCTGCCCGGCCGGGGACAGCGGGATTCCCGGCCCCGGGCACTGAGGGATCCCCGGCACCGGGCACCCACCGTGCCGCGGGTGCCTCCGGTGTTCGCGCTTCTCAGAACGCCCGTAGCGAACCCCGCGGCCTGGGCAGGCTCCGGGAGGCTGACTGTGTGAGTGTCAGTCCGAAACACTGCACGTACCGCTCTTAAGAGTTAAATATATCTCTGCACCGGTGTGTGTGCGCCTAATTCATTTACTGCCCCGTTACTCAAGTGATGAGGGTGTCGCCAGCAAAGGGACAAGCTTGCTCTCTAAATATTACTCTTCTTTTTCTGTTTCTTTTAATAAGTGTTTGTAATTTCAGCTACCGATTTTATAGCTTCTGAAACACTTTCATTTCCCAGAGCAGTTGGTTTCCCATCACTGGCTCTTTCACCTTTTCGAGTGGGAGGATTTACTTTCTTTAAAACAGAGCTCTAACAATACCCAATCCTTTCAGCGAGGCACGTGTCATCTCCTGACCCCAGCAACTTCACTTTGACAAAGGAAAAGCTGAAAATAATCACTTTAAGAGATGCGACTTTCCCTGTTTCAACAAGTTGCTTTGTTCTCTGCGCGAGTAATTTCCTCCAAGGCGCGTGGTCCTGGTCGTTAGCGGGCGGTGTGGTGATACGTGTGGTGTTAAACCTGCAGTCACCCGGGATTAATGCACGGGCATGACATCACCGACAGCCAATGAGGGCATGGGTTTGGACACGTTCTGACCCAAACTGCCTCCCAAACTGATGTGGCGTTCCTGCCGCGCTCCCAAGGAATAACGCCGCTTTGTGCAAACGGGGTGGTTTCCCAGCACGGTGTCATTGCGTTTCTCAGTCTTGTGTCCTCCTCTGAGGGAGTCACAGTTCATTAAACAGCCACATGTGTGTGGTTGGTCTGGTTAGTTGAAGGTTTCACTTCTTGGGAAGAGTTTATTAAAAATGAACATATCGGTGCCCTGGCACAGAGCGAGATGATGTTACTGAGCTGGTTGCTGGCAGAGGATAAACTGCCAAAGAGTTCTCAGCCCCTGTGGCAGGAGAGCCGCCTGAACAGCCTGTTTGAGCACACGGTGGTTTCACCTGCAGTAAATGGCCTCCTTTCCCTTATTTCTTGGAGTAGAGCTGCTCACCTGGGGGTAGGCACAGACTCCGTGCCAGGGGAGTGGGGAGGGAAGCCGTGCAGCCAGGTGGCCGCTGCCGTGGCTGGTGAGGAAGGAAAGTGTGTGCTGTTGAAGGAAACTGTGCTCCACCTTCACCTTGGTGCCTCCGTGCTGCCAGTGTCCAGCAGGTTGAAGCCCTTGGCCTCAGTTCCTGTTACTTTGCTGAGGGGTCACTCAAGAACTCAGGGTGGCTTTTGCAGAACCACAACAGATGTTGCCTAGCATGGTCTGGCTCTGGAAATGTGCATTTTGGAGCTGCCTCTTCAGTCTAATGTTTCCTTAACCTTCATCATTTGCTGCAGAATCATCCAATCCCCCTGCAGGTCAGTCAGGGGCTTCCCCACAGGCTGTGCAAGACTCTTTTTGTCACTATCAAAAGTATTTGCACACAAATCACTTCTATTTCTCTTTGCTAGAATTCTCAATTCTGAACATAACTTTTTGGGTCCAGACTTCATTCCCAAAGTCTTTAAATCTTTTTACTTGTAATTTAAATGTAGGTACACACACAAACTCCCTTATCAGTGTCATTGCTTCCATAGCCCTTTACATTGAGGGAGCCAGAGAGAATATTTGCAATATGACTGACATGCCTCAGAGCTGTGTGTATGATCCTTATGCCTTCATTGCCAATAAGACGTGACAGGATACATCTAATGAATTACCTTTAAATTAGAAAGCAGTAAACAAGCCATTATTGGATTAGAGGAATATTAAAATTAGAAGAACGTTACCGTCTTTTGATATCCTGTGGCACATTTTTACCAGCTAGGAAATGACACGGGGAGCTGCAGAGAGAGAGAGGGTCTCAAGAGAACTGTAATGATTTTCATCTGTGTGAAATAGATTTTTTTAAATGCTATTACTTAGTGTCTTATGTTTAGATGATGTTGTAGCAGATTTCTTCTTTTTTTCCCCCTTCTAGTTTCATATTGATGTTTGATATATTTGTCTGAGTGATTTCAGTGCTTGTGGAAGGTACAGGTTTGATGTACTCTGATAGCTAAAAGCTCCTAATTATTGAAGAAAAACACAGGCAAAATGAGACAAGAGTCTTGGTGATAGATTTTAGTTCAATACTGAAGAGCTTTCTGCCTTGCCAGGGTGCAGAGATTGTCTGGGTTCATGCCACTTATTCCATGGCCCTTTCCCTCAGCTGTCTAGAAGGCTGCTCCAGCTCTGCTAATTGTGGAATATTATTTAAATTGCATAAAACTTTTTCTTGGCTTCTCTGAGATTTATATAAATTCCTAAGAACTAGATTAAATCCACAAGTCGTCCTGGTCAGACAGCTCAGGTGCAGGTGTTACCTGGTATTGCCTTCCAGGTGTGACTGCTCTGGATTAGGTCTGAATTGGCAACAGGTTGATGGTACTTGTGAGCAGCCCCTGATCTCTCCATGCCAATCTTTTATTAATCGAAGGCCAGCACCTGCTGTCCTCTCTCAGGCAAAGCTGCCCAATTAAGGACTGGCTGGGAGTGAAAAGGGCAGAATTTGGCCAGTACTCCTCAAGTGTTAGAAAAAAAATGTACATAAAGAGGTAAACAGTAAAATAGTCGGTGAAAAATAGTTAATTCTCAGGTTCATGAAAAATAAAGTTCCTTATGAAATCTCATAACTATTGTGTTTTTGTAATGTCACCTACCTCTGTTGGCCAGTGAAAAAATAAGCTCTTAATCTAGAACTAAACTTGAAATTGTGAGTGCAAAAAATTATTTTGTTTGGAATACCAATCTTTAATAGCATTCTGAGACCAATCTTTTATTCTTGTAAACTCACCATCAATATGAATATGGAGCAACAAGAAACCTCTGAGTTCTAAGCCTCATTCCAGTCTCCAGAGGAAAGGCTTGAGCGCACTGGTTTGTCCTGGATATTGGAAGCGCCTTCAGAATAAAGATCTCTCCTATATAAATACTTTTCATCCAAGGTATTGGATTTTCCTTGTCTCACTCTCAGGGTTTATGGCCCTGGGACTCCTTTTCTCAAGGTCTAGTAGAACTCCTTCAGCTTCTCTTTTTCCTTTGAAAATGTGATAACCATCACGCGGAGGCGGCTGCTTTGAAGCCGGTGCCAGCCCTGCAGATCAGGAGATCACAGCACACTTTCACCTCAGGTCAGGCGGCTCGAGCTGAGCTGCTTTGCAGTGCCAGAGCATCCTGAATTCCTGCAAGGACGGGCATTTCTGTCGGACTGTGGCACCGAAGCCTCTTTGCTATTCTGAAGAGGCTTGTAAGGAGGAACAAAGGACGGCGGATTTCACCAATTTTGCTCTATTTTGTATTTCCCAGCAGTTATTTTGGAAAGGCTGTGAGCTGAAAGGCTGATTTTTTCTCGGACTTGGTACAACTATGCGAGGGTAAAGCTCAAATGAGGGAAAGTAGTATTGGGTATCTCTGTGACTCCAAAGGTGACCTGTTGTTTTTAGTGCCCCTTCTGTTGTTTCAATTTCACTTACACTTTACAGGGAACATATGTGGAATAAAAACTCTGGAGGGGTCAGGTCTTTCTTCTGGAAGGGTATTTCCCTCTGCACAGCATCAGTACAAGTTTCCTCCCTCCTACCACAGCAGTTGTGTTACATGTGCTGTGAGGTATAACAAGGATAAATATATTAAGGGGCGGCAATCCCACCCTTGGTGTTACATATTAGTAAAAGGTGGTTAAAGAACTTAATCCCCAGCCCTCAGTGCAGAGTTCTTGCCCCTTTCTGTTCTCCAGCCACTTGCCAAGCATGACTCAGCCATGAGCTGCATCCTCTTCAGCTGGAGAACATGGTGTAACTGGAACCAGCTTGGACTTAGTGATTCTGGAAGAAACAAATCTTTTCCTTATAAAGGAGAGAGCAGAGCTTGGGTTCTTTAGCTCTTAAAGCATTTGTACGCTTTTTTTCCCAAGCCTGCAAGAAGCTGCTAACTAAACCAGAAGCATTTGAGTAATGCCTAGACATGGATAAACCAATTAAGAGGAGTTCTTCCAGCTTTTTAAAACAAATTGCAAATTTCAGGTTCATATTTGCATAAATCAGGTTATTAATTCATGTGTTTGCATTTCCTAAACTGTGTGTCAAATTCCCATTTGGCGCAAGTTTCAGAGTGTTAATCTCAGAGTAAAGGGGGAAAGGTGGAAATTGAGTTGTAGTAGCAAGCACTTGGAACGGTTAGTGATTTTTCTTTTCAACACAATTAAATGAGCTTTTTTTTTTTTTTCCCTGAGTCGCTTCAGTGTCACCTTAAGTATTCAGTGAGAAATTCAGAAATTCTTAATTGATGGGGTACCCAGTCTCTCCTTTGCGCGTCTCTGGGATTTACACACGTTGCAAGTTAATAAAGCTTCCAGCATGCATTCCGTGCATGGGTAATTACGGAGTGGCTGTACCTCGATGCCATTTGCTGTGCTGTGTGGATTCCAGTTGTGAGGACAGTGGTATTTCATGTTGTCAGACACGAGCAGGAACACCCCTGCACGAGTGAATCTGCTGGAAGGACCGGGCTGTGGCTCTTGTAGCCTGGAGAGCAGTTACCCTCGGATGTCTGTGCTGCCTCCATTATTCACTGAGAGTTATGTGTGTTTATGATAGTCTGATCAGCAAACACGAGTGCCTTGCAGATGCAGATATATTGTGAAGTACAGAGGTTTACATTAATGGGAAGGATTTATCTCGTTGCGGTGTTGAATTTATGATGTCAAGCTGTGATATTTTCCTGTTTCAAAAATGTTATATTGCAGTGAGCTGATATCAGGGTGATAAAATAAATGTTTCTTTTTTAATTCAAGCCACTGTAAGATGCTAATAATGTTGGGGACAGGAAGAGAAATGCCATATTTCAGAATCTAATATAATGCATCCATATTGCAATTTCCTGGCAAAATTAACTTAGGTTAGACTCCTAAATGAAACTTTTTGTTGTGTTTTAACTATTAAAGAGGTGTGGTTGAGTTCTTTAATGTAAGTATGATTCTTTAACTCAAGTAGGGGGGTTAATGTGCCCTGCTTAAATTAGTCTCTGGGACCCTTTGTTCCCTATAATTTACAAGGACATGCAGGGATAGGACAAAGGGGAATGGCTTTAAACTGAAAGAGAATGGGTTTAGATGGGATATTGGATAGAAACTCTACCCTATGTGGGTGGTGAGGCCCTGGCACAGGTTGCCCAGAGCAGCTGTGGCTGCCCCATCCCTGGAAGTGTCCAAGACCAGGTTGGACGGGGCTTGGAGCAACCTGGGATCGGGGAAGGTGTCCCTGCCCATGGTAGGAATGGAGTTTGGAACTTAAAGATCTCTTTCATCCCACGCCATTCTATGATTCTATGATATTTCTGAAAAGAAATAGAAAAGCTCTAGCTGCTGGTGGTGGTCTCTTCACTGGGCATTCAGGCAGCCCACGTTCCTTACTCATTTCCTTCCAATTTCCCAGCAAGCGCTCAGCAGGGAGGGTAACCAGGGAGGAAGGAGGGGTCATCTCCTCCCCTGTGCTGCTATCTCCTCCTCTGCAAACGCCAGGGAGTGTGGCAATGCCAGGGCTGCACTCAGGAGATCCCTTTGCTTTACTCCTGGAAAAACCAAGAGTGTGTGAAGGAAATCCTCATGACCTTAACAAGAGAGGGCGGTTGTGGCTGCTCTGCTCTGGGGCCACAGAACGGCTTCCTCCCCAAGGAAAACTGGGATGCAACTGGAATTGGCCCAGCACGAGCACAGGCAGCTGTGAAAGCCCGATCCTGGCTGTGTGGTGGGCTCATGTTGTCTGTGTTGCTGCCCGTGCTGAGCGCTGCCAGTTTCATGACTCTGAAGCACCACGGGTAGAAGTCAAGGGCCGTACAATTTTCCCCAAGCGCAGATCTACAGCAGTGAGTGGACCAGCACATAAAACAGGCCACTGAATCTGAAAAAAGGTGCAGTCGTTTTGTGGAATATAGGTTGTCACATGTGTGTACCCCTGTTGCACGACTCCGTTAAAACAGTGCCTCTGAACCTCGGAGTTAATATCCATTACTTGGAAGCACATCACAGAGTAGCTGGCATGGGGTTATTTGGATGAAAGGTACTACTGGAGTAACAGTTTAACTGTGGAAATACCTGCCAGTTGTGTTATGTAGGGGCTTAACTGGGGGCGCAGGAGGAAAAAGCAAAATAATTGGTTTAGTACTAATTTATCCCTGTATTTTTGGTGTGCTGCAGAAATGATTAATTCTGCTTTTGTTTCATAATAGACCTGTTTCTGTTCAGAGACCACTGGGAGAACAAAATTTTGTTAGATGAAATATCTTTTAAAAACCTGCACTGATTGTCTTAATTTAAGAGAGTACCAGGTAAAAAGGACTATCCCTCCTTTCCTACACCAAATTATTATGGAGAGATGGATCTGAGGTGGAGTGGGACAACTTCTGGCAGAATTAGTGTAACTTTCCACCTGAGAAACGACACTTTGTTAAGTGTTAGAAATTAATTGGTATATTGAGCTTATCCACACACTTAATAGCATTTCCCTCCAGAATATTTCCTCTTTGTGATTTCTAATGTATTTTTGTGATACATAGGTTGGCTTAACAATACAAGAATATACATAGAAACCATAAATATTTAAGAATAATTACTGTTTATAACTCTGAAAAAGGCACAGCCACTTTAAATACAGTTCCTCACCCTGCCACTGTGTATCATCCACCTCTGAAGTGCTCCAGGTGAGGTTTGCTCCCCGGTTGCACCCCAGGCTGAGATGGGTGGTGGTTTTGGGTGGTTGAACAGGCAGCTGCTTTCACCCAGTGTCTTTGTAGACACTTGTAGGAATGAGAAGCAAAACAGATATTTAAAGCAAAACTCCCGGGTTTTGCATGTGTTGAACATTCTTTTTCTTGAGCATGTTTTTCAGCAATGGATAAAGTGTTGCTGCTAAATCTTGCTTGGAAATGTAGGGGAGACAGTCAGCTATTCGTAATTAGTGTATTTGGAATAGACATAATTGTATTATGGCTAAAAATCTGATCCACATTCTGTGTTTTCCTCTTCTAAGAGGAAAAATAAAGGCTGAATAAAGCCAAATTAGTTTTATTTAGAACGATTTTTTTTCCCTACAGAAGAAACATCTTCTGTTACAGTTAATGAGCACTGTTGTCTTTTGTTTAAACTCTTTGTTACAGAGGCTTAAAGAAAAAGGGCTTTAATAATAAAAAGACCTTTTTCTCTGGAATGTCAGTCTGATAATAGCCTCTATGATTTAAGAATAATGCTGTAAAATAATTGGTTTTCAAACGAATAATTTTGTATAACTAATTGGAGGGCAAGTGGAAAATCCGCATCCTCCAAATAAACGCATTGTGTCTCTTTAAATATCCAAACAATTTTTGCTCCTTTTTTTTCACCCTCAAGACAAAAAAAATATCAAATCTCATTCAGGTTGTACTTAAATATGACCAAACTGATAATTACATTATTACAGAGAAGGGCAGGATAGCTGGAGGATATGTACAAAGTGCATTAGTACTGCAAATAGAGGCTGATTTACTTATTGATAGTGGAGACACGTTTTAGTCACTTTATAGAATTAACAATTGATCAGCTTGTTAGGTTCTAGTTCTTCATAAGCACAGCATGTTTATTCATTATTGTCATTACATGGTGCAAGCAGCCGAGGTCATGATTAGCAAGGCAAAATCTAAAACAATTTAAACTTGCTTAAAAATAACTTCTGCAACGGGCAGTTTCTGAGCAATGCACCAATTCCCACTTCTCTGACATAAATATAACCTATACCTGCCTGGTTAATTTGCATTTCATTTAAATTTTTCAGAACCATCAGATCTATTTGTTGTTCCAGATGCCAGCGATTCAGGCTTGTAAAATTGTAATAAAATGGGCAACATAAAAGCATTACTTTCAAACTGCCTTGGTCACTGTAAATATCCCCCCAATCTGTAGTTTTGCAACTGATAAACGAAACGCAGTGCTGGAGGAGAATGGCAAGATGTTATTCCAATAAATATATCCATGATTGTTTGTTACCACACATAAGTTATATTTTCTAAATCAGCATTGACTTAAGCTTGAGAAAACTCGATAGCAAAAATTCCCACAGAGGCTTCTCCTGCTGTATATGACTAATATATTAAAGAAGATAAATAGTCATTTTTAAAACTTATTACACAGTAGGATTGAACACAAGAGGAAACCATTTTACAAATCTGAAACTTAAGGTCACCTTGAGAAGAAAAGGACACTTTAGATGACTAGAAAAAGTCTGTTTCCTCCAGAAATTGAGATTCAAACTTTACTCTTTTCACGGTGTCTTTTATAAAGCTTTAGAATCCCAAGTGTAAAACCAGAGTCTGTTTTGATGTGCAAATATTTCAAAACTGTGTAGTGGGTAGGCATTTAGACACGTCTAACCAGTGCTACAGATTAGCTTCCAGTCTCTCAGTCATAAATAAAAAACAGAATAATAATTAATAAATAATAAAAACAAGAATATGAAGCATTTTTTTGCTAGTGGTTTTTATTACATAATACAGAATTAGGGTTGAACTTACTAAAACATTTCATTAGACTGTTTTAAAAGTTTTCTACCTTTTCCTTTTATATTTTTAAGTATTTAAAATCATTATGTATATTTGAGTCATACTGAACACTATTAAGCTTCTGGTTCATAATTCAGACTTTTAAAAGTATGAAAATTTGCTCAATAGCATTTTCTTAGGGCTTGCTAATAAAGTTAATGAATTATTTTTCTATTAGTCAGTCTTAGCATAGATAATACTGCTCCCTTGTTTGAGCTGTAGCAAATCAGGACAACATTGATTTTCTTTAAGAGATGAATAATGAAAGATCTACATTCTTAAATATGTAGATAAAGATAAGTAACTTAATTAAAAAATTATCAGTGGAAGGAAGTAAGATGAATTAGCTGTTTTAATTTGTTGTATATGTCAATATGCTGTACCATAACCTGGACTTTTGCATGAAATTCATTTCTGATGTTTTTTCTTCAGTTTTCAGTGTCATTTCATAGGGTCTGCAGCTGCTTATTCTTTTGAAAATCGCTCATGCATTGGCAATGTTAAATTCTTGTAACTCTCTGCCCTAACTCCAGCTTGTGTAGGCGTTGACTCTGCAGATGTTTAATGTCCAGAGCAGTGCAGCCTGATGAAAATAGTTCTGCTCTGATCAATAGTGATGTTTACAGGCTCTGTCTTCGGCCGCGAAGTCAGGTTACGGAGCCTGATTGTTTCTCCAGTGACTGGCAAATTCTGCTGTTTGATCACATGTGCTGTGAATATCCGAGCTGGCAAAACTCCAGGCTAAATTGCCTGCTATTTTTTGACTAGCTTTACAAATTATACATGATGAAAAAGGGACGTCTCGGGGCCTCCGTCTTTCATCCGACGTTGCTTTTAATATCGAGCAGACATCATCAGGGCACACAGGGTAGAGGAGGAGCTCTTAGGAGGAGCTGCTCTATTAAGATGTGGTAGTTGATCTTATTAAAGGAGGAGACAAACAGCCTCGTGCTGGAACGGCTCCTCTGTGTCGCGTTCGGGTTTTGGTCTCACAGCGACGGGGCAGCACCCACACAAGTTCCACGGGTGGATCCTCTGGTGGGAGTAATTATGTGTGCAGCATTGCGCCTGGAAAAAGGCTTTCACAAGCTTCATACTTAAATTTGAAGGGACTCCCAAGGGATGGTGATTTTCAGGTTTGAATCTCAAATCTCAGTGCAGCAAGAAATACATCATTTGACAAGCACGGCTGAGCTTCTGCTCCAGGTCCTTGG
Source organism: Atrichornis clamosus (assembly GCA_013400975.1). NCBI lineage: Eukaryota > Metazoa > Chordata > Aves > Passeriformes > Menuridae > Atrichornis > Atrichornis clamosus. The sequence goes on along the minus strand of WBMZ01009535.1, from coordinate 665,212 downwards.
GTCACTGCCTTTCTGTTGCAAGTGCAGTGTCCAGTGGCTGTTTGGCAGGTTTAGTTATTCCTGTCTTTTCTAGACGTCTCTGTTCCCTTTCCAGGGTAAGGCAGAGCTGGTTCGCCAAGACTTGCAGGCTTTGCCTTCTCCTAACACTAAGCTCAGGGCTGTCCTGTTTGAAGTGACTCAGCTGGCAGATGAGAAGAGGGACAAGTTGTAGGTGGGCCTTACCTATAACATGAAGGAATAGAGGGGAGACTTTATAAAACCTCTGGGTTGCATTGCTTGGCAGACAGGACATGATCTGAGCAGTCTGATGCCTCTGCAGAGCTGCCGCGGGATGGTTTGACAATGAAGTGTGTGATTTGGGCAGGCCAATTTTACTATTTCTGCTCTACCCAGCAATGCCCTGACGGACTGCAAAGTGTTGAGGATACACTGGTGCTTCAGGCTTGACTTTGGCTTACCTTGTTTTATTCATTTTGTCTTCAGCTGTTGATTAAACATAATACTGGTGATCCTGAGAAGAGTAACAAACACTTTGCCACACTATGGATTTTGCTCGGAATCAAAGATGTAAATAAGAGTCAAGGAAAATTAATTGCAAACCTGTCCAATACTGTCTGTCTGTACTTTTATTACATGGTGATCAGCAGATCTTTCTTAGAGATGTTTAAGAGATGTTTAAAAATAAAATCCTGTTCCTTGTGCAAGTTCAGCTGAAAATTACCCACTCACAGCAGATACTGTTCTTCGTCCTCTGTGCCAGGGCAGCAGCCTCTGGATTTTCCTTCATTCATGGCTTTTGCTCAACACTGTACAGCACACAGACAGGACATGGCTGTGGTTCTGCGTTTTGGGACATGCACCTCAGGAGAGGAGTGGACCGGAGGTCTCTGGGGGATGAGAGCTCCAAGGGCTCCCAGACATCCTACAGCTGTGCCCCGGCTGTTGGAATGGAGCTTAAGCCAGGCTTGAGTGCTGTGTTCAGAGAGCTCAGCTGACTTCTCCTGAGTGCAGAACAGGAAACTTCAGAAAGCAATACTTTCCATTTAGGGTGACTGTCATAGGAATATTCCATTATTAAATTAGAAATTCTTCATATTCTTGAAGACTAAATGCTGAGACCTTCAAGTTAAAAAGGCAATAGATTACTTATGCTATGCTGCTATTCTCAGGTAATGAATTGGATGGTGCTATTGCAAGCAGAGAAATAATTAGGAATTCTGGTACAATTGAGTAGTCAAATTAAAAAAGATAAAATCATGGTTTAAGAAACCAACTGTCTTTGGCTGGAGAGCAAAAATAATTTAAAATGACAAACCACACCCTCCACTGGCCATTTATTCCGGTTTATGCAGCAGTGTCTGTATTCCAAGTGGGTTCTTCTGTCTTTCTGACATACAACTGCTATAAGACACTTCATACTCACAAGTATTCTGACATACAACTGCTATAAGACACTTCATACTCACAAGTACCTCCTCAAAATTATGCAATCTGAATGAAGCTGAACAAATATTTATTCTATTTGCCCAAAGCCATCAGCTTAGAAAAAGAAAAAGAACCATGAGGGAAAAATAAGGGTGGTTACACTCTCTTGAAAATGTCCTTTGGGTTTGGCTCACCAAATAATTTCTGTGAGCAGAGAAGGGAATTTTGACCATTGTCTGTAAATTTCAGAGGAGCATAGAGAAGGACAGGACTTCATCCATCGTTGAAAAATGAAGTATTAGACTAAAATGGCAGTAGTAACTATGTGAAAACTTGTGGGGTTTGCTTAGTGAAAGGCACGGCTCTAAATTAAAAATCTGTATCTTCCTTTCTGGATGTGATAGTACCCTCTGGTGAGTGAAGGTTTGGCTACCTGAAGCCTGTCTGGCTAATCTTGGCCAAAATGCTTGTCATTTGCAAGGAGGGGTTTCACCTGGTGAGGGGAAAATACAAATACAGTAAGGAATTTTTTCCTTTTTTTTTGTTTTTAAACTAGTGTTGCCATGTCTCATGTAATTAGTGACCAGTGTTAAAGTAGAAGACTTAACTTGCTATTCTTGTCCCTGAGATGTAGCACATTTTTAATGGCAGCAGTTTTTAATGTAAACCAGTCCTGTGGCTGTCTTTGCTGCCTTGCCTGTTGCCAGGCCATGGAAATGCTGTGTGAAATAACCCTAGAATTTGAACCAATGGAGCAACCACTCCATGGGCCTCTCGAAAAACGTATCTCACAGTGCAGCAAACTCAGGTGGGAGCAGTTAAACTGAGAGAGCTTCACTTTTGTGTTCCTGCTCATCAATCTTTAAAGAGACACTCGTAGGTCAAACGGGTACAGCACTGATCGATGGACAAGAAGAATCCCTTCCTAAAGTAATCACAGTTCATCTCCAATGGGCAACTGGGAAAACAAAATAAAAAGATACGGCCACTGGGGTCCTAGTGGGGGAGAACTTAATTAGCTGAGCCCCCACACACCCTTTAGTGAGTCGTCCCTTGGAGTCCATGAGGGGCTTTGCAGTCCATTACTTTTGGTTCAGCTGGCTCTGACTGGGTCTGAGGCCTTGTCTTTGGGTCGTGCTGCCAGCAAGAAAGGCATCCTGTCTTGTCTTGGAGGGCAGGTTCCCTGCAGCGCGACAGCGACAAAACCTGCCTGTCCCCCAGGTTCTGACCAAAGGCTCCTTGCTGTGTCACGGCAGCCCAGGAACACCCAGGACGTTGCCTGGTCACCACCCGAAGGGCAAACCCCTGTCGGGCAGGACAGCAGCTGCTGTCTCAGGGCCTACAAAGTGCTCGTGATGGGTCTTGCTGGGGTTACACGTGAGCCACCACCAGCGCGCTACCACAAGTCCGCGTGGCAGTAGTTAATGAGGCACACTGAGGGAGTATTTTCGTGGCATTTTTGGTAGGGAGTACTTCTGGAGAGTTCTATGTGAGATGAAGTGACTATTTGGTTGCCCATCTGAAATCACAAAAGGTAATATCTGAGACGTTTCATACCTGTCGCTAATTCTAATACAATTGAAATTTGGAGGTTGCTCTCTTTATTGCAAATAAGTTTGAGTCGTGGGGGACCAGGACAGAAAGTCACAGGTTATTTACTTAAAAATGGAAAAAAACATGTATTGTGGAAATCTGATAGCCAGGGTTCTGTGAATAGTCAGGAATCAGAGAATAGAGGACTCGTGCGATCCATTTCCTTAAAAAGAAAATTCAGGAAAAATATCTGAGAGTCTACCCAAGGCGACTGAAAATGCTGCTTCTTGTTCAGGTGCCAATATCTATAACATCATACAATCTCAGGAAGCATAGCCCAACCTTTGGCAGACAATATCTCATTGCTAAAAGAGTGAACTAAATGTGCCACCAAGTTAACTTTTTTTTCCCTGTGATTATTGAGGGTTTTTTTTTTCATAAAATCTCAGCTTCCTGGATAAAAATAATTGGAGAAGATTTTTCATTTCTGTTTTCTAATTATTTTTAAGACAGTTAATAGCTCTCTAGTGGTGATGAGAAGCTGATTAAAAGCTGATTGTTGTCTACCCTGAAAATAAACAATCAACGATTTGTTACTTTCAACAGATCTCACATCTTTAAGGCAGTCATAATTGCCTTCAAGTGAGGCAGGGAAAGTGAGGGGAATCTCATACTTCATTCCCAACCCTGAGCATTTCAAAGGATAATCAAAATTATACCACTTACCCTCCCCCTTGCTCTTCCCATCAATCATGCACACGGTTACATGATCATGAAGAGCTTTTGCATGAATGAAGAAGAGAAAAGGAAAAAATCTGTCATAGGCAGACTGGGAACTGAAAGCCTAAAGTTCAGACTTATTTGAGTTTTGTGAAAATAAAAACGATTATCAAAAAAAAGAAAAAAAAGACAAAAATCCCCAAAAGAAAGTTTCTGGCCTTAGCCATGAAAAGGACCTGCAGTGCCTGGCTGGGCTCACACCTCAGCCTGAGTAACTGCAATTGTTTATGAACCCAAGCCTCCATGCCATACAACTGCCTCCCTTTTGTCATTCAGTGATGACAGCTTTTACTTTTGTGTAACAATTGCTGAACTGGTGGGTCAGGAACCCAGTTCTGGAATTCTCCTGCTCAGTCGAGAAATGGTTTTCTAAAGTAACTTGAGGAGCAGCCTCTGATAAGCAAATAATGTTTTCTAACAATGAGTAAAAATCTGATCCCATAGCATCAAAGTAAAATGAAAAAAACAGAACAAGGAGCTGGGTTATGGCTTTTTGATCTCTGCCTCCCCCACCCTGTGCAAGTTTTATTGTTTGTAATTGCCACAAGAGGTTCTGCATGCTAGGGGGAGAGTTTTAAACCAGCCTCAAGCTGACTTGGTTTTTTTTTGTACCAAAACAGGAATATAAAAAACGTTACCTTTCAATTTGCCAGTAGTTATCCTGTGCCCTGCCCCAAGCCTGACAGAGAGCAGGGGCTGCACACCACAAGGTGCTTTGCTATTGGGTTGTGAAGTGGATAACACAGGTGCTAAAAAATGTGCATTCAGCCTGTAATTACACTTCTGGAAATTTAGTGCTGTATTTATGAAATGCTTTTCCTTAGAATCTTTAAATAATTAGCTAATGAGTCCCAAGTGGAACAATTATCCCACATACCCAGGCAGTTGGGATCCTTCATCAGCCAACGTGCACCCACTGCTCATAAAGGATGCTCGTGTTCTAAAGGCAGAGCTGGCTGTTCTGCGCTTTCCTCTTGGAGCGTTTCAGGAATTGAAACAGAAGCAGGGGCCAGGTTACATTGGTGACACAGAGAGGGACAGACAGGGCGTGGTACAGCTTAGGGAAGCAAGAGTGGACATGCTGTAACTGTTTACTGTGAGTGAAGTGCTTTTGGGAATAGCGAGAGAATAAAATATTCTAATGCAGTAGAACCAGAAAGAACCAAATTTGGTTGCATGAGGACTCTAATAACCAGCAGAAATAGCTCTAAACACAACACACACTGTCTGCTTGGAAAAAAACAACCTGTGTAGGAGGCATTTTCTGTTTCTTTCTGCCACGATTTTCCTCCAGTAGCCTCTGACTTGGTGACTGTGTGTGTTCAGGGTGCTGAGGATGACACCGGACAGTGACTGACCACCTCCCAGTCATGTTCCAGTGGGTTTTTGCTCCAAGGCATGAAGGAGGTGTAATCCTGCTGCAGACCTTGAGCAAACGTGTCATCCAACCCTGTAAATGGAGAGGGGAGCCTTGACCATCCTGCAGGTGTTCATCCAGTTTAAAGAAAACTCCATGAGCCAGGCTTCATGAGATTTTGAGTAGCTTGTACCACTAAATTCCCACCCTTAGATGCAGAAGGTTTCTCTTCATGCACACACCAATCAATCTCTGCAGGACACTGAATTTATTTTAGTGCCCTTTCTGTAGCTACCAAGAGCCACTTTAAATCCTGCTCCTCTTTAAACCAAGCTTCTTCAAAGAGACAGGTGACGTCTCCAACCAACTCTCTTTCCTTGACTAAACAGACACAGCTACTTCAACCTTTCTTTACTACTTGCACTTGCTGACTCTCATAATTTTCATGTTATTTCCCTGGGATTGCCTCCTGTTCTTAATTTGAGTGGCCACCCTTAGTCAGGGATTATCTGCTTCTTGCACGAGAGCCTTGGGCTGGCCACTGAGCACCCAGAGCAGGTCTGGGACCTCCCAGTGCATTACCCAGAGGCACGAATTTTCCTCCTCCATCCCTTCCATCCACTCCTCCCTCCTCTGAGCAATCTCTCTAGGATAACCTACCAGCTCACCTGGGTCCCTGGTGAGGGGGAGGAAGGTGAGTGACCTACTCTATAGCAGGTCGGTTATCTTTTCCTGCCATGGGAGAAATTAAATTCCTCCACCAATTCAGGGTACAGAAAGCAATGTTTTATGGCTCAAGATAACCTGTGCAACAACTTTAATGCTTTGCTACCCGGCAGGCAAAGTTTACAGTAGGGGGAAACGTGTGTTTGCTGTGTCTGAAACATCCTGCTGAAGAGGTATCCTTCAAAGATATTTCTCTCCTTGTGTTTTTTGGTGTGCTGCCTGCTTTAGATGAGAACTGCTCTGCTTCTGGAGGTCACCTGGGAGTGGAGGAGGACAACTGTCTCTGCTCTGTGTCCTCTTTGAACAGGGCTGGAGTAATTCCTGCTCTCCCTTGAACACAGTGCCTGAAGCCTGCACATCTCTCTTTAGCAGGGTTTGCACTGGGGGGGTTGAGAAGAGTTTGAGCTGCAGTGAGGAACTGAAAGGACCTGGATAATCACAAGGAAAAATTCTTTCTGATAAAGGTAATTGAAAGGGTTGAAATGCTGGGTTGTAATGAGAGCTCCTGTGCTGGCTGTCCACACCGGTAAGCCTGTGCAATCTTAAAAATGAAACCTTGATGGTGATACCTCCCTTTTCAGGAGTTTGCTTTGGCAGAATGGTTCTTTGTGGGGCGGTGGTGAATAATCAGTAATGCTGTATGGAGAAAAGGGTCTATTCTGCCTCCATTTTACAGCCAGAAAAGCTGTACTTTGCTCGCTGAGCAGTCCTGCTGGTCTTGGTGGACTTTTTCCTGGAGGAAAGATGAGAACTCACTTTGTGTTGAGAGAGCAGAGGAAGCAACAGCTTTGATTTCAAACTGCTCTTTACTCTGTGTGGACTTGAGGCTTTCTGGCAGTCAGTCCTCTGTTTCTTGCCCTCAGTCCCTTGCTTGAGTTTGTTTTCTGACTCTGTGCACTGCTCCTTCTGCTTCTGTGCGACCTGTGCTCTGCTGGATCAAATTTGGAGGCCACAAACTCTCACTTCAAATGAGTCCAACTGAAAAGCCTTTTCAACAGATCATCCACCCCAGCCACTGTTGGGACCCTGCCACTGTTAACTAAAGAAGGCTCTGGTGTCTGGAGCAGAGAACTAGGCTGATTTAGGTACATTTTGCAGGATGTCCTCCCAGGACATCATCTTTACATGCCCACAACAGACAAAAGGTTTGTCCTCGTGTTTAAAGGAGGTGGTGAGGACAGATTTACCCTAGAGAACCCGAAATGCTGCTGAAGACAGCCGCAATTCCCCCCAAACACGTGGCACACAGAATGTCTGCCTGTGTGTGGCTGGTCTGGCTGCTGGTGTGGTCGACACTTCATGTTGTGTGGATACAACAGCAGTTCAGTTCTCCCTTCTTAGAAGGATGTGGGGTTTATTTCCTTTAGCTCTCACTGGCATTGTTTTCTTTTCCTCCTCACCTCCCCCAGCAGCTGTTAAGTGAGATTTTGAAATATTCCTGTGGAAAGGGCTGACTGGTGGTGACAGACTGGGCTGCTGCCAGGAGAGAATGATGTCGTAAATGGAATGTGAGGTGATAAAAAAGCAGTTCAAAAACTGCACCTGAGGTGTGTTGGGAGTCTGCTGGGGTCTGAGAGGGGCTGGGCACTGCTGCAGTCCTTCTGAGGTTTTTCAGATACTTGCATGGCTGATTTTTACTGTCCAAAGAGCCTTCTCACTTCACTTTGCCCCATGGATCTTTACTGACTGGATCTCCCTTCCTGTAGGGAAGCAGAAAAGCTCATGTTGGCTCTGGGAGTACAGGGAGGAGGCAGTGGGCCCAATAAAAGTTTTACTTTCTTGCCTTGTGAGATTAGTCTTGTTCTACCTTCCAGTACCTGAAGGGAACATACAGGAAAGGTGAAGAGGGATTTTTTACAAGTCCATGTAGCGAAAAAGAAAAAGAGGGAATGGATCCAAACTGAAATAGAGCAGGTGTATATTGGATATTAGGAAAAAATCCTTTATTGTGAGGGTGGTGAGGCACTGGCACAGGTTGGCCAGGAAGGTCTGTAAGGTCCCTTCCAACCCAAACCATTCTGTGATTCTGTGATTCTCATACGTGGGTAACTTTATGTCCTTTCTCAGTTTGCATAGTGCCTTCCTACCTGCTGTAACCCTTACTGGGTGTGCATAAAGACTGGCAGAACTGAGGCCTTTAAAGGCCTGACATGTCCCTGCGGGATGTGCCAGCTGGGAAAACAACTGGAATGCATCAGGAGGCGCAAGCTGGAAGGTGCAGTGTTTAAAGTGAGGTTGATTAACTGTTGGAATAACTTGGCCGAGGTGGATTTACTGACACTCCGAGCCTGCAGATGAAGCTGAAGTTACGTGACCTGATGCAGTGATTTCTGGTGAGGGCCGAGGGACCAAATCCAGCATCCGAGACCCGCTATTTCCCTGTACCAGCCCATTCCTGGGGCTGATGGGGCGCCTTGAGGACAGGGACCGTCACCCCGAGGTGAAGGTCAGCGCGTCCCTGCGGTGCCCACGCTCCGAGGGGAGGCTGAACGGAGGCATCCCGTGACAGCGACGCGCTAATGTGATTAATGACAAGCGCTAATTGTCACGGACAGTTGTGCTGGCGCGGGGGAGCGCTGCTGCCGGGAGGCGTCGCGGCGGGCGGGGACGGGACCCCTCGGGGCCGGGGTGGCTCCGGCCCGGAGCGGTGAGCGCAGCCGCACGGATGGGATTTAACGCGGTTTCCGAGCGCTGACAAGAGTTGGGGATGTTTAAAAGCTCGTCTTCAAGCGCGGCCGAGCCGGGGCTGCGGTGGCGGCGCGCGGCCGCCAGAGGGGAGCATCGCCCCGATGGAGCCTTTGGAAGCTCCGGGATCCCTTTGGAAGCTCCGGGATCCCTTTGGAAGCTCCGGGATGCGGCTCCCGACGTTCACCCGCCCACGGCCCCGGAGCTACCCCGGGCCGGGGGGTAACACCAGCACACAATCGCAGACTGGTTTGGGCTGGAAGGACCTCAAGGATCACCTCGTTCCACTCCCTCCGCGGGCAGGGACACCTCCCACTATCCCAGCTTGCTCCAAGCCCCCCGTCCAACCTGGTCTTGGACACTCCCAGGTATGGGGCAGCCACAGCTCCTCTGGACAGCCTGTGCCAGGGTCTCAGCACCCTCGCAGAGAAAAACTGCTGCATAACGTCTGATCTAAATCTCTCCACTTTTAGTTTAAAACCATTCCCCATTATCCCATCAGTCCCTGCCCGTGTAAAAAGTGGCTCTCGCTCTTTTCATAAGCCCCCTTCACATCCTGTCACAGAATACCTGCCCTGTTTATAGTGATTTAGCCCCAAGTGGGGCTCTGTGTTAGTCAGCCAGTATGTAGGTGTTTGCTTTAGCTCTTTTCTTGATTTTTGTCTCCACTTCCCCTCAAACTCAAATAGCAGCAGTTTTCAACTACATGCAGTGACCAAACTAGGTGTTTTTCCCCCTATTCTAAGAAATGTCAGGTGTTGCTCTGTTTTCTCTTGATCCTTTATTCACTAGGAGATAAGAGTTTGACAGTGGGGTTAAAGTCAGGTGGGCAAATCACCTGAAGAGTACATGGCCCCCAAATTTCTTTCCTTCTCACCTATTGCTTTACAGAAGAGGAGTCTTTAAGGGATGCACTGTTGTATTTTAAGTGAGGAATTATTTAGAGTGGAGAAATTAAGGGCTTTTAAATATTTAATGAAAGGAGGTTTTCTAAATTATTTAATAGCTTATTATAAAAGATGGTATAAAGTGGTTTAGTAATTTATTCTTTCCAGAAAGTAGCTGTAAGAAGCATTTTACAACATGTAAATATTGGTAGGAAATGCACCTCATTTAAAATGTTATCTTATTCCATCTGCCAAAGGAATTATACAGAGCCCAAACAGTTTTCAAATAACTTTAATCCTTTATTGTTTCTGTTCTTGAAACACTTCTGTGGCATAGGGAAATCCTGCTTATACCCATTTTACCGGAGTGCAGTGGCACAAGAGGAGACTGTGCTGGAACCGAGGCGCAGCAGGTCTGACCATTGCCATTCCCTACAGATCCAGAACCCACAACCTTCATTTGCCCTGAATACTGTCACGGGGCAGTTGTGCAGCCTCAGGGGTGACTCATGGGCAAAGCAGGACTTGTCCATGGCCAGTCCCTGCCATTGAGAGTGGAGTCCTTCCCCTCTTCCATTCCCTCTTCCTCCTTGGCTGTTGCTTTGCCGGAGGTGCAGGTGGGGCTGAGTTGCTCACTAGAGCTCGTTGTACAAAAACAAATAAGCGGCTCCATTTCCCAAAGTCACGTGTCACCCTGAGACAAGGCAGGGACAGCAGTAAACCCACTGCTCACAAAACACACACAAAACACACACAAAACACACACACAAAACACGGGTTTGCCATGAAAAGCCTGGAATACTCTTGTTAACCGGGTGAGCTCCTTGCTTCTGTTTTGATCTGCCTCCTTTATTGACATAAACCAGCTGAAACTGGTTTCAGGAGTTTGCCCTAATCTCCCCACAAACAACTCTATTTTTAAAAGAAATATCACTGCCTGGAAGGCACCAGAAACCTGGAGATATGCAGGTGGAGGTGTCATCTGTCACTTTTGCTGCATCCACTTAATTAGAATGAGTTGGACTAATCAATACTTCCTTGCCTTTTACCAGTGTTTAACACGTGTTTGCAGATATAGGTTACACTGAGGTTTGTATTTACCTGTGGATGCAGCTACACAGGGTTTTATTTTCCTCTCTAATAAAAATTATGGAACAGATAAGCACTAAAACCCAAGTTAGTGTATTGCAGTATTGATTTCTACAAGAGCACTGTAAGAATATATTTATCTACCTGTCCTATTATGAAATGGGTAAAAATGTACCACATAACCACTTCAGTCAGTCAATGCTATATTGAAAATCCTGTTTGTTTGCTTCTTCTTAATAGGCCTTTTGAGGCACACAATTTTTTTATTTTTATTTTCTACTGTATGTGTACTTGTGGAAGAAAGGATTAACACAGGATGGTAGTGCTTTTTCTTAAGACAATTCTTTGCCCACATTTTGTTTTGATTACAACTGCTGATTTTGGCTCACCCTGGAAGTCCACCTTGGAAAGCAGAGAGAGTAAAATGTGATTAATTATAGATTGCAGGCCTGGCACCTCTTTAATTCCAGCAATTATTTTATTTTCTCATGGCATTCTGAACAAAAAGGAGCTGCTAAGGCCAGGTTGGATGAGGCTTGGAGTAACCTAGTGGAAGGTGCCCATGCCCATGGCAGGGGTTGGGAATGAGATGAGCTTTAACGTCCCTTCCAGCCTGTGATTGGAATGTTCTGTGTTTCCATGAGTGTATTGAGCCAGGGACTTTCCTGTCCCGAGCTGCTGCAAGATGTCTGAAAGGTGTGCTGTTATGACCTCCGAGATGATTTGCCCTCCAAGGTGGTGGTGTAATTTTGTGTTTCCTGAAAGCAAATTTCTAATTGATTGAAGGAAGTGTGAAATGAAAAGGATGGTGGATGAGAAAAGGTTATTGTGACCACTCCGTAGGTGAAGACCACATTCTTATTACTCACAAATTGCACTGTCGTGTTTCCAATAGCAGAAGGTCAAGTTGTGCCCAGGGATAGAAGTGAGAGAACAAATACAAACAGCAAAAGCAAAGGGGCTCCAATGTCTATATAATGGAGACTTTTTGCTCCTTATTCTGCGGAAAGTGGGCCAGTCCTGCTGCAAAACTGTTTCCATGTGGAGATTTCAAAGTGTAACTGCTGGGGGTAGGTGGGCCGGGTGTGGGGGTGATGCTGGAAGCAAGGAGAGACAGAAGGGTCAGAGGGTGCAGCAATGATCACACGGACCACACATCCTGGGGCTGTGACCCTCTGCTCCTGAGGCAGCCAGGCTCCAGGGCCTGGGCCCAATCTTTATGAAGACAATAAAGGATTTTTTTCTCCCTATGTTTAATAATATCTGGTTGAAACTTTTGGAGGCTTCATGTAATCGTGCGGAAATGTGTCTGCACCATGGTGGAGTCTTAGACCTTGCAGCTTTCCCAGGGGTTGAGTGGTGAGAGGGCCCCAGGGAGCTGCACAGATTCCCTTTGCGATTCCTAGGACAGGAAACTGTGCCTTGGGCTGATGTAGGGATATCTCAGAGCTGCCTCACCACAGTTTCTCTGCGTTCTTGGGAAGAAAAGAGCAATACATGTGCTGCCTTTTGCCCTGGATTGCACTGTAGATGGCACTGTGAAACTAAGGTTTTGGTAACAAAGATGGATTTTACAGCACCATTCCAGACGTTAATTGCAGTGTAATATGGCTTTCTTTCTAGGTCCCCAAAGCCAAGGAAAAATTCTGAGATGCAGAAAGGCTTATTTGCTGCCGCAAATGGGAATCTGGAATAACTATGAAAAACACACTGAAATAATTGTGTTTGACTGGAACAAAATTCTTGCAAAGTCCCCAAGGTAAGAGCAGTTTTTATCTTTCAAATGACACTGAAGATTCGCTGTTCTGGTTAGCAACAATATCCACTTGAATCCAATAGAGAATGAAGGCTTGACATTTCTGAAAGCGGCAGCCCGCCGACGCTGAAGGGCTCTGCACCCCTTGCTGCATCTGTCTGCCAAATTTCATTTTTTCCCCTGCCTTTTCAAAGATCCTCTTGTATTTCTTTACATTAGCAGGCTGAAAACTTGCGTCCTGTCTACCTGCAAGGCAGACTAAAGTCTGTAAATGTATCACTTGGATGGAACTCGATGCTTTTAGCAGCCTTTCAGTTTGGGTATAATCAAGCTGATGTTTTGTGGTGATACACTTATTCCTGGACTTGAACATCCTTACAAACATCCTGTTAACCCCATGAGCCCTGGTTTCACATTCCCTGTCTAATGCCGTGGCATGGCCTCAAAAGAGCCAAACTCAGAACTGGGGAAAACTTTTGAAATTCGGGCGGCACATCACAATTTCCACCGAGATCAGTTTTGCTCCTGCACCCGGAATGATGGGAACACCTGGGTTCACTTTAGTGCTGAAATAGCAGCTCTTGAGCCTATGATGCATGATTTGGGACCTGTCCCTTCCATCAGCTCCTCCCAGAAATGACACGTTCAACATGCCTGGTCTGGGGTACTTAATTCCGTGGGTTAAATCCTGCTTTCTGTCACACCTCAGGAAACCTGAAGGAAGATTTGTGTCTTCACTGTGACGCTACAGAGTGACACCAGAGCTGGGGTCTCCACTGAGGCTTGGATCAGATTCCAGTGTTTGCATTTAGAGCAACAGAGGGATGGGATTACAAGATGAGCAGATGATGACATCCTGTTTAGTGATAATTGGTGCATGAGCTGTAAGCTGCATGTTTTTTATGGAGAGACCAAGAAAACTAAGGTTAAATTTAGCTCTCTCTTAACAAAAAACATGAGGCTCTTTTACCTGGGAAAGATTCAGGTGACCAAAATCTGAAATGGTACACTGATTTCAGAACCTACCAGGCAGTTTTCTTAGGCTAATATTGGATCAACAGCAATAATAACAACAATTATGCTGGTTTCACAGTGACTCAATCCCATTAGCTGCAGTGACATTATGTGGTTCAGCAGGATGCAGGAGGTGAATTAGGTTCAGCTGCTCTGAATTAGCCTGGGAGTGCTCCATAAGAGGGTACTCATAGGGTAGGTGAGGGCCAGTGATGTCTTTATCTTCTGGCCTTGATTCAGCCTCCTAGAAGGCTCTTACACAGAGCTGTAAAAGACCTTCAGTGCGTTTGTTCCTGTATTCAGGGTGGCAACACACTGGGCTCAAAACAGAGCATCTTCATACAGCCAGAAGAGGTACCATTTTGCCAGATCAGTCCTTAAAATGTGGTTTCTTTGCATGTAATTTTCATTTTCTGAAACCTGTAGACATTGTGCAATTTTTTAAAGAAGTCTGTAGGCTGCACTAAAGTCTACAAGGACAGCTGAGGGTGCTGGGGTTTGCAGCAATGTGTTTCTTTCTCAAGTGTAAAACAGTATTTATTGCTAAAATATCTTTACATGCAGCAGGTCTTTGGTTTCTTAACCTTTGATATCAGTAGTGCATTTTTTATTTGTTTAGACTTTATTGATGTTTACAATAAGATAATATTGTTTTGTGAGGTGTGAATGGGGAAATTATGCAAGCGCTTTTAAATGTGAAAACATGGCCTCTGTTTTGGTTTCATTTTTTAGACATTTATTGAATTTAAATAATGTCCAAGTGCTTCACCTAGCTGTGACAGGAGAGCTCTCTAAGGCATAAGTTGGTTGTGGTTTTTTATTTTTTATTTTTTAAAATTATTATTATCTTCAGCACTTGAATATTGGATTAGCTGAAAAGTCTTAGGCATTTTAAAGACATAAAAATAACGTCTTTTAGAAAACACTTGAAAGAATCAAAACTGGAATCTGCAGGGGAAAGAAGCTCCCAAAGGAGTTTTTGGTGCAAATAAGCTTGTGATAGGCTTGCCCAAATCCCAGCGTGCTGATAACTGCAGACTAACGTCACTGCCATGAAAGCAGTGTTTGGTTCAATTTATGCAAATTTTTAAATTGCCTTTAATTAATTTAATGTATTCCTGCTTGCAGAATTTGCTCGAATTGTAGAACGTGGTATCTAAGGGTTCAACTACATACTGCCCATTTCTGTATCACACAAGTAATAAATCATCATAACTGAGTTTAAGAAGATGATTAGATTCCCTTTCTATATGATGAAATGGCATAACATAAGCCATTGAGGGATATAATTGTAGATATTTGCAGAAAAATTAGTGAGGATTTGTGATCTTAGTTCTAAGAATAACATGAACAAGAGTAGCAACACACACCTTCTTTAGAGCAAATATTTTCTGAAATGCAGTTTCAACCACCTGGCAGAGAAGTGAGTCCTTGCATATGACTGAGGGGCTGTTTTCATGAGTGTTTAACCCTCAGAAAACTTGCTGCTCTGCAGGAAAGTTCACAGATGTGTCCTTGGGAGTCCCAACAAATTTCTCTGCATGGCTACGTGGGAGTCAGTAGCTTTAGCAAGTAGGTCCTGAGAAGTGTTAAGTAAAAATGATATTTTTTTTCCTGTGATTGGGGCAGGTGCATTTTAAAAATAGTAGCACAACTTATAAATATGTATATTTAAATTTGAGCGTGGATGGATCTTAATAGAAAACAAAACAACCCATCCTTTATCTCAGGTTTATAGAAGTGTAGTGAACTCATATTGTATTATAAATATGTGTTTGTGGGTACCATGATGTGTGATAGACATTGTCTTGCTTCTAATTATAAAATGTCCTTTAGAAAGAATTGATCCCGACTAAATAATGAACGTGGCTTTGTGTTGCCTTGTAATAAGCCATATTAAATATTCTTCAGCATCTTTCCAGCTTTTCCTTCCCCACATCATTTTTATGTTATTCCCTGCTCACATTGTTCTTTCACTCAACTGCTTCCTTTTCTGCCTCCAGGATGAGATTCTGTGCCAAATCAATGCTTCTGTCTGACTGGCTCTTTCTGGTCTATGTGTTAATGGTCTGCTGTAAATTGTTGTCCGCCTCTAGTCACCATCCCCGGGGGCACACAGGTAGGAGCTTTTAAACTCATTATGTGCTACTGAGACCAATTAATACCACTTGCAGAATGTTAGAGGCCACTTTCTAGCAATGGATAATTGATGAGGCTGTTGACAGCATGTTATAATCAGTGCAATAGGTTAAAAATACAACACCAACAAGACAAAATGAGTTATTGTAAATTTTTATGGCTTTTCTCTAGTAATTTTATGTGCTGAAGCTTGCCAGACAGTTTTTTTGAGTGACTTCGTGACTGCCAGGACTTTGGGATTTGTTTGTGTCTTTTTGCTTTACCCTTATCCAAAGACATTCTGAAATGTATCTGTATCTTCTCCCTTTTAATCCTGTTGTTATCAACTGACTTTACAACGGTATCATTTGCTTTGGTGGACAATAAATCGAAGCTCTCAGACTTATGATGGCCAGTTCTGTCACTGACACAAATTCTGACCTGTGCTTGAAGCAGTTTGTGATATTCTCATTCTTTTCCTAACTTGTGAGGCAAACAAAGGTCTTGCATTTAAGGGGATGCATTATTGTAGTAGGGAAATACCAGCCAGGCACGAGGTGTTATTGTATTACAAGTGACAGAAGAAGCTCAGAACAAGCTGTGTTGAATCCATGAAGCAACACCAGACTGGATCTCTGGAACAAAATCTCTGTGCTAGGATTATGCAGACGCATCAGCTTGAGACCAGAAAGAGATACAGGTGTACCAGAAAGAGATACAGATGCAAAGGAAGCTGTGCAAGCCCTAAATAAAAATGGGATAGCTGTGCTAAGACTGTGCCACCGTTGATCCCACTAGAGAGAGAGGTAAGGTAACAAAATATTACCTGTCAGGGCTGCTTTCCAGGAGAAGGCCCCAAGTCTGGCTGCAAACTCTGTGATGGGTCTGAGTTCTCAGCACTAGAGTGAGCTTCATGCTGGCATGGGGATTTCTGCAAGTCCTGCAGTTGGTGATGGAGCCTTATGCTTAAATTAGGTGTTAGTCCTTAAATCCATATGTAATGTTCTTAATTCTGAGCCAGACTCTTGTGGGTCCGGGTCTAATGTTAGCATCCACTCCAGTCAGCACTGGGAAGTGGGGATGCATTTGTTAGAGGCTCCATCCTCCAGATGAGACAAACTATTGATCTCTTTCCTGGCTGCTTCCAGTGGTTGTCTAGGTAGGAGCTGAAGGCTCCTCTTGTGCTCACCAAAATGTCTTCAGTCCTGGCGAGCAGGACTGACTGACCTGCACGTAGCTGCTGTGGCTCTGAGAGCTGCAAAAACCCCTCCTTGCCCCATCCCCAGCTCTGCCTGCCCTGGCTGTGCAACACTCATGTGTTTGTCACGAAACACCATCACGGGTTATGGAGAATCACTGCATTTTGCAGCAAAAGCCAAAGAGTGATTCCAGCCACTGCAGTGTTGGAGGATGATCCACATTGCCACCGGGCAGGTATCAGTTCTGGGAACAACTTGAAGCACTGCAGTGAGGAAGGGGGTCCATACACGATGACAAGTTACCAGCAGAGCACTTCAGAGCTGGCTCTGCAGAAGAACTTGGAGAACAGCCTTCTGCAGCTCTTGTGTTTTGGGGAAGAGTCTTGTCAGGAGAACTGTTACTTTTAGCCTTTCCAGATGCACTTTGCAGGTTTCCCTCAGGGGAATACCTGTAATCAGGCAGCAGTGATCTCGTGTTGTGGGCTTGTAGGATGAGCACTCATTGTGTGTTATGTAAATTATGACAATATTTTTTGCATGACGTTTCAGAATGCTCGAGTGCCTACTTTAAATTGACACTGGGAATTCTTTCCACCTCGAAGAGGTACCATGAAAACAATCAAGCTGCTCAACTTTAAGCATATTTGTGCACTGTGTTTTCTCTGGTGGGCTAAAGGAAGGTTCTAAATGAATAGTTTGGTCCAGTTGTGGAGCTGTTTTTCAAGTGGACACCCTGGAAGCTGGAGACTATGCTGTCTTGTTCTTCCCCAGGTGTGACTTTCCCTCCCACGCACACTGCAGTGACCCCCATCCCACTCTGGCTCCATGTGGCAGAGGAAGCAGTCGTCCCATTTCTGATTCTCCTGCTCCCTCCGCGTGACACCTGGCACCACAGAGCACAGAGAGGGCTGGGGGGGCTCTACTCAAGGGGCCTGTGTTCCCCAGCCTCACCTTATCTTTGCTGTTTGGCACAACACAGAGATTGACCTTCTAATGTATAATCAAACCTCTGATGGAATCTATTATGTGAGCAAGGTGCTGCCTTGTTCATCAGGAAAGCAAATAATTCAGAGCTTTTAGCATAGCCTGTTTTGTGGAAAGCAAATAATTAGCCTCATTTATTTCATACAAATTAGCATGTTCTTGGATAGTAATTGAGATAAAATTTCTGCAGTCAATAGGCAGCATTCACATTTTTCAAAGTGAAATATCCTGAAGCACATAAGAGGGGAGAGTTCAAGCTTTGGGTTCAGCAATGGTTTTGTCCGGTATCCCTTAGGTCCAGTAATCTGACAGGTATGTGCTGAGGGGAAATGCTGCTCATGAGGCAGGAGGTGCCCAGTCTGGACTGCTTTGAGAGGAGCTGGTTTTTAAGAACTATTTTAAGAAATGCTGAGTCTGCTCCTGGCAATCAGTGTGTTTCAAGTGATGTACCTGACATCATCAGCACCTTTGGAAAAAAAAAAGTGTGCTCGCTGTAGTTAAGAAACTTTATTAACTAAGAGCAGACAAGAGAATTTAAGATGAAAAGTGGGGATTGACTTTTTCTTTTCAAAATACTGCCATTTTTAAGGCACCTAATCTGGAAAAAGGCAATTATTGACTTGGGTCACGTGAAATGGTGCCTGAAAGAATGACATTTGACAGCTGTCTGCACTATTCAGGCAGGAACAGAGACTAGATCTTAAAGACCCAATAACCATCCTGCTTCTGAAAAGTGGGAGAGAATGGCATTGAGCATTCCTTTGACAAAGGGGGCCTCTTCACTGTAATGAAGTGTGAGACAGACCTGGTTCTTTCTTTTGTTCTGTGAAGTGTTCACCGCCATCAAATAACTGTTGGGTGAGAGATTTCAGTCCTGCAAGCCAATCCTGACCTTGCTTTGGAGCAGTTTGGATCTTGAGTCCAACTTGGAGGCCACAGCCCGTTTTTCACTGGAACACTGTAATTGCTTTGACTGGCAGAGACAAAAGGCAAAAGGTGGAGGAAAAATGTTCCTTCTCATTGCCATTAGATCACTGAAGATGCTGCTTGTGCAGATTATTTCAGCAGCCTCTTTGTATATCTCGTATGTCTCTGTAGGGAAGACCCCTCAGAATGTTCACCTGACTTTGTTGCTGTGAAATACCCTTCTGAAGAGTTTCTCTTTTGCACTGACAATGGCTAAGGGAAGCATAAACATCAACCTTACCACAGCTGTTTGAAACTGGGCAGTATAGCAGGCTCCTGAGTAGCTAATACTGATATAATGACCAATTCCATGCTGTACTGAATAAAACAGCGTATATTTAGTACCAGAAGAGATTTGTTTGCACCTCACTCTCTAAGTCAGGGTCCACAAATGAAGAAGCATTGAAAAGAGACCCTGTCAGGGCACCTCACTCGAGGACTGTGCCCTGAGCTGGTACAGCCAGCTGAGCAGTTTCTGCCATGAATTACTGGTGCAGCTTGGTGTTTCTGAGACTGTTTTATGTGATGATGCTCACCTGAAGTCCTTCCCGCCTTGCTGAAGGGTCTAGATTTTTGGGCAGTGATAGCCCAAACGGTTTGCTTGCTTACCACTGCTGCAGGATGAAGGATAAATCACTCTGAGTGCACTGGGTCAGCTTTTAGCCACGGGGAGGAATAAGCAGCCACTTCATGGAGTTTTTCACTGTTGCACCACACAGTTTTATTCACAGGGATATCAGAGATTGAATGGGAGGAGTTTTGTAAAAATGGTGGTGACAAGCAAATACAAATGACCTCCCCACCCAGATCTAGGGACCATTCCAACACTGGGAAACCCACCAGAAGTTTAGGTTTTTTATGTATCAGAGCCTGCTTTGGGCTGCAGGACCTTCCAAATCTGCTTTTTCTAAACTTTTTAAAAGTGTGAGAGGTCACTACCAGCTGGAATTCAGACCTGTCAATGCTTCTTGGTCACGTGTTTGGTTTCAGGGGGTCTGGTAGCACACTGGATTGCTCCACATCAATTGCAGTTTTTCGCAACTTTTTAAGGACTTTTTTTTTCTCTGCATTCAGGACTTTATGGACAGAATTTTTCCCCATTGGAGTCAGAGGAAAAACTCTTTACTTACACAGGCTCCAGGGTTTAATCTTCTTAAGGGAGAGCTGTAAAAGGCAGCTTTGTAATAGAAGCATTGCTGCTTTCAAGAAAGCAGGGGAAACCCAGGCTTCTTGTTCTCCCCTTATTTTTGAGGTGGAGTACCACTTTTCCTAGCGGTGCTGTCAGGCAGCCACGGGATGGATTCCCATTTCCACCAGAGGGCCCTGCAAGGCTGTGGAAGTGACTCCAGCACTCAGCCACCGCTGGCTTCCTCCTGATTTAAATCCCAACTCTGCATTTTGCTAACTAGAATTATGAGTCCTTTGTATTTCAACGGGTCAGACATGGTTACTGCACAATAAGCTTTAGCCCTTTGTTCTGTTTAACTCCTTTTATGTCTTAATGTTTTATTCAGTGTGCTATTTATGTGGTTTATTATCCAGCTTCTAAATATAGGGTGGCTACAATATACAGCCCTGACTGTAATCCCTTCAAGTAATAAGGTAGGGAAAGCAATTCACTTGAGAAATAGGTTCCCTTTAAGACAAAAAGGAGCAGAATTCTCTCCATGAAGGTTGCTGGTATATTTATTTTTGAGGAGAAAAAAGGTGAAGAAATGCTTATTTTCTTCTTTTCTCCCTTAAATAACCATGAGAACTTTTAATCTATATGACAGATTTTGACAATGACTTCATATTAGATGCATAGCTATCTTACCAATAAGTAAGAATCCGGTGTTGATTTACTCTTTTATAGGGTAAAATGTGGCTTCTGGTGTCATTTTCCATGAATGGACACTTTAACTGTGTGGAATGCAATTGCATATAAAAAACATCGTGTATTCCTGCGAGTTGGGGTGAAGGGGAAATTACAGAAAAACTGGTGAATGTGCAGGTTTTGTGTATCAAATGTCATTGTGTCAAAAGTAACAAAGAGAAGACAGTCTCATTTAATACAAATGGCTAAGCCCAGTTTATCAAACTGTAGAGCACGAGGCTGAAACCAAGCTCTTTCCTGCAGTATCAAAGTGACCTTATTTTAAAGCCATTGGGGAAAGGTTGTGAAAATACAGTCTTTATTTTATTCATTTTGCATTGACATCATCATTTTTTTTTATATAGCTGCCATCTGCAGTAAATGGTAATCTTTATATTCCATTGACCAAAATTCTAACAAGGAAAGCTTTGTTTAATCTGCCTTTACTTTTAAATCTACTTCTCCCAAACTTAGAACTGATAATAGAAAAAATATTACATTGCAAATGGATAGTCTTTTGGTTGGATAAGTGTAAATCAACAAACAGAATGGAAAACATCTTGTCCTCTGTGTTCTGAGTGAAGTGGTGCAACAAAAAGTGGCACATGCTCTGTTCTGGATTTACAAGGAGGTCAGCATGCTGTGTCCTTGGGAGGATGGATGCCAGAGTGATGAAGGCAAGAGATTGAAATGTAAAGGACTTGCATTGAATTCCTTGCCCTGAAATGACTAAAGGACCTGCATCAGATGAAGTCCTGACTCCACTGAAGTGGGAGTTTGTGATTCTTCTGTGATTTAGTTTCCAGCCTACTCTGAATATGTCATGGTTTTTGGTCCCAGCAGAAAAGTTAAACTTCATAGTTATGATTTTATTAAAGCTTAAACCAGTCATTCTTAGAGAATTCACCATTAAGTGCTTTGCAAATCGCTGCCATTTTGAAGGATGGGAACTGTTTTACGGCCTGTTCTGCTATTGATCCACAGGCCTGTGCTCTCTGCCCAGGCTGCACGGCCACAGCCTTACAATGACGTTAGTTGTGATAGCAGTGCAGAGTCTGTCCCAAATTTAAAGTCCCATTTTGACTTAATTGTAAGGTCTTCCATCCCAAATGAGTGGCTGAACAGGCTTGACTAAGTGTCCATGGAAATGGGCAGCAGCTTCTGTTGAATTGATGGTTTAGACTCTGTTTTTGTCTGTGCCACCAGCTGAAGGGTGGCTCAGAGGCAACCTAGGGCGGGCTAACCCTCTGTGCTGGCTTTCATTTGCCCGTTTGGCTGTGGGTGGGTACAAAATATCCACCCTGTATTTAAGAGCAGGAAATCCGTTGTCATCCTTTGCTGTAGCATCAAACACACCCTGCCTGTGCCTGGTCCACTCAGAGTCCAAGAAGTGCCCAGCTCTGTTATGATAAACAAGGTGTTCTCCCCTCTACTTCAATTTTGAGCGTTTATGGTGTTGACGTGTCTGGTTTCAAGGACATGCTTGAGTAAGCATTTCTTCTTGGAAACCTGAAAATGTTTAATTAATAATGGAAGAACCTGGAGATGGAATTCTTTTTTTTTTTTTTAACTAACATTTAAGTGTTTTGTTGGCAGAGCACCTCTGGAGGGCTGCTGGTAGCCCTTTGCTGCAGCTGTCTGTATTTTTAGTGTCTGGCAGCATCTTTGCACTCCTTCAGGAGAGCAACAACTGATAGCAGCCAATGGATTCTAAATCAGGATGTTAAAGATGTCTTGTAGGCCTCAGCAGGGTGATCTCTCCTCATCAGACCGGAGAGGGAAGCTACACCTGACAGTCATTATCTTCCAGGGTGGCAATCTTTAACAATACCTCCAGAAATGCCAGAAGTTACGAGTGGAAAATTCTAGGATCAACAGTTGTATTGCTTCATGTTTGACCTGCCTTTATTTCCTTTCTTTATTTCCACTTTTTTCCCCCTTATGGACATGATCCATATGTCTTGCAGTCCATTGATGGTCACTAATCTTCTGATTTATGTTGTTATTTCAAGAAATAATGACCAGGCAAGGCAGGATTTCTCTTAGCTTTATTTCCTGCTTGCATCTTCCTGATCTCAGTTCTGTTTTATACCTGTGTTTCCTTGAAGTAGCATCTTAAGATGCAGTGAATATTTTGGAATAAGGAGTTTTCTTTTACTGTCTTCTTATGCACACAAAATTGTTTCAAATTAGCTGGGGTGGAATGGCAGGATCTGTGTTTAGCAGATCAGGGTTGTGTTAACAGCTGTTTGTAGGGTGTTGCATTGTGCTGGTTGTTTTTGCCTGATAGCAAAAATGAAATGGAAAGTGATAGCAAAGCAAAAATCTAAGTTTATCAAGGTCATCTTTTGGGTTCATTTTATTTCCAGGTTGGGTGAAAAACCTTCAAGCATCTTTTGCGCTCTGTATATCCCATCTTCTGCAGCTTCCTTTTTGTTCTCAGGAGATTTCCTCCTTCACAGCAGGAAATAAGGTTGATACAGAGCACACACTGAACTTCCTGCTTTGTGGTGTCCCTGGATTGTCTCTGAACGGGACCTGAAATCTCTTCTCACTTGCCATGCTGAGGAGATGCCCTTTTCAGAGGAGATCAAATGGGAAGATTTTAAGATTGTATGTTGTCACTGACGCTTGCTACCCCTAAGTTTTCTTAGATTGTCTTTAGAAAGCACAGTTTACTGAGAATATTAAAATCAAGTCAGAACATAATTTGAAAAAAGTGCAAATGATGTCAGTTGGCATAACTCACCTCAGCAACATGAGTGTCTGGCATGAATTTTGGATGTGCTAATCATTTCTGTCTGTTGAGTCCTTTCAGAGGATACTGGTATTCTTCCAACTGGAAAAAAATAGGCCAAAATCAAAAAAACCCCAACCAAAACTAAGTCAACTGAAATTTCTCATCTAAATGTGTTTGAGTGTAGAAAGATGTCCTTGCTGTTTTCCACATGCACCCTGTTGGAGTGAGTACTCTTGTGTCACTGAGGAAAAAACGTAACCGATAATTTTCTTTTCTAAATGCATATTTTTTCAAAAAGAAGCCTGATTGCTCTGGAAGTCACCCTTTAGGACTGTCACTTGCTTGGCTGTGTGTCCAGATGGGTTGTCTGGTTTTGGGAATGGCTGCTGATAAGAGAGTTTAATAATTTTCTTGCATTGAGTTAATTTCTTGGATTTTGTTCTACTTCCAAGGTTTCAGAAATATGGGGACACTGTAGTGGATTTTACTATCAGCCCTATGCTCAATGTTTTTTGTTGTTTGAGCTGTATAGGAAAAAGCAATAATTTGACATTTCATTTGGAAATACTGTGACAGATGTGCTGTTTTTCTCCCCCCATTACACACTATTTTTAGCATTTTATTTGAAAATGCAAAGCCCCCCCCAACTTTGTCAACATTCTTTAGAAATGGAGTAAAATTGCTCCCTCAGCAAAATGCAATTTACTGCAAGGGATGCCACAGTCCCCAAACATGGAGCCAAGATAATTAGTCTACAACTGACAAATAAGTCTGCTATGCTAATGTAATGAAACATCCTTTTATCAGACTGTATCACATGGTAGTTTGTGCCAAGCTGGAGAGAAAAGACAGTTTACTCTGAAAACATGTCCTCTGCTGGGGGAACAAATCTAATCGAGCAGTGGCTGTGGAAAGCATTTTCCTGACCCTTCCCCAGTATCAAGGGATTTGGATTGACTGAATTCTGGATCAAAACCAAGACCTGAGTAGGGTTTTTTGCAAAATAATTTCCATTTTTCTTCTGGCTGTAGCAAGAACTGCATCAAAACAGCATTAAATAGAACTATGGCTGCAGAAGGACCAGTTTATCAGGGGGATAAAGGTGATTCAGCATTTTCTCTGTATTGTTCCTCAAGGGAAGGGTCTTTGCCCCAAATTCTGCAGACTAAATAAACAGTGAGATGCTGGAGCAACTCCTCTGGCAGCCAAGCCAGAGCAGTATAAGGTGTTTGTCAGCAACAAGAACTGCTTTACAAATCAAGTGTGACTATTCTCATTTAACAGACGGGGGATGAAACACGTGTGTGCATGGTGAATACTTCCATGTCTTGGGAGGAAACAGGTCTCAGCTGCAGAACAGAGCCAGAGGTCAGGTTTAGATTGCCTTGCCCTGGGACTTGGTGTCTGGGCTACTATTTATGCAAACAACACACTTAAATACCACCATTGCCCTGTGCTACAGCAAAGGTACACTCCTGTCAGAGCTAATAATTGACTGGTAAGCTCCTTCCCAAACTTATTTCCAGCATTTCTTGGTCTGGAGTCTGTTAGCTGAGCTGGTCGAAAGGCAATGCAAAGAAAGGGCATTTATTCTTAGTTATTAGGTTTTGCTCACTATATTTTTCTGTGAAATATGACATGACCTTTCAGTCTGAGATCCATTAGATAATAAATATTATTAGCAGGGTCATTCCTTGACCGGGGGAAAACTGCATGTTGTGAAGTGATGAATTCAGTCAGGGGACAAGCAATGGAAGGGTGCCTGGTCTGTGGCAGCCTCAGCAGCTGATTGTTTTGAGAGAGTGGATATTGCTAATTGCTGCTGCTCTTGTATTATCATGGTCACCAGGAGCTGGTTTGCTCCTTGCCTGTGGGGATGGGGAGAGAAGAAGTGGGGTCCTTCTGCCTCAGTGAGTGAGGTGAGAGCACAGTCCCCGGGTACCCACTGGCACTCCTTCCACGCAGTGTAAAGCACAGGAAAACCAAGGCACCTGGCGCTGAGGGGCAGCATGTCCTCACCTCCAGCAGGGAAGGGCTCCCTAGTGCCATAACACACACTGTAAAGAAAGCATTAAACAAAGAGATGATGCATATAAAAGGAAATCAGTATGGAAAGCACAAGGATAAACACTGTGCTTCAGTAAGGGTGTGTGTAAAAACAGCATTCAATTGCAAAATGCTCTCTGGGGCAATGAGAGCTACTTATTAATTTTTTTGCATAAATCTGATGACTTCAGCTATCTGCTTTGTGAAAGGACTGGTTGATAGACTGAACAGGACATGACAGTCTTCAGGGAGGAAGTAAGGCAGAAATCCCTTTCAGTGGAGCCAGGATCTCAGGATGTCATTGAGCACTTGATAAGCCAATTGAAATTCAAAAATCATATTTAAATTTCTGAATGATGAAATGTGAGGAAGATAAGTAGGTCTGCACTAATGCTTACATAACCCCTTGACAAGAATCAAATGAAATATTGCACATTTTCAGTTAAGTCTGCTGTCCTGTATCCAAACAAGTGCTAAAGTTTAAAATGCAGTTAAGCAGTAACATGGTAGAAATGAGCAAAGACTGAGATTATTCTTCATGTTAGGTGCTGTGCAATTCTCGTCTCTGCAATGTTTGTTTGGGTGTGTGAATTACTAGGGCTTTAATGCTCTAATTGACTTTTTTAACAGGTAAATGGCTTGTTGTACTTTGGTGTAGAGGAAAATCAAGGACAGTTGCTACCTGACAGAACATAACAATCTTAAATGAGTCCTTCTGAAATTAAGCCCTGAGAGTGTCCTGGGCTGGGTGTCTCACTCAGACAGAGCTGATCTGAACACATGGCAGAAAATAAGGGCAGATACACTTGCAGATTCTCTCTAAAAGCTGATTTGGTTCCTGATGCAATGTAAAGCCTGTAACCACGGGGCAGCCCTAGGTTTTGCCTCTGACTCCGGTAGGGTATTATTCATAGCACCCAGAACTTTCTGGAGAGTGGAGCAGCTCTGATTGCATCCCTGCTTTTCAGGAAGGTTGGCTGTCCAGGGAGGACAGCACATGTCAGGCTTTCCAGCTGCTGCACAAATCCCAAGATAATTAGAGTTAGGCTCAGTATCCAAGCCAGATGAAAGGTGGGTAATGATTCTTTCATTCTGTCGATGGTGTACTTGAATATCAAGTACTGGTAAGTGATGTTCACCAGCCACAGTTCACCCGCTTCCTCCCATACACTAAAACAAAAACAACATCCTCTTCTTTGTTGGCTGCTGCCCCACTGCTGTTCTTGGGAGAACTCTGTGTAGTGAGATTTATGATGGGTTAAATTTAAAGTGGATTAAATGGTTGTTTTATGTTTGCAGTAATTTTACAAAAAATACGAAGGTATGAAAACTACAGACAAGTATCAGTCTCATCAGCATCTCGGTCTCACAAAGCAGAGTGCTGATAGTGCAGCTAAAGTGCTGAGGAAAGCTCTGTCTTTTCCTCTCTCCTAGTCCCAAGTCAGACCACTTCCCCCTGCTTCCCTCCCGTTCTCCTTGATTTGGGGGTGGTTTTGCCTAGTGATGTCTTGCTGTAGAGTTGTATTAGCACCAGAAATTTATCGTCTTCATAAATTGCCCTGTAGACAGCACCCTGACAATTTGAGTTGGCTTTAAATTGTTGTCACTGTCTCTGCTTCATCATCCACAAGTAATGATGTTGATAATGAAAATGTTATGCTATCATTTACAAATTCTGAGCCCCTCTGTTATCTATGAGGAGATAGTAAGTAGATAGCAGAACATCAGACTCTCATTTTGCTCTACACATTTATATTCTCAGCTCCCAAGTACTGAACAAGGCTGATACGAGCTTTTAAAGCCAGATTTAACAAGATATTTAGATACCTATCATGGCAAATTAGCAGCCAGTAGGATTTTTTCAAATGAGTGTATGCAAGGTAGGTGCTGAACTCCCATTTTCACTGTAATGAAATTTCTAGATTTGAAGACTAAATTTGTGCTGGTAGAAGCTGAGATCCTGCGTGTTCCAAAGCTCTCTGTAACAATTCCTCTATCAGCTCCAGCACCTTAAAACAGCTGAATAGCTGCAGGATCAAAGCGGATCAAGTCCACGGAGTGATTTCCCAGGCAGCACCAAGAGCTGCAGGTGCCTCGTTTGTCCTGGTGCGGAAGGAGCAGACTCTTACAACTTCTTCTCCTCATTCAGCGCCTGCTTTATTTTGCTTTCGGTGAAAACTTTGGCCTTGGTGGGCGTTGGCAGCGAGGCGCAGCAGGAGCATCCCTGTGACGGCGCCTCACCGCAGCCCCCGCTCTCTGCCGCCCGCCCCGCGGGATGGCAGCAGCGCGGCGGCCGCCCGCTCCCGCCTGAGCTGCGCCGCTCTCCGGGTTGCAGCGCGTTCTCCCGGCTCTTCACGGGATTTTCCTCCCTACTCGATCTTTTATTTGCCTCCGTGTATCCAGGAGAGGCACAGCTCGGGTTTTAGCTTTCTCGTCCCGGTGTCCAAGCACGCGCGTGGCTGTTCCAGGTCTTTGGAGAGCCAGGGACGGGTCAGCCGGCGCGGAGGGGACGTGCCCGTGTCCCCGGTGGGGGTCACACTGCAGCCAGGGCCAGCTCAGCCTGCTGCTTTGCAGGCACAACTGCCTGGGAAGGGAAATGGAATTGAGCCCGAGCATTTCCTTTCCAAGTTTTATTGGCCTGTATCAGCAGCAATTAAAACAGGCAGGTATTTACTGCCTGATAGCGCCGACAAATAATTTAATTTCCCACTGCTTAAAAAATGATCCTCATCTTAGCAGGCTTTTTAATTAGGTTTGACCTTGAGCAGTCCCACATTCCTCATGTTAGCATCCTCGTGTTAGAAGCTGTATCTGAATTTTTGAGTCTATTTAAAATGTAAATTATGTTGCTTAAAATTTGTAGCAACATCTCATGTAGCATTGTACCTTTATAACATAAAGGTACATAATAACTAAATGTTTCATAACCAAATGTCATGATTTTATGCTGAGTGCTGGGACCTACAATACTTTAAATGTGTTCCAATATTTAAATGAGATCCAGCTCACCTCCTAGGCTAATAATCTTTTAGGATGAAAGTGTGGGCAGTTCACCTCAGTGTCAGTGCTGTATTTTTCAGCTATTTGTGTGTGTACTCTGTACAGTAAGAGAAAAGAGATTTGTACAGTTCAGGCTCTCTCCTCAACACGATAAAGTCCCACAAAAATTAAAATTCTAATGAATTTTAATGAAGCAACATTTTGGGCACCTAGGGTAGAGCCTGAACTTCAATCAGCTGAATGGAGTTTTTAATTTTTAACATCTGGTCTCTTGCAACTAAATGTTGAGAGTCAACCCATTTTTTTAAATTGTTCTTAGCTAATGAGTAAGTACTGTAGCTGAAATGACAGTGAGATATATTTTAGGAAATATCACACCTGTTTTCTTTGGAGGTGGTTCTAAGTTTAAGAGGAAATCCTTGTATTTGCTAGGGTGTGAATGTGGCATTAAGTGGTTGCAATAAAGATACTGCTGTTTGTTTCAAGCAGGAAATATGAGATCAAAACAGACAATTTCCCTAGAACAGCAGGGCCTGTAAATGCTGGATTATTAACAGTAATTCTGCAGTATTTCCTTCTGGATATGTAGAAGAGACTTAATCCTAGCCACAGGTCTTTGTGATGGTTCTAGTCAAGAAAATGGAGATAATAAAGTAAGGAAAATTGCTGTGTGGAGAAAAATGCAAGCTTGTAGCTGGTACAGGCTTGACCTCTGTTATAGCCCTTAATCTTGGAATGAAACAAGATTTTGGCAACTTTTTCACCTCCTTCTGAACTTGCTTGCAGATACAGTGACACAAAACTTTTTCAAACTTATCAACACCAGCAGTGGCTGAATGTATTATCTGATGCTGCACTATGAAAATGGGGGCTTTTTGATTTGCAGGGCTATCCCAGTGTTGAATTTATATGGTTGGCTTAAAAGCCTAAAGGAAAAAGTGCTTTGAAGGAGAATTTTTTAAAAATAAAGAGGTCCCTTAGTTAGGGTTAATTGTGCCATCCAGGGAAGGTATTTCATTAGCATTATTAATCTGGGTCTGTGACTGACCCTGTGGGAGTGTGCTGTGTATGCTCCAGGTGACAGATGATGGAATATCCATGGAGAGGACACAACAGCTCTGCCTGGCAGACACATGAAATCATCCTTATGAAATTGGGGAGTTTTAGGGGAGTTTGGAAGTTTTAAGGACACAGCATAGAAATGCACTGGGATTTGCTCCTGTACATTGATTAAGAAATGATGCAGTATAATAAGAGATGATTTATGCAGTTGTAACTGTTGTGTAGAAAGGCTGCTGTTAAATATATCCTGATGTTGGGGTCTTGTTCCAAGTGTTGGGATTAGCCACAGGTTAATTAACCAATACTTTGGTTTTTGTCTTAAGCAGTTATTTCTTCTCTTTAGTTAATCAGTTCCACTTCAATTTGCTCTTGTTTATTGTGATATTTTCAATCCAATAGTCCAGCATGTTCTGAATTAATTATGAAGTGCTTCAGAGTAAATGGAACTTGGATTGTTGCAGAGAACAGGAGATTGCTGAGGTTTGCTGTGTTTAGTGAGACTCTTTTATTAAAAGTGCTTTCCTAAAGGGGAACTGTGTACATCTTGCACTTTAAACACTTCTTAACCCTGAAGGACTGAAAGTTCTAAAGGAGCAGGACAGATGTTATTTTACAGTCCCTCTCCCTGACTCCCCAGTAATTTTTTTTGAAGTGCTGGGCCAGCAGAGGCTGTTGTCAGTCAGATTGTGATCCCAACAGTGGGATCCATCCCTCCCAGCACAACCAGCGCTGTCCTTGTGTGTGAGTGTCCAGCACACACTTGGTTTCAGTTCCATTAGAATCTGGCTGTTAGATATCATCCATTAGTTATCATCCATTGAGTTTAATACCGTCCATTAGATATCACCAACAAATGCCAAACACGAAAGGTCATTGTTTTCAGTGCTCCCTTTAGACACTTCTGAAAATCTTGTCTGCAAAGTCTCTTATTAGCCGCTTTTATTACATGAGCAGTGTCGTTCCTCATCCTCAAATGACAGGGAAACACCAATAGTAGCTCACCTTTAATCTCCTTAATTTTGTTTTGTGTTCAGTGGCAAAGTTATAAAATATATTTAGCTGGAACCCATAAAAAATTTGGAGGTGAGAACAGGATAATGATGGAAAGCAACCAGTTAGCCAGATCATATAACTGCAATGCTTTCTGTTGCCAGGAAGGGCTTACCCCAGATTGCTTGCAGAGTTGCTGTTTTGAACCTCCTTGAAGCCTGGAATATGTGTAATTTGAGAAATTTTATGGATTTCTTTATATAATAATTCTAAGAAGCCTTGCCCCCTGTGACCTAATTATGTCACCTGCATGCAGCACAACTTTGTACTCAAGCAAGACTGCCATGGGCATGTGAGCTTTGTACTGAAATTTTTTTGTAAATTGGATTTCATCTTTTCTTCCACCCTCTCCCAGTACAAGCTGCTGACTTCAACATTTTACCTTAGGTTGGAAGCTCCACTGATTTTTGTTTTCTTTTGGGTTTTGTTTGTTTTATTTATTTTGGGTTGGTTTTTTTTTTTCCAAAAGGGCAAGGATGCAATGATAAAACTAATTTGTCTTTTTAATCTGTAGCTTGTAATTAGAGCTAGGAGGGGCTAGAAAAAGATGCCAAGCAAGCAAGCACTTTTCCTTTAAAAGCTCTCCGGGCACACAACGGAGTCCTGGGAGAGCTTTAAAGGAAAGCACTAATGAAATTCCTGCAGAAACAGAAAAATAAGCCAACAAAATTAAGTCTTAAGTGTGCTATTTTTATTCAGGACTGGGGTTAAAAAAGACTTTAGTACCCTCTGGGTTCATTCTCAGATAAAACATTTGAATCACTAATTATTATGTTCTTTTTGTGTGGATGAGTTTTTGCCTCACTGGTTTCTCCAGTACTGAGATTTTTAAGTGATTGAAGATGATGTTGATGTTACTTGGAGATTTTGGAATGGTTTTACCTCAGCTTTGTTTGAAAATCAGGTTGCTTTCACTGCAAGATCAGTAATTTTCATGAAGTTTTGTTTTTCTAGAGGGCAAAGCTCCAAAGCACGAAATCCAACTTATTTAAATGCTGGAATTGAACAGCTGTGGAATTTAGGCACCTGGATCTTGGGAAGGTTTAAAACCACCACATCTTTCACTTAAACAGAGCACTGAGTTAGAAACAAAATGCAGTTGTGGTCACCCATGTTTATAACCTCAAAGAAGGTGATGGTGGTGTCAGAGGCTTGGGGTGCCAGTGTTGGTCTCTTGGGAAGATGAAACAGGTGTTTATCACCCTTTGGGCAGGATTCTGCAGTTTTAAACAATTGGATCTCTAATGGTAGAGCAATGCAGAGCTGTGTTTGTGCGTGGAGCTGCTGATAGGATTGCTCTAGCACAGAGGAGTCTTTGTTTCTAGGAAACCCATATGCAAAATTTTCATTATATGTTCCCTTCTGAGTACACTAAACTCCATTAGCCCAGTGAACTCCAAAGCCTTCCTTCTGCCAGCTGATCCTCTAAGAGTCCCCTGACTTCTGCTCTCAGTGGCTTTTCTCTCTAGTCTTTAACAACCTTTGCTTTATAAATACCAGTTCGTAGAATCAAAACGATGACTCTGAACATTGCTCTGAAACAGAGATGTTGCAGGGCTAAGGCACATTGTTCATTGGCACACTATTCCGTGCGTGAGATGGATGCTTCTGCGTTCCTTGTACGAGAAGGAACGCAAGCCTCCGCTTGTGGTGGCATTCCCAAAGACAAATGAAAACAAGTGTTGAACAAGATTTCTTTTGATGAACAAGATACTCAGTTAAAAAGAAACTCGAGCCCTTTTCAACTTATGCAAGACTGGCTTTTAGTCTTTCCAAAGAAGAGAAGTCCAGGTGAATACAGCACGTCTTATCTGGCATTGTTTAAAACTGGATTATTCCTCTCCTTCCCTGGTGAGCGTCATGAAGGCCTTTCCCTCATGTCTCTCCTTTTGAATGGATGTGGAAGACTGCAAAACTGGTTTTCTCTCCTATTGTTTAGTAACTAGCCTCAATTCTTGGGGGTTTTTTTTCAGAGTGGTTTGAGTTATTTCTTTGCTTTCAGTAGCTTAGTGGAGGCAGCTTTGTCTGCTCTCTTAGCTCTGGAGCACAAGGCTCAAGAACCAAGTGCCATGTCCTCTATGATCTGAAGAGAGAGAAGGACCAAGATCAGCTAGGATTTGTGAGATGAAGAGTAAAAAATGGGGATTTTGATATTTCTAAAACTAAATTTTGGAAGTGAG
This sequence comes from Atrichornis clamosus, assembly GCA_013400975.1. Lineage (NCBI taxonomy): Eukaryota > Metazoa > Chordata > Aves > Passeriformes > Menuridae > Atrichornis > Atrichornis clamosus. The sequence continues at coordinate 632,760 of WBMZ01009535.1, read as the reverse complement.
AAATACCACCCACCATCAAGAGTGTTCTCAACTATACCTCTACCTTAACTGTATTAGTTTTCCAAGCGATATAAATAAAACCAGTGGGCCTGACTTTGTTTATGGGCTGTGCCTCCGTGCAGTCACGGCCCTGGTGTTAGCAGGCAACAGTAAACCTCTATTCCTTACTGCTCCCTCGTAGCTCTGTGCTGTGATGCAGCTCAGCATGCAGATTTTTGAGTAAGGAGAGGCAGTAGTTTTCAACATAAACAAGTCCGCTGGGTCACATTAACCTCCTTCAGTCTCTGTGTTAAATAATTAAAGTAAACTAGGTAATGTTTAACTATACGTATTTAGAGGCTTACTGGAGGAGCTTATTAGTTCAATATTCCAACACAGTGTCTTAAACCTTCCTGAGCTCCAGGATCCCTTATTAAATATTTAGTCCATATCGCTGAAAAAGTCAAGATTTGCTTTATTTTTTAGAGGAAATTTCTATTCTCAAAACTCACTCAGCCTTTAAAATACTGGCCATCTATAAATACTGCTTTTCTCAAGTTGTCATTTCATGCCACCGAGGAGCACTTTTCATCTGTACTGATCTTAATAGTGCCCCAAGAATTAATACTTGCAGAAGGCTCTGCAATACATCCTTGCTGTATTCTGTAGAACCACCTCAAATACCTTTTCAAGCAATTCATTTGACAGCAGGTCTTTTGGATAGAAAGAAGATGTGTGTCAGCTGCTGACTGTGCTTTGGAGACATCAATATTTCTCCTCTTCTGCTTCTAAAACTGTCAAAATGAAATTAGTTAATTGGTGGGTACTTTAGTGTAGTTGCTGTGGGATAGTAATTATTGGTGACAAGAGCTGCTGGATGTGCACTAATACAGTACTGCAAAACCTAAAATTTGAAAATATAAGGCTTTATCCTACACTGCTATTATGACTAGTCATTTTGCCACAGTCTGGCTTGCTAGCCTTCAAGTTCAAGGACTTCTTGCTAGGAGAGAAAAGATTTTGTTTAGTGTATAGCAGAGTTTTATTAGACTTGCCACATAGCTGAGCAACGGCAGCTTAGTGGATTAAAATAGCATCAGTGATATCTCCAGTCTCTAGGGTAATGAGTTCTAAGCAAGGCAAAGACCTCCAGGAAGGGATTTTGTTTCTGTGGAGCCTCTATCAGATGTTAGTGTATAATAAACAAATAACAAATTGTTTCACTGAGTCCATTCTCATTTTGCTTAATTGCCTGTTCCCCGTTCACTGCTGCTGAAGACAAGATACAAACCATGTTGCATTTCCTTTTACACTTTACACCCAAGGCCTGTTTAGCTCTGCAACATCTCTGTTTCAGAACAATGTTCAGAGTCATCATTTTGATCCCATAAACTGATTGCTTACTGGAAGAAGGTTCTGTGTGTGTTTTCTCTCTGCCTGCAGCCGGAAGCTGGTTGCTCTCTGCTACAGGATCATCTTTCCATATTTTAATTCATCACTTTCCATGTTTTTGTGTGGTCTGAGGTGGCAGCTGAGAGAAAAGGGTCCCTGCTCCGCTTCTGTGAAAGCAGCACCTTCCAGTGTGAAAATATCTGGGCAAAGCATGTGCAGAATCCTGCAAACAAAACTGTTTTCCACTTCCAGCAGAGAGTCCCCATAAACGCACTGTGTGCCATAAAACAGAAACTACCTAATAATCCACCTCTATACAAATGTTTAAAATTACTCAAGAGCTGACAAAGGATAATGTGTTGGATTGGCAGCATGTTGAATCTCTAACGCAGAATCTATTCATCCTGGTAATTGCCATCCACCTCTCATCTGAAACTTACCTGTGCTTTAAGCACTGAATCATGATCACTTATAACTCTCTTCTCATAATACTAGAAAGGAGAAATATAAGGTGAAAAATTATTTTAAAGAGTATAATCCCAATTTTGACTAAGAGGCTTCCTGCACAAATATGTCTGTGTTTTCACTGTAGTATTTTCAGGCTTTATAGGGTCTAGGTTAACAGATTTTTCCTTTTCTCTACTGAAATTTTTGCTGAAATTTGATGAACATGTAAAAAGTTAATTTTGAAAAAAAATCCCATTGGTTTGAACTGACAGTAATGTTAGAAGAAATAGAAATATCTTCTCTCTTACTCAATTTCAGTGTTTTTTGAATAACAATATATTATTGAAGGTCCTGATAAAATGTCAATGATTTTAAATAAATAAAAGGAAAAATGAGTTATGATTTTCAAAAGGCTGCACCTTTTAATCTCAGAGTGCACAATGCATCCCTGAAAGGGATAAATAATGCTGGTTTTTTTTCTAGACCATTGTCAGTAGATGCCAGGTTTGTTGCCAAATAACATCTGATTTCACGTGTAATAGTTAGTGGAATTTAATGAGTGCACACTGAAAGGTGGAATAGTTCTCAGTGGGAAGGGAGCTGAGTTCTTCTTTCAACACACCCTGCTGTTCATTTGATTGTAAAAGATTCCTACAGGTGGCAATTCCATGCTCTCAGTGCCTTGCCTGTGAGGAAGAGTGACTGTGAAGCCAGGGCACATTTGGAATAAATCCACCCCGGCTCACAGGCTCAATGGGTTTCAAGAGGAGTGAAAAAGGGCAGCCTTTGTAGCTAATAGGGGAGGGCGTCAGTGGTCTGAGATTTTTACTATTGATAATTAAGGTTCTTATACCTAAAACTCAGGAAGGGAGTGAAATTTATACTAAATACAGTGGTTCGGGCCTTCAGGTGCCCAACTGCTGCAGTCAGTTTGGAAACATACTTGAAACCTCCTCCAGGCTTTCTGCTGGGAATCATTTGCCAGCTGGGTCCATCAGAACACAGCAAGCTGTGGCCTGAGTGGGCTCTGTGGAGAGACAGCAGAGAAATTCTTGTGAGGACTGAAGGGAGCCCATGAGAAAGATGGAGAGAGACGTTTACAAGGGCGTGTAGTGAGAGGACCAGTGAGTGGCTTCAAACTGAAAGAGGGACGGTTTAGATCAGATACTGGGAAGAAATTCTTGGCTGTGAGGGTGGTGGGGCCCTGGCATAGGTTGCCCAGAGAAACTGTGTCGGAATTAAAACAGTCCCTGAGGAAAAGGTGATGCTGAAATGGCCATTTAGTCACCCCATGTGAACTGTAAATGCTAGGAATGGATGTGTGTTCTGGTGTGTTTTGGTTTGAGCCTGGCCAGAGGCCAGGAACTACCCAGGCTTGCTGACTCCCCGCTTCTCGCAGCTGGACAGAGGAGAGAAAAAAAATTCAAAGCGTCCATGAGGTTTGTGATTAAGAATTTGAGAGAAACCCCAGGCAAACAGGCAAACTACTTGAAGATATAAACTAAATTTATTATACTAATACTAACAGAAAGGGGGAAAAAAATGAGAAGAAATACGAGCTGTGGAAAAAACACCTTCTTCCTCCCTCTCACGTCCCCCTCCCTGCTTCCCTCCTACCCAAACGATGCAGGGAGACAGAGAGTTAGGGGTTTTTTAAGGTAAGGTCAGGTCTTTATAATTCAAGGATTGGAGTCTTCCCCTGCTGGATGGTGGGGTCCCCTCTGGAAGGCAAGGCAGTTCTTCAGGAACCAGTCCCCTCTGAAAGATCCATCTCACAAGCAGCCTTCTGCACACTGCTGCAATATCAGTCCGCCCCACGGGCAACAGCGGCCCTCAGACTGCTGCGGCGTGGGTCACTCCTCCACAGGCTGCAGGCCTTTTAAGCTCCCCCCTGCTCCAGTGTTTGCAAGAGGGTCTCTACGCACCCATTGGCCTCCATGGGCTACAAGGGGGGACGTCCCGTCTCACCGTGGTCTCACCACCAGCTGCAGAGGAATCTCGGCTCCGGCCCTGCTGTATCTTCTTCCGACCTGGCCGGGGTGCTTCTCCATGTTGTGTTCTTCAGCCCGTATCCTCCTCCTCCCTCACTGCAATTAAAGCTGCGCAATCAGAATTGTTTTGATTTCCTTCTTAAATCTGTTATCACAGAGGTGTTACCACTTCTAATTGGCCTGCGGCATGTCCATCTTTGCAGCCAGACAGACATGGGCCCTGCAGGACATGGTGGTGGGGCTTCTAGCAGCTTCTCACAGAAGCCACCCCTGCAGCCCCTCCGCTACCAAAAACCAGGTCTAGCAAAACCACGACATGATGCTTCTCCACTTTTTTAGGGAACTTGCATGGCAAATTTCCTTCAGTTAAAAGTAGGATATTGTAAGCGAAGTGACAGATATTTCTCATGTTTGAAGGTCTGAGTGTCTATGGTGCTGTAAACCATTGCTTTGTGTAACTTGGAGTTAGGAGCACTCTATACATGGCCAGGTCAAATCATGAACATGTTGGCTGTCAGCTCCTCGGTCTAGTTTGCTGTGTAGTTTTGAGCTGTGATTAAAGATAGATCATTATTTTGTAGCTTCTCAGAGCACAGAGTGCTTGGAATATGATAGTGAGAAACAAGACTGCTGTCTTGTTTGTAAGTGAACTCTTCTGGGGTTATGTTGCTGAAGCTGGATCCCTTCTCAGCTAAGGCTACTTCCAAAGTGTACATATTTATGATAACCTCAGGCCATCTGCCACCAATTTCAGAATGAATTAAAATACTCATCCTGGAAGCAGCCTGCTTTATCACAGCCAGTGATTCACAGTGCAATGTATCTTTTGCTGTATTTTCTTGTTTTAAACCCAATAACTTTTTTTATACCAATTTTAGAATCTATAAGTCTTCCATCTTTTTTGTCTCCCCCTTAACCTTTGCCCAAAAATAGAGGGAAACTTTGCTTTCACTTCTGTACTGCCATCTTTGCATTCTTAGAAGCAACTTGGAGACTGCAATTAAAATTATTACATATTTCACCTGACTTACTTTGTTGGAAACATTTAAACAGAAAGCTTGCAGGCATTAAATCACATATGAAGTGACAAAAGAGTTTTGAAAAGCCATTTATTTTTCTGCGTTTTCATACTGAATATCACCATGCCTGTTACCTAACAATAAAATTTTATAACATTTGTTAAGCAAAACCCATATTTTTATTAATGCAGAATTGTAGGTATTTTTACATTACAAGACTCAGGCTATTTCATTAAAGAAAAGTCATAGCAGTCCAAGGGGGTGAGTTATTTTCCTTGAAAGTTCCATTTGCTAAGGTAGAATTAAACTGAACTAGCCAGGACTGTCAGTGTGCTGACAATTGAGTTCTCTTCAGGGAAGTGGTAGTGCAGAAGCCAATCTGTTAATTATATTGTTTAATCTCAACTGGTCAGTTTTGCATGCTCTGAAGGTGGATAGTCACTATAAAGAAAGTCTTGAAATTTCTTGTGCTCAGAAGAAGCACTAGTAAATAATTATGAGATGCAATCACATGAGATTAGGAAGCCTCGATGGATTAGTAATGAGATACGGAGCTTTTACCTCAAGGTTATTGCTCCTAATCCAGATCTGCCTGGTGATGTTGGGAAGTGCCATCAGACAGGTGCTTAATTTGCAATGAGCTGGAGGTCTCGGGGTTGTTGTGGTAAGAACAAATCCACTGAAGAAAAATTGCTGTGGTTTTTCTCTCTGGCTGTCTCCTTCCCTCTTATCTGGAGAAGAGACAGAATTTCTGCTGCTTTCTCGTATTGTGCAGACTGAGGGAGATTAATGTGATTCCAGCCAGTTTCCTGCTGCTGGGAGCTGCCTGCTGGGCACTGATGATGCTGCTGGACATGAGTCCTCTGGTGTGGACAGGAGGGGGCTCAGCCGCAGGAGGCAGGACAGGAGTTTGTGTTTAAAGGAGAGACTGGTACAAGTTTGTGTTTAAAAGCTCAAAGAACAGTGTGGGGGAGGCAGTCCAACCACACACGCTGTCCTAAGAAGCTTTGAAAATAACAGGAGCTGAGCAGGTGTGAATGGAAGGGAAGTCTTTTTTCCAAGTGCTATCCAGCAAGTGTGTTGTGCAGGACTGTGAAGGACCTCGCAGCTCATTATCGACAGTGGCACTCATGCAGCTGTCACTGACTCCTGCTGCTGATTCACTGCAGGTTAAACTGACCTTTGCTTGGGTTCTCAGGACCTTCAGGCAAGGGGTCCTGCAGAGGAATGTGCCTTTATGAAACTGCTGCTCTGTAGGACAGCTATTGCAAACAATGCCTGTTGCTCCTTCTCACCCTGTCCCTGCTGAGACGTTGAGTTGAAGGAAGTATCAGAATATAAAATCTCACAATGTCCATGGGTTTTCAAAGCTAGGTACCATTCTGACAATTTATATTGCAAGGAAATGAGTGTTTTGAGATCAAGAAAAGACAACCACACCAACAGAAACTGTTTTCTAATGGGTTAAAGTCAACACAATTTTTAGAGGGAAAAAAACCTCAGCATACAATGCGGATTGAAATCTTTTTTGGGAATTCGATAAGAAGAAACCCATTAAAAGTTCCTCCTTTGTGATGTGCTGACTGCAAGAGGAAAACTCAGCTGTTTTATTTATCCATCTTTGTGGGAAGAGTGGAACTAATGACAACTGTACCAGGTCACCTTTAAACTTCCTGAGACGGGAGACGCTGGAGCATTGCTGTTAAATTCAATGGCTCTTGGGGGAGCCTAACCAGCACTGTAGAGGGTAATGACATGTCCTCTCCTGCCACCTATGGCTGCTCCATTATCCTTGAAAGCAGCCATGAAATGTGCACAGCTTTAACAGGAACATCTGCTTCCCTCCCTTGGTTGTTCCCTTCACATCTGCAGCAGTGGTGACAGGGCACGTGCTCTTCTTCATTCACCCTCATTGCTCTGACCTTTCCTGTGGCTCATTTTTTATGCTCTGCCTCCTTAATGACTATTCTAATTCATCTCTGCATTTGCTGATAGTCTTATTAGGGCCAAGGGAAAATTCACCAGGTGAGGGAGCCTGTTGTTTTCTGGTAAGGATAAAACTTTGTCACATCTGATAAGCTGGCTGGGATACTTTTGAGGGACAATTTCATTACATCATTTCTGCAACTTACCCAGTTGTGACAAGTGTTCCTGCTGGAAAGGGCAATCCCTCTCTTCTGTGGTAAACAAAGTATGTCCCCTTTTCTGACTGACCTGGGTGGTTATGATTTTTTTTTTTTTAGTCACCATCTGGAAAGCTATCCAAGTGTATTTCTGCTGTTTAAACATCTCATTTCTTTTGATTTCAAATAGATTTCATTGCCAACATAAGGACGGGACATTTAAAAGCCCTTGGGAATTTGAGACTTCCCCTTCTGTTCTACCTCCTTTGGGCCTCCAGTCCAAAAATGCTTTGTCAGGTGTCCTGAAGCTAAGCCTGTGTCTGTCTGGTTACCTACAGGTGTAGGGAAATGCTGCTGTTGCATCTGTTACATCACAAAATAAACGTGCTCAGTTATCGGGGAGCAAATTTCCATCTTATGGTAGAAAACCCCCTTTCAAATACAATAATCTGCAAGAGTCAAGAGCTTTCTTAGTCCTTTGAGTGATGACAGTGAGGACTGAATTTGATTCTTGGATCAAACTGTCAGACTTTCTCCAGGTGTTGTAGTATCTTTCTGTCAAAGCTATGATGTGGTGTGGAGGGAGGCTTTTGATGTTACTCTCCAGTTTGTTCCTGTTGTACATATTACAGGATATAGTGGCTTCTGTGCCATTTTAAAGTTATATTTAAACTTTTCACTTCAAACTGAATGGCTTAATTAAAATAGAAAATCTATCTAATTGTTGTCAAGGACTGACAGTTTTAGTAAGAATGGAAGAAGACTTGGATTCTTGTCTGCTTGGAAAAGGATGTGTGGAACAGGTAAATAATGTTTTAACCTATAGTTTTTCCATTTCTGAGAAGGGTCTGTTAACACTTGGTTTTTACTGATTCAAGCAGCTTTTTCATAGCAAGGGTAAGCCTGGGTAAAATATCTTTCTTGTTGCTAGTTGCCAAATGAAAAAAGCTAAATTTGGGTGAAACAAGCTGTATAGTGACCGCAAAAACATCTTTTGCTGCATAAAACAACAGGGTTAATAATACAAATGACATGGAGGAAATGAGGTGAAAGACCAGCACAGTTTGTGTGTTGTAGCAGCACCCACTCATGTGTGCACCTGCCCAGTTAATGAGCACAGATCTGCACATTTGGATCTTTGAACTGCACCTCTCTGGGATTCCCTTGGGTTTCAGCCTGCAGCTGAAAAGTTAAAATTTTAGACTTGCACCTTTATTCCTAGGTAAAGAAGATGGAAAAGTGAAAGTTGAGAGGCTCAAGAGATCTGCAGAATCTTGAAAAGAATGAGAAGTATTAGTGGTGAAGCTTTGACAGGGACTCATCAGTATGAAACAGGAAATGTACAGACCCCCACAGCTTCTGAATTCTGACCTTTTAAATTATTATTTTGTCGTTAGCAGTATGAGTCAGGGTCAGGAGTTTAAATGTGGGCTATGGGAAACTGTTACCAGGTTGATTCTCACTTTATTTCATCATGACTCCATTTTATTGTGTGTCTGTTACAGTGCCCCGTAAAGTGCTGGGCAGTCTGCAGCGTTATTTTTTTTCTGTGTAAGAAACCCCCCTATATTCCAACAATGCTGACTGAAAAAAACGTCTGTTGACATTCTGGAAACCTCACTCATGTTTCACATTTACAGATATAGTAGTTAAAATGGTTTAAGTTCAATTAGCTGTTCAGCCAGGTTGGATACAGCCTGTACATGCTGAAACCACTTAGAAGTCCTCATGTCTCTCAGAGTTAAAAATGCATTTGTTCAATTTAGTTTTATGGCCTGTTATTGCTTAACTGGCAGCTGGATCTTATACTTGGACTGCTGGGATGCTCTCCCCTTCTATTCCATCGGATAAACCCAAGATAATCATTACAGCTTTATAAAACCTGATATAAAATGAGACAAACTTTGAAAATAATTAATCAGTGGTGATCAAGACAAAGGGCATCTCCCAGGGATTAAAGACCAGCTGAGGAGCTGATGGCCTGGTGCCCAGTGCATTAACTGATCTGATTGCTTGTAACATTCCTCCAAATTCCATTTGCCTGATTTGCCTATCACATGAGAAGTTCATCCCACTTCAGTAATGAAATCTATCATTCAAATTCACAGTCTTATCTGATGGTTCTGGTTTTTGCAAAAGGCAATTCTTCCAGTGGCAACAAATGCTGCTGTATGATTCGAATAAACACTGAGCAATTAGTGCAAAGAGAGATTCACTGCCAGTCTTTTAAATGAAGATTGTCAAACAGGACAACCAGAAAAACTTTAATAAACCACACCATTTAATGACTACTGTTATGTCTGGATCTTTCTGGAGCAGATTCTCAAATGAGAGTTAACTAATGAATAATTACTTATTTGCCTACCTCTAACTGCCAAATTCAGGCACAGTCCTATTACTTTACAGTCCCATAAAAGTAATTTAAGGAGGGAAATGCACCTTTGCATTAAAAACATAAACCCCAGAAAAGCAGAAGTTCTTAGTGCCTTGTAAATATGAGCTGTTTTGAGCACTGAAATGGAGCAGAGTACTCATTTCCGTGGTTGCCCTTCCCAGTTTTACTGATTCTACTTGGACATGAGAATAAAGATTCAATTTTCACTTGAAATGAAGAGAGTGCTTCTTTCCCAAACATCTACTTTGTTTTCTGGCAGCTTCCATTTACCTAATCTGCAGAGCCTAATGACTTAGATGACAATTAGTGTTTCATATCCTCTAAACAAACATCATTCTTGTCTGATGAATGACCTTGAACTGGGTTAAAAATACCCCTGATATTTAGTAGATTACAAACGTTTGTTTTACACAACTAAGCCCCAAATGATCATTAGATATTTCAGGTGATGGAGGAATGCTCAGAAACACACAAGGCCTAATCCTCAAAATATATTTTTTTGCATACATGGGGCAGATTTAAAACTCTTTGTTTTTTTGTTTTGGCTTTTTTTTTTTTTAATTTCTCAAAGGCTATGGTACTATGAAATGAACTTTTGGCATGCCATAGATGGGCATAGTAATAAGCTGTACAAGCACAGCCCTGAGCCCGGGTGTGGAGAGCAGCTGCAAATGGCATCAGGCTCCTGACACAGTGAGCTCCTGGTCCCTGCAAGGTCTGTGTTCGTGACACCTTGGTCAGGCTGGCTTCATTATTGATGTGGATGGGACAGCCTTTCCCAGTTTGTGGTCCCAAATATGCTTCTTTTTTGCTTTCCTATGGCAAGAACAACTCTGTTTTAAGAGGCAATCAGCACCCAAAATTGAGGCAGAAAATTTAACTTTTGCTTACAAACCGGTGGGTAACTGAAGGCCTGGCCTGTGTGGATGCGTGTGTACCTGCTTTCTTCAGGCAAGCGGAAATCTCTCTAGGGAACTAGATTCATTCTCTTTCCCTTTCTCTCATGATAAATTTGTGAAGGAAGGAACAAATGAGAGAAAAATAGTGGACTGCATGTAATAGCGAGAGTGAATGTTAATGGGACACAAGGGTAATACTGCCATATTACAGAGCACAGTGTTGCTCATTTGCTACAAGTAGTGATTGAAAACCAAATCTTTCCTTTGCATTTTCTCCTCTGCCTCACCTAAAACAGCCCCACGGCCGGAATTTCCCTGCAGGAAGTGATTAGCATTGCTTTACTCTAAGGAACCTCGGGAGGTTTTGTGCTCTTGGATTTCCTTTGTACAAGTGATGTGTGTGCTGGAACCACGATGCATATTAGTGCCCAGCTGAAAGCAGTCCTTATTGATCGACTTCAGTGAGCCCCCTGGCAGACAGAGACACTGATGTTTTAATTTGTTTTTGCTTCCAGGTCACCCTTCATCCACCTTTCCATTTGCAGCAGCTTTCCCCTCCTCCCTGCCCCGTTTACAGCACCTTCTCAGCTGTTTTGATTTATCGACCACTCAGATTTAGTGCTTCGTTCCTTGGAGAAGTCTCAGTGCTTGTGTCTGTTCTAAGGTCACCTGTGCTACTCATTCCAGGGGACTTTAATCTCCATATGGATGTGGCCTCTGACACTGGCCACAGAACTCACTGTGTTACATGATTCTCTCCAGCTGTGTCAGCAGGTTCCTGCACCTGCTCTGAAGGGTTATGCTCTTGATTTCATTAACTCTTTGGTCTCATTATCAGGGCTTGAAGTCACTCACCTATTTTGAAATATACAGCCAGATCTACTATACCCCTGGGGTTCCTCTCTACACGGTTGCTTGTTTGGAGAGTTGTTTTTTACCTCAGGTGTCACTTCTCACCTGAAACGAGTTAAAGTGGTTCAAGGCTGGTTCTCTGGTTATCCAGTTAAAATCCTGATTGTTATTTTGCACATATCACACTATTGGTTTCCACAAGTGATGAAGAACAAATGTCTTGATTAGAACATACTCTGTAACTTTACAGGCTGTGAGAAAGAAAGTCTTTGGTTTGAAACCTGCACTTTATGGAAGCTTTAACCTCTATTCCTGCCTCTGGAAGATTGTTGTATCTTTGCTTGCTTTTTTGTTACAGATATTACCTCTAAGAATCACAGTACTGCAGTGTATCTGAGAATTGCAGAAGTAATGGATAGCAAACTGGATTCCTTGCTCCTTTTTTTTTTTTTTTTGATGTTTTTGTTTGGGTTTTCTTGTGTGTGTTGCATCTTACTTTGCCTCCTATCATCAGCAGGTGACTATGGGAAGATCTTTCTTGTCTATTTATTCCTAGAACAGCTGAACTGGGGTTTTGTGGCAGTTCTGGAGTATCTCTGAGCTTGCCCTTGTAGTCCATGAGCGGAAAGGTTGAACTTTAAAAGTCAAACTGGACTGATTTATATATGCAGAGACAATTTCTGAGAAAGTGTGTATGTGTATATATACAAACTGTATGTCCTTGAGGAAAGAGAGCAACTAAGACAGAACTTCGTGACACGAATGTGAAATTATGAAAAAAACCCAGTAGCTGATGGAATGGTAGCAGAGAAAAGCTCTGCTGATATTCTCAGCCTCTAACAAGGTGTGTAACTTTTACTTGCACACCTGACTTTTAGCTTCTTTCTTTGAGAAGAGTTGTCCTTTTTAGAAGTAGCTCATTTCCACTACTTCCTCTCAAAAAACCCCTGCCCGATGGGCTGGATTGGTTCTCGTAAATATGGTTAGCTAAAAATATGACAAATAGCAAGTGTTATTTCCTCTAATATACGTGTTTTTCTAACAATATTTGCCTTTTGGAGTGTGCTTCCATGTGCTCATAATTTGTAAGCAAAAGTCAGCATGAGATGAAGGCAGAACAGATGATGAACTGGCACCAAGCTTCTTAGAGTGCTCTCTTCTTCCAAACAGCATCAGTGCTGACTTCTAAACTCATTTGTTTCTCTTAATGTTGTCTGCAATATTTGGTTCCATAGCTGTTCATCCTCCTATTGACATCCATCCTCTTACCCTCTAAATAAATGATGCAGTTGATTTTGTGCAGACCAAGCTCCCTGGTTTTGAGGCTTTCTGAGGAATATGCTGAGCTGGGCTCACGTTGCCCTACTCTGGATTTGCTGCTCTCCACAGCTTAGTAGCCCTCTTCATCAGAGGTGGCAGCTCATGAAATAGAGATAAAGACCTCCTTTTACATCTGTCTTTTCCCTGTGTTTCTTAGCTAAGAAATTAGAAAAAAGGAGAGATTGTTCAGGATTTCTGATAGAGGCATGCTGCCTGCATGTGTATTGCATTGAAACAGCACTCCCTGGGAGTGATCAGCGCTAGCCACAGAGATGAAATGGATGTGGACAGAATTGGTTAGCAACTTTCTGAAAGCTGCCTTTCTCCTTTGATATGTTCCTTGTAGTTTTGAAGTGCATCTCTACGATGTTTGATATTTTATTAACAATAACTGTATTTTCCTCTTTTCTTTTGAGCATTTCAAAGAGTTTTAGAAGCATTAATTGAGTATCTGCCCTCTGACTTCTATGAAGAAAGTGAAAATAAGGTCTTGTCAAATAAGTTAGTTGAAAAAATTAGTAAACTGAGAATAAACAGTTCATTGGTGATTATTGAGTCAACTCTACCCACAACACATGTGCTGGCTTGTAATGTGAGAACCTAATTACTTTTTCGTTTGTACTTGTTCTTCAGAGATGATGGCTGTGTTCTCTGACACCTGTGGGGACTGCCTTGCAGCTCTACACCGTACCTTCTTCTGGGCTGAAAATCCCACAGATAACAAAGAGATGGTCACAGAACCTTCCTGTGGCCACTCCTTGAGGTCATTAAGAGACTTGAGAACCTGAGGGCTGTTATTATTTGCAGGTATCTCATTATGGGAGGCAGCAAAATTCATAGCAGGACTCTCCTGGAGGCTGGTTCCTTTAGGGAGTCCTGTTCCATTGTGTCTGTGCCCGGTACTGAGAGACAGAGAGAGTGTCCTTAGTGAACGTGAACAGCACTGGTATTTCTAGGGCAGCAGAGCTGTAAGGAAATTGGGATATAGATCTGGGATATGGATAGCAACACACGTGCCAAACTCCTGATCCGAGGTAACACAGAGCCCCATGGTTTTCAACACTCATCCCCTGTCCGCCAGAGTGCCTGGCTGGCACATGTTCTCCCTTTGATATGCAGAAGGTGTTCTGTGACAGAAACCTTTCTGTGGTTGTGTTGCTGATAAAATGTCTCTCTCTTTGGAGAATTTTCTTATTTAAATGTGAAGATGTAACTGAATTTCCACTGCAAATACCAAGAGCCCTTAAGTTGCAGATCTGAACAGGTTTACAGGTGATGAGCTATGAATTTATGGGCTTTGCTCTTTCTCCCTCTCTCTCACTGCAGTTCTCCCTGAAAAGGCTTTCTTGATGTGTCCGGCATAGATTTCACTTACTGTGATCTTCCCATTTTAAAAACTCTTCAGTTCCTGCTCCTCTAATAACTTGACTTCCAGAGAATCCATTGATTATAAAATATTTTAAGGCTGGTTTTGAGTATTTCTGTCAATATAATCTCAGCTGCACCTTAAGTGTACTTCAAACCTGAGGTGAAGGTTTATTTAATGCAAGATGAATACCAAAACATGCAGGAGAGCATTCTTATACTCTTTATTTTTGTTGGGCACCTGAAAGCAGATACAACAGTTTTCAGTAGGTTTAGGCAGGAATAGACTGATTTGATGGTTGGTTAAGATTTTCTGTGGGTTTCCTTAAATATGGAAGCTCTTCTGCAAATGAGAATGTTTATCCTGCAGATTGCTGAACACTGGCAAAAAGGGGACTGAAAACCATCACGTTAACCCTCAGCATTCGTTCAGCACCTGCTCACAGATGTGTCTGAGCACTGAGGAGAAAAGCATACGGTGTTCAACAGAATAAAAAGTGTCAGGATGCGTGTGAGCAAGCAGGAGGAAATATCGATGTGAATGTGTAGGAGGGGAAAGACCATTACAAGGGCAATCCAATTCATGCAAATGATGCATGCAGGTGTCTGTGGCTTTTTAGTGCCTTCACTGCTGTAGTCCACGAGGGCTGTGCATTATGGACAAGGGAGGAGGGCACTGCCTTCCCTTGCGTGGCAGTGGTGCTTTCAAGCCTTAGCATCCCACTCGTGCCAGCAGATAAGAGGGGACACCTTCCCTTCCCTGCCTGTGGGGCTGCAAATATGAATAAGTGACAGTAAAACAGCTCCTAAACCACAGGCTGCATTCATGGGGTAACTTAATCCTGCCTTCTGCAAACAACAGGGTGTCTGTTGGCTCCTGGTACCCCAGGGCTGCACGATCACTGCTTTAAAACTCAAACAAGATAATTGAAAGAGAGCCCCAGCTTTCTGGGGCTGTATGCTCTGGGCCAACCTCGTTGATTTCTTTTGGCGCTGACTTAACAGGACTGTCCACCTAAAGGGAGCAGGATTTGAGCTTGAAAATAAACATCCTTGCAGCTATATATTGGTTGTTGGAGCTGGATCTAGTCCATTGTTCTGATGTATCTTCTGAAAAAAAGGCTTCTACTCTTATCTTGGCATCTGATGTCTGGTGAATAATTACTTTAATTAACAAGCAGACCTGGCCACTTGGTCTTTCAGATGAGATATGTGGCAAATGCAAATATGTGGCCAGAGCAGTTCAAAATTTTTCCTTTTTCTTCCCTCACTTATAAAATTTTCTTCTCAAGAGGCAGTCCAGGCTCTGACCTTGCTCTCCTGAAATTAATAGAAACTTTGTTGTTGACTCCAGTGAATGCAGGACCAGAGTAGGCACTGCAGGAAACCAATGGAAATTTCCTCCTGTTTACTGTGAAGAGTTTTGACTCAGATCTGTAGATCTAACAAACAGATAATTAAATAAATAAACTCTCTTAAATGAATAACCTCATTTTACAAAATCTTTGCTGTCAGAAACCTGTGCCATTTTATTATCACCAAGCATTTTCATGAGAGGTATTTTATGGAACAATACTTTAGGATAAAGGGGCATATTTACTTTCGCTTTTGTGTGTTTTCCATATCGACTTACAGAGAAGCTGCTGTCCTACAGACTACTAGCTGTTCTCATTTTTTCTGTGTTTATTGAGTTATGGGTATTAGGTACTTGCATGAAAAGCCACAGTCTGCCAATAAACTTATTACAGTAGCTCTGTAAGGTACTTTTATGTTATTTTCAGCATTTTGCCAACTTTCTGTAAAATACCTTATGCACTTTCCTGCTGTAACACATTTTGCTTAAAAGTGCTGCAGCTTTGTCCTCAGGGAAAAAAGAAAAAAATCCCCCAAAATCTCTGTATATATAATTTTTTAAAAATGTTGAGTGTACAAGCAGAAGACTAAATTTCCATTCCAAGATTGAATATCCACAGTTTCTTGTCCATTGAAGTTGTTATGAATACAAATTTGGCAACAAAACTCAGGCAGCCAAGTGTCTTCACAAGTATTTCAGCTGTGCTTGAAATACTTGTGAAACAAAAACACACACAGCAAGGAACATTGCCAGGCCAACTTTTTAAAAAGTTATATGTATATATGTAATAATTTCCTTTTTTTTCTTTTTTTTGAGAACCCCCATAATAGCTGAAATTGCTAGCTCTTTTTGAAGGTGAAGATTTCACACTTAATCAACTCATTTTCTGCCCAGAAAATACAGTGATCTTAATCCCTCAATAAGATTTTATTTGTAAGGATGTGTCTGATGTTAGTTAGCAACAGATATTTTAAAAAACCCTCCCAAAAATCCAAACAAAAAACCCGAAACAGGGCCAGCATGGATTGAGTAGGAAAGGGGATAATCCTCCAGGTTTGCCACTTGGAGGACTGTGTGCTCCAGGAGAGTGCTCTCCTTTCCCCCTGCCTTTCTTTATTCTCCGTGCCTTTGATATCAGCCACACCTACACCAATATCTGTCCTGTCTCCCTCCTCATGCCAGGAGCCTGCACTGCTTTGATGGTGACTATTTTTATTATGCTCAGCGCTGTCTCTCTGTCTCGCTCACTTATGAAATAACTCACCCTGCTCTGTAGTGCTGTTAATTTACAAGGTGCTTTACAAACACAGATAAGAGCCATCCAAGGCTTTACTCTAAATAAGACAAGACAAATGCAAGATGAAGCACTTGAAGGCTGTTCAGGGAAGTGAGGACGTGGAAATGATTTAGGCAAAGAGGTGAGGGGGTTGTGAAGGGGAGTTTCTGAGAAAGGGCTTTAGGCAGGACAGAGGGTAACTCTGGCAGCAGAGGAAAGTGGTCAGGTGCAAGGAGCAGTGAGGTGAGATGTGAAGGCAAGAACAAGGAAAAGAAAAGGAGAGGAAAAATAAACTTGAAGAAATAGAGGACAGTGATATGTTAGGAAAGCAAGAGGACAGACTATTTATCCAGGTTTCTTCAGAATGCTCTGGGATGGAACTTGAGAATTCCATACAGTTTGGGTGGGTATTTTCTTTTGAGCAACACTTGCCAATCCATGACAGCTTTTCAGCCTACCTGTTCTTAGCCTGCCTGCAACAACAGGCATAGCAAGCACTGCTAACACATTGTTGTGTTAGAAAGTTTCCCTGCTATTTAAGGTATCTCTCTTCCATTAAATATTATCCTGTCCATTGTGTCCCTTTATGAAGGGAAAGAAATATAAATCCTAGGGGAAGACAGGAAGCCAAAGGAAGCGGGCGTGTGCCCTGCCTGTCTTTTTGTCTTTATCATCTAATTGACTACTCCAACCTCCTCGTCTCTCTATGGCTTTGTAGGGGTCAGGGAAGATAGACTGAAAAACTGATGTACTATAACTAATTTTACTAGCAAGGATAGTATATAAACTTAGGGAATGAGTCAGGTCCTACAAGATGCTTTGCATCTGTGTCTTCCTGGGATTTGAGCTGGTGCCGGGGAGATTGCGTGTCCTGTAGCACTGTGCCAACTGGCCCTTTCTTTGCGCGCTGATGTTGTGTTTTGCTCTCCACCCCTCACCTCTGCAATGGTCAGGCCAGCACCAGGTGAAGCAGGGGACGTGTGAGGTCGTGGCCGTGCACCGCTGCTGCAACAAGAACCGGATCGAGGAGCGCTCCCAGACCGTGAAGTGTTCCTGCTTCCCGGGGCAGGTGGCTGGGACCACCCGGGCACAGCCCTCGTGCGTGGAAGGTGAGAGCCTCCCGCTCCCCGCCGTGCCTCAGTAAGATTGTTTGAGAAGTTTAGTCTCCTGGATGCTTGCCTTCCCACTGCCTCAAAAGCGTTAATCCTTCCTTTTGTTCATTTTGGAAACATCTCTGTGCATTGATGATAATGAGTCTGTGCATAAATCTTGGTGTAATTAATCCTCTTAATATATGTACTCGTCCATTTCGTGTCTGTGCCAATAAAACTCCTTAATTTTTTCACACAAGAATTCTCCTCTAAAACTAGTTTGAAAACAGCAGAAGCCAAGAAATTCAAGCTTATGATATTAACTCTTCCAGATGTCT
Organism: Atrichornis clamosus; assembly: GCA_013400975.1. Classification (NCBI taxonomy): domain Eukaryota; kingdom Metazoa; phylum Chordata; class Aves; order Passeriformes; family Menuridae; genus Atrichornis; species Atrichornis clamosus. The sequence continues at coordinate 614,919 of WBMZ01009535.1, read as the reverse complement.
TAAGACTTAGCAGCTTGGATAAACATTCATTGGATAATAAATGCAACCCTAAAACTGGGCACGCAGATAGTGCTGGGATATCTGGTATGGAGAGCTGTTCTCTAGATCAGTGTTTCACCATTTAATGTGCCTATTTCTTGTAGAAGTTGCTGGTTTTTTTGTTAAGGTAGTAAAGCTACTGCAAGACAGATTTTTTTTTTTTTTTAATCTTAGCATTACCAAAATCCCTGATTTCATTAATTCATAAGCAAGACCCTTCTATTTTCATTTTTTTGCACATACAATTGCAAGCAGTACAGTTAAGTATAAAACAAAGGCTTCAAAATCCAATTTTAATCTAACGTTCAGAAACATTTAGTTTCAAACATAAAACTCTAAATACATGTGAATCTGTTTGCTTTTTTTAACCTGTTATTAAGTTCTCAAAACAGATATTTAAGAAAGTAGATTTTTATTTTTTAGATGCTTTTTATGATCTGTAATTCAGGAATACAGTTAACTTTATCCATTTCCTGAGGGAGTTTTCTTGTTGCATCAGAAGTATCTTGTGTATTTTTAGGTGACACATCAAACAGCAGAAATACTTTTACATATAACAGATAATAGAAGTCAGGTATTATTTTAAATTCACTTAAGGGCTGCAGAGGTGACACAGTCATGCCATGGCAGAAATCTATAAATACTGTACCAGCACGATTCAGTCAATAGTTGCTGAAGGAATTTAGTAGCTGCTTTTTCTTCAAATACAGTTGAAATAAAATGCAGCAAAATATCATGAATGTAAAATTTTGATTTTTAAAGTGGGAGGTTTTGATTCCTGCTCACCCCTTAGGGTAATGCTTTAGCAGGCTTTGCTTATTTTTGCAAGCATCTGGGACTGCAGTGAGTTGCTGTAGCACAGAAACTTTAACTCTCTCTGCTTAGCCTCAGGATTAGATGTGTTTTCTCCCACTCTCTATGTACCCTTCAGTAGGCTCCTACACTGTGAAACAGCTTGAGTCTTGAATTTGCATATTACAGACTGATACAGACATTTAGGGTTTTTATTCGAGCACCCATTTCCTGAATGCAGGTTTGTTGAATTTGCCTCTAATTTGCCTCAAGTTTAAAGGGAAGGACACAACCAAAATATAGAGTCACTTTTCTAACTAAAAGAAAAGGCTTCATAAAGCAATTGGCTTGTAGCAGTTTTCAATTTTCATAGAACTTCAGACCTTATCCAGTGGTGGTGATCATGTGCATTAGGGCAGCAGTTGTCTCTCTGCTGTTGATCACAGGTGGTTGGTACCTGGTGTTCCTACCTGGAATCACTCAGCCCTACTGGCCCCAGCACACCCGTGGGTCGCCATTCCTCATTCCCACTCCTCCAGGAGGGATCATGGTGCCTCCTTTTGTCCCACATTCCCTGGTGTTGTCTGTTTTCCTCTGTGCCAGGAGCCCTGTTGGGTGCTGCCATCATCTGAGTGTTTTTCACTCCATCTTTAATGGCCTTGCCAGAAATGATCCCTCACCTCCCAGGAAGCACAGTCAAGTGTCACCCAATTTGTCAACAATCAATCGATATCAGTGCAAAAGGTCCGAGACCCAAATGACTGGTGAAAGTTAATGCATTTATTTTATTATATTATAAGACTGAAAGGCTAGTTAATAAAACCCAAACTGGTGTTTCAAAAGTACATTTTTTCATAGTGCTTTTCAGACAGACTTAGTAAAAGTGCAAAACAAAAGTAATTGAATGAACATTTCAGCAATGTCCTGATGTCAGCTTGCCTGCTTGACACCCTAATTTAAAAGTTGCAGAAGTAAAAATATGTCTTGAAATTAAAAGGAAAAAAAAGTGCTTTAGGAGTAGTAGACAACATTATTTTTGTTCATCTCTTCTGAATGTATCTCTTACAGCATGCAATTCAATAATTTGTGCATAGTAGCATAATGCAGACTAGCTGAATCAATATAATAAGCCATATTTTATTTTGAAATTCAATATAGATTATGTAGGATTGTGAGCTGATATATTTCATCATAATTTTCTATGATTTGATGAATGCTATGAACAGTGCCAAAATGATAAAAGCATGCAGATGTTTGTGCTGTTGTTAACAGCAAGTTTATAAAGTCATGACTGCATTTGTAAAGATAATGGGCCTGATCTCCTTAATAGAAATTGGCTTAAGGGTAGAAAATGAATTAATTTGCCCAGCTAAGGTGTACCACTGTAGTCTTCTAAAACATTGAAAAAATGGCAGTGTAACTACGGGTAGATTTTTAGTTGATAGTCTCATGCTCGCCAGTGGTTTCCCCTCTTACCTGCACTATTTGCTGACAGACCTCACACGTTTACATCTCTGTGCAATTCTATTTTCTCACCCAGTGAAGGGGGAAACTGGCATTTCTTTGTCCAGTCTCCCATATGCACATCTGGGTGAAACAAGAAGCCTCAGCTTCCTTCCACCTTACAGCAGGCTCTTGACTGAAACATGCGAATGAAGGAGGAAAGTCATTTTTGTAGTTAGTGGAGATGGAAAGGCTCTTCCAGAGGTCAGTCGAAATTTTGGAGTCAGTCTCTAGTGGTGCTTGCCTGTCTTCACCATTTCCATATGGCATTTACCCTTCTGAGGGAGTTTTTTAGTCACCTTTTAAGCCCAAACACACCCTGTGTGATTCATTATTAAAACAGGAATTGTTGGTTCTACCTTTTGAAATCAAACAATTGAACATGGCCCAGACAACCTCCCTGCAAAAAACCAACAGTAATAAAAAATATACCGTATTTCTCTTTCCTGTTTCTTTTTCCTAGCTTCCATTGTTCTACAGAAGTGGTGGTGTCATATGAACCCCTGTTTGGATGGAGAGGACTGCAAAGTACTACCAGACTATTCAGGTTGGTCTTGCAGCAGTGGAAATAAAGTCAAAACCACAAAGGCAAGTACACAGATCATCTATATTTAAACGTGGCAGTCTGCTGATTGTTCTTATCACACTGTGTCTGTGGGTGTGAGCACCAGTACTGGCCTTCTCAATGTTTTGGAAAGCTGTGATTTAATGTAGTTGTTCTCAGAGAGGCAAATATTGGGTCAGGACTGCCCTTTCACTCCTGGATTTAAACTGAACATGGTCCTGATTCAGTCTTAGTGAGCAAAGAAACTATTCTGTTGTGATCAGTGCTAGAAGAACGATCATGTTCCAGGGCCAATTCTTCAATTTGCAGAGTGAGTACATGAATCCAAGATCTTTACCAGTGTCACATAAAGTTCCATTCCTGTGTAACTGGAAAGCCCTTTTAGCTTTTGAAAATACCAGCCTGGCTTGGGAGTTGTTGAGAACCTGCACTGATGCCACTGTACAACACTGAGCACCTCTGGAAATCGGGTTGGTTCAGAGAATTTCTGATTACAGACCATCCTGTAGCTGGCCTGTTCTTTTTAAAAAAACCCCAAAACTTTGCTATGCCATCTTATTTCTTAATTAATGGAGAGAAAATATCATGTCTTCTGTCTGCTTAATTTCAAATGAGTTCAATGCCTTGAAGTTCAACAAGTCATAGCAAACTGCATGTCAAAACACATCATAAAACAGGAGTCTTCAGCAGGCAGTAGCAAGGAGAGACATATGCTCAGCTTTTCCTTTTACAGCCTCTTCTAGTTGGGAAAGAATGTTGTTCATTAGGTTACAGTCTGAGTTAACAAGCAATACTGTCACCAAATGTTTAATAATGGCTGTTCTAAGGAGTGAAAACTGCACTAATTTCTGGATGAAAGAGAGGAAATTGGATGTTTTTGGTAGCTGTGGTGTGATACTGGTGGTCTAAAGCCCAGCTACACATACTGCACAGTGGCACAGAGAAGTGGAATCCCTGCCTATGGCAGAGGGGTAGGAACTAGAAGATCTTTAAGGACCTTTTCAACCCCAACCATTCTATGATTCTATGATCAGTGTTATCTATCAAGTGCCAAAGCTGCAGCCTATACCATGTCTGGGTCCTGCTGCTCTCCTGTGGTGGACGCTACACCTGGAAGTTGGCCTGCATGCTCTAGAATCAGTGGGGATAACTGGCAGTCAATTATTGCTAGAAAAACATTACCCTCAGCCTTTCAATTTTTTCACAGCTCTGACTTTTAACTACTCAAATGTAGATAAGGAGTAGTGTTGTGGCATCACACTGAAGGGTGAGACTGGTGAATTAGGATTTCTAGATATTGATTAAGACAACTTCATCTCTGGACAGACCAGAACAGAGCTGGCAACTTATCCCAAAAGGACTTTCTTGGAAAACAGTGAGTCAGGATTAGTTATCCTTGATACCTTCAACAGATACTTGAGGGATGAGGGGCAGGACAAAGGCTTTTATATTGGCACTGATGACTGAAGGCCTGAGGTGTCAAATCCTCCTTCATGCAGCTGCCTCTTCCTTCCTATGAACTTTTGGTTCTTTGAGGTCAACTGAAGTCAGACCCGCCGTGTCCGTGAGGTTTGCTCTGACACGGGGAAGAGAGGCAGCCTGAGTCAGTGGGACTTTAGCAATCAAAGGGGAAATTTGGCCTGGGTCATTTATTTTATTACCCATGACAAATACTGCGACCAGCAAAGTACAGAATATGGTATTGCATGCTGAAGAGTTTAGGGATGTCTTAATAAAGCTGGAGTGGGACAAATCACCCTGCCTGCAATGACACCTCTGCAGATTCATCACCTGCAGTGAGTTTGTGGGGCTGACTGAGGGCGGGGTGTAGCAATATGAGGACAAATGTTGTTTGAGGGCAAACTTTCTCTACTTTACTGGGACGTGGAGTGCGTTTTGCATTGATTTTCACCACCACAGGAAATTTCTTGGAGGGATATTTATTTGAAAGGATAAGCAAGCAACTGGCATTTGTGCTTAGGCGTAAATCTATGGGGATCCTTTGGGATTCATTGTGCCCAGCTCCAGGCATGTTTCCATCCAAACTGACTTGTTAAGGATTCTCCAGAGTCACCTGGGAGAAATGGGTGATCTCACAGCATGACTGTGCCCATCCACAGGGGTGTTCCCATGAGTTCTTTCTCTCTCCTGGCCCTTAAGGAAGCCCTGGATGACAATCTTGCACGCAGATATCTGCTTGCTAGACAGCAAAACCTGTGCTGCAGAACCTGTCCTGGCACCCACATTTCCTCTGTAGGTATTTTGCCTGTCTTGTGGGTGGTTTTCTCTTGTCTACCAAGATGTAGTTGTTGCACAAATACAATGAGCAACGGTAACTCCAGATTCTGAGCAGAAGTTTGTGGCACTGAAATATTGAACTGTAAGGAAAACAGAGTGGAAAGAGAATTTCCCTTGTTACAGGGAAAAGGAAAGTATGACATAACTTATTATTTTATTTTGAAAATGAACCAAATGTTTGTCTCAGAGCAATAAACAAAATATTTCTTAGGTGCACTATTAAAATTTTACACAAAGAGGACTATTTGAACTGTCAGACCAGTAGCCCAAACTGTACAGCTATGAGTCTTAGCACTGGGATGCTTAAATCAGACACAGAAAAGCCCTTGGGGACAATTACAGAAAATGTACACATATATGAAATTTTTCCAATTCAGTAGCTGCCTTATGTCTAAAACACATTCCATATGAATTTTTTTCTACATTATGCTCCAGAGATGATCTCATTACCATTTAAATTTGTAATCAATTTTTAAAGCTTTCTAAGACCCTGGGATCAGTGCTACGTGGGACAGTGGCTTCCACAGGTTAATTATACACTGAAAGAGGAAATGCCATTTAATCAACTTTAAGTCCTCTATCTTTTCATTCCATGGAAATAAGTAAAAATAGTGTGACTGAAAGTATCTGAAACACAGGAGACTGCTGACACTACTCAGTATTTAGATGAGTAGTGGCTGAGGGGGACAGTTAAAATGTGAAAATCTGAGGAGTTTGCATCTTCTATCAGTTCCCTCAGGGAAGGAAATAAAAACTTCTCTATGCTGAGTGTCTGTGTAGTTTTGTGACACATCCAGACACTGCTGAGCAGAGCTGACAGAGCTTTCCTCCTTGCAGGCTGCCTGTTCTCACCCTTTTCCAGGATGGGAAATCCAACAGGACCCTGCCCATTGTGTAGCCAGACCTGCTGGGTTTGTGCCCTGTGTGTGCTTTAAGGCTTGGACACTCCCTGCAGCCCCTGGGACTCCCCTGGGGGAGAGTTCTGCTGCAAGAACCATTTATCCCCGCTGCAGACCATGTGCTGTCTGGTCCCTAATTCCCTCCCTTAAGATGGACCCCTGGGAATGGGCAGCAGTTTGCATGAACGGTCCTTTGGGATGTAAATCCTACACTTGTGCTGCAGGCATTGGTGCTGGAAATGATGTGGAGGAAAATAAAATAGGAGATTTCCAGGAGACGTTGGTGGCAAATTTAGTAGTGAGCAGCCATTTTTTCATCTGCAAATCTTCCTTGTGCAATCAAATAACAGTGTAATTAACATTCATAGAGATATTCTGCTCCTCTGTGTGGTATAAAGGTGTGGCTGGGGCAAGTTCATTATGTTTTTGTGTGCACAGTTCCTTTGCAGTAACAATGCATGTGATATCATCCTTTTTTGGTCCATTCTGTCTTGGTAATTCCTTCCTCTTCTTTTATAGGTAACACGGTAGCAAAGACTAAACCTGTGGGTCACTACCAGAACTATGGCATGTGGAACTGTTCCTTGGCTGTCACACAGAGACCCTTTTTTGTCATGATGTGATTGACTTAATTCTTTGAACTTGCAAAACGATTTGGGAGAAAGGACAACACTGCTCCTTTCAACTGTGGCTGCAGTTCCTGTACCTGGGTTTTGCTATTCAGTGCTACATTATAATTTCACAAGAAAAATCAAGGAGATTTGGTTCTACCTGAAATGCACCTTGGACTCCCAAGTTTCTGAGACCTGGCTGAAATTTGTGGAAGCACACACCTGGACTTCTGTGGTGCACCAAGGACAAGACTTTCTTAATGACACTAAGATATGTAAAATTGTTTTAAATGAGTTTAGGTCATGAATGTAACTTAGGGAGTCATAGGATGAAAATGCTGATGTCAGAACTGGTATAGAGGATCTCAAAGGTCTTTTCAACCCATATAGATTCTATGGATTTGTCTGAGGTGTTTCTTGCATACACTGCAACATAAAAATACAAAGCTGATCCCAATGAATTGACAGGACTGTGTTAGTAAATTATGTCTTAGTGTATTTCCAACTGTGGTTTAGTAACTACCAAGGTTGTATGAATGTGAAAAGATGGAACTTATAGAATCAGTAGCAATTATTGTAGGGCATACTTTGGTTATAGCTGTGCAATTAGATTTATTTCCTTAGATAGTTCTAGGTAGTTTAACTTTTACATTCATAAGTGATGGCAGGAAAGCATGAGGAAGAGATAAAATTTGAAAGCAGGCGTAGTTTTTCTTGTCCTAAAATAAATCCATTCTCTAGGGGAATAGCAAAGTATACATATTCCTTGCCTCTTTGAATCTAGATATGGAAAAAATTTAGCCATTAGCTAGAAATATTCATTGAGATGCCTCAAAAAAAGGAGAGCAGGCTTATCCTGCATAAGGAAGGCTTACTGGAAGGGGAGTAATTTGTTTGGATTTTCATAGCTTTGGTTATACCCTAATAGGTAACATACTTAAAGTTCATAAGCAAGATTCTCGATAAAAGTGATTCTTCAGTTTCAATTAGTTCTTGTTTAGAGTGATTATAATAATTAAACGTCCAGTTCCTTGACAGACTCAATTTCCAAGTGGTTACATTTTGAGACACATAATTGTTCCCTATTATTGTAGATGCATTTCACGCTGTTTTTCTTATTTGCCTGTTACAGTTTTTTGTCATCAGTCCTCATAAATAGAATAGTGGGTAGAGGTGAAGCTGTAGCCAGTCTGGTCCCCCTAACATCATCTTGTGCAGACAGAAATGCAGTGGTGCAGCTGAACTGCTGGTGACCCCGTGACTGAATTCATTGTTATGCTTTATGTAAATATTAGGGTAACAACACACATCTGAATTTTATATAGACAGAAAAGCAGGAAAAAAAAAAAGGTGTCGTGTAGGTCATTGTGCATAAGTTTTCTAGTGTATGGGAAAGATCCCATCAGCAGTGGGAAGCTGTTCAGGGTCATAATGATTAATTTCTGATTTGCTGGAGTGAGTGGGAGCTTTCAGCCAGTTAATTCCACCAGAATCAGTGGTGGAAGGTCTGGCCCTGCGTGTTTTGGTTTTGATTTCTTTGGTTTAGGTCGCTTTCAATTATGTATTTGATTACAGCTGGGATCATAGTGGTCATTGTACTCAGTGATAAGCAAACAAGAGATTTTCTGCTCGGTGCTTGGACAGCTGAAAGTTTAATAGACTCTGCTTGCCCTGATGAACTCTCCATTCCCAATATTTTTCCATTGTTTTGATTTTCTGATTAAATTTTAAAATTACCGTTACTATTTCTATTGTTTATGTGCATATATATTCATGGTGTCACCAGGGAAGATAATTTTCATTTGCTATTTGTACAGTGTTGACCCATAACTGAAAGTTATTTATTTATTTTGGCACGTGCTCTGCTGCAAGGCTGAGGTAAAACCATTGCTGAGATGTTCTAGGTGGAAAAACAAGAGTTTTGGAGAAAAGTTATCTTTTTGTCTTTTTTTGAAGATAAATACAAAGAAAATAAGTTACTTTCCAATGGTCATATATTGAATTTGTGGTGGAATTAAGAAAAAAATAAAAACTTCTTATGTCTAATTAAGTCTTACCCCAAAGGAGTACAGTATGTTAAATGCCTTGCAACAGCCACCTGGAAGGTGCTTTTGCTCGCTCTGAGGAAGGGGGAAAACTATAACATAAATTTGGTAGCATGGGGTTATGAAATACAACCCAAATGAATGATTTGCCTTCCTAGAACCTCAGCCCATAACAGAGATTTTATATTCCTAAAGAAGCTTTGTTCCAGAGGATCCTGGGTTGATTTAATGCTTTTTCTGACTCACTGCACAAATGCTGTAATGTGTGCCTGTCTCTTTTTTTGGAGGATTGCTGCTGCTTCTAAAGCTGTTTTCTGGCATCTGACACCAGCATTGCCCTTCTGCTGAGCAACAGCAAAGTTAAAGTCTTTTCCAGCAGCTCTGTTAGTGGAAGAGATCAGGGCCTCAGATCCTTGGTGTGCTCTCTCTGGAAATGACTTACTTTGTGTTTAAATACCAGTTCTAGAAGAGCAGTTTCTGTAAGCAGCAGTCTTGCCTTCTCTTGCCAACCTCAGTTTGCATCCCACTGGTAAGCTTTTATGGGGCTAAGTCCTGTGGGTCATCATGTCCAGGGTTTTATTTGGACAGACACTGTCCCATCCTGGCTCAGAGAATAATCCTCTTGCTCTAGAAGTGGCAGTGTCTTTCCATGCAATTTCAAACAAAGATTATAGCAGACACTCACTTCTCTGATGATATATTAATATCCACGCTGAACTGATTCATATCCTGATTGTACTTATTTCTTAATTTGTTCTTTTTGTCCTTCTTAACTGTGTTCTTTTTGTCCCTCATTAGGATGACCCTGAAGTACTTCCTCTCATCCAGGCAACATTTCAGTAAGCATAAAATAACTATGGCCTCTTCATATCCCTTTCCCCCCTCCTCTGCCTATCCTTGTAGCCCTCTTTTCACCCCTTGCAATTTAGGCAAATCTTTTTGTTTTGAACATGGATTGCCCGAATTATGTGCTTTATTTGACATCTGCCATTTCTGATTTTCTGGAGTGTCACTAGCACTTCCCTGTCTCTGCTGCAAATACCTCACTTTCCACAGCCTCTGTCACTTGTGGCTTTCAGAGCTGCACCACACCAGCAGTTCACAGTCAGCACGGGCTTGACTGATATCCTTTCTCCAGCTCTTGCCTCCGTGCTGGCAGTGTTTGTTCTTACTGATTCCACCTCAAAAGTGGCCTTGACGTTTGTGCTGTTGAATGTCACCCAACGTGGCTGTCCCAGGCTCTTCCTTCCCTGTGCTGAGGTTTTCCATGTGCCTCCTGGTTTGACAGGCTGGTGAGGAGCTCCATCCTGTCTCACTTCGAGCAGAAATTGTTCACTCTTCAGCCACTTCCTTACCACCATCTTCTTCTCCAGTTAGACAAGGAAATATCTGGTTTCTAAAGAAATGCTTGGATATATGGATTAAAATAGATATATGGCATTTTATTTATCTAGAAATTAAATTACTATTATATAACTTCCTGCAAGTTTTCTCTTGCATCCTACAACTCTGCTAAATTCATGATAGATCTTTTCCACTTTCAATCTGCTTCTGTTATCTTCAAGGATTTTGTTCGAATTTGGATCTAAAGAGAGTGAATAAATTTTTTAAACTTGTTGTAAATTTTCTCAAGGTTTAGTTTATAACAAACCTCCAACAATAGAAAATGGCTTTGAAGACTCACAATTTGCCTGCAGACTGAAAAGACCCTGAGGTAAGAGAACAGTTAAGACCTTTCTCATAACATAGATGCTTCTATAGCTATTGAAATAAGATGATCCTGTAACAAACATTTAACTATTTAAGATAAATTAGTGCCTCTAAACTTTAGTAATGTCATTTAAAGGACTGTTTTATGAAGCAGTGTCTCCCAGCAATGCATTGGGGTAATAATTCTGTGCAGACTCAGAATGGATCTGCTCACCTTGGAATATGTTGGTTATGTTCAGGAGGATGTTTTTTTGAAGGGTAAAGTTGCAGGGATTCTCACTGCATGGAAATGAGAAACCTACACCTGAAAACGTGAAGCATGTACTATTTTTCACTTCAGTTACCTTAGTGCTTAGTTGAGAAACCAGAATTCCATTTGCAAGAGCAGGATGAACTAAACAGTGATAAAAATTGGAGTTATTTTTTCAAATGATGACTTTGCATTGATGAATAAGCAGCATGTTTCCCATTAATTTCCTTTGTGCCTTTTGCTGTTAAAGGTATTTAAAAAGACAAATAACAAAAAAGTTCCTGGGCAGAGTTTATATCTTGTTTAAAGTCTAGAACCTTGCATGAGTATGTCTCAGTTATCAGATTTTTCCAATTTAGATGAAATTTCACAAAGGTACAGGTTTAGAATAACAGCCTATACCAACCTTCAAGAGACCTTTTGCATTTTATAAAGTATCACAGCTTTATTATTGTTATGAGGACAAAGTCACCCACTAGGAGAAATTAATAGTGAGTTAGAACACTTCAGGGGCCATTCTTCCCTGCTCTGTGTGTGAGTGTGACATTCCCATTAATACATAGAAATTACGTGCTCTCAAAAGAAGAGCAGTTTTGGTAGCATGTTTTATTGGTATCATATTGTTTTTACAATCATTTATACACAATGATAGTCACTGAAATTTTGCCAGAAAAATCACTACAGGCTGCACTGAATGTGGAGGCTCAAGCCTGTGAAAAGCCACTGCTGCATTTTACCAGTTTGAGATGGGTTCTAGAAATGAATATTTCAGGTCCTTTGACATGCAATGACTTATAAAATGTGCAGACATGAGGGAGACTTAAGTGGAAAATCAGCTCTGGCTTCACTCTTCCGTCCCATTCCATACCTTGAAGAAAAGGACTGCAGCTTCAGTCTTTGTACACCCTCCTGGGACTGAAGTTCAGAGACTTATAAATCTCTTCTAGCCAATATAAGTTTTCCATTTTGGAAGGTATCTAATGGCATGGCCAGGTCATGCATGGTTAAGCAGTGATTTTACCAAAACATTGGGCTTTAGCTGAAAAGCAGGTACCAAATTTCCTGGTGGCCTGTGAAGATAAAGTGAGGTAGTTCAAACTACTGTGAAGGTTTCAGCTTTTAAAGCTTTCCTAACTCTTTCTTGTGAAGTTCTGTCTTAGCCATAACCTCCATTGTATCTGGAGTTATTTAGGGACCCTGGATGATCCAGGACTAGCAGTGACTTCTTCATTTTGGGGTACAAGAGTTTTTTATCTTTGTAGACATTTTGCAGAACTGACTCCACTTGCATCCTCAGTACTTAGGCATTGAAGACCTCTAGCAGAGAAATAGGAACACAAATGTTTTGTTTGCTCACTGGAGTCGTGTTTCACTTAATGACAATCTAGGGTGCCATGAGGCTGCACAGGTTGATATGGGAATTTGTACAAAAATGTGTAAACTGTAGTACTTCAGCATCCCTTCTGGTCTTTGTTCACATTGGGTGAAGGGGATCCCACTCATGACTCCAGGCTATAGAATCCTAATTTGTGTTCTCTGGAATTCAAGGTCCAGGGTGGATGTGCTTTCTTTACATTTGTTCTAATTTTGAATCATCATGGAGGCTTTTCACAGAAATGTCTCCCAGTTAGGAAACTTCTTGCTGGGTCTTCTGGGTAGGTGGAATGTTTGGTTCAGACATGAAAGCAAAGCTAAGAGGGACAAAGCTCATCCAATCCCACAAATTATCTCTACAGAGAGCCAGAAGAGTAACATAGGTCAGACAACTTTACCCCAAGATACTTCACGTTATTGACACAAAGCATTATTCAGTAGGCATTTCAAGGGCAGTTGACTTGTGGCCTTCACATGGGCAAGACCTCAGAGAGCCACAATAAATTGAAAAATAATTTTCATGCACCTTAAACATCTGCAATGCCATCCACCAGCCACTGTGAGAAAGAGCTGAACATCACAGCAGTGGCAAAATAGCCTAAAAGATAACACAAAATTAAGTACAGGATCTGTTTGTCTGCTGTACAGTGCTATGCAGATCCACCCAAGCTTGTGCACTGGATGATTTTCCAGTTTACAGAGTCATAATATTTTTCTTTACCACGTTTTTCAACAAATATGCCCATTGCTTAAAATTCAGTAGAACAAGTGATTTGCAAGCAAAATTGTCAGCTGTTTTCTTACCCTTTAAAATGAAGTAGCTCACAAAGTAATCTACTACAGTGGTAAAATCAATGTAAAACGCATTACTCTAACTCCCAACAAAACAAAATCGGTGCTTTGTAAAACAGCCCTGGTATTCACAGGCCTAAACTCTGCAGTCACTCGGATTCCTGTGAAACTCCTGAAGCTGGTGAGTTCACATGAGTCCAGATGAATTCACAGTGATGTTCTCTATCTGCCTTTTGAAGATGTGCCCGCAGTCAGCAGGAGGCATTAGCAAATCCATGAGGAATATTGCAGGAAGAGCAGAGGAACCGTACTGCTGCTGCTTTCAACAACTTTTACAGGGTCTTTGGAAAGTAATAGGAAAACTGCTTCATTCTGCAGTAGCCCACGGCTTTCACAGCCTGAGGATCAGGCCCTACCACTACAGAGAGCACAAGGGCCTTTTAGTGGTTAGCAGTGAGCTAAGGCCTTGTTGGCTCTGGTTAATGAACAATTTTTATACAGGGATTATTGCAAGTTGTAATGTGGCCATGCTGAGTGTCTAAATATGTGTTTCAGGTCCTGTAAAGTAGAGGCCATGGGGTTACTCTGCACCCTCGCATTGATCAGGGTGTGTGTGAAAGGATTGAGCTTTCCCTCCACATAGTTCGGTGTCCAGAGGCTGTTTCCCTGTTCGTGTGCTAAGAATTCTTTCCAGTCTTCTGACAGGAGGAAAACACAAACAATTGCAAAGGGGATGTGAATTCCTGCAGCAAGGGCTAAAAAGAACATTTTTGTCACTTAAAGTAGACACGGTAACATATCCCACAGGACACTAATGAGCCACCTGATAACACAAGGTGCACACCTGACCTCTTGACACGTGAAGCGAAGATGACAGATGTACTGTCAAAATACAAATCTATCAACTTCATCATGTAAATCTACCCACAGATGCTTTACAGTGGAGATCTGAGGGCAAACAAACATTTTAACTTACAGAGTAACCTTGTAAACAGGAACTTTTTACAAAAGACTCCAGTTAATAATTTATGAATTGTAACAGTGTCATGAGAAAAGGATGCTGAGCATTGATTTTTGGCATTGAATGACAACAAAGCCAATCCCCCAGTTTCCACAATAATGATGCACTCACTGTTCTAGTGTTGGGGTGTATTGATATTCGTAATGCATTTGCATAAAATCCTGTCTCTCATCTTTTATATTATTCATTTAGTGCTTTCCATGTCTTTCCCAAATGTGTTGAGTTGCTCTCTTAAACACACACACTTCTATTCTGCAAGTGGAGAGGCGTCTCAGAGTCACTTCAGGATGCTGATTTTTGCTCTTTAATTAGGTCTGTAAAGAATTTGGTGCTTAGATCAGGAATTAATTTTGTTTTCTTGTTTATAAGTAATTTATTGTGACCTCTCCAAATGATAGCATTTGCCCTGTGTGAAGAGAGTTAATTTTCCAAGATGTGACAAGCAAAATTTTTAATTAGGTTAGGGTAATCATGTCAAAAAAGGAACTTTCTTTTATGAAACACAGGGATATTTGCATTCTTTTAGCAAAACCTTTTTTTTTTTCATGATTGAAAATTAAACTTAGCAACAAGAGAGATCTGGAGTGCTGGAATTCATGCAAGAAGACATTTTTTGAGCTGTTTATAATATCTTTCAGGACTCTTTTCACAGAGCTGCATTTGTGGTACATGTTTATTTATGATTAATACATCAATATTTTAGTTTCTATTTTAGAGAGGTTTTATCCAAATATCTGTAAGTATTTTTGCAGAGAAAAACTCAAAATATGGGTTGGGTATAGCTCTGATTGAGGTGTCTCTTCCCCTTGGTACTCTTGAGCAGTGATGGCACAAATCCAGTCCCTTTTGGACATCCTCTCTTTGTGGAGAGGCCGTAACGTTCATGGATTTGGAGGGCATACTGGGCCATATGGAGAGGTTTTGCTGAGTTGTGTTGACATGAATTCATGAATGAAATCTTGATTTATCCATTGCGGTTCTGGATTCATGGCATGTGAAGGTGTGGGGTTTTCAACACTATCTAAAGCCCCCATAAGCACCTTTGGAGATATTTTAATTAATATTTCTGATGAGGCTGCTTGAGTCTGCCAAACCAAATCAGATTTGCTACTCCTTTAGAGAGAGGTGCTTTTGTAGAGCTGTGGTTTAATGGGCTGAGGGCAGTTTCAGAGGGGCTACAGTTTGCTGAACTGCTGCAGGTGCACTGATGGGTGGGACCCTGTAGGCCCATTCCGAGCCATTAATGCTCACCACGTCAAGAATATTTCAACAGTTATGTTCCTGGGTCATTGATCTGCTGATCCATGGGTATGTGGAATTATGTTCTGTCAGACAAACTGAAAGAGGCAGGAATGTTTTCTGTATTCTTCAACATTGTTTTTTTTTCCTTATGGGAGTCTCAATTCAAGGATTGCTTTGGAGATTCTAGAGGTCTTTTTAATGAAGGAATGAAATTATTGAGCCTACCAAATTTGTTCTTCCTCATTGATAAGTAGCTATATATATATAGTTTCTATTCATACTTATATATAAATGACTAGCCTGTGAAATTATAAACTATTTCCTTTCTTAATGCTTTCTGCCATTGCACAATATGTTCTGGAGTGTGATTCCTTGTATCCTCAAATCAGTCTTTAAAGAATGACAAAGTTAGTCCTTTACATTTTTTTTTTTTAAATCTGTCAAGTTCATAAATGTCCTCTTCTGCATCTATGGGGTTCAGCTCTGAGTTTCAGGGAGCAGCCGAGTAGGAGAGAGGGTCACAAGCTTGAGGGGAATGCTGGATTTCGTTCTGTGGTTAACCAGAGCCCTGCCATGGAGATTGCACTTGGGATCCAGTTGCAGGCTGTGACACACAAACAGTGCCAAGCTGGTTGAATAAATGCAGACAGGCTTTTAAATGCAGTGGATATCCTGGTGTGTTTAGAAATGCTGCATGAATGATGGAGCCCAAAGGTTTTCCATCAAAGTATGAAAGCAATTATATCCCTCTCTGCTTTATTGCTTAGGACAGTGAGAGCTAAGAAGCCGGGGCTGTTCCCATCCTGTTCCCAGGGCACAGGTCCAAGGGAGAAGCCAGTCCGTGGTGTTTCCCTAGTGTGGATTCCTGTAGCCAGACTGCCGACAACTCAGTCTGCTGTGTAGCAAGCAGGTAATGTGAGCTGTAAGAGCTTTGCCAACTTGTCTATCAAATATTGACTGTGTGCAGCTACTGTGAGGCTTTATAGGCAGTGGAAAAGTTGGCTGCGTGGTAAAAGCTGCTTCTGTGCTCATTCAACATGAGATGTAGGTCTAAATTTTCCTCACTTCTGTTCTCCTTGTCTTTCCCCTCCTTATATCCAAGCTGTGTATAAACACACATTCAAAAGGCAGTGGAGAGATATTCACTACAGCCTCCTGTACTACTCTTGCATGGACAGAATCAGATGAGAGTCGTTTTTCCTTTCAAAACAGCACAGTTTGTTCTTCAGTAGCATTTGCAGTGTTGTGCAGCTCTTCATAAGAGCATGTGGTTCTTACAGACAGGTGCTGCAGAATGGCTTCCCATAAAGGGCTAAAGGTTTGCCAACTGCTCTGCAGCTGCAACCAAGCTGCCATCCTGTCATAGCAGAGCCGTTCTGAGAGGACTGGGAGGCTGGCAGCTCACTGACACCCTCTCAGTTATCTCTGATGGTAGAGATCACATCAAGTCACTGTGGAACCCCCTGGAAGGATCTCCTTCCCTGCAGCTGGCAAGGCTGTGACACTCTGAGGCTGCAGCCTGTGTGGCGCAGCAGAACTTGCATTTTCACTTTTGCTGTTGGCCCTGTTGACAGCCCCTCCTGGGATGGATTTGCATCAGTGCCAAATGAATGCATGACTGGTGTATAACGGAGAGCCCGTGTCAGGAGGGAGACAGGTGGAGATTTTCCAATGGCAGAGCGATCAGCTGCTGGCTTTCATCTGTCTCCAGCACTAGCTTAGCCAGCTGGGTGCTGCACAGGAACAAGGAGTATCCCATTTACCAGTATTTTGCTTATTTGCATGGCAGGGAAGGACTGAATGCACAATGCTGTGCTGCCATTGGGTTGCAGGAAGGGAGAGACAGACAATATTAGATGAAAAACAGTGGAACGTAAATACTAATTTTTTTAATCCACTCTCATTTTTAAAAATTATCTTGATCCAGTCATAGGATCATAGATTAACCTGAGTTGGAAGGGACCCACAAGGATCATCCAAGTCCAGCTCCTGGCCCTGCACAGGACAGCCCCAGAAATCATACCACATGTCTGAGAGCGTTGTCCAAGTGCTTCTTGAATCTTCTACAATCTTGTAGATTAAAGTAGTGTTAACTGAAGGTAAAATATAATATTTTGTTACATATTATGAATGGCGACCCTTTTATTTTCATGTGTTAAGTAAATAAAACATTAGATTTGCAGAGGCATTCCTTTACGACTGAAAGTAAAGTATTGCTGAAAATCGGAAATTACTTTATTCAGCTTTATAAGCCAACAAGAACTTTCCTTACTTTGCATTTTGTTTCTGCAACCCAAGGAGATTGTCTTCTGTGGCCCTGGAGATGTCTCTGCAAATCTTGATAAATCCTCAAACTTCAGTTAATGTCTCATGTATATTAGTCAGATGTGAATTTAATCGCCATTATGAGAGCCTACCTTGGGTCATGGTGAACCATTTCCCTTGGAAATAATTACCCTCAGCTGCAGTATAATGTGTTAATAGAATTGCTTTAAAGCGGGAGAGCAGCCCCATTAGCACTTGTCACTGCTCCGTGTATTTTCAGGATGTCTCTCACTTCTATTGTGAACCATCAGAACGGAGAGGGCTGGGATGCAGTAAATAGTCTGGTGCGCACTGGCAGCTGTGAGCAGTGATCTGACAAGTGATTTATCCGAAAGGAGACATCTAACACTCCAAAGGTGGTTGTTTCCCAGACATGCTGGGTCCAGCTCTGCAGCCCTGCTGCTGAGCACACCCGGCTGAGGTGGTCTCTGTGACTGCTCTTTCCTGGCTCTGCTCGGGGCTGTCAGAGCTGCTGAACCAGGCAGTGCAGCTGCACATGCCAGCAGTGCTCTTTCCTTAGTTCAAATCTTCTCAAAACCAGAAAATGGAATGGAAGTGTGAGCAGGAGGCTTCTCAGACACGTAGGAGAGTGTGCAGGTGCTGCCTCCGTCTGCCCCAGTAACCTTGGAGCTGCTGCAGCTGGTTGGAGTGAGGATGTCTGTCCCATACCTGCCCCAAAGGGCAAAGGCGTGTCCTGGTGAGCTCTGGGATGAACTCCTTCACGTGCAGACTGACCCCATGCCCCACGCCCTGGGAGAGATGGAAGCAGTGAGCAGAGCCAGCAAAGGGGAGAGTTGGCAGATCAATTGGCTGGATCATGCTTATGCTCAGAAACAGCATTTACTTTCCATGGCATCTGCAGTCTTCCTTCAAAAAACTCTCTGTTCACATTAAATTGGAAGCAAATGTAGAAAATACGTGACTATAGTTCAGTATGTATTTTCATTACTTTGCTTTTGCAATTAACTTGTTGGCATAAAAGTCATTATCTGATGACATTTGGGAACAAAAAACCAATATTGTCTGGGGCAGAGGAATTCTGCCCATCTTTGCAACAGCCATTAAGACAAACACTTCTCTGGTTTTGTGCAAACAACCTGATCACTTTTTTGGCAATTTAAATCAGCTGACATCATCACAATGCTCCAGACTCCATCCCAGTGCCAAAGGTTGATAAGTAATAAATGTTCAAGTCAAAGCTGACCTAATGCAGGCCTCCCAGAGCTTAGAAAAAGCTCACAATATTTCAGCCACAGCAGGTGCATTCTGTAATCCTTTATTAAAAACTCCTGCCACACATCCCCCCAACATGTGCTGGGGTCTTATGCAGATTAAATCTGACATGTTATAAAGTCACTACAACCTTTTCCTTACTCCTAATTAAAGGAAAGAAAGCCAAGTAAAGAATGAAATACTCCTAAAGAGAAATGTGAGGCAGGTGGGCAGAAATGATTGTGTCGTGTATGGCAATCACGAGGCCTGAGGTTCACAAGATGGGGAAGGTGCTTGACCTGCTGTTCTTCCTGTGTGTGTGCTTAAATTAAATCGTAGGCTTTCTGTGAAAGGTAACTGACTTTGTTTAATTAAAAGCCTCTCTTCAGTTCTACCTGGACTTCTAATTCCAGAGCAATGTGTAGGCACACGGTGCTTTGTCTTCTCAGGGTATAATTAGACTTAGTAATGCAGCTGTCCTGTTTACAGTGCAAATCCCCCTAATGATAAATGGAGTAGACTTATGGAGAAACCCTGATGATACTTCAGACAGGGAGAGTGGATGATCTTTGCAAATAACTGGTGGGTAGAAAGTGAATCATTATCTGCTAATAAGCCTCTGATTGCTGGGTGTTTTATGCTGTGGAAGATTAGAGAACTTGACTTTGCTTTATATCAGGCCTGGCTGCAGAGCTGGAGCACGAACAGGAGTAACGGGTTTGTTTGTGAGTGAACTCCCGACCTTTTGTCTTGAGAATCTCTTTGAGAGTTCATGCTATGTCAGAAGCTCTTCTGTGGTGCTGGTGACAAAAAGGTGACAAAATGGATAGTCGGTAGCAATATGGGGAGCAGGGTCTGTGTTATGAAGCACCCAGTGACCTCAATCAGGTGTGAGGACCTGCTTAAGCACTCCGTAGCCAAATAACAGGAGACCTCTGTGTCCCAAAAGCCCCACAGCATCAGGAGAGGGAGTTGATTAAGGGTGGCATGAGGACGTGCTTTTACCCTTGTCTGCAGGTGTGGCTCAGGTTCCTGAGGAGAGCAGAGCGTGCCAAGAGCAGTCACTGCCTTCTGCTGAGACAGAGCTGGGGCCAGGATGGGGAGGTCACTTCAGCTGTCAGATTTCAGAGACCAGAGACTGCTCAGCGGGGAAGAGATGAGCAACATATGGTGTGGTGGGAGGAGGTGACAGTGGCACTGAAGAGCAAGAAATATAAAGAGAAGTGAACTTTTGGTAGGGTGCAGACTTCAGGAACGCTATGGCAGAGGGCAGGAACTGGTGAGAGCGTGGCTGTTTGTGCAAAGGAGAACCAAACAGGGCAAAGACTGGAGCTGTGAACAGGGATGAGCCCTGGGAGGGAAATTGCCTTCTGTCATGCGTGTTCTCCTCGTGGCACATGTCAGCCTGGAGGCCACTGGAGCTATGGCGTGGATTAGAGGAGCATTTTAGAGATGGGTGGTCTCTGTCCATATGTTGATCTCCAGAGGAATAAAACTGGGGCCTCTGCTGGTACTCTCTGGCTCTGGTTTTGGTTCAGGAGGGGACAGGAGTTACTTTTCTGACACACGTGGTTGCCTAAGTACAGCCCTGGGAGGAGGGACAGGCCATGGGAAGGGATGTGCCACCAGCCCATCGTGCCTGGGGGTCGCTCACTGGGACCACAGGAGCAAGACAGGAGCAGCTCCACGAGAAACAAATGGGGAGGAAGCAGCTGGTGAGGAGTTCCTTCAATTGGACTGAATCCCTTTTCTCCTTGCTCCATGGTGCTTCAGCTCTGTGGGATGAGCTGGGTGGTGTTACCTCTGCTTGTTCTGTGTTGTGCTATGCTGTCACTGTCACTGGTGCAGCCTCACGCAAAATAATTCCTTCTGCAATGTCTGATGCTGACCCCAGGTGTGTTCAGCCCACAAGGAGACAACTAGAGAAGATGTTCATCAGCATGTTCACTGACCATGGTCAAGAACTTTTGGACATCTGAAGATCCGCTAAAATAGAGTTCTGGTGGCTGTTATAGCAGAGTGGGAATTGTTTTCCCAAACTCTGAGAAATTCAAGGTTTGAAAAATGCTGTTGTCTCAAATTAAGACAGAAACCCAAAATCTCAACAATTTTTATTCATCAGCTGGGGGAATTTCAGAGGAAGGATCTGGCTCAGTTGAAAAAACCTGTTTTAGTAAATTGCAATTACTGCAGTTTGAGTTCAGACTTTTTAAAATGTAAATGAAGTATTTGCTGATCATTATAAATTTCAAAGGAAGAAAGCAGGTCTATATGAAATTCAGTCTGTTTCAACTAAAAAAGTATATTAAAAAGTAGTTTAAGTTACAAGTTTTTTTCCCCTCAAGTAACACATTTTCGAACAATCCTTCATTTGCAATGTTTTGAATTGGTTGAAATGGCATTTTCTGATGTTTCCTCAAAAAATTCCCAAATTGTTTTAATGATCTAACCAACAGCACTCTTTCGTGGCTTTTTGCCAATATGTTGGTTTATGTATAATTATACTGGAATTATATTAAAAGTTTATTTCATAATGAAAATAACCTCAAGAGGAATGAAAATGGATATAGAGTTGCAAATGAAACACTGCAAAAAGTGAAATTTGCACTGCAAGGAAATCTGTGCTCCACTTTCAGGTCTGAGATGGTAATAAATTGAACACAGAGCATTTCACAGACAGTGTCAGATATAAAATATATTAATCTTGTCAGAGAGTGTACTAACTCTCCCAGATTTATGATCAGGTGCACTTTAGTGCTGTTCTTCTCATTAATCTTGATTTACAAACAGTAGCCTTCAGAACAAGGGGTCAGGAGAGACAAGAAAATCATGGATGTGTCGCTTGGATAACTCACCTTCCCCAGCTGCCCTGTACCTTTCAATGACACCCTTCCATCTTTAATTACTGAAAGGTCTTTAATCTTGTCTGTGTAAGGGCAGAATATGATGGATGTGAGGGGCTGCCTGTGCTACTCTGGGTTTGTTTTTACCAACAAATGTCATGGACGTTGGTGGGAACAGCAAGATAATCACATCTACCACTAGCAGGACTTGATGCTGAGAAAGTTCAATAGGAGAGGGAGGCACTAGGAAGGGGGAAAAAACAGCAGGAGAATTATTGAGTGAAAGCAGCCTTGTGAAAAAATGTGGTTCCTGAAGAAGCTGCATTTTGAAGTCTGCTGAACACACACACATCATGTATAGGATCCTGTCTGTCTGCAAAAGACAGTCCCTTTGTAAGTCTTAAAATTATGGAGAGCTGGAAAACCAAGCTTTCAAAGGAAATAAACCTTTGGAAAATAATTCCATTATTTCGAGACAGATCAGTCTTCCTGCAGGTTGGTGTGCTAGGTAAGATAACATCACCTTGCATGCTTGTCAAGCTGCTTGACCTGGAGGAGGAGTAAATAACAAACCTCCCAAAACTACCTGCAATTCATAAGAAGAATGAACAAAAGAATTCACCCAAGGAAGCTGCAAAACATCCAGATGTGAGAAGGTAGGTGTATACCAAACGAAAATAAGTTTTAACTTCCTCTCTGGTAAGGTGTGTCATCAAAAACAAAAAGTCAAGGATGGATTGAAGCATTCAGCACATTCTTGCTGCTCTTGCTTTTCTCTACTTTCTCTAAGGGTATTAAACTGCTGGAGCATCTGTGGGCAAGGTTAGTGGCAGCATTAAGAGTCTAATGACTTTGTAGGGCCTCTTCCAGTCCTTCCAGAAGGGAGTGGAGACTTGTGACATTGGTTATGATGAGGACTTTGGGAAGAGTTTTGGAACAAGACATTTATCTGAGTAGTGCATTTCAGTCAGGAAGAAAATCCACCTTAAAGAAATATGCCTGAAGTGTACAAGAATCTGGATTTGCCTGATAATCCACTAGAAAAATATTCCACAGCTATTGATAAAAACAATCTTTTTTTCTTCACAACTCCCCTAGATGTTTTGTTCTGAGCTTTAAGACCTCTCAAAGGCTCACAGATGCCATAGGGGTTCACGGATGAAAATTCAGACTTTGATGTGGTTGGAACTTGAGACACTAATTGCTTTGAAAAACAGGACCGGGGCCTTAAGTTGGCATCAAGCACTGGCTGGGAGCCATGGGAAAGACTTGAGCACAAACCAGATATGCCCTTGGCAACATAAGCCATGGAAGAAGCAGTTGCTCCCCATCCCCAACCAGCTGGAGCTGGTGTACAGTTTCCACTCTGAGTTTCAAAACACAGTGAGTTATTATAATCCAGCCCAGAGGTGACAAATTCGAGGATTACTGATGCCACCTAAGCAGCCAGACTTTGCAAGGTGTCAGACCCAAGGCACAGCTTTGACAAATGTGAGCAGCGTGCTTTTCCACAGAGGGGGAGATGATGTTTCCATGAGCTGTTTAAAGAAATCCTTCTCCTCATCCTGCATTTTGGCTGTGCTTGGATTCATTCACTTCAGCCTTCTTGGATGCAGTTCAAGCCATCTGCTCCTCTCCAAGAGCTGTGTTCCTGGAGGTGTTCTGGGCTGTGGGTGTCAGTGGTGCTATCCGTGGAGAGTGAGGACGCTGCCATCCACAGGCTGTTGGTAACCAAGCCTGCAGCACCTTCTCCACTCTCCCAGTCGTCCTGCCCGAATAAAAGAGAGGAGGAAAGATTATGTGGATGTCTACGGGATGTTCAAGGGTGGGAGAACAGAACCTGCCTCCACTCTTAGCTTTGCTGGGCACCAGCGACAGCAGCTGTGTTGGGGTTGAACTGTTTGCTTCTTTTGGAAAGGGTATTGTTTACTCCTGTTTACAGCTGGGATTTTTATTCTTCTCTGACTTTTTTTAAGTCAGGAAAGTCCTCAATCTCTTTCACATATAATGACTGATTTTTCTTTTTTTTTTTCGCCTGAACTTGCAATGATCTGGCACGTGTGGTGGGCAGAACTTAGGTGGAGCAGAGAAACACAGACATCACTTAGGTTGTAGGTGAAAGTGTCTTTTCCAGGAGGAGCCATATGTCCTTGATTCATAAGCTGACACTTCTCAACTTTTTGTTTAGCTGGCTTACAGGTTCATGGAGTGACCTTCATGGTAGAGGTAAAAAGGATGGACAGGGTATCTAAGCAGAGATATATAAATGATTATTTTTTCTGACTGGTTTGCTCACTTAGGACAAGTTGAGGTTTCTTTGCAAGGCAAAACATTTTCAGTTGTTCTCAACCATGCTGGTGTACAATGTAACCTCTGATCTCTGCTCTCATTAGTTGGTAATAATCCCAACAATGTGTGAGATTTCTAGTGCTTCCAGAATACAAGATTTCTGATTTTATATTGAAAATATAATGTTCACCTCATAAGAAAATCCAAATATGTTCACCTCATAAGAAAATCCAGGTAATAGTATGATAGCTGAATGTCTATATATGAAGGTTTCATGTGGTGGTAGGCAACTGATCTATAATTTCTTTGAGAGAGTCAGAAATACTTCTTTTTGGAGGAGAACATGCTGTTGATCATCTTATTTTCTTGCTGTATGGGTGTTTTTCATTTATTTATTTGAATTCTGATTATTCAGTGCAGAAGTTCTTAGGGCATCTGAAACTGAGGAACAACTAGCCCCTCCTTTTCATTTGTCTGGTATGTACTAAAATATATCCTAGAATGTGGAATGTATCCTAGAATTTTTGATGAGAAGGAGCAAAGGTGATAGAGGTGTCTTTTCAAGAATCTACGGCATCATTGAGTCACTTCTCAGTGAGGAAATACTGACTAAATACAGCAATCAAATTGAAATCTTGCCTAGTTTGGCTTGTTTTATTGGCAGCTGATCTGCTAGCGTTAGGTTTTCCCCTCTTCTGTTTTCTTTAATGGTGTTGCAGAATGAGAAACTGGCTTCAGAACTGATTCAGCAAACGGTGAAGTTGGAAGAAATATTTTACACAAGTTGAGAAGGTTTAGGGCACTGCTGTCGCAGAAATTTCATCCTGGTGGTTTCTACTTCCTGAGCCCTGGTAGGACTGGTTTCTCTCTGCTCTACTAGACTCTGCATAAGGAGATTCGCATTTGTTCCTCAACTGGGTACAACGGATTAAACAAATTAAAGTGTGCTTCAAAGAGTTGGATGTCCTTGTAAGGTGACAGAGTCAAATGCCTGAAGGTCTTCCTGACGCTGATACCACCAAGGCCAGAGCTGTGGATGAGAAATGGCTATCTGTGGTTAGGAAAAATATTATTCAGCAAAGCCCCATCCCTTTCTAAATTAGCCAGTGTTGGTAGCAACTGTAAAAGCACCACCCTCGGTGCTTGGATCTACCAGTGCTTCTCTGTGCATTGCCTGAGTGTCACTCATAGTGAGATGTAATAGCAGGTTTTCAAGTTAAAAATTCACTGTTTTTTAAAATATGTAGAGCATAAATTAACACATATAATGAAAAGCTGAATGATTTTTATCCCTTAGAACCACTGCTCAGAATGTGTCTTTGTTTTGTCAGATTGGAAAGGCATCAAATTGTTTTATTCATTATTTCTCCCCATAGGTTACTTTCCAACTTCATGGGTTTTGCATTGAATAGTTTGGAATCTTTTCAGACTGAAAAGTGCAGACAAAAATACTCCCAACTTGTTTTGACAGTGTCTTTTGTATTCGACACAGAAATTTAAAGCACACACCACCCCTTGACAGCCCCCAAAAATAATGATCTTTGATTTGAATCACTCCATGGACCTAGAATTGATATGAAAACCTGTGCAAGGACTAAACAATGTGAGTAATTAAAAAATTGTGTCTAAATACAAATTCAGCAGGATTCACTCCTGGAAATTCTCAGAAGAGCTTAAAGGAGACCTTTCATGAATAGTTTAAGTAGATATGGTCCTCTGTTGGGATTGGGGGAACAGGCTGGTTACCTTTCCTGTCCCCTTGGGGGTCTGTCTTCTGTAATTCTGTAATTCACTGATTTAAATTTATTTCCAAATAAGGAAGGATTGTTTTTGTATGAAAAGCTTAGTAGCACTACAGCGTACTTGGTCAGAGAAGCATGAAGACAGGATAAAGAGAAACATGTCTAGTGCCAGAGGTTTCCCAGGAGTTTCAGCCAGACCTGGGTTAGGCTCAGTGTGGAGAGGGATCAGTGGGACACAGGACTGAGCTGGATTTATGGGTGTAGTTATTTAACAGCAGCTTTTGCCTCTCAAGGTCAGCCCACCTGAAGTGCATGTATGTAGTGATGTTATAGAGGAATAAACTGTAAAACCATAAAATGTACAGCAGACTGAGGAGATGTCAAGTGGATTATTACTCTGACAGACTCAGGAGACCAAAGCACAGGTGCAGCCTAACAGCAGCTGATAAAGTAAGTGCTGACTGCTAATGAGAGCTCCCAAAGAGTGGAGCTGCTAATGCTCCAAGGAGACCATGGTGTGGCAGGAGCAGTCCCTTCCAAGGATAAGGATAGGCTAAGACACTCCTAAATGGTGGATAACCCTGCTAATCCAATGCTTTGCTCTCTCCATCCTTGAGAAGCTGTGTGATTTTCACCAGAGCTACGTAATCCCTGGCATGAGTGAGCATTCCTTATGAAATGCTGGAAGGGCTGAGGACAGAATCCCGTAGGACAGCAGCCTTGCTGGGCTGTAGCCATCAGCACTGGAAATCCTGTGCTCCTGTGGGCAGAGAGGGGTTTCGGGAGAGGAAAATGTGCTGTGGGGTTTTGGTTTGTTTCCGTCAATAGGGAAGAGGGAGTCTGTGTGTTAAATGTTCACCACCGTCCTTTGCCCCTGTGTGCCAGAGCAAAGTGGTGTCTGCAGAGCATTTTCCTGCACCCTTTTTTTCCTCCCCCACCTTGTAGGAGATGGTTAAGTTTGTCAAATAAAGAAATAAGACACTGAGAGATTGTTTTACTGTCTTCAGTGGTTCCTAGGTGTAGGTTTTACCAGCAGTGACAGTACTGTGTACCTCACTGACTAATTTGACGGCATGAGCTTTGTAAAAACAGATTAAACTATTTTCTGTTCACTTCAGGAAGGGATAATTAGGTGGGAACAGAACAGACATGAACAAGTCACAAGTACTATCAGACACTGCCTTTGATCATTGTGTTACTCCCAGGTCTGCAGTCACAAATTAGGGTGTTCTATTTGCAGTGGATGGGGCTCCAAGCACATTCTGCTCAAAGCTGCATTTTTCCTTGATTTCCTCTTCAAATACCTTTTCTGGTGCAGAAACTTTCAGGCTACTCTGGACTCAGAGAAAGTGCGTTATCTCCAAAAGGTGTTCACAGGGGAAAAGGCAACTCAAAGTCTCCAGGAAGACAAGGTTTGCCTTCGTTGAATTTGAAGTAAAATGTAGGCTCTCATTTGTGCCTCTTTGAGCTGCTTTCTCAGAACCAAAATTAATTATTTAATCCTCTGTTCATTGAGGCCTGTCTCTGTTCTATTTATTAAGTTTCCTTTCTATGTGGCTGTGAGAGGCTGTGTGGCTTGTGAATGCCTAATCAAAGTAGAAAATGTACTAACATTCAGCAAATTCACTCAGTTGCCAGAGCTACTGAGCTCTGAATGGTGAGCTTCAGCTGGGAGTCCTGGAACTGAACTGCACAGATTTACAGACCTGTCTGGTGTGTTTGGGTCTGTTCCCCTCCAAGTCCTCACTCAGTGGGATAAGGAAAACCTTCATTTCTGTCCTTTCCCCTCCTCCTGCTCTGTCTGGGGTAGTCTCTGCTCTTTGTGGGGTGTCTGGTCTCCAAAGGCTGTTGCTGAAGCGAGTTCTGTGTTTGTGCCCAGAGGGGCTGCCTGGTGCCCCCTTCCCTTACTCAGTACGTGCCAGTGTTTGTTCTTCAGATTTGCTGTGCTGGGGATGGGAACAGTTGTCAGAAAAAAATTAACGTGTCTTTAGGTTTGTCCTCAGAGAAAATTCTTGATGACAAATGAAATGAGTCCAATAAAGGAGTGAAAAATAACCAACTTCCTTTTGTAGTAGTGAGTTAGAAAGGAGGAGAGTGAAGGAGAGACTGTGGAGCTGCTTTATCCTATTGCTTTTGAAACTGTGAAGGAAAACTCTGTTAAGTCCGAGTCTGTCAGGTTTGACAGACAGATCCTCTGTTATCAAGGCTCTTGAAACTAAATCTGATGCCTTGGTTCCCTGGTGAGGGCCCTGGAGGGAAATGAAGCCACGGGAAGGCTCTGGAGAAAAATGCAGTGAGGCTGTCAGAGGGTGAAAGTCCCCATAGCCTTGGAGAGAACACTCAAATAAATGGTTGAAAAGAAAATTTTAAAGGGAATCAAAGGCAGGGGGGCATTCAAGTGTCAGGAGAAGATGGAGGAGAATGCTTGTAATGCTTTGTCAGTCTAGCATATGGAAAATTTCCCTCTGGCACCGGTGTGGGAGAGGCTGGGTTTGAAGTACACCCAACGATGGGGCTCAGCTCAAGCTGTGGGCATTTCTCTTTCAGTGCTGGGTGTCCTGTGTCAGTGGCAGGTGGGTCAGCCAGGATGACTTTCATGTTTCCTCCAGAAAATTACTGACCCTTGTGCCCCAACCACAGGTCATTTCTACAGACAGTTCTAACCTTAGGGGTGAAGACTCTCCTCAAAATATTAATTTGATTTGAAATAGGGAATATTTGCTGTCCAAACACCTGGGCTCTGTTTTTATAAAAATTAAATCCAGGCATTTAGGCCTTAGCAACACAAAAATATCCCCTCTAGGCAGAGGTGTGATAGAGTTCTTCATGGAATTTGTCATTTCACATTATTGCTGGGAAACAAGGAGACAGATTGCATTGAAACCGTGGGGAGATGCTGATGAAAGCAATTTGTGCTGCGGGAGAGTGAGACACGTCTGATGGCAACGAGAGGGATGCAGGCTGCAGCAGTGGGCACGAGGGGCACAGCAGCGGCAGGGCTTTTTCTGGGCCACTTGTCCCCGTGAGCTGCTGGCAGGAGCAGTGGGGCAGCTGCTCGCTCGTGGTGTCTTCCCTGTGTGAATTCCAGCCCCCAAGGTCTCAGCGCTCCGCTGGGGAACACAGAAAGCCTCAGGTGCCCACTGAGCACAGGCTTTTCATACGTCCCACACCTCCCTGTGCCTTGCTTGGTCGTCTTCAAGACACTTGGGTGGCCAAACCCCTGGATAGGAACGGGGCCTATGGCAGCAGGTTGACTTTGTACTATTTTCCATTCTTTCTGCCTCATTCCCAGGACAGAGATTGCATTAGAAGGTGAGAGGCTCATAAATTCCGAGTTATAGCTGTAGGCAGTTCATGAAGGGGAAATTGGGACTGGGGAGGGTTTTAAATTTGCATATATACCACACCCATTACTATTTAATTTGCATTTTATTTGCATACATCATGGTTAAATAATATCCATGCAGTACTTTTAAGGGGTAAGGACGGTATTAGTTTGTCTATGATTTATACAATTTTTGCTTTAATTGTAGTTTTATAGAGAGTTTGGAGAGCATGCAGTACGAAATTTAATTTCACAAAAATGATCAAATAACACTTATCAGCCATAAATATAGAGTTCTCTTCGAAAATAATGCTGTTTTTATAAAGATGCTAGATTAACAGCTCTGCAGTCTACTCTTTAACAGCTGAAAAATCATGATATAATACAATAGCAAACTTTCCCAGACATTGGGATTGTAGGGGCATCTGCCCTGAACTAAGTGGAAATTGAGGACTCATGTCTGTTCAATGATATGTGATTTCCTCCTTTAGGAACTGTGAGTTTGAATAGTGTTTTAAAGCATGTTCTTTTCTTGTTACATTAATGATTTTTCCAGGGCAAACACAGCAGCAGAGTGACAGTGTCTGTCTGTCTGTCCCAGGAGGGCCAATGACTGTAATGTAATTATTAGGTAGTTGTGACTGGTGTCCCACGTGAGAAGAGAGAGGCCAAAGTCATTTCAAGATGCTTTTCATCTTCTGTTTTGCTGTGAAATTTTTGCAAATTCAAATGTAGGGAATAATACCACCTGACTCTCTTTGTGTTGGGCCTATCCCAATGGCACAGGAATCCTATTTAAAATTTGTTTTCCCCTTTTAGTTTTGCAACTGTTCTTTAGCACAAATACCAGTTCTGCAAAAGTATTTCTGCACCTTTAAGAAGCAGAGAGGTGCTGCACTCCTGTGTCATTGCATTTCCAGGGACTGGGAAGACTTGGAAATTCAACTGAGTCCTTCCCAGGAAAAGCTTTCTTCCTCAGGGATCTGGTCCCATGTGTTTGTCTGCATTTTTAGGCACCTAGACATCTTTTAGCTGTAAGTACATCTTTGGTCACGTATTAAAACCTTGGAGTAACACGTCCTGCCTCCTCCTCTGCACGCACTCAGGAATCTCACACTGCAACCACCCTCTCTCTGCTCCTTTTCATTAAAGGCAGCCCTTCCCTGGCAGCCCAGCAATAAATCTGCTCTGAGACGGAGGATATTTCTGTGTGGCAGCTCAGAGATCTTTAGTGTCCTTGTGGTGGCAGCGGCCTGTAACCTGCAGTGCTCGCAGCTCCTGCAGCCTCACGCGCGAGCCCCTGCCCCTCGCTGTGTGCTGGGCTGCCCACAGGCTGCCTGCAGGGTGCAAGTTTGCCTTGAATGACCTCTCAGCTGAGAAACAACAGCGTGTCACTCTGCAAACCTGAGCTTAAATTGGTTTGAGTGGGTATGAAATGCTCTCGGTTTCTCTCTAACCTCCCTGCACCGACAATAACTCAGTTGTGAATGTGCAGCCTGTTATTACTGTGAGCTTTTGACACACGGATGCCAAACCTCCTCTTAACCTGGCTGGGCCTTGCCAGCATGATGGACATCAAGGTCTATTCTGTTTTGATCAGCACCAACGTGCTTGGGAGCACAGCCCCAATCGGTTTTGTCAGGTCTGAGTGCTCCAGCAAGGCTTCAGGAGCCAGTGGGGGATGTCTCACCCAACCTCTCATTTGCCTCTAACCTCAGACACTTGAACAAATGTTATCTGGAGGGGAGACTGGAGATGTGCTGTTACACAGGTTGCAGATACGGTATTCAGCAAAACAGGCCAAGTGTGGGTTTGTGCCTTGAGATCCAAGTGTGTGTCTTAGAACTTTACATCCTGTTGCTTTATAACATTCAAAAGCAATTTGAATTTCTTCTGCCTCTTGATCTTTCTGAGAGTCTTCCAGCTTTGGTGCTTTGTTTCTGTGCTCACATGTGGCATCAAAACCAGTGCACTTGCTGCTTCTCTTTGTCCAGGTTGCTCAGATGGCCTCCTGCCCCTCTTTGCAAATTACAAACGTGTGCCAGTCTTCTCTTGTCTTGCTTTGTATTGATGGGAAAACAGGTATGTTCAAGTGATCTCAGAGCAAATCCTTTTAGTCTATCACCTGTGTTTGCACTTGAAAGACTCTTTTTAAATTCAAGATATGAATTATCAAAGAATACAAGAAGAACACAAGAAGAATACAAGCATGGGTTTGCTGGGTGGGCTGCTGCACAGGATTTCTGAGTAAAGCCTCAGTGATTCAGGAGCCCAAGAGCTCCTTTGTAGATCTGGGCCCTTGGAAACAACTGCATGGACTGTACTGAAAAGTGAGGCACATCACTGAAGCACCTGTGCCTTTCTACCCTGCCCCTGATGGCAGTACTGAGATGCTATGCTGTGAGAGGACTGGAAAAGGAGGATGGGCTGGCTTGTCCTCTCTCATAGCCCTGGTCTGGCAGCCCTTGAAGGTATAAAGTGTCACCTGCTGGCTGTGGTGTTTTCAAGCTTGCTCAGGTGTTGCTACCACCTTAAAATCCCCTTGTTTACCTGCAAGTGCCCTTGGTGCCATCAGCAGCTGCCTGCCCTGCTGTGCTCCTGAGCCCACAGCCATGGAGGGGAGCTGCTTTGTGCCTCCATCTGTCTTTCCACATGGCTGAGGCTGTGGCTCCATGTGCACGGGAGCGAGTGAGGCTGGGAGAGCAGCCTGAAAGAGAGCCAGGCACTGGGTGTTTGCAGAGCAACAGGAGCGTGCCACGAGCATGTGCCCTTCCACAGCTTGAATAAGATAGAGCAAGACACCAGGTCAAGGAGAGACACGTGCAGCAGAGAGGGAAGTGGGAAAGAAAGCCATAAATATTCAATGAAGGAAGTGGGAAAACACATTCTGATTACAACTCTGGCTCTAATATATGCAAATGTAACAGTTTCCTCCCCTACTAAGGAATCATGTATTACATACATTACATGATGTACTGGTGTGTAGCAACATAGTTTGACTCCTAGGAGAAGAAAATCATAATTCACTGGCATTAACAAAAATAATAGTGCTTTCACCCAGAGGAGGTTTCCTTCGAAAGCCTGTGCAGATTCTATCTAACCTAATTTAAGCAATGTCATGAGTTGGAACAGATCACTATCAACTCTGTCATGCTTGTCATAACATGGCACTTGAATCAAAGACATCCCTTCCCAGGAGAAATTCCTGTGAAGGAACTGTATTATTTAATGGAGTTCAAGTTTCCTTTTAAGTTTCAGAGCTTGTTTGTTTGAAAATTGTTCCAGTAAAACGCAAGGTTTCATTTAAAGAGAAATGAGCTTCCATGTCCATGATTATAGGCTGCTATTCCTCAAAGTTATAATTAAGCAAAGGAGCAAAGGGGAAGCCACTGCAGAGGAGCAGAGCACATTCCACGTGCTTTGCAGCTGGCACATTTTCTCAGGGACAAGGTTTTCTGGAGCCTGTGAATCGGCACCAGCATTTATGGGAAGAGACATTCCCCCGTGACAGCCACCTGTCTCTGTCACACCTTCCCCCATCCCTCCTGCATTTTATGCAAGCTGCTAATTAGCTTTCAGTTTTTAGTGTGTAACGAGGCAGAAAACCTAAGAAGGAAATGGGGCTGTGGTCTCACCCCCCAAACAAACAGCACCTTAATGAGTTTAAACCCCCGGACGGTCACAGGCGCGGGCTCACGACTGCTCATTTAATTTCTGATTTAAAGCAGCAACAGTGACTGCTGGGAGACGTGGAAGTTCACATCAGTTGCTCCAGTGCTGCTCCCATTGCCAGGCATTTCCACACACCGTTTGTTCCTGCGCTCCTGGAGTGCCTGGCGCGGGTGCCGAGGGAGGCACAGCGCTGTGCTCGCTTCATTAGGAGCACGTGTGGGCCGTCCTCATTTAGTGAGGCTGCTCGGGAACCTCCTGTTTGCAGAAAGTTTGGCAGCTTGTCACAGCGTGTCAAGATCTGCTCGTCTCCCTGGATAGCAGAGTTTGTGCATAATGCAATAAATAGAGACAGGGAAAATTGCACTCCGTGCATTGAGCTGATTTCAGGCTATGCGAGAGGGCAGTTAAACTAATGCCTTCCTGTCAACCTCTCAAAGCATTTAATCACCTTTTTCGTGTTTACTTTCTTCACTCTCCTCATCTTTATTTGTTTATTTGTGCAAAACCTTTTGGGTTTTACATCTCTCTGTTAAAAATGATTCGATGCCTTTCTTCTTTTTGAATGCTTTAGGAGATGTTGGGGAATACTTGAAAAGGAAATATGTTGGGAGAAGCAGTGAGAATGGTGTTCAAGGAACTGAAAGTATAGGGGAAAAGATAATTATTTTCTTATCCCTTGCTGCCCTGCCTGTTCTCAAACTTCTGTGACCGGGCCACATATTGGCCTTTGGAAACTTTGGTGTCTAATGCTGGAGCTGTGTTCAAAGCAAAGCCTGCCCAGTCCTGTGTGAGGCACAGGGCTGATCAAACCCCACTGAAGTCAATGAAAAGGCTTTCACTAAAGGCAGTGGGCTTTGGCTCAGATGCTAAAAGCATTATCATCACTCTCTGGCTGATCCTCTTTATACCAGTTCTCTCATCAAACCCTCTGACAGAAAAAGAGAGAAAAATCCAGTCCCTGCTGGTTAAACCAGCAGCTAAACACAGAGTCTTGACAGATCTAAACCACTCCTACGGAGAAATCAGAGTTTTTCAGCACAGAGGTACAAAAACACAAGTGCTAGAAGCTCCACCAACCTTCAAAGCGTCCTGTACCCCCAGAATTTCTTAACCTGTGGCTTTTTGATGACCAGAAGCAGCAGCAAATGCTGAAGGGTGTTGCCTTGCTGCCTTCCCAGCCTGTGGGCATGGGGCTCTCCCTGGGGGATGGTGGCAGGGGTGTGGATGTGCCCTGTTCCCAGGAACACGGCTGTCCCCTGTGGGAGAGGCTGAAAGGTGGGGCAATGAAGGCATCAACTTGGAAAGACCGAGAGCTGGTGAGACATAACCAGGCAGAGGCAGGGAAACTGAGCTCAGAGCCTGGAAGGAAGACATATTTAATGAATATTCAAGACAAAAAAATGTATATCATTAATCAGGACTGGCTTTATTTCTAGCTCTGGCATCTTGATACTAAATGAAAGTGGAGCAGAGGGAACTTGAATGCTGACTTTTGTTCTTCTTACTGCAAAGACTCGGTTCAGAGGTTCAGTCACTAGTAAAGAAGAGCCAGCAGTCAGGTGCTGCATGCAGGAGCACAAGCCCCCACAGATTTCAACTCAAACAAGAAGTCAGAGCTAAAAAACTCCCTCTTGATTCAATCAAATACCTCCTTCCAGCCAGCAAGAGTAACAGGCTTTGGGTGTTAGGTGGCTGGTCTGAGTGGATTAATAACTTGCTTTATATTATCAGCCATGTTTCATCTAGAAATAAATCCAGTCTGATCTCTGTGAACGTGACACAAGATAATTCCAGCAAGTGCAGAGGTTGGGATTTGTGCCTTGCAACTGGTGGTGAGCAAGGCTGTGAGGGGAGAAAGTTGGGAGAGGATCTGTGGTGGGGGAGTTGCACTTGGGTTGGGGTTTTGGGAGCAGAGAGAGGGTTGCAAAAGTGTCCCGTGCTCCTGACCTGCAGAGTCCAGCACATGACATGCCCCTGGGATGAATTGCCCTGCAAGGTTTTATGAGAAGCAGCTGAATTAGGTGGGGGTGTTAATCCTGCAGAATAGGAGACTCAGGGAGGATCTTCTCAGTCCCCCAAAGGAGATTGTAGCAGGTTGGGAGTAGTTTCTTCTCCCAGGTAACAAGTGATAGGACAAGAAGAAATGGCCTCAAGTCGAGCCAGAGGAGATTTAGATTGGATGTTAGGTAACATTTCTTCACTGAAAGGTTGGACAGGCTTTGGAACAGACTGCTCAAAGCAGTCCTGGAACCACTGTCCCTGGAAGCGTTCAAAAAACATGTGGATGTGACTGCTGGGGACACGGTTTAGTGGTGAATGTGGGCTAATGCTTAGATTCAATGGTCTTAGAGGTCTTTTACACCCTTAATGATTCTATGATTTTATAAGGTAAATTTGTCATGGAGAGAAGTGAATCACCCGCGTTTGTCCCATCGCGTGTCCCCAGATCGCCTCATCCTGAATTACTGGACTTCACGTGCTCGCAGCCCTGGTGTGGTGCAGCCTGGGGGTACCAGGACAGCTCCCTGCTCAGCTGGTTTGGGATTCAGCTCTGGGATGGGCAGCAGTGTGGCGAGGGCTGTGGGAAGCTGGCCTGAGACAGGACTGTGGAAAGAAGCGTGGGAGAGGATTTTGTCTGAGAGGGAAGCGGTTGCATCCTACCCCTCTATCAGAACCACGCCACAAGGCTCAATTTCCATTATTCTTGCCATCTAATTAGCAGTAGAAAGACATTTAAGGAAACTTGAAGTTTCTTACTCCTTACTCGTGCTTTACTCATCCACAAGACGCACCTGACTTAACCGTTTGTTCTTGGTCTGCATTTGCACTTTCTCTTATTTTGTTGTGAGGTTTTATTTTTTGCTCTTCTGCTTTGAAACAAAGAAACATAGAACAAAATTGTATATTATTTGCTTAAAGAATTACACTTGGGTGTTCAGCTAATTTTTGCATTAACTTTTCCCTGTGTTTGTATGGCAGTGGTTCCTAGTTCTGGGGGTTAAGCCTTGTGAGACTCCCAGGCAGAGCTTTTTGAGAGCCTGCAGCCATGGCAGACGGAGTCCAAGTTGATGCTGTGGCTTTCCATGGGATTTTTGGCCATTGCTGAGAGTGAACAGCAGGACTTGGTGTGCTAAGCCCAGCCTGGACCTCTATGAAAAGGTTTGCTTCCAAACTGGCAGAACCACTGAGGTGAGAAACAGCCCTTTGCCTGCAGAACAGGCTTTTAATTTACTTTTAATCCCCCATCCACAAATCAGGACGAAAAAAATGTTTAATAATACCTTATTTTTTTACTGAATTAAAAAAAGAATTTTTTTCTCACTGAAGCATTTCCCCCTTCCACAGTAAGTTGCTCTCTGGTTTGGAAACTCTTTTGCAGATGTCTGTTGAAATGTCAGAGGTTTTGATCTGATCTGTGCCCTCTGAAGGACACCTGAGTTTATTTTTAACCTCACTTCCCTTTGTCTGTCGAGCCCTCCAGCAGAACCTGCCCTCCAGCCCTCTGTCTTTCGGTATCTTGTGCGATCCAGCCCACAGGAAGGGAGGGAGAAAAGGGAGCAAGATGAGCAAGATAAAAACAGGGACGAGAAATAAATGGGGGACCCAGCCCAGCTTTAGTGGCACTGGTGGCAATGGGGATGTGGGTGAATCTGTGCAGGTCATGGAAGCATCCAACTGGCCTGGTTTCTGCACCAAGGGAAAATCAGAGTTTTGGGAAAACTAGTGCAATGATACAAGAAAATAAAGCTCGGTAAGATTTTCCCATAATTTTGATCCGCATTTTGGCAAAACCTCCATTTTTCCCTGACTTGTCCAGCAAATCTGATTGAGACTACACAGCAGGATTTTTTTTTTCCCCTTTCCAGATGGAAAAATATCATTTTCTCCCTGTCCAAATGGAATGGGTGATTTTCTTGTCAGTCTTTAAATTGGCTTCCTTGGGAACGTACTCTGAGATGGTGATGTCTACATTACAGAATAGAGACAACTCTTACTTGGACAAAAGGAAGGAAAAATGGTGGTTAATGGAATAAAATCTATGTTCAAAAGACATCATAATAAAATCCTACAGACAGAGAGCTTTCTGACTGTGCCTTTCCTTAGGGTCTCAGCTACAAGTTCTTCAGGGACTCTCAATCCACATTAAACCCCTAGAGAGATTTTTATATATATATATAAATTCCATATGTATTTATATGTGTGTATATATATGTAAATACCACATAAGCCTGTAAAAATCCATAAGAATCTCTCTATTGACTTCAAAGGCATTTAAATCCATGGTAGTAATGCAACTATATATTTGTAGCTGATTTGAGGATTTAGGGAATCTCTCTCTGAACAACTTATGAAGGCTGTTTGAGATTATAGCATTACTCCAGGTAGCTCTATTAAATTACAAACGCTGTTCTGATTGCACTCCTGCTCTGCCTGTGCTGCAGTCTTTTTATTTCTGTCTTGGACTGAAAGTCCCAGACACAGTGATGCTGGATTAATAATGGATCACACTGCCCCTGGAGCAAGGCTTGTTTTACTGCCCGGAGGAGTCACAGGGTTGGGAAGAGAGGGCAGGATGTTAAAAGGTCAGGTAGTGTGGCTCGCCACTTGCCCAAGGGAGCTGGAAGGTAACCCAGAGTCCTGAGGACCATTTCTAACAGCAGAGAAGTGATGAGTCAGTGCTGTGGTGGAGGGGGAAGAGCCAGGAGATTCAATACTGGTCTGTTTTTAATGGTCCAACACAGATTCACAGAAAGGTTTAGGTTGGAAGAGGCCTTAAAGCCCATCCAGTCCCACCCCCTGCCATGGACAGGGACACCTCCCACTATCCCAGGGTGCTCCAAGCCCCGTCCAACCTGGCCCTGGACACTTCCAGGGCTGGGGCAGCCACAGCTTCTCTGGGCAACCTGTGCCAGGGCCTCCCCACCCTCACAGGGAAGAAACTCTTCCTTATATCTGATCTAAATCTAGTTTAAAGCCATTTTCCCTTGTGGAGATAACAGAGAATTGAACAACCTCTGAAAACTCGGAGCCCCTCCTGTGCTGGCACAAGTCCACGACAGGCAGTGGCCTCTCCCCGTGGTCCCTTGGCTAGGCTGGGGCAGACACCTGGGATAGAGCAGCAGCACAGGAATGAGCCCTCCCTCTCTTTGTATATGGCTGAAGTGGCACACGTCTTCCTCCTGCAAACCATCACCTTTCTTTTCAGTGAGATTTTTCAAGAGCGCTCTCCAAAATTAATGGTTTTGCCTGAGCATCTGTAAAATGAGCTCCACAGGATGCAAACCTTGTAAGTCAATACAGGGAATGTTGGTCTGTGCTGTCACTGCCCCGGTGTGCTCTTTGGCAGGAAGAGGGTTTCCTTCTCTCTCTTTCTGGGCTTAGTTTTAAACAGCTTTTGTAAAACAGAGCGACCTCCTGAGTCTTTTGTAATTTTACCATATTAGATTTTGAAGTATTGCTGAATCCTGTTATGCAATTGCAGGCCAGAAAACTAAACCAAAAAAAAATACCCTAAATCTAAAAGACAAATGTTTCAGGCATTTCACCTGCTTCCAGTGAGTGCTACTGAGAGACAGGACTGTTTTTCTGGGGAAAAGTCCTGTTTTTGAATGGGTAACATGTGTGCTAATCACAGCTAAATAGGCTACATGTTGCACCCAAATCACTAGCTCAGGTCTTGTTTCCTGCAGGGGATTTTTCCATTCCACTGAGCTCAGAATTTTTTTTTCTATTAGCTGATTTATGCCTTTGAACATGAGCTGTATCAAAGTCAGCATTTAGCACTGTATATTTACTTTGGTTTGCATGCAATTTGCAAATGATATACTGTACTTTTAAACAGTTAATATGTTCATTTTTGTGTATAATGCATCTGTGAACTTTCTGAATTTTGAGCTGAAAATATGATAAGTGGGTTATATTATGCAGTGAAGGAGTTGTTATATGAAAACACTTCCATATCATCAATTATGTACCAACTTAATACAAAATGATTTTAATACATGAATCAGTGAAGGAAGTTGTATAATATGATTCTCAGGAGAATATGAAGCTGGTATTTACTAAAGATATAAGTTCCATGTTAAGAAGGAACACTTGGTTGTATTCATTTCTTTGATAAGCAGCTCTGCTGCCCAGAAAGGAACAATTTCATTGTATATTCACAAGGAAGTCTCACATGTGTTTCTCATATTTCTCAGAGAGTTCAGAAGGTTGATCAGCAATATAGATATCGTAAAACCCAACTGCTACTTTACAGTCCACAAGCATTGTTTTTGTTTGAGCAAAGAGAAACTTGGTGGCTTTGGGAAAGGCTCCTCAGACAGCTGGTAGTGCTGGGTGGGATTCCATCCAGGCAGAGCTGACTGGGATGCTGAGCAGGAGCCCTCTTGTGCTGATGCACAGCGTGGTGCAAGCAGCTTCAGTGCCGTTTTTGCCTGGTTGCTCTGCAACTTATTCTACCTGGATCCGAAATTGCATAAGCTCCACCACCCCTCCACCTCCAAATTGTATCTGGGAGCAGGCTGCAGCCCCAAGGCCTGAGCTGTTCAGGATAAAGTTAGCAGAGGTGGGTCCGGAGGTAAGAGTGTTCTTGACGTGTGTGACATGCCCGGGCTGGGTGTTCAGGGTCAGCTGCAGTGTTTTGTGCTGAGATGGTTGTAGCTCCTTATTCATCAGCATGGAATGGACTGGAATAAATGGAAGTAGTTCAGGTGGAAGGGTCCCACAATGTCCATCTAGTCCAACCGCAAGAATACCCAGTGTAACACCCAGCACAGCTGCAGAGCAAGGGAGGAGCCTTGCCCTGGGAAAACCACCTGACTGATCAAGGTACCTCCCCTGCCAGGAAAGTATTACAGAATATTGGACAGAAGCATAGGTCAAAACAATTTTTAAGATTGGAGGAAGAGGGGGGCTTAATTCTACATATTTATACTAAGAAGTTAATGTCTCTATTACACCAAGGCACAGGCTTTCCCTTGAGAACCCTTGATGGGTAGGCATTAGAGTCTGAGCTTCTTTAAATGTGATCAGTGGCCAAGAGCTGACTCTGCCAGTGGTGCCAGTAGTTCCCATTCATTTCTTTCAGCAATATTTGGAATCGAAATTAAGATGCCTTGAGATGAATGGGAACCATTTCATACTGCATTCGTTCTCATTTGGTTAAAATCCAAGAGTTTT
The DNA here is from genome assembly GCA_013400975.1 of Atrichornis clamosus. Taxonomy (NCBI): domain Eukaryota; kingdom Metazoa; phylum Chordata; class Aves; order Passeriformes; family Menuridae; genus Atrichornis; species Atrichornis clamosus. The sequence continues at coordinate 575,188 of WBMZ01009535.1, read as the reverse complement.
TTGAGTACTACATTTGATAGAAGAGTGTTTATTATTGTTTTTAACAAACATTTAGATGCTCTGGTGATCTAAAGGCTGGCACAACCCCTTCATTCTGGGCCCCTGTCTGCAGCTCACAGCTGACTTATTTTCCCCCATTCATTGCAAGGTGCTGCAGGCACCTGGATGCCAAGAAGAACCATGGATATTCTGGAAGGAAGCCCTGCACTGCTGGAGGAGCTGAGAAAAGAAATCCTGTAAGGGAACAGTGTGGAATGCTGCACAGGAAACAAAGCTTTGGAAACCACAACACTGTAAGAATTAGAGGGAGTTTCAGGTAAGCAGCACATTGCAGAGATTTTATAGCACAGGTTCAACTGAGAAGAGTCATTTACTGAACAGCAGAGGGATAATACAAAGAAAAGCTTATACAATACCTAAGCCAGGGCAAGAGTAAAGATTGACAACTGCATGATGAAAGGGAGAGGGAGAGAAGTGACTTTGTGTGTGAGAGAAAGAAGAATGGTGATCAATATTAACAACTGCACCCTGTTTGTTGTAAAAAAGTGATGGGATTTACAGGAAAACATAAGCAGGGTGATGGAAATATGGAAGAGCTGATAAAAGAGCCCATGAAAGTCAGAGAAAATCTGTCTTCAACTTTTCCAGGCATCTGGTAACAGTGACCCTGCAGAGTTCCCAGGGTAGCAGTCTGGCAGCTTGTTTACTTAATATGGCATAGAAATTAAACAATAATTCCATTAAAAAATAAAAAAATCTCTGTTTCTGCCAGTAATCTTAGATGTAGTCATTGTGGGGCACAGAAGTCACACTGAAGCTGTTTTCCAGAGGTACAAAGTAAGAAAGATGGCTGCATAATTATCCATTTCCTTCCCTTCCCTTCCTTTGGTGGCTTCCAGCCCCCAAAACTGAGGACTACTGCAGGGCTGGAGGGTGCACTCAGGAGAATGTGCTCCTCCACTGATGGCCCAGAGGACACCAGCTGGCAGCTGGGGATGCTGGAGTTTGTCTAGAACCAGCAGTGAGCTACCCAGCCCCCTTTTGGAGCGCCCTGGTCTGGTGAAGGGTGTCCCTGCCCATGGCAGGGGATGGAACCAGAGAAGTTTTAAGGTCCTGCCAACCTAAACCATTCCATGATTTTCTGATTTCCCAGCCATGCTGAAGTTGGAGGCAGTGATTGGTCCCAACAGTGTCACCAGAGCAAATGTTACTGAAAATAGCATCCTCCGTGCAGCCCTTGAAGCAGGCAGGAGGACTGCATGAGTCGTAGGAAATCTCAGTTCTTCCTACAAGTTTATGTCCAATTTCTTGTCCCCAGCACACCACAGTGTGATGGATAAGCATCCAAAGCTCAGACAAACCTGAAACAAGGGAGCACTCCCATCACTAATGAAGACACATTTTCACTGGGCTTGGTTCAAAGACCATTAAGGTTTCTGAGTGGTTCCAATGAGGACTAGAACAACCCTTTTCCTGAAGAAATACTGGCATATATTAAACCTTAATTGGCAACAGTCTCCACAAGGATTTTCCCTCTGAGGAAAAGGAGCTTTTTTGCAGATATAATTGTTTTGGAGGGAGTAATTATTTCATGGATGCTTTCTGAGGTGAATGATGGCTCTTATTATTGTTTTCCCCTAAAAGTGGAAGAGCTGTAACAGTCTCGTCAAGGACCAGTGACATTACCTGGCAAGCAGGAGCCAGGCTGCTGTTCCAACATAGATATACACCAGTAGGAGGAATTTTTGTACAGTTTGGCTGAATATTTCTCCATTATTCTTTACCCTCCAGCACAACACAGTTTGCAGCAATTCATTGACTTAGCTGGACAGTGAGATAAAAAACTACAAATAAGACCGGGTGGGAGCTGTTCTTCTGCTGTGATTAGATGTAAAACAGCCCCAGCCAGAGCCGTGTTTTGCCTGGGGTCAGATCAACAGAACACAGATCCTGGGGTTTCTAAGCGTTAATTTTTACTCAATTTCAGGAGGGCTGGAAATCATCACCCTGAAAAACCTTTCGAGTGATGGAGCGTGAGTGTCAGCGTGGGGATCAGCAGGAGCTACACAATAATCACTTTTTCCTCCCAACCAGGAAGATGCAGGGAGATGATGTGCAGGAGGGAGAGGCTGACTAAGGAAAGAAAAAAGGGACATTAATCAGAGATGGGACAGAAGGAACGAGGTGAAACATAGTAGGGAGGAAGATCCCCAGAAAGAGAGTTAGAACCTGCAAATTGCCCCATAGTCGGGTCCTGTTTACTGTGCCAAGCAGCCTGTGTGAAATCCTAAAGATCCATCCCCATCTCTTGGTGCGGAAAGCTGCCCTTGGGAGATTGCCTGAATAAGGAGTGAGTCAGGGCTCATCAGCAAAACCCAGCCCTCCTGAAAGAGTTACTGTGAGATGCAGTGAAGGCAAAAGATATTTGAAACGAGATAACTTAAGATCATTTTGTATCTAATTTGCAGCGAAGTTTTCTTTCATCATTTCCCTCTTTCCTTCCCCAGCTTTCCTATTTGTCTTACCAACTCTTGGCAGAGATAGTTGCATTGAATAGGGAGCTGCTATTGAGAAACTGTGGTTTCAGCACTGCAATAAAGCAGTCTTACCCCCATGAATTTTAAAGGCTGATTTATGACTTGAATGTGTCACATTATCTGCAATTAGCAGGACACCGTCTAGAAGTTATAGACCATCTTAGGCAGAAATAGGCAATTGTCTTCTTTTTCACGCTATTTTTCTGAAACATTTTCTTTCATTCAATTAGCAAGTTAAATACTCTCTGTTAATAAAGAGGCTTCCACATTCAGACTAGGAAAATGTTGCTAGATTTTTCTTCAGAGTTGATATAATCATCAAGTATTGCTCTCTGCAAGCAGTTAAAGCCGTGGGCAGGTTGGCAGATTTGTTGGTAATCATGTATATTATCCCCTTGGGCAATTCCCTAAGCCAAATCCTGAAACCTTGGGAAACTCAGTTGCATTACATGCTAATACAGCGATTATAAAAACAGTGGTGTCAAACATTACTTTTCTGTAGATGTGAGAGGCTGTCTGTACCACGTGGCATTATCAGACACAAGAGCAGGCAATGAAGTTGGCTTGAATGCCACACAATTCATTATGCAAAATGATTTTCATTTGAAGACATTCAGACATGTCACATTTCTTTTAATGAAACCCTGATTTTTTTTTAATAAAAAAGCTTAGCAAGAATAGAATTTCAATAATGAATCGGATAACATATTCAAGCAGATATCAATTAAAATTTTAATTATAAGGAACAGTTTTTCTTGAATTTTTCACAAGTTGTTAAATTTTTAATCAGTTATCTCCGCAAAAAAAAAAAAAAAGGTTTTCTGGGAAAATAACTTTGCAAAGTTTAAACAAGGGCTGTGTATAAAACCTGAATTGTGATAAAGAAAACATACTTATGAGATCTTGATGATCTAAAGGACATCCACAAAGTTACATGTCTTTGTACTGGCATTCTTCTTTCTGAGGAAAGAGCATTTCTATCTCTATTTCTCTTTTCTTGAAGGGTGAGCAGTTGATGGTTTAATATAAACTGTTAATTTAGTGTTTTGATGCCTGTTTGATTTTTTTGGCACACATAGTTGCTGGAGAACCGTTTCTTGAAAGGGAAAATGTGCATCCAAACCCGGGTGAACTTCAGGGACAACAGCTGGATTTGCGGCAGATCAGCCTCCAGCCTGTTGGACTCGCTGGGAAATACAAAGTGGGTGAACCTCAAAATAAAACACAATTTCCCACCAAACACTGCAGCCTGTGTGCTCTGAGAGCCAAATGTTCTCTGTGCAGCAGGGAGAGACAGAACCTGCCTACATGAGACAAAACACTTCACCTTCTGTGAGCCAGCAAGGATTGTTCTTGCACCAGCCCACATTATTTTGTTCCTGAAAACAGGTTGAAACATTATGTTCAGAAATTCAACTTTTCAAGATGTCTTCCATTCCATTTCCAGGTGGGAAGGATGGAAAAAAGCTTTTCATTTTCCCAAGGACAGAAATTCTGAATTAAAGTAAGTGCATTTTGCTGAACGGCATAAAAAGAGAACATCAAGACAATGGCACCCACTTGATACATTTTCAGCAACTGCAGATCCATCAGCATCATCCAGCTCTGAAAAAGGCTCTGCTCTTGTTACAGGCAAGTGTTCCTGAATTTGCTATTCAAATGCTCCCATTAGTGCTTGCATTTCCAGGAAATACCTCTGGATGAGGAGAAAGGTGTAGAGTGAAGCCAAAGCAGTGAAGAGGATGTTTGCCTCAAATCTGATGTTTGGTAATTGGTGAGTAGGGAGGAGGTGGGTCGGCTGGGCAAGGCTTACAGGAGCACTAAGTCATTTCCTTATGCTCCATCCTAGTGTAAATTACTGCAAATGCATAAAAAAGGAGATGCTTCCTGGCCCCTTAGGCTTATGGAGTGGAAATACTGGCCATTTTAGCATTTGAAATAAACTCATTATCCTTTGCTTTGCTATTTATAACAGGAATCACTCACAGTTATTCCAGTAGCATTTCTCCTTGCCACAGCCTCGCTGGTGAAGGTACATTTTGGCTTACTGTTAATGCACAGCGCCTCAATGATTAACTTCATAAGGTGGGAATAAATGAAAGCCTAACATTAAACTGCAATCAGAAGCATTTGGTTTATCAGACTCCTGCTGTGTCTGCTATGTGCAGATTTTGATGTAGACAAGTGTGGTAATGGGAAATGTAGAACATGCAAACCTTACTGATGGCTCTGGCTCAGCATTCACCCTATTTACAGCAGCAAAAAAATCCCATTTAAAAACCAAAGTGTGACCTCAGGAAATATAAGGTTTATATTCCTGCCAATTCCTACTGCACTTTCCCAGGGAGGTGTTAAACCCATTATCAGCCATCATGGACAAAATCAGCATTTTCACCTTTCAATGCCGTTTGATTGGGCATATGTGGTGAATGACAGGCTTGAAGTAAAAAGTAGGTACTTTGCACTGCTGTCCACATGTCCATGGAGCCCATTGAGATGAAAGGCTCAGCCTAAGCTCCATATGTCACTTATCATGCAGGATTGCTCCATAAAGCTGATTTTCCTTTGCTTCTTTGAAAGCCTCCTGTAATTGAGGCTTCTACTCTTTTCTTCCCAGGTCTACGGTGAGTATAGAGAAAGACAAATTATGATGTTGAAAAATGATGATTTTCTAAATTTCCCACCAATTTTGTGACAGAAATAAAGCAAGGAAATATCAGCATTCTTTATCAGCTGGATATCAGCTGGATGTGCTGTGGGGTCTGTCAGTATTCCTTACATATATGGATTTTATCATTTGGCCATTTTATAATTGCATTGCTTGGAAAACTTGATCCAGGGAGCATCATCTTTCTGTTTTTCTCATAGAAATAGGACATCGCGCAGCAGACTGTGGTCTACTCATGTCTGCCACAGAGACTCAATTGCTGTGTTTCATTTCCAAACCCTCTGCAGCCTGGGACATGTGCAGCTTGAGATGGGTAAAGAAGTTTCAGGGATAAAGAAGTTGGCCAGCAGCTGGCAGAGCAGTCTGACAGGGATGCAATCTCTGTGGAGATCACGTGTGGGGTTTGCAGCAGGCTTCAGTAAGACCGAGCCACGAGTGTCAATGTTAAAGTGCTTTTTTGAGGGAAATCAAAGCCCGGTGGAAGTGTTGGTTGATAACACTGCTCCGTCGCTCTTTGAGGTAGGCAAGAAACATCCTGTTACCACCTGACGTGGAGATACATCCGAGTGCACTTACACTTGTACTTTAAAGACTCTGTAAGCCAGAGTGGTACAAAGCAGTCGTAGCATCAGAGAATTAAGCCCCGAGGCACAAAGGCCAGATCTGTACTTGAAAAGGCTCCTTTGTGTTGCTGTGCTGGCAAACCCTCCTAGAAGGAATGAGGCGTTTGTAATCCCACACAGAGTAGGGAGAGAGATTTTAGATAGGGATACCCAGCTTTGTGTGCCAGGACTTGTGCAGATAACGCAGAGGGTTCACAGAGGATGTGAGGTCACTGAGTAACCTTGCTGTGCAGACAGAAACTTCGGAGCGGCTTAGCAGAGGGAGATACGAGCAAAACAAGCTCTTGCCAGCCTAGGCAGGCTGAGACCCTGCTGCTGTCCACGGAGATGCACCGAAGGACCCTCCCACCAGCAACCTACACACACCACCCTCTGCTCTAATGGAGCTTGTTCATATTCCTAAACTGCTTTTTATGTCCTCCTCAGGGATGGAAACTGGGACCTTCGCTGGAATGAAAATTTTCCTGTTTCTTTCACCTCTTTGTTCTTTCACGTCTCTGTTCCCAATGGCTTTGCTTCAGTCCTTTCCCACCAGGTAAGATTCCAAGTTGCTGTGCTGAGTAAGAACCAGCACCCTTACCAGGCATCAGTCAGCACACGGCCATGCCTCCCTTTCCTCGTACACTGCCGGAGTGCCGGACAGCCCTTCAGAGCAGAAGATGGCTCGAAGGGTGGGTTTGCTGAGGAAAAGGAGGTGACTGAAGTTGTTTCCTTTCGAGAATCTGTGCAAGTTCCTGTCTGCTTTTTAGAGCCACAATTCTGCAGAAACAAAGGACGAACCAAACGAGGGACAAAACAAGTGACAAACAAGTCAGAGTGTATGGCTCATTTTATGCAGAGCTCAGAGCTTTTGGGTTTGTGCCTGCAGAGTCACCATATTTTAAGAATGGCAATTTCTGAGACCAATCTAAAAGGCTAATTGTTGCTGTTACTGATCTGCTTTCAAAGCCATGATTAAAGCCGAAGAGAACAGTCACAATTCCTGCCAGCTGTGGGAAGCTTTGTGGCTGCCTTGTCCCAATTACAGGGTTTTTTGTAGTGAGCACACTGTATTAGCATAGCTGCGGCTCCCTTCTAACAACAAGCAATCATGAGAAACATTTAATGGCAGGCTTTGGACCATGTCTTTCTTTCTTTTCTGTATCGTGTGAGAAGTGAAGGCTTCTGGTGCCCCTAAAACACATTTCCCCCTTCCACCCCCGCCTCGTTTAATAACAGGTTTGGAAACTGAAAGCCAAGGTTCAGGTTTATGTATTATATTTATTCCTTTTTCCAAAAAGAAGTATCTGTCCAAAGGTTTAAGTGCCTGTTTCCATTTGTGCATCTCAAGTGGCACCACGCTCTGCTCTTACAGCAAAGGTAGAAGAAGGGGAGAGGAGAGCTTGCCTAGTGCTCAGAAAAACCCTCCTGCTCTCCACTCCCCTGAGGCCCCCTGAGACTTCAGGAGTGGGAAAACAACTGTGAGAAAATGTGGTTGATAACACCTAGGGTTGACTAGGTCACAGTAAAAGGAAGATTGGACTAGACCAGGCTGTCTTCTCCCTGTCTGGCACTTGTCTTCAAGAGCCAGCAACTCAAGAAGCTGCCTTCAAAAACCAACCAGCCAATCCTCCCAGTAGCCCAGACTCTCAGTTAGAAAGCTGTTCACTAAAAACACTTCTGTCATGGGCAAGGAAGTCTTCTAGGAACCACATGTTGCAGTAACACTGTCTAGTTCAGTCCTATTGTTCCTGGGAGTTGATCCAAATCCCATTGAGGTCAATCAGAACCTCCCACTGACTTTATAATGGCTTAAGCTCTGTTTAGTTGGAGCTACTAATCCAATTTCCATGCCAGTGCTACTGTGAAGTCCCAGTGCTGACACATGAAATTTAGCTCACTGCCAGCAGCAGCATCACTGCGGTTCCTGCTGGTCTCAGCTCCCTCTGAAGCAGATTTGTTCACATATCTGCAGCCACAGAAGCTGGGACAGAAGTCCTGCAAGGTAAGCTGATTTGGGCCTTGCCCATTGTGAATGGGAGGCCTCCAAGAATAGCCTGAGATATGGGTAAAATCGGCCACATAATTCAATGAAGTGGCACTCACTCAGTGCTGGTCCAATGGCTCGGGGCAGGTTCCTCTGCTTTGAGCAGTGTCACCTCTAGGGAGGGGTCTGAAATACGTCAGTAGAGACCATTGAACAACTTTTACAAAACACAGGCCATTGCTAACCAGGTTTATCAAGAATTTCCTCAGCTCTTTGAGGAGAGAACAGAAAATTCTTGTAGTAGTTGATGGTGTAGCACTTCACAGCCGAGTAGGGATGTTGACGCTGCACTAACCCACAGGCAGATGCAGCCTTTTCCCCACTTACCTGTGCTGGAGGCTAAGAGCGTATGGCATGTTGATGAGCTTCTAAAACTAATTCCTGGTTTAAACTTAGTTTTTTCTTCTGATCCAACTGAAAGAATTTGAAATTTCCTCCCCCATTTTTTTAACTGTGAATGCCCTCAGAAACCACCCAGCTGGATGCACAACTCCGTGACTCAATAGCTAGTGTTTTCGCTTAAAATTGCCTGCCTGCAAGGCATTAAGGTGTGAGCTTGATCCTTTTGGTGTTCGTGGAGAGTTAAAACACATGGGGGTAGAGCAGAACTGAAAAGAAATTTATTTGGAGAGCCAGGCCAGTGTTGAGGAATCTGATTCAGCCACAATGACCAGCTAGATGTGAGATGGAGCACACCAGTGCTTCTTTCTCACTTTCCAGACCAGCTGTGCAGAACCACAGTGATGGGGTTTTCCATAGGTAGCACTTACTTTAGGGATTCTTGGAAATTAAAAGGTCTTATGACTGGAAATATTTATAATTCACAAAAAGGGGTATTGCTTCCATAGAAAAATGGTCATGGAGCTGTGCAGAGTCCTTCAAGTTAGTGCCGAAGTTGCATTGAAACTTACATTTCAAGATTTCCTGAGTTTCTTCTAATTTCCAAAAGAACTGGAGGTGAAACAGCCACTATAAATCCTGTAAGTCCAAAAGTGCCAGGTGTATAACAGCAAGTACTTTATCAGCTTCTGTTTATCTGGGATTTCTTAAACCTTGTCAGATACGATGATGATCAGCACTGACTCCCTACCAAACAGGTCAATAAAGGCTTCAGTCTCCGAGCCAGACGCCAGATGAGTCGTCCACAAAACATCCATTAGGATGCAGACCTCAGGTGTAGAAAAAGACAGCAAACAATTACAGAGACTTTCTGGAATAAAAGAGTTTAAGCCATGATCACCTGCTTGCTCAGAAATAACTGATAAAATTGGTGATGTGACTCCTTGTGATGGCCTGCCTGTTTTGTGTCAGGAAGATGCAGCCTTGCAGTGTCTCATCAGATGTTTTTAAGCCTGTGGCCCTGTGCTAAGAGAGAACAGTTTTAGCAAGTGTTGTGCCGTCCTTGTCTGGGGTAGGAGTGAAGGGCTGACCCCTGAGTGGTGCTGGCAAGGATGCCATGCATGGCACGGGAAGGAAATATTTATCTGGAGGAAATCTGCATCTGCTGCTACTGGGCCATGCAGAAGGTGGTCCTCAAAAGTAGTTGTAATATGTGCTGTGGGCCCAGGAGATTTGGAGTAGCAGTGGGATAAAATAATTCTGTAGTCTGAAACCACATTTGTCTGTTGAGTCATCTGTTATGTTGTTAAAATGTGATAATTAGAATCCACACATTACCAAGCGGAAAAGACAATAATTAAAGCCAAGACACAAAAGGGAGTTAATGCTCCAAAATTATTTTGCGCAGAGTTATTTGATAAAGTAAGTCTTTCTGTTTCCTTATGAAAACCTCTGCTCTACAATGAATCTTTCTAACTCTCTGGAAAATAATCTAATTATGGTTAACACTATTATGTTCTTTGGTGCTTTGAATAGAGCTGTGGGTAATATTGTGCTTACTCCAAAGCAAATAGCTGTGTGTTTCAGTCTAACATTTCACACTGATGGAAACAAAAACATTTTGTTAAAAACAATGGATAAGGGACATAATTAATTTTCTAGATAATATAACAAAAAAGGGAAAAACACCATTGTTTTCTGAATGACAGGAGAAATATGCTTTGCCAGACACTCTTCTTTAAGTACACTTAATTATAACATTGTATTTGTCTTCTCTAGAAGAAAGCAGGTGAAATCTAACTTTCTCTTTCCTGAAATCTTCCCACATACCTTCCAAAACAAATTAGTATCTTAAGAGTCAGGTATTGTGATAACTTGAAGGCTTATAACCAACTGGAAAAAGAAAGATTAAATATGAAAGGATGGTATAAAGTCTGAAAATGTGCATTTAAATCTTCTAGTTCAATCTCAAACAGACAAGCCTCATCTTTATTTTTATTCTTTTTTCTTTAATAAAGCCCCAACTGGAAACCAATGAAGTCGGAAATGTATTGACTTTGTTTCACTTCTGGTATAATTAATCACCTATTGTTGAATACTGGCATTAGATGCACAGTGCCCACCCTCAGCCTCTCTACAGAAATGGAAATGCAGTTGGAATTTGCTGCTGTCGCTGAAGCTGGTTTTGTTGAATCTATTTTGTTTTCATAACCACCCTGTTGCTAAATGTTCTCAGACCAGGGAGGTTAAGTAACCTGATGTAAGTGTAACCCACGTTCACGTAGGCATGGCTGCACAGAGAAATTTCTGGTAATTTGAGTCACAAACCCAACAATTTTTGCTAGTTGTGATATGAGCTATGTGTCAGGGAACTGCGCTAGGGGTGCTCGAGGGGCTGGTGGTGTGGGAAACTCTTAACAATCCCCTTTGTTCCCTTTGGGACAGCATGGAGATGGTATCAAGGAGGAGGGAGGAACCCTTTGAGGGCATCCTGTGCAGTCCTTGCTGCCCCACAGCCCCACAAGCCCCACAGCCCCACCAGAGCAGCCCCATGCGTGGTTCATGAGCTGCCCACGGTGGATGGGCTCTTCCTGGGCCACGCTGCTACCACAGACCTCTTCTTTACTTGCAATCCTGCCCTCTCTGCCCTGCCTGACCCATTCCATGTGCACCAGGAGGATCTGCAAAGGGGCTCTTGGGGGTGTTTGCCCAAAGCCTGGGCTCACGTACTGTGAAATGTGTGATAGAGTCAAACCAGACCTCGCTGAAACTGCTGGAGTGGAAGCCAGCCTGTCTGCTCTTTGACTAGATGACTGACACATTATATCTCCCTCCGTGAAAGCAAATATTTTTTCTGTCAAAATGTCTGTAATACAATCCATTCTCACTCTTTCCTTGGTGTAGAAGCAAAAGCTTCTATGATTTTAATCAGTGCTGGATTTTGTGCTCCCGCTAGTATTAGAAATCCAAGAGCATACAAAGCTGTACTCCAAAGACAACAGGAGCTATTCTTTTTTAAGGTCACAGCAAATGTAATAATGCCAACAGCTCATAGTGCTCTTCATTAGGCTGTGTAACTTCCCAACACATCAATCACTCAGTGGAGGGTATTTATTTGCTTTCTTTTACAGGGTGTCTGTCTTTTAAAATTGGTAACCTAGTTTAATTCTCCTTTATGAGACAGATGTGTCTGACCCCGTTGCTGTGGGGATTTGGTGATGCAGAGCACAGAGGCAGAGATGGGATTTCACTACCCCAAAGAGGGAAAGCCAGACAGGTACCCCCAGATCACTGTGCACCCTCCTGCTCCTCTCTTCCATCGCATGGCTCAGCACTGGGTGGATGATAACTGAATATGTGGAATTTGCTCTTGCAAATGTCTCCTCTCCGTGCAGGTCAGCTCTATACCGAGTCTCAGCTGCACCCCTGGAGTCCCTGAAACTTTGGAAAGAAGGATTTGGTCTGTTGCAAACCCTGATCTGGTATGGCATTACCCCTGGGCTGTGAGTTAGCAGCAAATCACTCAAACAGGTGAACTGGGGCCCTTTAGGTGGTGGTGAGGATGAGCACTGGGTATTGTTGCTCCAGCTCTGTCTCCTGGGTGCTCTCTGTTTGGATGTCTTCTCTGGCCCCAAATAGCCGTTCCTACAGGAGCTCTTCTTCCTGGCCCCTGGCTGAGAGCAGGGGATGCCCTTGCAGACACTCTGCCTGCCTTCCAGGTGCCTTGGCATGCAGCAGATTACACTGGGCACTTTAGTATTATTTAATCAGAAATTCGGGCTCAGGGGCTTGTTTTGGGTCTGTTTGCCCTTGTTTTCTGAATATTAGTAGCAAGCTCCTGGGAGCTTGCTGCAGACAGCCACACTGACAGCTCTGGGCTTTGGTGGGGTGCTGGTGCTCACTGAGGCTCCCTGCTTGCTCTTTCCTTAATTGAAGCTCGGGATAAGGATAAGCTTTGGCTCACACCCCTTGTGAGACCTCACACATGCAGAGAGCTGTGCTTGATGCGAAGGCAAAAAGAGCAGGCCCCTGCCTGAGCCTTGGCTTTTTTTCCCCAGTCCCTCTTTGGGAAGCAGGGAAGATGTAAGGGTACTCTACCAGCAGTGGGAGGGGAGACCTCTCTGCTTCCCAGTGTAGGGATTCTATATTAATACATCAGGCTTCAACAGCTTCTGGTTACACAAAAACACGCACACAGAGCAGCAGAGGGCCTGGGAAAAACACGGAGTCCCAGCAGCTCTGTGATCCTCTGGCAGCACACACCCGTCCCCTCTTCCACGTGTGGGGCACATGGAGAGGCAGACACAGGGACAAGGAGAAAAGGGAAGAAACCAAAACCCTCAGCTACACGTCGTGGCAACAGGAGCCACCACATCACTGCAAGCCAAGGAGCACCCCCTCCTGCTGGAGCCATGTGTGAGGAGGACAGGTAGGAGCCGTGCAAGAGGAAGCAGCTGGAGAACAGAGTGGGAGATGCTCCATGGCAGAGCTGCCCCCCCAGTACTGTGGTTAAGCAGACCCAGCCCTGGGCTGTGCTGGACAGTCTCCCTGGGAAGCAGCACTAAACCTGGAAGTGTTCTAGCCTGCCCTGTAGCCATATCAAATCCGTAAGGTCTCAGGAGATGGGTTAAACTGAATTAGTGTGAATGCACTCGGGTTACAGGGTGTCTTATTTTGGTTCGAGTTGGTCGCGTTGGAAGAGACACAAATTATTGCAGGTTAATGTCAGGGCTGCTCCCACTCTCTTCATCCCCCAGCCTGTAGCGACACAGGTGCAGGACCTTGCTCTCGGCCTTGAACCTCCAGAGGTTCACATGGGCCCACTCCTTGGGCCTGTCCAGGTCCCTCGGGATGGCACCCCTTCCCCCAGGTGTGCCAGCCACGGCGCTCAGCTTGGTGCCATGTGCAGCGCACAGGCTGACCACAAGAGGAGATGTGGGTTGTGCGGGTCCGCTCTGCAGAGCTCTGAGTAACGCAACAGCACTCGAGGCGTGTGGTGGGGATGCGACCTGCTCCCACGCCACATCTATGGTCTGACGAGTGAGGCAGCGTCCCGAGAGCAGCTGGGCAAGCAAAGAGCCATTTCCCGAATGCCTTGTGCTGAGAGGATGCAGGGCTACAGTGCAGCACAAGCACTCCATCTACCTGAAGCACTCCATCCTGCTGCTGCCAGGAGATTAGCCTTAATGCCCTTGGAAGGTTTAATTCAAATAAGCAACCTTGTTTCTGGCTCTATATGTGAAACATCTCTTTGTGGTGGAAATCTTCTTTTTGCGGAGATTGTTTGTGAATGCCAGAAGGTACTTGGCAATAAGTGCCTCATGCATTTGTATCCCTGCAAAGTGCACAGCCTGCATAATCCACCCATTGCCTGAAGATGGTCTTTAGCTGCAAAATTCAGATTCCCATCTCAAAACACTTTGCTGTCCTGGCATTCTCAGTTCCAGAAGTTTAGGTTTATCTGCTCAGTATTTCTTTGCCATGGGAATTTGGCTTGGGACTAGCTGTTGATAAATTAAATAGCACTTTTTTTTTTTTTCCATAATGCTTTTGCAACAAAGGCCCATCAGGGAATATGGAGATAATCAGCTTGAAGAAAATCCTGAGAAATCTGTCTGCACCTCTCCAAATAGGTCACCCACCAGGCAACATCTCTGAAAATTGTATGGGGTGCCTCTGAGATAGCCTCCAGATTATTTATGGTGTTATAATTCAATTAAGTGGTGGCAGGGGATCAGTGGGGGTGGCTGTGAGATCCTCATGTGCTAGATATTTTTGGACCCTACAGAGGCAGAAATGAGAGTATTAGAGTTGAGTAATTACAATGGTTAGGATTTAATAGGGAATTTATACTGCATTCTGTGGATATTAGTCTAGATGAGTTACTTCGTATGGAGGAATAGTAATGAAACCACTCCCAAACCTGGGATGCTGCCTATAAATAATCACTAAATGATCTATGGGAAAAGAGAGTGGATATGCTTGGACAATGTTTTATGGCCATCCCTAAATTATGGAGACGGATGCTCTAAAATGTGAATCTGCCTTAGGAGAATTTTAGGTCAGTAAAGCACAAAAAGGTTATGGGTTAAAGCCTGATGGATTCCTTTCTGCAAGATACTGAGAGCAGATTTTCCTTGAGTCGTATAAAGGAAAAGGGGAAAAATTGTGTAGCTGAGAGAATAACATGTTGCTTTAATGTAGGGGTCTGAAATGCTGCCAAAACACTTTCCCTAGGAGAGAGCATGAACTGTCAGGATCAGAATTGTCCCACTGGAGGTGCAGGTGAAACTTGACTGAGCTGAGAAAACAAGCAGGATGTCGTTTGGTTCAGCTATAACTGAGAAATAGTGAAACACTTGTAATATTAGTTCTCTTACACTCTGGCCAAGGTTAAGACACCTCTTTCAGAGGTGTTACTGGTCTTTCAAACTTTCATCTCAGTGCAAGCCACCTCAGAGTAAAAATAAGCAATCTTCATTTTCTTAACATGTGAGGTTTCACTGCTAAGGGCTTTTTAACTGGTTTGTGAGACCTCTGCCTGCCTTTCCTCATAAGCAATCAAAAAGCTACAGCTCGTTAAAAGATTACAGTTTTATCCTCACCTTAGCTGGTTCCATTTCTATTTGTTAAATGTGCTGGTGAGGTGAGAGGGATGGCATGGGTGGCCCTTCTGTGCTGGGCTGCAGTGGGATTCCCCTATGTATGTGTCTGCAGAGGGTGCTGTGAATGACATTATCAGGTGCTCTAGAGTTGAATCGTGACACGTCAAGCTCTCAAGTCCCACAAAAGAGTGGTTGTGTGCTTCCAGTCAGAATTGTGTGCACACCGTGGAGCAGAGCTCTCTTCCCTGTGCTGTTTGGGAAGTTCTGCTCCATGCTCAGCAGCCCAGGGTGTCCTGCTCCTCTTACAGGTCATTGGTGACTCCTTTTGCCTCCCCTGAAGAAGTACTGACAACATCTGTTCCCTATTTGAATTCAAGGGTACTACTTTGACCAATTGTGCTGTACTAGAGGTATATTAAAGCAGTTTTGTTAGAATCTGTCCATGAACTAAGTGTTCTCTGGACAACCAAGTCATCCCACAGTCTACTCACACTGCTTTCGCCAGACTGCAATATTTAAGTTCACAAGCAAGTAAATACAATGGAAAAATAACCCTGGTGTGCTCATCTGTCTATGCTGTCAGCAGTGATCTGGATTTTTGAGGATATCCTGAAATGAATGGCTGCATGAGGACCTGGACTGTGTCATAAACAGCACATGCTGTCCTTTTAAGTGAGATGAGAGATTTATCTGAAGGCCACACGTCCCTCAAGTATTGATTCCTATCTGGTTGTAGGACCAATAAGAGCTGTTTCTGGCTTCTTCATAGTGTCTCTAAGATAAAATACATCCAGATATAAGGCTCCCTGTTGTCACTGTGCACGTACAGAGTGGTGTGTAAACACACTCCGGCAGGTTCCAGTCCCTGGAGCACTGACACAGCACAGGCAGCTCCAGGTAACCTGCAAGCAGCTGTAGGTTGCCTACAGCCAGCCACAAGTAGCCTGAGGACAGACAGAGGTTGCCTGCAGACCAGCACAGGAGCTCTGTTCTGCTTTGGAGAGCCTCAGGGACTCACTGTGTGTGGCAGCAGCTCCAAGTCTCTTCAGGAGCTGGACGTTACTGATCCTTGTGGGTCACTTCCAGCTCAGGGAATTCTATGATTCTATGAAGTCTCAAGCCCAGGAACAAAACATCCATTATTTTACAGCTCTGCATTAAAAAGGCCATGGGCCCAATGAGAACTGTGAAGATGAAATCTGATTTCCATGAGCAGAAAGAAAAAAACCCAAATGTATACCTGGATCCAAATCTCCAAAGAATATAAGAGCATATCTGGATTTCTCCAGTGGTGATAACTTCTGTATAAAAAGAAGACTCTAGAAGAAGAATAGCAGATTCCTGGTATAGATCTGGAAGTTTTTCTTGTTTAATACTCCCTGTGGCAGGGGCATATAGCTCTGCCATGCTTCAAGCACACACCAAGAAAAGTCACTCCTGTTTCTCATTTCCTCCTATTTTTGGTCACTATTAATCATTAGGCAATTACATTCTTTAAGATAAATCACCACAAATTTCTCTTCTGTAAACAGAGAAACAGCTTTTCTTTGTAAAGATTGATTTAGTTGCCCTGCAATTTCCTGTTTAATTAAACAGGATCAGTCTGACAAATGCGGGTTTTTAAGCACTTTGTTTCTGGCTTTTTTTTTCCTTCTTCTAGGAATATACAAAGGATGGACTTATTTTTCATGGCACTGAGAGGGCAGCTAGGTTAATACCAGTCACTTTGCCCTTGGGCATCGATTAATATCAGCTATGCCAGATAATCTCATACAAGGGAGCTGCCAGAGTGATTCTCCATCATCCTTCGTAGCCTTCAGCGGGCACCAAGTGAGTGTCAGACCTTCCTGAGCCAGCAGATGTGTTTTGTCCTGATTTGGGGTATCTTTGCTCACCTTTCTGCTCAGAAAGCCTTGCTCAAAGGAGTGGAAGCTTTGTTGGTCCATATCACAGACCTGCACGTTGGGTAGGTAAGGACAAGGCTCCAGGGCTGCAGCTTCCTCAGGGAGGTAAAGGTCTCCTGAGATCTGCAAGCACAAAGCTGAGGATTATTCTCAGATGGATTTTAGTCCACTAATTTAGAAATAATATATCCCTAGACACAGCAGCAAATGGAAGGCATGAGCTAGGAGCGTGCTGTTTGGGGGAAAAGAGTTTGAGGGGGACCTGGGCATGGGTTACCAAACCATGAGTGTGGGAGACGTGACTGCTGTGGATCTGTTCACCAAAATGTCCTCCAAAATCAGGACTATCAGGGCACCTAGTGAATGAGGCTGAATTTTAAAGGAAATTAATCTGCACACAGGGCAGTGAGGTGCTGGCACAGGCCACCGCGGGAGCTCTGGGGATGGATGACCCCAAGAGGTCCAGAAAGGGATCAGCCAAATTGATGAGCCACATGGGGATAATGGGGAGAGTGGGAGGAAGAGGCTGGGGCTGTCGGAGGGGTGAGGCAAGCAAACCCTTGGGTGCTGTTCCCTGTGGGAGCCGTGTGGGGCTGGAGGAGCAGCGGGCGGGCAGCGTGTGCTGAGGCAGCTCTGCCAGTGCCCCCAGGAGATGAGCAGGAGATGTGCCCCCCTGCACCGACTTGTCTGGTCTGAAAACACTCGTCGAGGTGACGTTATACAGCCTGGGAAAACAGCAGACAGCCACATTTTTATTGGCTTTCAGATAAGTGTTCCCTGACATTGGAGCCATCTGCAGATTCAGTCCTGCCACTCCTTTCATCCATGCCTCTGTTGAAACGATTTTTTGAAAGGCGAAATCCAAAGCATTTTTTTCCCCTTTCAATCCCTGCCTTTGCAGCCAACTAGGAATATCACTGATCACCCACCCTATAAACAATTAGCACTCACCCTTCCCATACACTCAGTACCATTATTACAGCAGCAAGGCAAAGGTGTCACATTCCTGCTGCTTCTCCCTGAGATGGTAACAAGAGCAGGGATTTTTCTGAAAGACATTTTCTTAAATTTTCCCTTTGGGGTTTTTGAATGATACTACTTAGCTGCTGTGACAGGAGCTAACCCTACCTTGTGCTGAAAACTGCTTGTCTTTTGTAATCATCTCTGTTCCAGAGTAAACAGTTGGAAATGTCCTACCAGTTCATATTAATATCAGGTTTCACATTTGTAGTTGTAAGGTGTGCCAGAGTAAGTCCTGACAGGTGTACATGGAATAAAGGATGTTTTAGGGGGTTGACAGAAAATGGTGGTAAAATTTCTCTCAGGGATATAGGCTGTGCTGTCCCAGATGGTTTTTGCCCTTTTGCAATACAAAGCCAAAGCCAAAATGTGTGTGAAGGTTCTGCAGACACTCATGTGGAATGGGAATAAAAGCAGGATCAGTGGAGACTGGCACATCTGTGGCATCACTTCCAGGAGAAGCGCTGGTCCCACCAGCCTGTAGTGCCCTCTCCTTGCTTCCTGCAAGGAATTTAGGTCTACCAACATATGAGCACTCGTGCTCTGTGTCAGACAAATTGTGGCAGCAGCGCAGGGATGGTCCTGGCACGAAGGTGGTTTTAACTCCCAGGTGCAGCCACGTCTCTGCTGGCACAGGGGGTGTGGAGGATCTCTGACCACAGAGCAGCACTAAAAAAAGTGACTCTTTATCTCCCCAAGGGCTCCACCTCTCTGCGTGAGTGCACAGGTGAAGAGGTGGCACAGCAGGAGCTCTCAGGCTGGGCAGGAATCCTGCAGGCTGTGGGGGGCTGGCCTCCAACGCCACGGCAGCTGGAGCCGAATGGGAGCGTCACCCGTCTCTTTGAGGGTTTCCTTGCTGCTCACCCTGCTGAAACATCTTCTCCCTCAGGCTAAGTGGTTCGTGGCTCTTGGCTTATTGCTATTACAAGACATTTATGTTTCATGGCAGATGGTCTACTGCACAACTTGTTTTGTTGGGTTTTTTTTAAACTGAGGTAGATCAGCAGGCAGCGATTCAGTCTCAGGCAGTTCCGGGCTGAGATTTCAGTATTATCACACATTTCTTTAAAACAAATGGAAGAGTAATAATTAAAAAAAAAAAGGTTGAGAGAAAAATATTTTCATAATCACAAGATTAGTCAGTTTTATAGTATATTTGGCACATATTTTGTGAAGGCCAAAGTAGGATGTCCCAAGCACCTTTAGAAAACTGTTAACGTACAAAACAATGAGTGAATAGTACAAAGCTTTGTGACTGAATGCATGAAAATACACTGACTTTAAGCTAAGCTGCATGGAATTTGACCTTGGCACAAATGATGGTGTTTCTCCACCTCCTTTCCGACCTGTGCCTTTTCAGACAATTTGCAGATTTAATTTACAATGCATTTCCATATACAGAGGAAGAGTGCTACAACTTTATCTGTCCGTGGAGTCCCAGTAGTCTCAGCTCACCAGATGTTCCTTGCTCATTTAAACAGTGCATTGAGCTTTGCTTAGTGTGATAATTTTGAAATGCAACGAGTATGGGGACATATAACGAGGAGTTAGAGGTAGTGGCTGTAAAGGTAAAAAGTTTCCAGGAAAAGATCAACTGCCTTGTGTCCAGCTGCATTACCATAACTGTGGGCATTAATTGTTGTGCAAGCACCTACAGGTCACTCTGAGCATAAATTATGTTTTGATTTCTTTCCTTAAGGCCAGAAACTTGATCAATAACCTTCATTTATAAACAGGACCTCACTGCCAGCAAAGTCTTTAACTCAAAAACTTGTGATTACCTGATTGTGTTTGCTGCAGCAGGGATTGTACATGGCTCTGGGGTCAGAAGGGGTGTAAAGAACAATTTTTTCAGCCATGCCTTCCTACCTCCTGGAGCAGGAACAGCCAAACTGTTTTTCCAGGGACTGACTCCTTTTCCAGTATTTTCTCCAGGAGCTCTCTAAGGGGCTCTCACTCTCTCACTCAGTCCTTTTCCTCACCAGAGAGGGCAGAGGTCCCACCGCCCCTGGAAGGCAGAGGGAGAATATTCCAGTTACTCTGCAGAGGTCTCACCTTTGAGGTTTCGCTGTGAGGTTCCACTCCAAGTCCAAGAAATAAAATGTAGAGAGAGTTTTATGCCTAGGACAACAGCCCTGGTGTGACAGGACCCTCCAAGGGACACCAGCGAGGGCTGCTGAGGGTGATTCTAACAAGTGAGTGCCCCTTGTGTCACTCCCAGGCCTGTGCCACCCCTGAGCAGGCACCTGCTCTCTACCTGCTTCAAAACACATCACGTGGGCACAGCCCGGAGTTGGGAGATGGATGGGAAGGTAAATGCATTGACAGCCCCTGGCCAGACTTCTGGGAAAAGAAAACACTCAGTGGAAATAAGAAATTTCATTTTCACCCAGTTCACAGACAAAAAAACCCAAAAAAATCAGCATTTTCACCAGCTGAAAGGCAAACTCAGAGTTCATGTTTCCTGAAGAAGTTGAAATCTAAGAATCCACATAGTTACATGAATATTTTCCCCTTAAGGAATGTCAGGGTTTTGTTTTTTAAAGCTTAATATAGTTTCACCTCCCCTCCAATATCTTGCTGAAATAGTAGAAAATTCTCAATCTTACTCAAGCTCGCAGTAAATTATTTTTGCCCTATATTTACAGCAAGGTCAATTTTTTCTCCCTGAATTTTTTGCATATAATTCATTTGAATGGGGTAGCTTCTATGTCATCTTTAATCTTCTAAATGCATCTTAAGTCCAAATTGCAAATCCTAGAAATGAGTGACCCATAATGAATTCTTAACCACAACTTTATGGCAGAACAAATATACTTCTCAAATATGCAAACTGTTAAATGTTTTCTTATCATACTAAAAGTGTGAATTAAATTATAATATGATGAAAAAGTAGCAGTTTGCAGTAATTCCAAATGTGGCAAATCTTCAGTAGTGCATAAAATTATTCAGTGAACTGTGGAAAACATCAGAGCAATTCTAGCCTTAAAGCTTTTCTTCCAACAACCAAAAAGTGCCAAAAACAAGCAAGCATAGCTAAGCATTTCATCTTGGAAGCAGCTTATTGAATTAATAAGACAAGTCAATTAATGTAATGCTCTGTTGCTTCAGGATAAAACATGAAAAGGAAAAATATGGAGCTGTTTACTGTAGTGAGATCAAGCAACCATGAAGTCTGCAAAGTTAAAGTTGTTCATTTCTCTAAAACCTAAGGAAATGATCATCACAGCCATTGCATTTACTCACTTTATATGTAAGTGTTTGGTGAGATGTGGATCTCCTTCTGTCCAGACGGGGGATTTAACACCAATCTCCTCCTGCTGTGAGCCTGGTTTGCATCCCTGCTGCATAAACTTGAAAGTGAATAGCGGGTGTCATTGACACTGGTCAAACATTGGAACACCTGCCAGGGCGGTGGTGGGGTCACCATCCCTGGAAGCGTGTAGAAAACGTGTGGATGTGACACATGGCGTAGTGGTGGATCTGGCAGCGTCAGGTCAGTGGTTGGACTGCATGATCTCAGAGGCCTTTTCCATCCCTAATGATTCTGTGATTCTCTGTAGGTTTATGTTTGATGGGCTCCCCTGTGTCTGAGCGTGTTTTAGTGCCGACTCCTGAGGGAAGTTACCTCAGAGGAGTGCAGGGTATTTCCCACAGGTACCATTTAACCTCTGCATTGTAGAGCAGTGAAGAAAATCAAGAGCTGCAAGTAGAAACTGTCTGTATTTCAGCAGCGCAGCCTGTGTTTAAATCATGGCAAGGTCCTGATAAATTGAAAGTTAAGGTTGGTAATCTTTGCTTTCAGGTCAGTTCCTCAATTTTCATTTAACTTAGTGCTAGGCTTGTATGTGCTCAGAAATCCTGACTCCAGGTGTCTGTGAAAAAGTGTCTGAGAAGGATGGAGCCAATTAATGGTGAACAGCTGGTTTTCCTGTGTAATAGACTGTATCTTCCCAGAAATCCTCATTATGCAAACTTTGGGTTTGATTTGAAAAAATTATAATAATCCTGATCAAGAACTTTACCAGTTGTGAACTCTCACTTTTCAAGTCTTCTGCCCAAACCACTGCCTTTGATTGCAAGGGACTAATTAGATGAGTTTAAACAGGGCTGCTGGGGGTTAGTGAGGACTACAGAAAGGCAGGGCTGCAGGTGGGGATGAGTGCCTCAATTATTCAGGCACAAGATGATTTTCATGTCTGACAGCAATGTGTGAAGAACAACTCTCTCGTGGCTGTTCTGGTAAAATCCTCTTGGGAGTGTAAGGGCAGCAGGTGAAAGGGAAACTGGAGACAGCAACACACTGACCAGGTCTACACCCAGTTCATGTGATGATGTTGTTGGTTTTTGGGGCTCCCTTGCAGGTGTCAAGGCTTCAAATTGTAGAGCTACAGGAGCTGCTTAAAGGTGGAGTTACTGCAGTCTCCAGGGGTATGTGTGGAATATATTAAGGGAAGAGCATGACAACTAGAAATCAATGACAACTATGTGTTAAACCAGTTTAATTTCGGGCTAAGCCATTTTAGCAGTTTTAGGCAGCTCTTCCTAATTTTGCCACCAGATCTTCACCAGCACAGGCTGTGAGGAAACCCTGTCATCCTTATTTTCCTTTGCAGCTTTATCCTGTGGTGGAAAAAGGGATGTATTGTGGTCCCATTTTAAGTATTTTTTGTAGTTTGCTGCTAGATGCAGTTGAGATGTTATTGCTGGGAAAAGCCACTGTGACACTTTTGAGAGTTTCTGAGGGACATCTTTAACTCCAAGATCTCACAGATAATGTGCAACAAGCAATCACAAAAGTCAAAATACAAATTATTATTGGGGGAAAAAAGACATTTTTAACTCAGCAGTGGGGCTGCAAAGCAACATTATGAACCAGCAAATACTATGGGTCAAATCCAGTGATGAGGGAAACTAATGTACTTGCAGAAGACAGGAATTGACCCTTACTATCCAGTCCCCTGGGGTGAATTCAGTCACTTCAGCCTGGAGAATATTCCTAGGCAGCAGGTTCATCCCTGTATGTAGGTAACTCTCCTGTTTTGCTCCTCTCCCTATTCTCCTCACCTTGCTGGGCACTGGTGACATTTTTGCCATACTCTCCATCAAGGTCAGTGCCTAAAGGATAAAGACTAGCAATAAATATTAAATGATGTAACGTGCATTTTAATTTGTCTAATATGTGAATACCTGAATTATCACTTCAGATTTGGCTGTTTCAGTTTTTATTGCCCAGGGTTGGTGCTGACTGTAACAAGATGCTGCTGGAAAGAGCATTGTAAGGTGGAACTCAGATTATATGGGTACAACATCCATAGGTAAAAATGTAGGATTGGGCCCATTATTTTGAAAACTCCATTCGATTCTGCTCAAATTAGAGAAATAGAAACTGATTACAGGAGCTAGAGCTGTAAACAAATCAAAGTGGTCAGACATTAAAAAGAAAAACTGATAAGAAAAGGTGTTTGGGAGTAGATTGGAATACTGTTTATAATCCAGTGGTGAAGCAAATGATAAGTGTTGCTGAATAAAACCAACAGGCTCTTATCGCCTGTCTTGTTTTTTATGCCAAGTAAAAGAACAGGCTTTTGTGTAAGCAGAGTATCATTTTTTCTGCCTCGGACAAAGGCAGGGTGGAGATGGGCTGAAAGGGAGATAGGCTATAATAACATTCAGAAATCACATGCTGAGAGAGTAGAAAAGCTAACAGAAAATGTGATATTCTTATAGTAATCACATCTTGGCACAGATGAGCAGAAAAGGCCACTTTAGGCTTGTAAGAGTTGTACGACTCAGGGTACCGGAATTTCCCCTTCCTTGCTTTATTAGACTCCCTTCTCTCCAATGCCAGATGAGGAGAAAGCAGGGCTAGGATGCACCAATGAGGGCTATGGTGATTTTCCCCACTTTTTTTTTCCCCGTTCAGTCACGGTTTGTTCTCTTTTGAGAGTATAAGTTTTGGGAGTCGAGGTCAGAAGAAAACGAAGCCAAATGAGTGAAGCACTCATGGAAGCTGCCTCTTGCAGGTGCACATCCTGTGAGCCTTCTCTGCTGCACTAGCAGTTGCTTCTTAGCTGATGTGTCTTGGAGGGTCTGGTGGCCAAATAGAACGGGGGGAAATAGCCAAGCTGCTGAGGAAAAGCGCTCTAACCTGGTTATTCCTCTTCAGCAACTTTGAACCAAACTCTGCTCAAAGAGCAGGTAAATATAGTGAGGTGGAAAGCCTTCCTCAGTAGGAAAGCTGTATTTGGACTGTTGTGCTGTGTTGCAAAGACACAAGTGCTGTTATCACACATACTCATCAGTCAAACTCAGACTATACTAAGAGCAGGGAAAGTTGGTGGAATACAAACCTGCTTACAGTGGATTTAGAGCTAAATGATAAACTTGCCTTTGGCAGAATTAAAGAAAAGCTGGAGAGTGCCTGGAGGTAGCAGGGAAAGGCAGTGACGTCTTTGTGACAGGTCTCCTTCCCTGCTTACGTTTGCTACCAAGGCTTAAGTGGGTCTCAGTGTGACATATCAGTTCCTATTCAAGAAGCAGAGCTGGTGGAAGATTTGCCTAAGGGCTTGAATTCAAGAGCCAAGTGTGTTTTTTTATTTTAAGATTTTTAGCTGATCTTCAGCATTAATTCGGTACTGAGGCTCTTCAGGTTGCTGAATCCTTTGAAGGCTGTTTTGTTGCAAAGATACTTTCAGGGAATATTCTCTTTAAGCAGGGGAGGACACAGAGACATTGTCTTTAGCCTGTAACACTTCCTAACTATTTCTCTGCTTTATATCAGTGTCTGTGAGGCACCAGTAGGGCTTTAGAGACTTGGGGTCAGATTTGTAGAAACTCTGGACCGTTTTACATGGGACATCATGTAGGCTCTACTAGACTAGGTAGCAGAGTCTTTCAGAGAGAAAATGTAACTCAAAGGGCACCAGGAATAAAAAGCTCAGAAAAAAGCATTGGAACAGGCTTCCCAGGGAAGTGGTGGAATCATTGTCCCTGGAAGTGTTCAAAAAACATGCAGATGTGGTGCTTCGAGACATGGTTTAGTTGTGGACGACAGTGCTGGGTTAATGATTGGACTTGATGATCTTAGAGGTCTTTTCCAACCTAAATGATTCTATGCCTGTGCTTGGATCCCCCATTGTGCATTTCACAGCATCTTGGCCTGTTCTTCACTCTGTATTCCAAGCCCAAATAAAGTCTGATCAAATCATTAGAGATAAATTTTCCTATTGCAGAGGCATAAACTGATGGCAAGGCCTCAATAGCCAGCGTGCCGAGTTCTCAGTTCTGGTCATGGCGTAGGAGACCTTCAGACAAGCAACAGACAGAACAGGTTCAGGGAGGGTGAGGAGCTGACAATCAACTCCTCTGCTGCAAATCAACAACCAGCAGCATCTGTTTTGTACCCAGGGCACACCTGAGATGGACCTGAGCTGGGGATTGCTGGTGTGGGCAGTGAAATACGGGGAGCTGCTGGCACAGATTGGCATCTCACCTTCCAAAGTACACAGGAAAAAGGAAAAGAAAGAAGATCACATAAATCACTGTTCTTGTGGGGAACAGCTCCCTGAAATGGGTCTTTAGTCTGTGGGGCTGTAGTGGTGATAAAAGACTAATAGAGATGGATGAACGTAATTGAGTGGTGTGAAAGGGAGGGGATGAGATGAAATGAAAGTGAAATGAAACAGGAAATGAAGAGGAATGGCAAGTGGGAGGAAGAAATTGCATATTCCCCTGAGCAATATTTTAGGTTACGGGTAGTTTGCTTCATTCTTAGGTGGGCCTCAAGCCCTCATTTCTAACTGAATCAAGAAGTCATCTGAGAAATAAAACTGATGAGAAATAATGGGAAGCAGGTCACTAGCCTGGTGCTGAAACATGTATTTTGTTTCTGGTTGTACAAATTTGATCATATTGCTGCATGATGGGAAAACAAAAATAATCCAACCATGAGTGTTAGATGAAAAGGTGTCTTATCCAGGCCTGTCATGTGGGAAGGATCTCTGCACACTTCTGAGCTGCACACAGGAATTAGAAGTACATGCCAAGCAATAGCAAAAGGTTTAGCCAAATGTGTCCACAAAAGAATATGTTAAAAATAATTTTTTTCCCCATGACTTAGTTGTACTGCATAGTATCCTCTCCCCTGGTAATGCTGCTCACATTTTCAGGTGAGATCAAGATATTTGTCCTCCTTGTTGGTTAGTTCAGGCATTTTTCTGGTGGAAGGGAAAATGTGCTTTCTCTGCTCAAAGTCAACTTTTACATGAAAATCATCCTCTCAGTTGGATATCTCTGAGCAGTCGTGACCTCCAGAAGAAGAACTGTTGGCCACATGTGTTTCTCAGCCTGTCAGGGTTAAGCACAGCAGTTTTGGTGCCTTTTTCCATCTCTGCTTTCATCTGAAAGGCTCAAAGTAGCTTCTACTATGGAGTCATGAAACCAAACTAAGGCAGGACTGTGTCCCTGTGGGAGCAAAAGATGTTGGAGCAGATCTAGTGGTTGTCTTCCAAGCATCAGTGGTTTGAAAATCTCAGCTGAAGGGAGATACACAAGCTCTGATCAGTTGGTGCTTGCAGATGATTGTCCACACTTGACTGCGTGCCCCCTAATTCTGCTTTCTGTGACTCGAGCTCAAAGCTAGGGTTTGCTCTCAGTGAAATTTCACTGATGTGAATTGCAGATGAACCATCCTCAGCCATGACCTAAAATCCAGGAGTCCTCAGTTCTATCGCTGGCTCTGCTGCAGATTTTTAGCATCACCTTGGGCAGGTCTCAGGTCTTATGAGTTTCAGTTTCCTGCCTGGAAAGCAGAGGGTTCAGGTTCTTTCCTCAGAGCAGCGTGGTCTTATAAAGTACAAATATTTGTGAAGTCAAGTGCTTTGTCTGTGTGAGCCTCTTGGAGAAGAAACCATAAATATGTGTCAGGCCTATGATCTGAATTCAAACTGCTGAACTAGAAAAAGTGTTGACAGCCTGAAACCAACTGCCCTATACACACATCTCCTTCTGTCTACCTGAAAGATTATTTGTGGAATGTGTTTCTATTTTTCTCTGACAAAAAATAGAATACCAAGCAAAGAAGCATGACCCATTTCTTTGTCAGGCAAGCTCTACACCCTGCTTACTGGGATGTGACTGAGGTATTGATAAAAGAGAAGCTCATTTTAGGCCACAATATTCATCCTGCCCTTGAAGAAGAAACAAAGCCTGCCGCCTTCAGAAGAAATGGATGTGCTTTCCAAGCCAAAGTATGTATACCTCCTCCACAACTTCTCTATGATCTGTAATTATATTTGGGCCATACAGTGAAACAGGTAAGTGGCAAATGAGGGGAGTTAGGAATGTAACTAATCATTCTATAATAGGAAAACACACAGGCAATACACCACTGACAGTATCTGCAAACTCTGCTAATAGTCAATCAATAGGTCTGATAAGAGCATCACTCATAATGAACTACATCTCCTTCAGTAATTTTTCATGGTCCTTTCTCTGTGTAATGCTAAGTCTGGGTGCACGTTGTGCTGTTCATGATGTCAGCCATAGGAGTGGACATTCTTCATCAGAATTCTTTTTTAAAATATATAGCATGTAGCATATTCAAACCAATATCAAGTCATACCACACTGAGCTCTTTATTACCAGAAATTTTTGGACAGAAGCACATAATCTAGATTTTCTGAATTAATAGGCAGATGGTAGCTACTTTTTCTTTTTTCAGTATTTTTTTTCCAACTTGTACATTTTAGATTTACATAACTTGATTTCACACATCTGAAGAAACACTGACATTAATCTAAATTTATCTTTGATGCATTTGCAAATATTCTTTTTTTTAAAATTTCCTGACATATCTCTGTCTAGACTTCTGCCAGAAAGCAGGAACTTTAATTTTCTCCTCTGTTGACATAAATACCTTTTAACATTATGCAGAGGATGGCGTGACTGTCACTTTCCCATGAGGAGGTGGGGACCATTGACTCCACCACTGAAACACATCTGCCTTCCATCGGCCAAGATAAGTAGCTCTGACATCTTCCTGCTACACCCTGTGCCACTGTGCATATCCCTGAAATACAGAATCTTTGTGACCCTAGGCTGGTTGAATTTTTTCTTTATTATTGTTTTCAATTTGGTTCCCTGGAACAATGAAGGTTAGTTGCATTCGACTCTTAATTTGACTTCACGTTCTATTAGTCATTATTTTTGCAAAGGCCTTAATTCCCCTCTAAAACATTTTAATTAAAACAGCAATTTCTCAGTGCTGAACTTCACGAGCAGATTTTGCAGCAACTTCAAAGAGACGCAGATGTTTACTGAATTTGGTGTGGTGATATTTGAGGCTGCCTACTGGCAAAGAAAAATTCATAAACATCTCTAAGAAACTTTCCTGTGGTAATGACAACATTTCCTTCTTATATTTTAGCAAGTCTAATATTTCCCAATCTCAACAGGCATGTTTCATAGGCACAGCATAAGCACAGTTATCTGCTCACAGAATGAGCCATGTCAGATGCTCTGCTGTGGGGCAAATACCTCCCAGTGGTGATGCCTCAGCCCTTGGCAAAGAGTACAAGAGGCCATACATTAAATTGTTTGTGGGGCTCCTCCTACGGAGTATCAATAGACTGGGAATAAAGAAACCAAAGTTCAATTTCTGCTTGATTTTTCACAGCTCTCCAATGTGATTATGAGTGACCATTTAGCTTTGTGTGCCTCAGTTCCAACTGGTAAAGAGCTGATAACATATCCTGGCTTTGAATGGACTTACCTGTCTATCTCCTAGAGCACCAAGGGGTGCTTGAGAGGGTTTTTAAAGTGCTGTTTGAGTAAAATTCAGAAATGCTAAAGATTTGTTTAGGAGGAGTTTCTCCTTGCTTGTGTCAGGTGAGCTGGGAGCTGGCATGGTGATCCCATTTGGGGGTGACCAGGCAGGCAGTGTTCCTTTCTGAATTGGAATGATGGTTCTAGGGACATGGCCATGGCATACCACATCTAAAACATGACCAGAGTCCAGGTATCTTCTGTGGTTTGGACAGGTGGCTGTCACCAGAAAATACCTGGCCTGCCCAGCTGGGCCATCAGGGATGTGGTCTCCACGTGCAAGGACCTACAGCTAGTGGTGAGGCTCCTGCTCCTTTCTGTGCACGGAAGAACCACAGAATCCTTAAGGCTGGAAATGACCTCTGAAACCATCAAGTCCAACCATTAACCTGGCATTGCCATCTTCCCCATTAAACCATGTCCCCAAGTGCCACACTGAGATGTTTTTTGGATGCTTCCTGGGATGGTGATTCCAACACCTCCCTGGGCAGTCTGTTTCTTCCCTGGATACTCTTCACTCATATTTTTGAAGGCGAGGTAATAGAAGTACTTGGAAACAGCTTATCCGTTTCCACTGTAAGCATCAGGCAAAGACCAGCATGGAAAGCCAGCATGGAATATGGCGTGACATGTCATGTAGCTGCTTCAATCTACAGCGTAATTACAGTGACAATTTCTGCCTCTTGATGCATCAGGATTTAAGTGGTTACCCTGAAGGAGAAAGAAAGTCAGTGGGAGAATTTCAACCAAATCTAGGCTGGGAAGTGCAGCACTTCCTTTGCATTGGATTAAAAGTGATCAGCATGGCCAAAGGGGTCCTGTGAGAGACAGGTAAGCAGGCTGAAAGGAAATTGGAAATATTAAAGAAATGAAGCTGGACTGGACAGAACTAGTTTTGCAATTCCCCGTTCCTCTTTGATTTGGTAGCATTAGGTGGACGGAAGGGTAGATTGCCCAGACTTATGCGTGACAGCAAGACACTTTTCCACACCAATAAACCCCCTGAAATTAATTGGACTGCTCACAGAAGTGCCTGGGAATGTGAACTGGGCTCGCACATTTCAGCCCTCAGATCTGATCTTTCTTCAGCAATGCCAGGGCCAGGTTGCCCAGTGAGCAGCAAGAGCTCAGACCGCTCGCACTGACTGGGTCAATGTCTCTGTGGACACTTCCTTGCTGAGGAGCATCTCAGCTCAGCTGATTTCACCACAGCAAGAAACAGAATAAAAACAAACTGAAGGAAATTATTCTGGAATGAAAGCAAGGATCAGCCACAAGTTTGTGCTTACCACAAACTGGTGTGCATTTGCTGTGCCACGGAATTGCCAACGTGTGTGCTTTTAGCTGGTGGCAAATGATCTCAATGAGAATTAGCCTGGCCTGCAATGAGGGAAACTTAAATTTAGGTAGTTCTCCCATGTATGCTGTGGGATGAGAGCATGGGGATGTGCCTGAGCATTTGGGGTGTTCACAGAGACATTTGCTTAAGCTGAAGTGCTCGTTCACCACCTGGAAATGGGCTCCTGGAAAACCAAACTGTGTGTAAAATTCCCCTCAGGTGGTGGTCTGGAAAGAAACAGCTTTGTTGTTGTTTCAAAGAATTAGTGAGCCAACAACGCAAAGCTCTGGAGGTGGTTACTGGGTTTTTACTGGAGTCTCTACGAGCTATACAAAGTCTGAAGACATTGTACGTACAGTACATCTTTAATAAGAAGGGAGCTCACAGTCTACCAAACTCTGCCAAATAAAC
Organism: Atrichornis clamosus; assembly: GCA_013400975.1. Lineage (NCBI taxonomy): Eukaryota > Metazoa > Chordata > Aves > Passeriformes > Menuridae > Atrichornis > Atrichornis clamosus. The sequence continues at coordinate 544,889 of WBMZ01009535.1, read as the reverse complement.
TTTTAATACATACTGTACTTCACTCAGTAGTTGTCCATCTCTTCTTCATGGAATATCTAACAGCTCTAAAAATATTTTCTTGGAGGAGGATAGAATTATCATTGTTATATATCAATCAAGTATGGTTAATGAAGCAAAGCCAGCATGCTAGTATTGCACAAGGGGAAAAGCCTCCAGAACACAAAGTGGAACAACAAATGCCCTCAAAACTCTGCCAAAGGGAACAGGAAGCTCTGGATGCTGCATCGGTAGGATTCGTGTAGCTCTTAGGCGTCCTTGTACCGCAGCAGGTTTGCTTTGCCTCTTCACTACCACATTTCTCTCTCAAACTGGTAGGGAACTTCCAGACCGTTGCAAAAAAGGAAAAAAAAAATTACAGCAGCTGCAGCAAAGTGTGGTACTATTCAATTTCTTGAAGAGTGAGGCTTTTATTTCAAAATATCATATATTAATATATATATATTTCTATATATATATACTTTAACTGGTATAAAGTAAATTGTAGATCCAAACTTATACTGTTGTTTGTACTTCGCAATCTTGGAAACTTTACCAAAGGAACCACTTTCTTCATTTTTTTATTTTCAGCTGTCAAAAATCAGGGGCATTATCTCCACCGAATCCTTTCTTTCACACAGTAAAGCCACTGTTGTTTTCTGGTAAACAGTCAAAGTGCAAATAAGAAATCCATTTGGCTTGTAAATGCTGAGATGGTTTTAAACTTTCAATACTTTGTCCTCATAAATCAGCAGGGCTTTCACTGTCTCCGTGCGGACGCGGGCGCTCTGTTAAGTCCTTGGGTGGATCTGCAGTGAGACAATGTGAGAGTCAGTTATTCATAAGACGTGCTTTTTTTAATATATTTTTTTAGAAAAGAAAGACCCAGGCTCCGTGGCAAATAGCTGAGTGATATAGCTGAGTTTAAATGCAATACTGGAGGGTTGGTTGTCTTTTCCCTTAGGGCTGCAGGAGTGTAAAAATATGCAAGAGACAGACCCTGAGCAAGCTCCCGCCTCTGCCTTGGGGAGGTGCTGGATGTGCATTAACCACCTGGGCTGGTGGTGCTGAGATCACAGAATGTCTTGGTTTGGAAGCGACCTTAAAAATCACCTCGTTCCAACGCCCCTGCCAAGGGCAGGGAGTTAAACTGAATTAAAACCAGTTCAAACCAGATTAAACTGGTCAAATCAGGATAAAACCAGTTGAAATCAGTCAGGGTAAAAACAGTCGAAATCAGTTCAAAACATTTCAAACCAGATTAAACACTGAAAACAGTTCAAACCAGTTCAAACAGGTCAGAACCAGTTCAGAAGGGTCAAAACTCATACAAACTGGTTGAAACGGGTTAAACCAGATCAAACTGGGCTATAACACAAGGCACAGGCTGTGAAGCTGGAGAGGTGCTTTGAGCTGAGCTGCTCTGCCCATCCCAGGTGCTCAACGCTTTGATGCTCAACACTTTAATTTCCATCCTCCAGAATATCAGCGGCATCCAGCCCGAGATGCAGCTTTTCTATTTCCCCTGGTGCCAGTTGCTGTGCTGAACTGTGATGTGACCTCCAGACAGTCCTAGTACAGCTCCAAGGGCCCCACATTTTCAAGAAAACCATTGAAAGTTCTGTTCTTAAATAAATTAAAAAAAAAAAAAAGGTGTGACTAGGGATTAAAAAAACATTGAAACAGCTCCAGAAACTGAATGACAAAATGATTTCTTTCCAGTGTTTGTCACCTGCCTGACCATCAATAGAAAACAAATTGATTTAAGGAAGCTGTGAGCTTTATAACTTTGTCTTTTAAAAACTTAATTACTGAGCTATGCTGAAGGGCTGAGCACAGAAATAAGTGCATGAAAAGGAAGGAATGGAGGATGTGCTGACAAAGGCTTCACTGGGTCTGTGGTCCACCTCCTTCTGACACTAATCAGTACTAATCACATCTGAGAACCCACCGTGAGGTTATACACTACACGTGGATTGTGTATATACATATTCATAAATATATATACATACACACATGCTTGTCTGTGAGTTACTGTGGGCCTGGAAGACTGGACTAATGGGTATCTTAATCCTGAGAGTCACAGATGTGAATGTTTTCCTTGTCAGGACCGCAGCTGCCTAACACAAATGTACTTAGTGTAAGGAAAAGCCTTCATTACAACAGTTTGCAGTCTACAGCCTGTGGAGACTTGCTGTAGCTTTCTGGCTAATCACCACAGAGATAACGGGGATGCTGACTGATTTGTCTTGTTTCTTCTGCTTTCTTAACTTCCTTAACTACCTAAATTGGACACACATGGCCCAGTCTTGGGACCTGGATTGCGGTCAGTACAGATCACATTGTGATTTCGTTCTCTGCTGCCATCTGAAATGGCAAAGCAATGACAAAAAAAAAGAACAAATGCCCGTTTCAGGATCTGATTGCTTCCATTATTTCATATTTATGTTGCTAGACTTGACGCAGTGGTACGGATTCGAGCAAAGTTTCAGGGATTAAGAAGAAGAATTTTTACTTAGAAAATGCAGGAGACAGTTGCTCAGCGCATCATGTCATGCTGCCTTTGTCAACTGGGTTCTGTAATGATATTTTAAAGCAACAAAGCAAAATTCTACTGGAAGCAGCACCATAAGGTACTCCCCTCACAAGCTAATTAAAATAACTCCTGTGGGTAAATGAAGAAATATTTTTTCAGTTATGAGCACTCACTCTGCAAGTATTTAATTTAAATGAAATATAATAATGCATACTGAATAGATTGGACCATACATCTGCATATTAATGAAGCTGCTAAATTTCTAGCAATCACTTCTATTGCCTAAAACTAGTTTATATGATGAGGACTGGGGTAGTTAAGAGAAGGACAGTTTCACTGAAAAAAGAAAATGCAACTCCTAAATTATATAACTTGTAGACAGACTGCAGAAGGACTGAATTATTGTGTAAGACTCTTCATGTTTCTTCTTAGTTCTCCTGCATCACTTTCTTCCATTTTAATTCACCAATTCAGTGAGAAAAATGTTGCCTCCCTGGAAAGGACATGCAGTGAGTTTGTGGTTTGGGGTTTTTCAGTTGCACTGCAGGGCACATGCGTTAGGAAACAACCTTCCAGTGGTGCTGCAGCGGGAAGAGATCAGCTGTGGGCACAGAGTGATTTGCAGCAACATCACTGCAGGAAGAAACTGAGTCGAGAAATCCCACTTCCCTTCATCCCTCCTCCTTTACTCTGAGAGGTGACAAAGAGACGACATGGATCCTGGGTTTGGGGATCTTACTGCCGTCTGCAAGAAAAACCTCCTAAGTCAGTAGGTCCCCTAAGAATTTAATGTGTTGGTGTGACTGGCTGTGTCAGAAGGCACTGCTCCAGAAATTGGGGTTGAAATAGAAATCATTCATCCTGGGCTAGATCATATGGAGGGAAAGAAAAGAATTCAGAGGGAACGGGGATCAGTTAGGGTAAAATCTCCTCCTTCAACAAAAGGCTTAGAAGACATAAAAAGTTGCTAGAGTTAGGATCGGAGAAAAAGGAAGAAGTCAGGAAATCACGGCACTAAGCTGATCCACCTTCCTGTGAATTAGCAGCTGGGTGTGAGTATGTAGAATTTCTTAACGAACATGGAAAAATTTCTCGAAAATTTGCTGGTTTTCATTTAGCAGGTTTCAAAAGCTATTTTCCAATTCACAGAAAATGAAAATTTGTATACTTATAAAAATATTTTGAGTTGACCACCATGTAATTTTCTTGGAAAAAAAAAATCAATTGTGGTATGAAAATAAGTTAATTTAAATGGTTGAATACAGGCATATGTGGCATTTTAAGGCAATGCTTGTGAAACCGTTGCACAATGCAAAAAAGAAAAGCTAGACTCTGTTTCTGAAAAACATTTTTCTTTCCAAGGTAGTCTCATAGTGGGAGTTTAGGCAGCTCATTCACACAGTGTCTTTGCAGACCTATCTCTGCCTTTTCCTGGCACTGTGTGGTGAAAGCTGTCCTCACCTGCTGGCCTGTGTCACCTGGACCTGCAGCATCTCAAGAGCATCACTGTTGGGTTCTGTGGGGTGAGAGCTGCTCTGCAGTGAGACCTGAAGTGCAAACAGTGAGTTGAGTCCTCTGCTACAAAGCACTTGTACAGCTGCTAATACAGATGTGGCCTGGAACAGCCAAGGAGTGGGTGCAGGATCCAGCAGACCCCTTCGAGCTAATATTCTTCCCTTCAGCCACCAGAAAGGGACTCAGTGATGTGCATTAGGGCTTTTTTTTTTTGAGGTGACAGTGTCTGTAAGAAAGTGACCCGGCAATTCAGCAGCTCCAACCTACTGGGTACCAAGCCTGGACCCAGCTGACCAGCCTGATCCATCCGAATTTTCACCAAATTATAGCCAGAAGCACTGGGTGATCATGACAGTGGTCTTTAAGTTTTTTACAGCAGACATGACAATGGAAAAGACACGGGTGAGCAATCATTAGTGATTCCCTTCCCTGTTACGAGCTCCTGGGCATAGACAGAAAGACTTACTCTGGTGGTCTTGATTTTATTGCCAGTCGCACACATCCATCCAGAATTATCAGGCAATGTCTTACATTCCTCTCCTTCTAGGCAGGGCTCCATCTCACACCACCACTTCCCAATCACTATAGAAGCTAAAAGAGAAAAGACAGTGTTCACAACTCTGCTACAACGAACAAGTCTAATTAAATAATACCTCAAGGGTTTAACACTGCAGTTAAAAGGCAGAGTGTCCCTTCAACTGAAGTTTAGTTGTAAGGATTTCGCGTTTAATTACTTGTTTGGCATCCTGTCTCGCCTAAGACAGTGCAGTGCTTGCCACAGCCTCCTCACACGGGAGCTCTTGTCTGCTCCCTGTGGCTGCAGGGGATGCTGTGAGGGCAGCAATACTGCTGCAGACCAAAGGACCATCCAGCACAACAGCCCAACTCCCTGCGTGCCAATCTGATCTTTATGGACGTGTACAAGAACAAGGCAAGTCTGGAGAGATTTTCCTCAGAATATTCTCCAGGTCTTCAGGACCTGCAGCTCAGCGTACTCCAGATAAAACTGTGACTGCTTTGCATTCAGTACCTGAAGCTGGCTGTTTTTTAAACACAAATCTGTCCAGAATTTTTTGAACTCTTGGAGACTTTTAGCTTTCCCAGTATCGCATCACAGGCAGTGTCACAACTAGAAATAGAGGGTAAGGTAACGCTGAACAGCAGCAGCAGTTGTTTGTTGAAACACGATTATGAATTTTACAAAAAACATATTATCACTAGCAGTAACTTTTAATTTCCAAATATTTGACATTGTAAATAATGACAGTTTGAACCCTGTTGTTTGAATTTAATTGGTACTTATGTTTACAACCTTGAGTGTACCTTAATGAAGTCTCTTGCCTGGGAATTGGTATCTGCCTATATCCTTAACTGTATCTTAATGACATTTTTTGTCTGGGGATTTTGATAAACTTTAGCTAACCTTGCAACTGTGACTAGTTGGCACATGAGTGGCTCTTTCTGTGGTTTGCTTTCTCTGGCAAGAATTAATTTCATGGTTGCACTCAGGAAGCCTGTCAAAGCTTTCTGCATAGTCATTCAAAGAGAGATGCTTAACCCATTCCTATCACCCCACATGGCTGCTTCAAGCCCACAAAATACCTTTGAAGCAGCTGACTACTTTATATAGAGCTGTATATACACCAGCTGACTACCATTCAGCTCTGGAAAATGCCCTGTTGTGCATACCTTTATTTAAGGACATTACAGAGCTTATCATTAAACTCTTGAATATAGAAGTGAATAGAATAGTTCAGTCTGAGGGTCCCTACAACGTTCATACAGCTCTCAGTGTTGTCTTTCCTGGTTCTGCCCCCAGCTTATATCTGATTTTGATCATGCAATATATCATTTCTCTGCATATACAAGACATGAAAAAATCCCTTTACACCTGTGCTTGCAAAGCAGTTTAATGATGCTATTCACACACCTTTTCCAGAAGGGTATAATTAATGCTGCTAACAGTAGAAAAAAGAGATATCTCTCTTTGCTATGCATAAAAAGGCAAGGGGGCTGAATCTGTGCTCTAATAATGGATTGTGTAGTGGGCAAACTGAAAAACCACATCCTGCTGAATACTGGCCTTCACAGCAATCATCAGAGCAGAGCATCCTCAGGATGCGTGAGAAGAATCCTGTGACATGGAATCAAAAGTGACGATCACAATTATTTACTAGTAGCAGTGCTGTAGTATTGAGGAACAGAGAAGGATCCTACAGGGTGAGGTGCTAAAACCCACAAACCTGAACGCCCTGGCCTAGGGAGTTTACACTGTAAAACAGAGATATGAGATGAATACAGACTGAGAGGCAGCAGGGAGAAGCAATGCTGTTCACAGCAATTAAAATGATCTCACTACTTATTGATGCTGTTAAATACAGCCCAAGTGCTCAGATCTCGACCTTGAAAAATAATCACATGCAAAGTCAGTGCTGAACCTTAATGGCAACCGATTCATGTAATGGTGTGCAGGTTTTAGTACATACACATATATGTATTTATTAATTAATGGTCACAGTGCAGTTGCAACCAAGTGTCCACCAATTAATACCCTCACCTGAAGACCAGACTCTTTTTAAAATGGGGGAAATTAAGGTCATTTGCAGATGAAAGGCTCCCCTTTGTCTCTAATGTAAGTAGACAAAATCCTTTGTAAGTCTGAAGCACTACAAAGCTCACTGAGGTGTAATCCTCAGCCCCACACCGTGGCAGGGGCATCCAAAACCCAAAGCAAATTGCTTTCTTTGAATCTTGTGTTTATAGGTTTTCTCTTCTAATAAGAGCTTTTTAATGTTTAGGACCAGTCATCCTTCTTGGGCACGGCTGATCCTTTGAATTCCACTTAATTTCAAAGTTTTACACCTCCAGCTCTGTTCAAAGAGGGAGGAAAAAGCTTTAAAATGAATCACAGTTTGCAGCATTTGAGATTGGGTCCACCTGGACGAGGAGGGGGGAAACCTTCCCCAGGGAATGTGGTGCAGCCTCTCTGTGTTTAGGTTATGGCACTGAGCTGAAGCAGTCGTGTGAGACAGGGAGTTGCTGAAGTTAAGATGCTTCCCCTCAGGGTGGTTTGCATCCAAGGATCCCAAGGAACCTGAGCTTCTCAGTGACCTGAACCACTGATGCAGGGTGAGAATTACAGAGTCCCGTTAATCACCAGGCAGCAGAGGCTGTGAGTGCTCACACCATGCTGGATTTGACACCTGTAACGTTTTGGAGTGGTTCTCATCGTGTTCTTCTCCCTGTCTGGGGAACACACGAAGCACGGAGTTTCTTCATGCAAGGCTGAACTGACTGAGAGATTCCTCTGCCATGGGGAAAGGAAAAATGTGTGGTATTGAAGTGCCTTGGCTACTCCTGCTTTGCTTTTGTTTTGTTTTAGTGGGCTTTTTCCCCCCCAGTCTCCTTCTAGGTTAAATAAGGGATTGCTTATATCTGAGCTCTTTTCAAGAAAAAGCCTCTTTTATATGAATATTAAACTCTAAACATGTCACCAATGGAACTGGGGAGAAAAGCAATTTTCTTCAGAAAATTGTCGAGATTTCTTTTCCAGAACAATTCACACTGTTTTTTAAAATCTTTGCAAAACCATAGAATAGTTTTGATCAAAATATTTAACTCTTGATGTATTTAATCTGCATGGATTAACACAAAAAAAGCAACTGATTGCGATGGCATTTGCTAATCTTGTGCACCAGAGAAATAAACTACAGATAAGAAATCTGGAGATCAGATAGAATATAGGGAAAAAGCAATAGAACAGCTTATATTTTCAAGTGTTTACACAATTCTGTTGCATTTTAAAATACATTTTTTTCCCAAACTTAATGCCCAAAGCCTTAGGTGGCTGCAGGGAACTGCTGGTTTAGGTTGGAGTCAGCGGGCTTCAGCCTTCAAAGTTCAGGAGAAGCTTTGGAGGTTGTGCAAGGGTAGTGACCGTGCTCTGACTTGCTCCTGTGCATCATCTGGAGCACAAAGGTTTGGCGCACAAAGGCAGCTGGCTGGGGGAATTCTCCCCTTGAATTTACGTAACAAAGTGTTCTATCAAGGGACAGCATAAAGGCACTGAACACCTCCAGATATCTACACCTGGAAGGTCAAATCAACAAAGAAACACTAAACGTTCCATCATCTTCCTCTTGAATCATACAAAATCTGGAAAAAATACACAATCCTTTCGATTAAAGCTGCCTGTTGAAACTCCTTATTATGTTTCACGTTTCTCGGTGGTCAAGTTCTTGCATTAAACTGAAGCTACTCAGTTTGTTCAGAGCCCTCTTAGAGGTGATTAACAGGACATGGACACAGAAAATGTGCACACACAGCCCAGCGACTCACAGGCACTTGCTTCTGTCATGTTTGCTACTCCTGTTCGTAGAGAAAATGCAAGGATTTTTTCTTTTTGCAGATAAAATTCTTCTTTAACTTTTCTGCATTTGTATTTAGGAAATTGCTTGAGCAATATGACAAACTCTATATGGCAATAAGTATAAAGACATTATATTTAACAGTGTAACAATAAGACCATCCTCACAGCATAATAGATAACTTTAATTCATGTTTATGGAAAACCTTGAAATATGAAAACAGAGCAAAGTATCATCATGCATTTTTCAACAGTTTAGAGGGAACATGCTATGTATTAAAATGTTCCAAGATTGCTTCTGCAGTTGCCATTATAAAGCCACAGCAGCTCTCTTTCTGCCTGTGATAAAGTGTACACATTTTGTTTATATAGAAATAGAATACAAAGGAATAGAGATATTAGATTGTGGTTCCTCCTGATCACAGGTATCACGTTACTGCAAGGAATTAGAAGCAGAGTTCATTTTCAAAACCAGGATAATGCTCATTGCAGGATGGGAAAGTTTTCACTGTAAGCATAGAGCATTCCATTTTAATCTAGTTTCCACCAGTGAACATTGATATAAATAAAATTTAAATAGAGAACACATTTCACAGATGTCAGAAGTGAAAAAGACTTTGTCAGCTTAATGAAAAGATGTCAATTTTCTCCACTTTATTCAATATATTGTGAGTCATTTTCTAAATGGGTTAGATTAAAGGACTCCCTGTGAGAGATCCTTGAGCTGATGGAGAATTTGGCAATAGCAATAGCACAGAGGTGGGTAAAATCTTTCAGGTAGGTTTTGGTTTGGTTTTTTTTAAAAGGATATAAACTAGAATGGGAGAAACTGTAACCCTGTGCTCACCTATTCCTTATAAAACAAACTCTCAGAGAATTGAATGAGACATGTAGTTTCTCTTAGTTTATTGGGATGTCATGGGGAGCGGAATGAATTACAGGGGTGGGAACACACTTTCTGGGAGGATGAGAAAAGTGGACTTAAAGAAAGTGTCGTATGAAGGGTTATGTATTTCATAAACAGACTGAGATGGAAGCCACTCTGGGAGCTGTAAAGCAGCAATCTGATAAGTTAAAGAACAGAAATCCGAAACAAAAGATTTCAGGTTGAATATTGCTATCTAGGAGAAATGCAGGATGTTTCCCACAGGGAGTCCAAACTATCAAACTCTCTGCTTTAATTCAATCTTACTCAATTTTAGAAGTATCAATCTAATGCTCCTGCAGTGCAATGCTTCTCAGACTTTGATAGCAGACCTCTCATAGCTCTGGGAAAATGGACATTTAAAATACAAGCACAGTACAATCAGTTTGGCAAGTGGTGTCTCATATCCCTAATTGCCTCAAATTCAGTCTTGCTGAGTTAATTTAATATTTTTTAATTGTAGTAAACATTAAAAAGACATCAGCATACTAAACTTGGGGGTTTTTGTGTGCTCTTATGTTTGCAATATTCTCCAGGTATTTTAAACAATATTTCATTAATTCACTCTCAGAGACTTGAAAGAATTGAAGATTTTTAATTTTTCCCATTCAGAATTCTTGATTCTTCATTGCAATATATTCAAGCAGCTGAAGCAGGGCATTTTTAATAGTGTACTACGTGTCTGAACAACACTGTGGGCTGCACCATTAAATATGAAAGGGCAGATTAGATGCAAAGAATCCATGAACAATTTCCTTTTAAGATCTGCATAAACCAGCAAAAAAGGGTGCTAATTCAACAGCATGAGAAGACTCACTGGTGAAAAACCACTTACACTGCCATTTCCTAGCAGTAGACATACTGTTAGGTAAATTAGGAAAAACAACATAAACATGTTGTGTACTTTCCTCGGTAACAATATGACTAATAGAGGTGGTGTTGGCTAATGGCCTGAGAAGCAGAAACTCCCAAGGCTTGTTTAATCCCAGCTCTGCTTCTCACTTTCTCTATTACTACAGGTAAATCATCTCCTTGCTCTACCAGTTTTCCATTTGCAATTTTGTTTACTTAAGAGGATGAGTAATTCTTGCCGTGTTTCCTTGTATGTTCCCCTCTATCTGACCTGCTGAACTTGAACACTGAATTGCAGGAGTTTGGGACTGATGTTTTGTCTGCATTTGTACAACTTGAAAAATGGTGTCTGGGACAGTCCGGGTTTCCTAGGTACTATGAAAATAAATTGTAACATTAAAATTATGTGAAGTGCTGCCAGAAGGTCTTTAAGCACATTCCTGCCTTTGAGCTGGATAGAGTCTCTTAAAGAGCACATTTCGCACAAAACAGCTTAAATTTTGCCAAGGAAATTCTAGCCCTCAGTGCTGTTCAGCTTGGGAGCGTCAAATTCTGTGGCTTTTGTTATTTTTCCATGTCCCTTTCTTTGCACCTTTGGAAACAAATGCTGCTTAGACATCTGGCTGAGGGGCATCTGCAGCTGAAGCAGGACCACGATTCCTCATGGGCAGCACCTTCATGGTGAGTGAATCTGCATCTTCGCTTCCGTGAGCCCATTGACAGTGACAGTCCTCAGGTCCTCGGAGTGCTTGCAGTGTGTGCCCAGCTGTTCAGAGGTAAAACACTCTGCTTTGTTATCTAGGTACACAGATAAAGCATCCAGATTTTTGGGAGAACTGTAGAATTTGCATAACCGTGTTCTGAGTCAGGGAGCTCTCAGCAGCAACGTGTAGGACAAGGAAAAGCGATCAAAATTTTTCCTGGCCCCTCACGGTTCAACTTGTGAGATCCTTCCAAAGTCTCAGGTTTTAGGTAATACAAAAATGAAGCCAGCAGAAGGTGTCAGGCTTGGGGACCCGTTGTGGCACTCCTTCCCTGAGACGCCAGCAGGTCCCAGGCCAGTGATGCTGGCAGCTGGCTCTCAAGCCCCTTCTCATTTGGTAATGCTGTACCCAAAAGGTGTGGGCTTTTTTAAGGTGTAATTATTCCACTGAGCTCAGGCATGACCAAAGCTTGACATTTTGTCTCTGAAAGTCATGGATCATAGTTGATATTCTAACAGAACTCTCAGCACATTATCTGTCAGGAAACTTGATTTCTGCAATGAAAGGCAGAGCGAGCCTCGACAAAGCAGATTTTTGCAGATATCTGTGGCAGAGAGAGAGGACATGAAATGATAAAATAAATCACGTATGGCAAACTTGTCTCCCCAAAAGTGCACAGTGTATTCTATGACCTTCCAGAGTGCTAGGACACAGTCTTTTTATTTTTTCTTGGAATTTCCAGAATTCATGCACAGCAGCATATATCTAAAGGCAAGCATCACACTGCCACCTTTATGTATAGTTTTTTGTGTGTGAGTTTATGGGTGTTCGACACAACCTCTCTGCAAAGACAGTGGGTCATTGGAGAGCAACCTGCTGACACTAATGAGTGCTAATGAGACTAATGAGAACATGAAATGCAACATTCAGGGAGCTGATGTGAATGCAGGTGACCAAGGACCCCCTCCCAGCCTGTCTAGGGACAATTGATATTTTGTAGGTTAGGGAGACCCATTGCTGTAATTTATTACTGAATTTGGAACTGAATCCACCCCTCCCTGCAGAACAAAGCTGAGAGCAGGCTGCTGAAATATTTGTGCAATGGAGCAGTGTTATTGACACCCTATTTGAATGGCTTCAGATAACCTAGTGAAAGCTTAATCTTATTGTTATATATTTAATGAAATGCCAATGAAATGCAGCATAATTATGCATTTTTGGAAAGACAATAGGAAGCTACTTATAAATATTCACAGACATGTTTCAGACCAGGGTTGAGGACTGGTGTGCCATCAAAGAAGAAGTATATCTCCATGCAGTGTTAATTTTTCATGAATAATAATTCATTAATAAAGTAAATGAATGAGTTGAAATGCAGAGGGAGGAGAGCCAGACTGTGAGGTGAAGTTTAGAGGGGTACACAGAGGTTTGTGGGTGGCCTTGCAATGCTGTTCCTTCAGTGGCTGCTGGGACCCTAAGCCATGAATATACAGAAAGCACCAATCTGTGTTTAGTGTGTGATCCAACAGTTACTGGAGAAACAAGGGAAAAAAAACCCTCAGTTTTTGCAGAATTCAGACCAAACCTGGTGTCTGCAAAAGTTGCCATTTGCTCAAACGTGAATTCCCTGTGCTGTGGGTGTTGGGATTAGGGGTGTGGAAGGGAAAAGCTGCGAGATGGGCTCTGAAGGGTGAAAGTCTATTGTGAAATCTTGGCTGGATGAGGTGTCAGAATCACAGCCTAGCAGCAAGGCACTCTATGAAAGAACACTGGAAATGAATAAATTATATAACTGTAATGCATTTATAAGGCATAACAAAGCATGCATAATATATTGGAGAGTTATCAGTTATGAAATTAAATTCTGGTGTACCACTTGGGTGTAAATTGTGTAGTGTTTCTCTCTTGTTACCAGAGAAACTCATGTTAACAGAGAAAATTCCTGTAAATAAATATAGAGAGAAAATTATTCCATTGAATCCACAGAAGTCAATAGCATATAATGTGATTATGTGTCATGAGTTAATGAAAAACACTTTTTAAAATTTGTATATGTTTTTCCAGTGAAAAATATTTTTTTGGTTTTGTTTTTGAAATGCAAGCTATTGTATTGTCCCTGCTTTCCTCTGTGAAAATTCTAAGTTCTCTGTGCTTTAAAGACTTACAGCTGAAACTCTAAGCTTAGAAAATACTGAAATATGTGGCTGGGGTTCCAAGTGCCTCTGCAATAGTGAGGGCTGTCAGGTGGGTGCCTGCTGCTGGAAAAAGCATGGGAGGGCAGGAAAAGTGAAAAAAGAACTGAAAATACAAAAGAACCTGAGGAGTAAAAGGATGAAAGAGGGAAGGCTTAGATTAGATACTGAGAAGAAATTTATTTCAGTGAGGGTGGGGAGGCCCTGGCACAGGGTGCCCAGAGAAGCTGTGGCTGCCCCATCTCTGGAAGTGTCCAGGGCCAGGTTGGACGGGGCTTGGATCAACCTGGGATAGTGGAAGGTGTCCCTGCTCATGGCAGAGAGTGGAACTGGATGAGTTTTAAGGTCCCTTCCCAACCCAAACCATTCTGTGATTCTACGATTCTATATTTTTCCTAAAGTCTGGATATCAAGGAATTTTTGGAAAAAGAGACTACTAAGAGGTGTGAAGTACGTCAAACCATCTGCTACTCTTCCCTTAAAAAGGATGGAAAGAGGATAATAATCAGAGCTGGAAAATTCCTGAAGGAAAATCCGCCTTAATTTTGAGTTGTTATAAGCACCTAATGACCTAAAAGGGTCCCACCAGTGCAAGTCCCTGCTGGTGTGGTCACACTTTTGTCCAAAACACCCACCAACACAAGCCTTTGTCCTGTCCAGTAGCAGTAAATCTGCCCAACTGCTCCACAGCTGGTGATTAAAACACTTCTCAGCTTCAGCTGAAGTTCATCTGTGCTTGACCTGATGTCTCAACACATTCTTGGTAGGTTCTTTCCCCCCCCGAAATGTCATGCAGCATAACAAAATATGCAAAAATCTATTATCCAATGCACACACATCCAAGCAGAAGCACAGCTGCCTTTTGCACGTGGCTGGTTGATTTTCAGAGTGAAAAGCTGCAGGTCAAAGCCCTGGTGAACACAACCCATGGATGACTCAGGGTGCCCTGGGGAAACCACCACATAATTTGTTTATTCAAACCCCAAAACCCAGACTCAGCCTGCACGGGGTCGGGTGCCCTGTGCTCTCATTGCAGGGGCGATTCCACGTGAAATGAAAATTAAGGGAGGTTTGATTGTCCTGATGATGGTACTCTGAACTTGCACGGTGGTGTTTGCTACTTTATGCACGGTGGCACTGAAAGGCAGAGCCTGCAAATTTCTTGAGGAGGGAGTTTTGTTAACTTGCAGTTATCTCTGCTGGGAAAAGACAGTATGGTCCAAATTCTCGTCCATGCACCGGGAATTGCTGTGGTATAAATAACACACCTATAGAGCACTTAAATCTCCACAGTCCAGAAAAGCACATTTTAAAATCTGTCTGGAGGAAGCTGTTTTCAAAGGTTAAGTTAAATGAGCCAACTGCCACTACACAAGGTAATTACTGATTTATTAGAAGTGTTGTATTCATTGGACTATCTTTGTTCTGTGATGTAAGACAAGTCTAATTTTGTTTCAAAGATTAAAGGAACATTTGTTTTTTGTAAACAAATCCCTGGCTGCTATTACAAATTACATCATGCATAATCTTGACATGATAGATTGGGAGATATTTCAGTGCAGCAATGCCAGTGCAATTGGAACAAGAACTGCGAGACTGAACAAAAATTGATGAATTGAGCACACAATATTTTGTATTTCATCTCATAGCTTAATTACTGCTTCAATATGCATGGAATAAGAGAAGTAACTCAATTACAAAAACTTATCAACAAGACTTACAAACAGTGAAATTCATGTGTGGATATTAAACTGACCTTAACTGACAAGCTTTCCTTTGAAATTATGTTTTCCTTCAGTGCTCATAATGTTTATTTACTCTGAAACCCTTTGGAGAGCTGAGAAGTCTGTTAATGGGCACTTGAAATTTCATGGCCACGTTGATATTGGCACAGCTCATGTCTTTTTGCCTCCATTCAATTTAACTCTGAGTCGTATCCTTTTAAAAGATCAAATTCACTATCATTCACGGTGATTTTTTCCTCTTTTTTACCTTGGAAGGGTCCCTGGATTTCTCTTCTACTAGGTAAGTCTTTGCTACTAATTTATACAATGACCTTACCCTGTTGTCCTTAGAGTGAATTATCCTGAATTTATACAAAGATCATTATTTCCATTGTAATGCAGAGGATGTTCTCTTGAAAAAATAAGTAGGTGGAAGGAGCTGTGGGCCTCAGACTCCAGGTACTCCAGGAATCCTCTGCCCACTCTGGTCAGATGATTCTTTGCTATTCTCATCACTACAAAAAGGAGTTTGTTTTTCACAAACATCTGTCCTTGTTCTGCTTGATCTCATTAATGCTCATATAAAATGAATGTAAGTGGAGCCTGAGCGTGCCCAGTGCAAGTTCTTTTACAAATATGAACATGAATTAGAGTAAAGGGCTTTGCAGAATATGTTCAGCTCTGCCAGCTGAAAAATGTAAGCAAGCAGAAACCCTCCAAAGACAAATAGCTAAACAAAGACACTGGGAATTGCTATAGTTACCAGAAAACCAAACAGAAACTTTTAGATGAAATTTTATCATTTTATAATTCTATAAATTTACAATACTCCCTCCCACACTCCCTTCTTTCCTCCTTTTAAAGCTCTTTAAAACACCACAAGGCTGAAATAGCTGGGTTCTCATTCTAAGCATTCATCTCCAAAAATACTTGATCAATAAGAAAGATAATTGAACAGTGAAACCTCTAATTTTGGGCATTACATTGCAGTCCTCAGACTTCAGATTTCTGATTTTCTGCTTTTGTAGCGATCACCAGTAGCAGAGAAGGTGAATGAACAAGAGAAGCAGGTCAGTGGAAAAGTGTTGGGAAAGCCGTAAAGACTGGATGTGTGCAGCTACTCTGAACCGCCATTGCTCACAGAGCTGAGTCCACCTCTACAAGTGCTTTGGTTTTACCAACCACCCCCTCAGTTCACAGTCTGAGCTTTACAGGAGCAGCATCTCCTGGTCCATCTTGCGTGACCACGAGCTGACTTTACCAAGTTACCAGGAAATCCATATGTCCACCTCAAGAGGCTCCTTGAACACAGAACAATTAAGAAAGAAGCACATGGTGAGGGGGATCATCACCAGACATCTCTTTCTATTTAACCAGTTTAACTACCCATTACCCAAACTCTGCAGAAGCGCTGCTGCCCTGATTGGCACCTGTCATTTAAAATGTGCAATGTCCTTGACAGCCTGACATGACCAGTGCATGGAGAATGGAACTCAAAAGATGGGAATGTCCACAAAGTGACTCTTCAACTTACCAGCCAACACTGCAAACCTGAGAACTCCAACATGGAGCTTTCTTCCATCTGGAGAAAATGAATTTCCAGAAAAGTTTATTTCCAGAGAAGTTTCTGCTATCCTGCTGCTGCTGTCATTTTTTATTTAACTTTATTTTTTCCATTTCCTCTCATATAAGAAATCCCCTTGCACTGCTCAGGTTGATCTGCCATAGACCCTCAGGATTGATATTGTTCCCAGCACCACTTACAGTGTCTGACTTCTCATTCAATCAATCGATCTCTGTGAGTGATTTCTTCTTTCACTTGCTTCAGGCTTCTCCTTAGTACCAATCCTTCCCCTTCTGCTCAGAACTCAGTCACCATTCCCGTGATCCCAAAGTTGAGGCTGGAAACGGATGGCTCCTCCATGAGACACTGAGCACAGGTAATGGAGTGGTCCCATACTCAATTGTGTGTCATATTTAGTACAAACACTCTAAGATACAAATGTTGTTATCTCACTTTGACCTTTAGGAGCTGATTTTTATGTTTTTTGCTGCTATTTAGATGAATTGCTCTTACCCCAGACCTTGTGATGGCGGGCAGCAGAAAAGGCTTTCTTACAAAAGGCAATCTTCAGAGTTCTTTAATTTAGCTTTCAGTGATGGTAGAATATAATGATTTATTATGAGAGCCTTTTGCATGGGCTTCCTCAAATATTTATAAACTCATTTAAATAATTAATACAGGAGTTTTAATAAACTGTTTATATTCACAAAAGGAATGTAATTTGCAGAAAGGACAGTTCAGGTGCTAGGAAACATGGATAGACCACATGAATTAAAAATAATGGCTTGCATCAAAAGTTTGTATGACCTTTTTACAAGTTGTATAATGTTGCTTTCTTAGGGTGAAAAAATGCTTCTATTGATCTGGATAAGCTGTGCACTATACAGGCTATTTTGGGGAGGGAAAAAGAACAACTTTCTATTAACTTGGGGATTGCCAAGATCAAGGTTTATCCAAAGAAACAAAATATAATATGTTAAGTGTGTCAACATCAGTCTCCTTCTCTTCTTTTCCCCTTATTTTTTTCTTTTGAGCAATTGTTGCTACATACAATGTTCACAAAAGAGAAACAAGGCTTTCATTCATTGGGACAAGTTTGCATTCATCACTACAGCAGGTCATTATTTAATCAAGCATAAGGTATCTAAACCAGCCTGTGACCATCCTAATATGGATAATAACAGTAAAATCATATTAACAAAAGCAATTACTTCACAGGAATGCAGCCAGCTAGAGCTTTCCCAGCCTGCCTGGGCACCACTGATTTCCTCTCTCCACCTCTGGAGCTGAGTTGAGCACATGGCTCTTGTGGTATGTCGGATTCCAGCCAGGGTGAGTCTCTCTAGGGCAGTAGCTCTCTCGCCATCTGTTTTCTCCCAAGCATCCTGTTCCAGCAGGATGTGGGGTGTTTAGCTCGAGCTGAGGTGAAGGGCCCCCTGAGCTGAGCTCAGCTGAGCAGGTATCCTGCCACGGCAGGGCTGTAAGGCTGCAGGGAAAAGCTTCCCTGCCAGTGCAGGGCTGGCTCTCTGTCATCCTGAGAAACCAGCCTGAGCTTGACTTCTGCCCTGTGACCTCATAGCACCTAAAAACCCCCCAGTTGTTACCTGCCTACCTACCTTTAGCTGATAAGTAATTGCTGTTGCTGGCCCAAGGCAGGTCTCTCAATATGTGTGTGGGAAAGGCTGCCTTTCATCCTGGTATCATTTATCCTCTTCAAGGTCAGCTTTAAACTTTCCATGACCCACCCGAGTGCAATCTCTTTGTGAAACAGAGGCTCTTGCAGGTCCCTGAGCTCCTCCTGTGCTGAGTCTCCCCTATTCCAGGTGCCATCCCTCTGAGATACCAACTGCTTTCACAGCATCAACTCGAAATCATATCATGAACCCAAACTTTTCACACAGAAATAGGAGGTGGAAAGGGGGTAGACTTCTTTCTCCTTTTTTTTCCCCCCTCACCTCATCTATACAAGCATAAAACCTCCCCGCACCATCACATTTAGAAAGGCAGTCACAGCTATTTCAAACACCAAACAAACCCAAGCTTATCTTGCAACTTCTTCTGCTATCTTAAAGCTCAGGGGTGCTATGTTCTGCAAACACCTCCTCTTTGCACAAAAGCACCAGCAATCTCCAGCTCCAGTCCTGGGGAGAGCACTGGCAACCAAACCAAGGCAGATAGCAGGGAAGGAGAGCAAAGTATGCAAATTTCACTGGGCACACTATAATTACTAATTCATAGCAGAACAGATCACAGTATTTTACGCTTACCCCATGTAATTCAGTCACAGCAGTATTCATTTTACTATTAATTTTAATAGAATAATTACCTTTATAAAGAAGAAAGAAACTACTGTTAGAGGGTCAGATCCTCAGGTGGGGAAGATATGGTGATTTATGCTAGTTTGATGAATTTTGTAATCTCCCTTCTTCCTTCCTTTGAAAGGAATTCAGTAATTGACTAGTTGCCAGACTTACAGAGATAATCTATGCTAAATGAAGCAAAATAAGAAGAAATGGTGAAGCAAGGAAACGCAAACACTTAATGGTAAAATTTACATATCTGCATTTGAATGTTTATGCATGTGGCTGCCTGGCAGACATGCACACACAGACACACACATGTGTCTAAACAGCCAGTTCCCAGTTCATTCCCAACACTGCCTGGCAGGAGAAACAGTTCCCATAGTGACACACTTTGCTGAATTCATAATGTTACATGTCCAGATTCTGCTCTGCAAAACGGCAAAGGGTTTGGGATTCCAAAACCATCCTTTCTGAGTACTAGCAGACAGAAGGGTGTAGAGTAGGAGCTGCATAAATGACCTACAAAATAAGGAACAGACAGCTATATTATTATCTCAAGAGCCCAGACAGATACGCAAACCACTTAAAAATTTTGCTCTTGGTCACCAGAAATTTTTGATAGAAATACTTTATAACCCGCAGCTGTCATAGATCATATATTTTTGAGAATAAGCTTAGACCTGACCTGGCTGCCACTTGCTGCCCTCGCAGCAATTCTATCTTTTCTCCTGTTTTTCCTGACATTTTGGTTTCCTTGTCCTTTTTCGTCCTTTTCCTGGCTCCTGGGAGCAGATCTGCTTTTTGCCCAGAATGGTGTGTCAGAGAGGAGGCAAAAGAAGGTAGAACTGGCCACCAGGAGCTGATGAGAAGCTTCTGCATCAGCCTCTGGCCTTTAGCAACTTCAGCTGCTGTAATTTAGAGACTTCAAGGTGCTGCATTATATTATAATGAATTGCTTTGAAAATTACTACTGAGATTAATTGAATTAGTGGCTCCATCCTGGAGTATGTGCCCTCTTGTTGTGATTAAGATAATGCATTGCTTTAAACAGAAGTTAAAATACATGTCAATTTTGGCAGTCAGCAGTGCTGTCATTGAAGTTTTTTTACCTCAAAAAAAAAAAAAAAAGATTTTCATGATAATTGTTTCCTTGCTCTCTGCTAGGGCTTTAAATTCAACTATTTTATTTCAGGGTCCTGTTTAAATTGAAACTACTGCAGCATTATATGCAAAGAGAAATCAATCTCAGAGGGGGAAGAAAGAAGAACCAAATATAGATTAAAAAGCTGCCTCTCCAAAGATTTTGAAATATGAGAAGCCTGGCTCTGCATGTAAGATTAATGACAGCTACGTGTGTGATGAATAGTTCAGCTCAAATCAGGGGAAAGTTTTACCCTAAGTGTCTGCTGCTCCAAATGTTGAAACCCTGATATCACCCAGCCCTGCAGCAGGATCACGAGGCGCCCTGATTGTCCCACTCCGCACAAAGAAGTGAACAAGAAAGGGAAATAATACCTATGCTTATAATCAACCCACATCACTTCATGACAAAAACATAATTTCTCTCCCTGGATATCTTTTTTTCATTATTTTTATACGTGGTAATATATCAGCTTTGTTGGCTCCTTGTTAAGGAACGCAGACACGGCACCAGTGGCAGAGGCTTTTCTCACACCGTGGCTCATGAATGGAGCTATTCTTGTACTTTAAATTGCAAGTATTTTTCTGAAGAATGGACAAAATGAATATTCAGACACTGTGCATTCAGGGCCTCAATTCGTGGCCAGGGAGCATTCAAGACTTCAATTCTGTGTTGGGAGCTCATGGGGAGACCTTCCAGCTCTGCCTCGCAGGGGGCAGCAGCCCTGGCCAGGGAAATGCAGAAGGGCTTCTGCAAGGAAAGGTCTTTAGCGGCGGATGTGCTTCAAGATTTTGTATTTTAATATAAATGAATTATTCAAACACTATCGGCATTTTTTTTTTCACTAAAAAGCATGTAGAAATAGTCAAATTAGGACAACTTTTGACCTCCAAATTCTTTTGCAGTAATGTGGAAGCTCAGGCTGCAGCCAAGTTGGTGTATCATCACCCCAGAGCAGTTTCCTCTCTTTTCAACACTTCCACTGCAAGGATCTCAAAGCACTTTCCAAGCCCTACCCTGACACTGTAAAATCCTGCCAAGGTAGAAGGGAAAGTATATTCTTGTCGCTGGATCAGTGTGGATTGTACAAGCTACTCTGACGGACACGGAAGAAAATGGTAAAAAAATCCCTGACCCTTTAGTGAAAATATTGGGTTGTATTTGTGTACTCTTCCAGAGAGAGAAGTAGAGGCAATCCTTTCCACTTTCTGCGGGCAGTGGAATAAAAAGGCACTCATGATTTCTTTAGGAATGGCCATAACACTTTATCTAGCTATAAAAATAAGTTTTTTCTAATACTAAAAAAAATCTGACCCCAGAGAGATCTCTTAATGTATACATGTATATTGATTATTATTCTTTGGAAGGGAATTCTTCAAAAGCTAACAAGATATGTACATTTATTTTTTACACATTTTATTTGGTCTTGTTTTCAAATGGAATAAATCTGAAAAAATGAACTGTATAGTTGTTAGTGCTTTTTGTTTTAAATTGTAACTTTTAATTTAGAAAACCACTGAGGAGGTTTAGGTGCCCAAACGTGGGATTTAGATGACTCACTGGAAGTTCTCAGTCTTTGCAAATGAGATCTGAAATACCAGTTTGCAATAAGGAGAGAGAAAGAGGAGCAGGCTGTGCCTTCAGCAGTGCAGCAGTGGTGTGTTTGTGCTCTTCAGCAGCCTGCAATACCCACCAAGGCATCACTCAGCATGGTGTCTCTTGATAGAGACCTCAGGAAACTGCACAGGAGGGGAGGAAAAAAAATATCTAGACAATCAGATAGCTGTGAAATGGATTACACACAAATATATATCTCTGTCTCTAGTTCTGTGTTTTCTTTGTTTCCAGGGCACTGAAAGAGATGGGCAACAGGGCCACACCTTTGCAGCACCATCTCCCCCTGCAGAGATGCTGGGATCCATCACAGTGAAGCCAAATCCCAGCAGCATTTCAGGAAGAGCTTGCTAAACTCTAGTGAAGCAAAAGGGAGTGGGATCAGCACAAAGACAATAATAACTGTGTATTTAGGATCCCAAACAGGGGTTGTCTGTGACTGGTCTCTCAGCATAGCTCACTGAATTTTATTTGTGTTCTGCAAGGGGACAGTAACAAATAGAACGATCAGAAAGGGCCACGGATGCATCCTCTGTCATTTTGAAGAAAACTGGAATTGGAAGAAGTCAGCCACACTGTATGCAAATGAGGGTCTAAATGTACTGGAATAAGATTGAAGACTTGACATTTAAATTGCAAGGCTGACATTTTTATGCATTTTTACATGCATGCTCTCACAGCTCCGTGGGTAGGTGGAGGGTAGGAATGAGGAGGTGATGCCATCACCTCCTGATGATGGCTTGCAAAGACAAAAAGAGAAATTGTTATTTATGGCGGTGCCGAAAATATCTTTATAAAATGCACTTGCTTATCACTCAGGACGAAGAAGTGAAAATCTCTTTGTTTTGCTGAACCTGTTGGAAAATGTGTGCATGTACATGGCAGGGTTTCACACTCATATCTCCAGTGATGCAGTATAAAAACCTTTCCATTTTCAGCATGTTATACAGTTTTCCTGCAGCCATCATTTGTTAGTTCTGCTGGCCATGGAACCAATGGCAAAGCTACTTCCAGAAACCAAAGCTTCCCTTCAGCCCCACTTCAGCAGAATCCAGACATCTTTACACCTTCCAGAACTGATGTTCTGAGAAACTCCAAAGTGCCACCAGAACACTCTTTGGGACTGAATGACCAGACAGAGCTGGAAACAGTTTATGCACAGAGTCAATGCCCTCAGTTTGAACAGTTATGCAAAGACTATATTATCTCTGCCTGAAACTCCCAGAACTCTCTTGCAAAACCTCTGAAGAGCTGGATATTTTTGGCAGGTAACTTTTTTTTGGTTTCTTTTGTGTTTTGGGAGTTTGTTGTTGTTGTTGTTGTGGGAGGTTTGGGTCATAACTGGAAGTAGTGACTGGTGTAATTTCTTACACCATGCACGAAAGGAGCCTTCTTTCCAAAATGTCTTGTCTATTTCTCAGGAAAGTGAGTTGTCAGCAGTGGATAACTTTCTAGGGATAAAAATGGTGCAAATACACTTCTGGATTTAGGGGTCTCAAGAAAACCCCACAGCTCTAGTCCTGGTCCTTTTACAAACACAGCAGAAAATAGAGAGAGCAGCAACAATTGCAGTCCCCAGCCTGGCCATGATGTGAATTGTATATTTCCACAGACAGGCTTCTGCCAAGGCTCTAAACTATAAAACATCAAGTACTCATAGAAAAACAAAACTTCACTGCCCTGATTCAACTGGGAGGTGAAGACTGCAAATATGCTTTAGAACGTGCACAACAAATAATTCAGAATTGAACATTAAATCCACCAGCATTTCATAACCCAGGAATTCTTCCCAACCAGAAATGCAATCTGTTATCTCGCTAATTTTGATCCTGTCTCTTTCCATCTTCTTTGGTTTAGTGGTGACTAGATCTGATTGAGGATTAGTTTGCTCCATTTAATCCTAATTCATGTGTGTCTCTGAGACTGCCTACCTTGTCTGCCTGTTCTGCTGTGTGTACCCATAACACAATAATCTATGGTTCACAAAGCTTTAATGATGAGAGCAAGCCAGAGAAGGAGCTTCAACTGCACCAAACTATCCTCGTAATCAACCTTATCATAAATGTTGTCTTATCATGCACCTCTCTTGTCCAGCAGGGCAGAATTGTTCCTGTGGAGATTGTCATGGCAGCGGGCAGCAGTCTTCCCAGCCCACCACGCGTGGTAGCTCTCATTTGTACCAGTAGATCATGGAAGAAGAAACACAGATAATGTGTTCGTCTGGAAGCAATACACAAGGGGTATCACAGACAGATTAATCTGGCGCCTCGAAGACAGAATAATTCATTTGGATGAAAAGGGGATTCTCCTCAGTGAGAAAGAGAAAAATCTCCTTTTATCTTTTTCTTGGCAGAAGAGTGAAACACGAGGAGAAGCTCTTCAAGGGAAATGGGAATGCCATGGTAACTGCAGACACCATCCTGGCCAGAGACACTCAGTTAGCCCCACGCCCAATTTCCTGTTTGGCCAAAAGCCTCCGTGGGCACCTGGGCTTTGTGGATCAGTTCCCTAAATATACAATAGCCACAACACCACCTCCTCTGTCCCCTCCCAGTATAAGAACCAGTGATGTGATGGACACCAGTGGAACTGCCAAAGCAGGAGAATTTCAGCCTCTCTGGGGAGCTGGGACTGTGAGCCTTTCACAATTCCTGCTAGTCTGTAACACAGACAAACAAGTCTTCCCTGTGCCAAGGTTAAGCCCAGGCCAGTGATGGTCACAGGACGTCACTGTAGGTGGTACAGCTTCAGCACTGTCAAACTCTGCCCTCCAGCCTTCCCTTGCAAAATATATTATTGTAAGCACAGGTAATTTCTTGTAACTGTCAAGAGGCTTTATTTTTTCTTCTCCGCTGTGATGAATTCCCTGTTAACCAGAATAATGTGACAGGGAATAATTGTCAAAGAGGTAAATTCATACTCAGCTCTTTTGATGATTTGGCAGTTTTTGAATTTGAACACTACAAGCAATATTTTTTAAAATATATATGACTCAAATGAAAACAAATGTGCTCACAGTAAAATACCCATTATGCACATTTCATAGTGGAGGGAGTGGTGGACAGATGTAGGTCAGGATTTCAGAGCAAGGATCACTGATTGTGACACTATTTTAAGGAGGGTAACTTGCCACTCCCTGAAGATACTTGGTTTTCAGAGCAAGTATAGGTCAATTCTTCTAGAAAATGAGACTTCCATGAAGGTCTGTTCATTTGGTGCATCATTATGCTCCACTTCATAAAATCTTGAGTAGACTCTTCTCAAATCTAACTGCTATTTCTGCTGTAAAAATGAGCAAAAGGGGCTATACTCATTTCTCATCAGGAACCTGAATCAACACTCCTGGAAAACTCCCATTAGCTTGAATGTGAATTGCCTCATGCCAATATAAAGTTATAAATATGGAGTAGCACCAGTGGCACAGAACTGACACTACTGTAAAATACGAGGTATGATTACCTTGGCCTGTTTTGTTCTGCGTGCTGCTTCAGTAATACGGTTTCCAAGCCCACCAAAATTTGCAGTAATTCCCTAATTTGCATCAGATGTCTATCCTCCATTCAATGGCTTTTTAATGTCCCTGTAATTCCACAGGGCAGTGACACTGGGCACAGCTTTGGCATGGGGCCACCTGAAACACAGTGTTGCTTTTGCAGCATTTTATTAGCAAAAGTCCTGGTAATTGAAAGAGTGCTCAGAGAGGTGTAAAAATAATAATAGCACTGAGATATTGATTTATAAGGGACTGGGTTTAGATTACAGCAGGATAAGCAATACTGAAATTCAGCAGCAAGTTAAAAAAGGTGTCTAATATATTACTACAGAGGAAAATGTGAGACAGAAGGAGGAGCAAACTGAAAATGGAGAACAAAGTGTATCATCAGCACAGGGAGTCCAGGAAGAAAGTACAACTCTTCAACTTGACACCAGCCCTTGCTGAAGGCGATTGATTACATTGGTGCTTTTCAGGCAGGGAAAATAAGAGAAATGAGCAACTTGTCCAAACAAGCTGGGAAAAGAACCAAGAAGAAAAGCCAAGACCAAGGCTACGGTCTTCATTTCCACTGGGTGTTGCATTTCATTTCCCTGGAAAAGGAAATGATACTAAAAGGTATTGGCCTGAGAATACACCCTTGAAGACACTCAGTGTGTGCCTGGCTGGAGATGGGAATGGAGGCTGGAGAGATCCTGCAGGGGAATGGTGCTGCTGAAGGCTAAAGGGGAAGCTAAACCAAAACAGATTGTGTCACTAAATCATGTTTCTTTCTTGGAGGGATGAAGATTAATCAAGACAGAACCAAAAGTGAGTCTTTGATAAAATGCTTAAGTGGCCACACTTGAACTACAAATTATTTGCATCAACTAGAAGATGAAACATTAGTTTTCCATTATGCTGCAGGAAACAGCAGCGTGCTAAATAACTCTTTTAACTTTCCTCTGGCACCTATTGATTATATCCAATAGAAATTAAGAGTAGAAGGCAATTAAGTTCAAAATTTAATGGTGTTCTGCTCCTGTTAATTTACTGCCTGACCTGATCAATACATTACACTGGATAACAATCTATTCCAGTGAGGCTTGATTTCTCCAGTGTCCCTTCCACTAAAATTACAATAATGACAAACAACTAAATTTCAAGCAAATAATACTTAAAAAAAAAAAAAACCCCATAAAAATAATTAAAAATTGGATTATTCACTGTAGTGGTGAAAACAACAGCTTAAACCTAAATTGACTTTTACAACATAGAACTTGGACCTTGTCAAAATATTAGATAAACTGCAACCTCAGCCAACAGAACCCTCTGGAAATCGAAATCTCAAGCAAGTTTTAAACATCTCACATACACAGCAATACAAAAAACACAGCTTTCATCTAGAAGGCAAGATTGAAGTGGGAAACTAAAGATCAATGGTAGTGAAAGCAACAATATTATGCTGTTCTTGTTCTTTTTTTCCCTACATAATAGTTTAGGTCTCTAGGTGAATACACACAGCACAGACTTTACGTGTAACCAGCTCTATCAAAACCTACTGAGCGGATTTGCATTAGGTTGCAGGTTTTTTTGGTCCTTCCTCCAAAACCTTGCAAGCACTTTTTAAATAACTAAATAACCAAACCTACTTCCTAAAGGAAACAAGGACACGGTGACATTTTATTCTCAGGGGTAGCACGTGCTGGGTCCCACCGTGCCGTGCAACACTGGGTGGTCTCGGAGACCACGGGGATGCTCCTGCCATCCTGTCCTGCAGAAATAATCCTTGGAGAGGACAATCCAGAGGCAAATAGCGACCAGCAGCCCAGCACGTGTCCAGTGATGGAGCGTTCCTCTGGAGAGCTGTCTCCTACCAGGAGCAGAATCATCAAGTGTCTGAGTGCACACACACATGCCTATGCAACTGGCTGAATTTACATCACTTTTTTGCCAAAATTCAACGCGTCAGCATAAAGTCAAAACAAAATATGATGAGGTTTTTTGAAAATATCCTCTTTGCTGATCAGCTGCATCCCTACTGGCATTCACTGTGTAGCCAGCACACCATTAATCACTGTGAAACATTTTCATTTATTTTGACACCAAAGAGAAATTGGAAGGAAGAGTATTTTTGGATGGGAATGAGAAGTAGGCTGTAGGAATATCTCCCTTTACCTTAGGGTTTCCCCAGGCTGACTGTCAACCATGACCCCGTGGGACTGCCCCCCGTGCTCTGTTTTCCTCTCATCCTTCACAGGTGCAGAAACAGTGATCTGAACAGTGCATGTCTTTAATCTATTTCATTACTACACATTCTTTCCGGTTGCTAAGAATCAAGAAAAAAATTCCAAATATTACAGGTTATTTACCGCATCCAATATTACCTACCCAGCAAGTCTGCTCACACTCTGCAGTGTGACTTCTCATCACTCCTGTCTTGCCCACAGCCCAATTTTTCTTTTCACTACACGAAGCCTGTGCTTCTGCCCTTGCTGGATGCCTGCCTTGTTTTGCAGCATAAACTAGTAGATTGTATTTTTTTGTTAGATTTCAGAGTGCAAGTAAAGCCCCCTTGGTCTCTGCAAAACTCCAGGGAAGAACCTCTCAACATCTACGGTGTTGTTCTCTTAGCGAAAAAACCCAGACCAAAAATTATACAGTAATAATTCCAGGCACCTGTCATTTTTAGCTGAAAAATTATATAGGAAGCAGCAGCATCTACGTTCTTTGACATATTGCAGTATGCCATGAAGTGAGCAAGTACAAGGGTAGACATAACCACAACATGTTGTACAAGCAGGACACTACACTAACACGGCTGATTTGTATTCTACAGAAAGCTACATGTAGCAAGATCTAATATTTCAGGCAAAGCTGGCAGAACAAGTGCACGATCCATACCCTGAGCACAGGGATACTGCAGTAAGCCTTCCCCATAATTCTGCCCAAAACCTGTGGACTCAGCAGAGCCAGGAAGGGCTCTGGCTGGCCCTTCTGCTTCTCCTGATCTGCCAGCAGCGCTGATGTCCCTGGCTACACATTTCCTCCAGGTCCATCACTGCTAGACAGTCATATTTAGAAATGGAAAGTAAAAAAAGTAAGAACTCCAGAATAAAAATGCAGCAGAATTCAGCAAAATGACATTAGTACTTCCTAAAATGGCATAGGTATCCACCAGAACCAGAGCTGCACTCACAGTGGTGGTGAAGATGCAGGTCATTAAGATCCAGGTGGTCCTTAAAGGGTTTCTACTAATGATGCACTGCTGAAATTGAAAGGGCACATTTATCACTTTGCATTTTTAGCAGCATTTAGTAATAGGGACTAGTGTGTTATATTTGCTTCTTGTCTCATGCTATGCAAAGCAGAGCCCAGCAAATGCTTCACAGTTAGCAATTTATTTGATTTAGGACTGTATTTTGTGTCCATGAACAATCTGCTAGTTGAGTGTGCTGATTACACTTTGGTTATTTTAGAACTATTTGGTGAAAAAACTGAATCGGGACAGTTTGCTCTCCACCTACTGCAGTAACATTTCAGACATGCACTACTGAGGGTTTATAGCTGAGTTGAAACCCTCCAGTCTAAACCAGCAAATTTATTCCTGCAACACTGCTTCCTCACAGGTCACCGTCTGTATGGATTAGACCTGAGACCTGGAGGTTGTTTATAAACATGAATTCATACTGCTGGTTCTCACAATTTAATAGTAATCCAATAATAAATTATTCTAATCCCCTTTTCCTTTTAAAATACCAGACTATTTTTCTTTGCAAACATAGACAGGAAAGGGAAAAAACCAAAAAAAACCCCAACTAATTGAAGAATGTTAAAAAGCAGGGCAAAGTTCCTTACAAGGTTTAATATATAAAAACATTAATTTTTTTTTCTATGCCAAATATGCTTATTTTAACAGTTAGGCTCTAATATTTTTGGCATTTCTGCCCCAGACTTCAATATTGACTCAGAGCAGCATTTTCACACCGCCTCTTACTGACCTTTATGGGCCTGGCTTCCTTGCCTCTGATGACCAGGAAAAAGCCACGCTCGGTGCAGGCTGCCCCTGGGAGGAGGGGAAGGGCAGCCTGGCAATTTCCCTGCTGACTGCCCAGGTTCTGCTCTGCCAGGGCGGCCCGGAGGTGCCGGAGCACCCGGAGGTGCCAGTGGCCCACAGCTGTTCCCCACAGCTGCTCCCCACAGCTGCTGCCCACAGCTGCTCCCCACAGCTGTTCCCCACAGCTGCTCCCCACAGCTGCTCCCCACAGCTGCTCCTCACAGCTGTTCCCTACAGCTGTTCCCCACAGCTGCTTCCCACAGCTGCTGCCCACAGCTGCTGCCCACAGCTGCTCCCCACAGCTGTTCCCCACAGTTGTTCCCCACAGCTGCTCCCCACAGCTGCTCCTCACAGCTGTTCCCTACAGATGTTCCCCACAGCTGTTCCCCACAGCTGTTCTCCACAGCTGCCGCCCACAACTGTTCCCCACAGCTGCTGCCCACAACTGCTCCTCACAGCTGTTCCCCACAGCTGCTCCCCACAGCTGTTCCCTACAGCTGCTCCCCACAGCTGCTCCCCACAGCTGCCCTGGAGGAGCTGGTCCCGTCCCGGCAGGGCTGGGCTCACGCCTCATCAGAGCCACTCATTTTGGAAGCCGGTGCAGAGCAGTGGAAGCTGCCAACACTAACTTCCTAAAGGTTAATACTTACAACTACATTTTGGCTGATATTTCCAAAGCTGCCTGGAGGGAATGGAAGCCCAGTGCCCATTAATTTTAATAGGAACTGGGCAGGCACAGCCCTTATGAGAGTAGGACTATTTCAGCCTCTTACTGGTGGTGAGTTTAGGTTTGATATGGCAGGAGCCTGATTGCCTGCTGGGGGCACTGAGGCTGATGCAGCTCCTATATTTTGGCTTGAAAATTGAGTATGCAAAATGCATGAAGAGTGTGGCTATGCTTACCATAAAAAATGAGTTTAAAATGAAAGTGGTTCAGATGGAAGGGGTCTAACCCAAAGCTAATTCCAAATGAGTGTTCCTGATGCTGTCAGAAAAACCCTGATATGATTCAGCACACGCTTGCAGGAGTTTTCACTGAAGACCTTTGCATAAGGGTTGTTACATTTGGAGCTTAAACCTCTAACCTGGTTTGTCAATTTATTCTTTTTATTTGGAAGTTGTATCAGCTTTCAAAAGGTGCCATTAAACCGTAAAACACAGATCTGGATGGTTTGCAACTACATTTGAAATTTGTGAATTACAAAACCTCCCCCATTCATTTTATTTATCAAACCTGACTACACAAAACAGGTTTACACCATGTCTATTGTAATCACAGATCTTTTCTGACCACAGTTTCCATCCTGCCCTGTGTTAATGAGCAGCTCAGCTGGGAAATCTGCAAACCCAAATGGTTTTGCTGGAATCCCCCCTTGTGGGCACCAGGGGTCATTGGTAGAATGTAAGCCAGGTAGCAAAACCATAATTTGCTTAATTTATGTTTGCAAATGCTGTTTTTTTTTTTTTTTTTCTGCAATGGTCACACAGAATTTACAGGGGCTGTTTCAGAGGAATGGTAGCAAAGGATTCTGCAATGCTGCCTCATTATTGCTCATCCAGGGAAGTCCAGGACGGCCATCTTCGACAAACAGAATGGATTAAAAATATCTAAGTTAATATTTACAATGGAGAATTAATTGGTTCCACTGCTAAAGCTGATTTATCAGCAGGTTATTGCAAATAAATGAATTAAAAAAAATACCAATGTTGGTCAACCAAACAATAAAAAATGATTGTATCAAATAAAGCCAAACTGTAACTAAAGATTTCGGGAGGTGTTTTTTTAGTCTCTAATACAAAAATGAATTTTACGAGTGTGCTCTACAGCATTTTGTCTTTACTTTTATGTCTGTGATCCACTCATGGCTCACCAGTATGCTGCAGTGTTATTTGATCAAAGAATACTAATTACTTTGCATTTTGTGGGTGTGACAAAAGACACTGGTAGTCTTCAAAACCAGCTGTCATCCCTACTGGGAAGCAGTTGCCAACCTCTTCTAAGACTTAGTAGTACTCTTCTAAATTCCAACCTACATTTAATGATGGGTGTTTATATCTATTAATTCCCCCACTGTTTTCTTGGCTTTTCTCCATCCCTGCTGCCCATGTGCTGATCTGACAGCAGATTCCTGCTCCTCCATCCTTTGCTCTGCTGCCCTACAACTCTGCTCTCTCAGTAGAGGCTGCCTGTTCTCCTGAGCAGCCAAAGCCTCTCTCCACACCTGGTCCCACAAGTTAATTCACCTCTTTTTTTGAAGTAGAGTGGCTGGAACTGCTCGGCCATCCCAGGAAAGGAGCAGTCCCTGTGCTAGAGGGAAGCACTGTGCTCCTCCAGTTCTGTGATGAACACCTCACCTGATTCTCTGCCTGACATTCAGATCACCCCAATTCATCACAACGCACAGAAAAACAAGATAAGTGAACAGCGTCTGCAGTGATGAGATTGGGCCTCTGCTACTGAGCTGAACTCTAGAGGAAACACCTTTGACAAACCATACAGATTTTCTCCTCTGCTGCTCTGCTCCTGTGCTCTGTGGTGTAAAGCAGTGGTCAGTGTCCTTTCCCCATCCTGCTCAGAGCAATGGTACCTGTGTGCTTGGATAACTAATGTGATACAGGTGTCCACCACTACACTAATGGACATGGGTCTTTACATTTAACAGGGTGCTCTTGTTTTAAAAAGTGCTCATCCAGCTGGCAATTTTCAAGAGCAGGACAGGAAACTTCAAAAGGAAATAGAGTTCATTTGTTATTTGCATAACTATATTACATACAACCATATTTGATGGCATTTCGTGGAGGGGTCTGGAGAAAAAGGAGAGGGCATTTTGTAATTAGAAAACCAATAGAGAGATGTGTTTTCTACTCTCATTTGAGTTAATGGGAGATTTGCCTTTGTCCTCAGTTAAGACAGTGTCATTTGCTTCTCCATTTCATCCCTGAGTGATGGTTCGTGCTGATGTTTCACCTTGCTGCTCCTGAGCTCTGGGCACATTTGGAAGATAAAAAAAAAATGTACTGACCATGCATATGCATCTTTAAAACTCTGTTGTATGCTTGCTGCCTAGGAATTGTAATCAAAAGGAAATGATTGCACAAACCCGCATATTAAAAGCAATCCATCTGCCTGCAGAATAGTTTTTGTGTATTAATGACACAGGGCAGAATGCTTAAATTGTGGAGCACAGCTCCTTTCCACACTGCTGTCTTTCATGCGATAGTTTCAAAAGGGAGAGGCAGCACTTTTTAAATACTATTGAAATTTGCCATACTCCATCTTGCTTAACCTTGAGCAGTTATTGTAGCAAACTGAATGATCTGTGGAAACAACTGCAAAAGAGGAATAATGTTTTCTTTGAGGTACAGGTTTAGTAAACTGCTTTTTGACACTTACATAAACAGACCTGTTCCAAAATCTGAAGGCTATTTACATGTTGAATAGCACACTTCCTCAGCACAAAGTCTAAGGTTTGATATAATCTCTTGCTTGCAACATCCTTGATTTCTAAACTTAAGACAATTCTGCAATGTTAATGCATAAAAATCTCCCAAAGCAGACTACAGACTGACAAACTGCTGAGGGGTTTGGGTCCTGCAGTGACCTGGCTGTGTTCTGAGAGGAGAAACTGTAAAGGTGTCTGTGATCAATCCTATGGATAATTGATTCTCTGAAATCAATTAAACACTTGTTGACTTGCCCGCCTCCAGTTGCAGTTGCCAGATTAATTCACATAGTTCTACACAACAGACACTCTCAGTGCTAAATTGGTGACTCCTATTTGAACTCTCTGCATCAGTAAAAGGATAAATGATGTGTTTTCTCCCTTCAAAGATTTGGTCACTGCCTCTTTAAAATTTCAGTGTGTAATAGCTTCGGGTTCTCATTTATTAATTTAAAGAGAGTGCACTGTGGAGGAACATTTTTCATTTTTACTTAATCATCCACTTCTTTTGTGTTCAAATCCTAATCCTACACACCACATTCAAGCCTTGTGAACTAGCTCCATGTTTATAGATGGAAGGTAGCTTTGAAAGAAAAGAAAAAAGACTTCATGCTCTGCAAAACTCCGCTCACGTATTTTCTAGAGTGAATTAGAGACACCTGTAGACACGCAGCATTTCACAGCCCTGGTGCACCAGGAACACAGCATCTGATGCAGAAAACATGTATGGTGTGAGCTTATGCAGAATTAGCCATTCAGTAATACGGTCTTCCCCGGCAGAGATAAATTAGCACCAGAATTGCTGCCAGGATTTGGTGTGTGAGGATGCAGCACAGATGCTAACCCGACCCTAATGTTTCCCTAAGCCCCCCTTGGCCACAGATTAGCTGGACACTGGTCCCATATATTCCCTGAGGACTGTGAGCAAGGATTAATAGCCATTCATCATTCTGTTCATTTTCCTAAACTCAACAAACCGTGTCCTCTTTTGGCACAAACTAGCAAGTCTCTCCGGATTTCAAGAGCCAGTTTACACCAGCTGAAAATCTGCCTCTGGGTGTCAAACCACTTTCTGAGAGCATTCTGGATGTTGCACTTGGGCTGTGCACACGTGCTTTGCCACACAAGGAAAAGATGAACCCAAAGCTTGTTTAAAGGTAGGGTGTAAAAGTTTAACCCTTTTATTCTGGAGACACCACACCTCCTCTATCAGCTGGAACATCTCTGCACAGAGATGCACTAAATGGTAACAAACCTCTTTCTCTCACTGCCACACAGGGCAGATACAGACCAGATCCTGTACCTTCGTGACATTTGGAAATCTCTCCCTCAGCATTGCAGGGTGCTGGGTTGTTGTGAAAGAAGCCTCCCCTAGCACTGCTGAAGCTTTTTTTGCCCCTAGATTTACCACCAGTAGATCTGCACACAGGTCACAGGGGGCTGAGTCTCCTATTCCCGGCTCACCAAAGCAGATCTGTGTGTGCAAAGCAGTGGAACGCCTTGTCCTGGCTTTCTCCATGCTCTCCAGGCAGCATGCCACGTCCTTATGCTACCCGAACTCATGGGACTCACCTGCATGGTCCTATGTGCAAGGGAATTTTCTCTCGGCTCTCCTTTTCCCTTCCAGCTTGTGCTTCTCTTTCCCTGTGGTGCCTGGCATACCGGCATGGCTGGCTGCCCTCCCTGCCTCCAAACCCCCTTACCAGGCTCTTTCCAGAGCTGTGATTAACACTTAATGCTACCTATCAGAGGAGAAAACTCCTACTGTTTTTCCATTTAGCCTCTAGCAAGTTTATTGCAAGTATTTGAGCAAAAGGTTACTTTCCTCTGTATGGAGGTGAAGTAATTATACGTTCCTGTGTGTCTTCACACTGCTCCACAGCCGTGCCATTCCCTAATTTCACCACAGGGATGCTGTTTGTGCACCTTGGTTGGCTGTGAGGGCTCTGCTCCCTCTGTGTCAGCACTGAAATCTGTCAGCTGGAGCCTGGAAAAATGACCACCCCTCACATAGATGGAGATAGTGCCATGACTTATGGCATTTTTACCCCTCTTAAGTAGAAAAAGAAAATGTTTTTCCTGTGGAAATTGGGGTTTGAGTGAGCTCTCTGCACTTCATCAGGGGTGGATTAGTCAGCTGTTCTATGGGCTTGATATTAGAAAGGGTGGCTGCTTTGCTGCAGAGGAAACCACAATGTCACTTGCGAAAGGAAGAAATATAAGACATATGTAGGGAGACAAATTACAGCTGAAATGAAGATGTACTCACATAAAGCCACAGTCAGACGGTCTCATTAGCTGCACCATCTTCACACCAGAAAGACAAGATCATCCATTTCCCTCTCCCCAGTGCCTGCTGGAGGTTTGCATGAGGCACGGACAGTGCAGCCCTTGCTGGGAGATGGGGCAGCTCCTACCTGGGACGCCCTCCCTGCAGACTGGCTCAGGTGAGCTGCAGATTTGATCCTTGGTTATCTTTGATCCTTGAATATCCTGCCTCGGTGTACCTTAATCACTGAAAAACACCCCTGTGTGTGCCTGAGCAGCTCTGGGTGCTGTAAGGTACCCCCCGTGGCAGGACGGCTCTGCACAGAAATGTGCACAGAAATGCATAGGTATACGTCCATATACCCACACATGGATGTGTTTGCACACACACGTGCCCAGGGAGAGGCAGGGCCTCTCTGCTCTCCCCAGGCTGCTCACTGACGGGCTGGGTTCAGGGGATGATGCTGTGCTCTGACACGAAATCTCCCCCACCCTCGGCAGGGTCAGGCACAAACCTCCCCTCCGCTCCCTTCAGCCTCTGCCCTGCAAGGAGAAGGCAAACTGCTAATGAGAGCTGCTGTGCCTTGGTAAATGAACTAATTACTCTGCGTGGCCTCTGCCAGTTTTGCTTCTGCTCCCCCTGAAGTCAGCACCTCTCAGGACCTGGCTGCGACTTCAGGGTGGCTGCAAGGACATTTCAAGACGTGTTTCTGGACAAAGGGAAAGTCTTAAAATATTTCAGTATATAGTTAGGCTTCTCTCCCCGCCCCTCCTTTTTCTTTTAATAGCACATGTAATAATCTGTGACTTTTTTTGAGCTTACTAAATGGGTGTCAGTGGGGAAGAAATACATTTTTTCCCTCCTTACAAATGAAGTCATCTGAATTCACCAAATAAAAATAAATATGAGCTTACTGCTTGATTCCAGTGGTGCTGCAGAAGGACAGGGCTATAGATTTTCCCAGGACTGTGGAATAATTCACCAAGGCTGCTCGTTATTCATATAGACAGTGAATTAATAATATGGGACCCTGAGATCTCTTCTTATCTAGGCCGAAGCACAGCTAGAGGGATGAGAAGCTGACTCCTTGGATTTCAAAAAGCATTCTTCCCCCATTCTTGAAGAAATAAGAATTGATTGAAAGTATTTTCACAGAGTGGGGAAAAAAAGGGCTTTCTGGTGATACCACCTAAAGTACACATTAGATAAATAGAAAACTATTGGCTTTGTGACTGTGAACTGTTTTCACTTGATGTAAGTGCTGATAGATACAGCATTATCTCTAACAAAGCATTTACTAAGGACCTGTCCCAAAGTCAATAGGAGCCTTTCATTTGGCTCTACAAGGCTCGAATCCTGCTCTCACTCCAGGGAGAGCTGGGAAGTGTCTGTACATCCCGTGCCCACCTCTCAGCTGGTGCAAGCTGGGGTAGCACCAGAGCCGTGGGAGGGTGCTGAGGGCTGAGGACCAGCACGAGGGGCTGTGCTGCACCTCCGTACTGAAGGAACACGGCATTCCTGAATTATGGATGCTCTACAGCAGGTACCTTATCCATAATTTAAAAATTAAAATAAATTATCTCATGTCAACAGTGTGGCTGCACTTACTGTCTGCCTAAGGAGTGACAGACCAGATATGACCTTTTCATTTGTAGGTCCTGGATGAGAGAAAGGAGGGCAAACACCAGCAAAAGGATCACGTGCTGGTGAATGCTGTCCTCTCTCTGCTCCCACTGTTGCACATGGAGAAATAAGGATGAGCAGTACCAACCATCCAGGAGCACGACTGGAGGGGTGAGAGGTGCTGGCCCAGAGAGGCATTAAAAGTCACAGGGCTTCCACTGGTCATTAGGACTTGTGTTTGGTTTGGTAATGCTGTCCTGATGAAATCTGATGTAAATTCACAGGGCCACAGGGTGGCTAGCGATGGATAATCCCGAAACTAATAGAAACCTGAAGTATGTGCATGCATGTTAATATTTCATAACATTGTGGAATGATCTGAAACTTGAGGTGAGCCAAAGCCAATCTTGAGAAAGGGAAATACTGGATGAATTTCATTTTATTGTTCTGTATCAGTGACTGATTTGCCTTTCCCCTGATGCATGACTGGTGTAAAACAGGACAAGAGCAGACCATGCAGACTAAAACACTAATCCTGCTGCCTGAGAGTTAATGCTTCAAATCCTGTGTAGCAGACAACATGGACTTGGATAACCTCAGGTCTCTACAGAGGCCTTTTTTACAGGTACAATTTAGAGGGAGAGATACTGCAGAGAATTTTAGTAGCACCTTCCTTCTTCCCCATTGGTTTTGACCAGTGTTCAATCCACCTCATTTCCTAAAAGCACTGGCAACGTGCACAACCTGCATGAAAGTCCCTTTGTGACTGATTTCAAAAGCCAGTGCAGGTGCTCTACAGTTAATCCGTACTCTGTGGTCCAAAAAACCTCACAGATAATTATGCAAGAAATATGAGGTTGCCTGTGAAAGAGTTTAAAATAGACTGGAGGAAGATTGAAGGGAACAGAAAAATGGAAACATTAAAAAAATGTGTGTCTGAGAGCATTGACTGTAACGTAGTAAACTCCAGTATAGATGAACAAATTATATATTGCTCACAGGCCTTGAAGAACACACAGACACAACCACCTACTGACTGTACAGGATGGTTCAATACCACTTTCAAGGATATGGTACAAAGCACATTATTCCCAGTATAAAAGTGACAGTATTAAAATTATAAGTATCTTGTATTCTTATTACATTTTTATTGTAATGATTTGAAGCATTAGAACTGAGGGAATATTATCAGGGCTTTCCTCCTAATATCTACTCAGTAATCCTGTGGACTCTCTTGTCTCTTGTTCCCACCTCCTTCACCCTTGAGCACAGAAAAGTCTCCCATGTCCAATCAAACATCTATGTTGTTTAGACCAAATAGTAAAATACAATGCTTTAAAAAAACCCCAAACAATAAATGGAACAAAAAAGAATAAATGAAGTGGCCACAAGACTGTTTCGCTTATGGAAACAACCAAAGAAAACTGCAAGTCAGGTGTAGACAAGCCAAAAAGAATAATAAAAACCCAGATATAAGTTCATTAATCACTTCAACTGCTGCCACTTGCTCATTGATGCTCTCTAGCTCACACAGCGAACTCTGTTCACGATGCAGAAGGAAATCTTAACCTATCCAGAAAGGTGACATCAATTTTGCATGAAGATTAGTTCAATGAAGAATGAGAGGTGGACATTACAGTCCTGACCCAAATACGACAGTCTTGGTGTAACCTTTACATCTGGTACCGTCACAACAAAGTTACTTTGAAGTTATGAAACCCTGTGTGATGCCAAGGCCTGGTAGAACCACCAAACCTGGAGCAGTCTACAGTCCTTTATTTCAACAAAGTGTCTTGAACTGTAAGTAAGCAAAACCAAAGGCAAAACGCCTTTTAAAGATGCAGTGTGAAGGCAAATCCCTCAGTAATATTATTTAAATATTTGGATAGTATGTTGAGTACATCTAGAAAAGGCTGAAATAGCAATTTTTAAGTCACATTTTTTCATCAGGGTTTCACTATGCTTTCTATAGTGAGAAGGAAAATGGAGCAGGAAAGAAAGGTCTCATGAAGGAATGAAGAAGATTAAGAATACCTCCACAAAATGCATGAGCAACAGAAGATGTTTTGGTCACACATAATGTAAAGGATGTA
The DNA here is from genome assembly GCA_013400975.1 of Atrichornis clamosus. Lineage (NCBI taxonomy): Eukaryota > Metazoa > Chordata > Aves > Passeriformes > Menuridae > Atrichornis > Atrichornis clamosus. The sequence goes on along the minus strand of WBMZ01009535.1, from coordinate 506,499 downwards.
CTGGAAATGGTGTAAATTTCTAAAAAATACAAACATCAATTAAAAATTGATATATATATGGTGGTTTTGGGATTGTTTTAAAGTATTATTTTAGTGTTATGTGAAATAACAGAAAATTACCATAAGAAAAAACCCAACTAGTATTTTGAAGCCATTGGCTGATCTTTATTCACAGAGTTGAACAGGCTTTCTAAAGGATGATGGCTTGACACCTGAAACATCCATTGCCATTACCAAAAGTATGATCCTGATATCATTAAGTCACACTTTGGCAGGGCAATGCTGAGGTTCAGCCTGGTTTATTCACACTATTGAATAGCCATGAGATGGAGATGGAGAATAGCCATGAGAATAGCCATGATGGAGGTGATAATCGACCACAGACGGGAGCCAAACTGCTCACAGGGCTCTCCCAGTCCTTGTCACCTCAGAGGTGATGGCTCTGTTTGGGTGTGAGCATATTGCTGAACCTGAACACCTGTGGATTTAGTTAAAGGACCCAAGCAAGCTGTCTTAGTGACACATTATGGCTTGAAATCATATCTATTTATACAGTGTAAATAAAACCTAGTGTGAGATTAACTGGTCTCAATCCTTTCAATATGGTAGATAAAGAACGTAGAAAGTTGCAGATGACCTTTTGGAAAGTCCTCATGTACAAAAGAAACAGCAAATCCCAAATATTTGTGTGAGTTAAAGTACTGACGTCAACGTGACTCCCCTGGGAAGATTTGGGAGTTTGTCTTAGCGAGAACAGAACGACCAAATAGGAAAAAGTTTTGACCTAAACCAGGTCAGTATGTCAAAAGTCACAAAGCAAAGTCTGGGATAAAACAAAGGCCAAAGAAAATGTCCCTTGGATTAATTTTTACGAGCAGCATGTTAGGCTTTTGAACCGTTCACCAGCCATCTAGAAAAGCAGTTACGGGCTGACTACAACAGCTAAACTTGAAAGGGGAAGACATTCCTTTGTAGTTCATGTTTGCTGGCTTTGAAGTCCCAATGAGTCTTACCAGTGACTTCAATGGGACTTGCCTTACACTTTTATATTAGCCATTGTTTTATCCTAACTCCTTTCAAAATTCCAGACAATAACACTTCTTTTTATTGTAATCCTGACAGAGCAATTAGGCTCCAGTCCACACCTGCACCCGACATTTTTCTTAACACAGCACTCTTTGAGGTTCTCTTCTCTGAACAGAGTTATGAGAGCAGAATTAATGGTGTCTCTCAGCTCTATCCACTGCCTCTGTTTTTCATGACCTGCTGAAGAACATGAAATTCTTCAAGGCTTGTACAACTGATCTTTGGTTACGACCAGCTGTAGTTTTCACCTACCTTTTTATGCGTGTGCTTAGTAGAAAAAGAAGAGCTTCTGTTTATCAGGGTAATTATGCAGTAGCAGAATGACAGGATGTGGATTAAAGCGCAATCATTCACAGGTGCATTCATAGCATGGTTTTAGTCATGAGTTCAGAAGCTAAATTGCATTCCCAGTGCAACAAGCTATGAAATACTGCTTCATAATTTAAAAATTTGAATCTGTGTTTTTTAAATAATAAAACATTTTCTTTTGTATGTTTAATATATTAACCAAATGTAGACACGCCACAAATACCAGCTGAGAAAACGTGAGGTTCTCATTCCTCTAAGGCACCCCCCAATCTCTCACCTTTTTGGTGTCGAATGTGCAAGACTGAGCTTTGTCTGCACAATCTTCCATTCCACAGCATCCACCAGTACTCCTGTCTAACTACAACTCCTGTCTGGGCTGCCTCTGGACCACTCCCTGCTGCATTTCAGTACCTTTCCAGCCTGGGATTGAGAAAAGGTACCCCCAGAAGAAAACATTTTTCCCAATGTTTGCTCGCACAGCTCCCCGCTCTTGTTCATTTGGGGTGAAGCTGAGCACCAAACAACAGACCCAAAGAGGGAAGGTTGGATGCTTCCAAAACCTGCAGAGACACCACCACCCCTGGGATTCCAACCATGGAAAAGTGAGGAGAGTGCAGAGCCTACAGTGCTGCACAAAACCAACCTGTGGCTCTCTGGAGCACCTTTGGGCTGTGGGTTGGTGCAAACAATGGCACACAACATTCACCATAAAGAACAACGAGGGATTTTTGCAAGATACTCCATGTCACAAAGCTGCTGCTCAGAGGGATTCTGCAACACAGAGCAGCTTGCTTGGGAAGGGTAACTAATGGGATTAGCACCACTTACTCCCCATCTTCTTATGTGATTTATATTTTGTTAAGCCCTTCCAAGCTGTGGCTCTCTCCCCGATTGCTGCGTGGCTTCACCTTGCAACAGTGGCAGGGGAGCCTCAGAGAGGAAAACATTCTGTGGAACTAAACCTGATATGAAACCCAGACAAAAATAACATGATGATTTTCCTTCAGAAAAAAAAATTTTAAAATCCCCATGACAAGGCACAGCAGCAGTGATTTCAAAAGACAAAGATTTTTTCAAGATTTCTGCAATGTTTGTTTCAGGACAAGAACACAAGACTCATTTATTTATGTTATTTTATCACTGACTTTCCAAATGGCTAATTAAATCAAAATGAATGGCAGTTGTCCTTTGAACTATTTAAGAATCAAAACTGATGTGGCGCCAATGGGGCGTTGTGAAGTGACTCAAGGGATAATTTTGTCGAGTTATTTATTAAGGGCTTGGTCCTGCCCCAGAATCTCTCAAACTTATCAAAACATCTATACTGGCTACTACACTCACAGTTTTTTGGTAAATCTTAATATGACCCATGTGCACAGAACCATGCACTAAAATAGCAAGAGGGTGGTCTAAGTATATACTTATGCTTACAGATTTTTCTGTTTAGTTAAAAAAAGGACACACCAAAATTTCAATGCACAATCTATAAACTTACAGCTTTCTACTGGATGGTACACAAACAGAGACAAATATACAGGAGGAGCTACTTGCCATCGACACAGGAAGGTCTGTTTCTTGTAGTCCCAGCCACTTTCCCAGGTAGACAGGAGCATTTTACTGTTTGTGATCTTTCCTCAATTCGATTCTTATTACAGCATCTGTGTGCTGCTATAACTTCACACGTTCCTCCTTCTGGCAAAAAAAAAAAAGAAGAAAAAAAAGAAAAAAAGAAAAGAGAGAATATTGATACTCTGATTAGGAACAGCAGCAGTGGCTAATCAAAGCACCCAGGCGTGCTCCTGTTTGTGCCTCTGTCTGTTTCTCTGCAGGTGGGATTACAGTGTTATTTCTCCCTTTGTGTGTGCCCTCGAATAAACCAGGTGCTGCTACACTTCATTTTTAATAGAAAATGTAGATAAGTGTACCTTGCCTTTCTTGCTTTAGTAGCTTCTCTGACATCCACATAATTTTTTGGCCTAAAAATGACTGTGTCAAGGTCTGGGCCTGAAGAAATGTAAGTAAAATACTACAGAAAATGTGCAGTGATTGTTGGCTGATTTTATGCTTGTAATATTGGAGGCCTCTTCCCCAAGTATTTTCTCATACAAGTACAGAAACTAAGGGAATTCATCTAGAAATAAGGTTTTTCTCCAAACATTTGATTCTGCGCAAAGCCCTTGGGGAATGAAAATGAGTCTCTCCAAATTCCAGGGTGGCCCAACAGCCCTTCCCTTTGCTACCCCATTCACTGAATTGGCAGTTTTAAGGCAGAAAACATTCCCATTGCATGTTAAGATCACCAGGCTTGATTTGTCTTCTCCCCAATCATTCTTTATGAACATTTGCAATAGTGTTATTAGATAGAGAACACAGAGGAGTGATAGACAGAGAGGCAATGGCTTTGGGTTTATGAATATTTGGTGTTTGTGGCATATGCTGAGCACAGAAATGAAGTGCCAGGTGTGCCATTCCCCTTCACCTTAGCACTGCAGTGCAAGGAGACAAACACCACGGTGGGCTAACGCACTGCCCCAGTAATGTCTCCATTCCTCAGTTCAGACTGTATTTAGCTCATAAGCACCGAGTGTTTAATAGTGCCACTCTGTTCCCCACAGATATTTGGCTCCTTTCTGAAATTGCAGCACAAATTTGACAGGATTTCAGCTTAGTGCAAAACCTCATGCCCTGCCCACTGAAGGGCAGGATGTGTAAGAAGCTTTTCTAGAAAAGCATTATTTCTTCATGCCATTAAGAACTGCTAAATGTACAGAGCTTTTACTGTAGTATAAACCACTTTACTCATGTCTTTGGCTTTCACTCTTTTTGAAAGGATTTTGAGAGCTTTTGGACACTATGGTACAGTGCAGCCAGGGAGGAGAATAAGCAGTGTGGAGATGCTGATCCACATCTGGCTGTGAACAAAGGTTTAGGTAGAGATCTGGGGGTCCAGTGGCATCTCCCTGCTCAGGAGCAAGTCCTGGTACCTCGGGATTCTACAAATGTGGCATTTCTAGTGAAGCACTGGGCAGGTGGGCAGGGAGGAATCTCCCTTGCCTGTGTGTTGGTCATGTGGTGGTGTGCCATGAGGTGTACCTGGAGCACCAAGAGGTACAACAGCTGCCAATGAACAGGGACACCACAAAGGGTGGAAATGTTTAACAATATTATATTTTCAACCCCTTGACCTACCAGAGAGAGTCAGTGGAAAAAAAATCTGTGAACATCCCTGTTAGGGTAGACAAGCTTGGAATGTGTGGTCATGTGGTTCGGCACTGATGGGTTTGCAAGCCTGAGACTAACTCTGTAGTAAATATTTAAGTCATCTGGAGAGACATGCTGCTGCATCTGTTAGTTATTAGGTGCATTTGGCCTGCCGACACAAGCTTTTTGAAAGCAATAGGTGTCAGAGAAGAGAGATCCCAACAATTCAGAGAGCCATCATCTGACAAACGGTCTCTGAAGTGTCTCTGAGGAGTAAGAGGAATTGTGATAATCAACTCAGCCCCAAATGCTTGCATTTTCTATGAAGTAATCCTTCACATAAACTCCCTGTTCCCCCATCCAAATCATATTGAAAGCAATGAAAAGATTCTCATTGGTTTAATCCGTCTTATGGTCATGCCCTAGGAGAAGAGAGATTTGTGATTTTATTGATTGCAACCTCAACAATAAAGATAATGTACGCAGTAATAAGCATTTCTAATTTTAGACTGCATAGACTGTGTGGTATATATCTGTGAATAACCTAAATGTTTAATTTTCTCTATTAATTTGCTGTATGAGACCTAAGAACCACATGAGTTAGTCTTGCTTGTTTGGTTATCTATTCAAAATAATGGCTTGTGGTGGAGGAGCTTTATAACACCTTTAATTGTTGTGTGGAAGCTCAAGTTGCTGGAGCAGTAAAGAATTTAGCTCAAAGTGTGTAGTTGTTTAGGAGGGGCATAACATAATGAAACTATAAAAACAATGAAAACTCTTTTTTTTTTTAACTGCTAGACAGTTAAATACATTAATTGGAAGTTTTATCTACATAGGCTATAAAAGTATGCAAATAATAATAATTGCAATAATAGAAAGACCCTTCCCAAAGCTGACACAGAAGAAAAAGTCCATCTCACATGGAGAAAGTTCTGCACGTTACACACCCTCTTTTCCTGAAAAATCTGCTGAGAGGGGTCAGATTTTTCCATTAAATCATGTTTAATCTGGGGATCACTACTGGAGAGCATTGCATGCATTCTGTTTTGCTGATATGTCTTTTACCAGCCATGCACTTACATGTTAGACTTTCAGAAAGCCAGATACAAAATGGGGACAGAGGTACCCAGAGAGATACAAACAGACACAGGGAGAATAGGAAAAAAAACCTCATTGAAAAAGCACGCTCCTTACTGTATCATTCACAGGAATAGATATATCACAGATATACTGGGGGTGGGAGGTTCACTTTAAATCTCTTTTGGTTCATAATTGAGGAAATTAATTGAGTGGGGAGAGGAACCTGAATCAGTTTCCACAGACAAACTTTTAATGTGTTCAGACATATATGTGAAATATCTTTGTATTCTGTGATTTTTATTTTTTATTTCCAACTTTCTTCTTTTGGGAGGGGGGGTTGGAGAGCACCAAGAAATGCTCTAATTCAGTATCTGACAACTTTCCTGAAACAGCGTTTTGTTTCTTTCTCAATGGTTCATCTGGATTATGGGAAGACCTGGTGAGATATTACATGGCTGGGAGTCCTGAAAAAAAACCCCGTGATTTTTTGACCTGATAGGCTGTGCGTGCGGCAAAAGTTTGAATCCTTATCATAAACCTCACAAATGTCTCTGGTTTTGGAAGTTTATGGTCTATCGAGCTATGGTAGCTTCTCGCTTTGATTGCACAATAACAGCTTCATCCAACTCATTCAACGGATAGGGGATTTGCCACTGAACTTAAAAGGAGAGGAAAGGGCCCTAAAATCCTCTAAGTAAGTGTCTCATTAATATTTTGTTGACAGTTACATTTCATGAACTGACTGTTTTATCCACCTGGCTTTTTTTTTTTTTTTTTTTAATAATTCCCTTCTTCCCCAAGAAAATCAGAAAAAAGATTAGAAATGGAATAGGAACTTGCAGACCAGGAAGAGCATTGATCCTCCTTTAAGAAGTTTCAGAGATGAATGAAAATGTCCTAACATGACTTATATTTTCTTCACACTAAACATTAGCAGGATCTGATAGTAACAACAGCTGATCCTTTCTGAATACTCGGTTCACAGAGAGCCCTCAACTTTGCATGAAGGAAACGTGACCCCCACCAGAGCAAGAGGGACAGAGCTGGCTGGCAGGGAGGATTCTGGACTGCTGAAGATGTCAACTATCTGTGTCAGTGCAACTCTGCTTGTTTTTCCTAGCCTTCCAGAAATCCTTGTTCTGCATACATTTAAAATACAAAACTGTAGAAATATTACATCATTCTTACTGTAAAGCAGGGACAAGCGTTTGTTACCCCTGCAAATGGTTTAATTCTAATTGGAGGTCACTAAACTCCTGAAATCATGTTCATTTTTGTCTCTGTTATAAAGCCACCTTGAGTTTACACACCACAGAGTGAAATATTTTATCATAAGTACAAGCCTGCTGTGAGAGGCTGTGATTTAAAATATCTAATCACCTATAGGGTCTGAGTGCATGCCTGGCAGAAGCCAAAAAGCCATCTTCTAGTCATCTCTGTTTTTTATATCTCTAGCTGGGAGGTAATAATAAAAGCATATTTTGTACTTCAAAATTATAACTCGCCTCTGTATTCCAGCCAAGCCTGAACTTATCAGTAAACAAACATAAAAAAGGCAAACAGCACTACTGATTTGTGTTATACATTGTGGAAGTCATTAACTATGACTCAGGTAGCAAAACTTATACGTTCTCTTTTTGACAGTGATGACAATTTAATAGTATTTGACTCTGCTGAGTTACATGGAGCGTCCTGCAGCAATGAGAGAGGTTGTTTATCAAAATGATAAACATGTTTTCATTTCCTCCTTGGCTGCATGTATGTGATCAGAAGTCTAAGGCCATCAAGAATTCACTTATTCTGGCCACCAGACAGACATTAAGCTATTCAGGACCATCTGTGCTTGAAATGAGCTCCACTTAATGGACCTTCCTAGGGCAGGTCAATCCTAATGAATGCATGTGTGCATGAATGCATGAGCAGAGCAGCTTTGGTGAGACTTCCTGGGCTGTTTGGCGGTGGCACAGACGGCTGAGAGAGAAGATATGCCTTTCTTTCCGGGGTCATACGCCCGGTGATTTTAGAATTCAGATCCTCTCTTACATTTGCTTCCAGCTCATTGTCAATGCACCTCACAGCCTAATCCAGATGAAGGTTGTTGTAAGAACTCGTTCGCGTTGCTCGCAAAAAACCAGCGATACCCAGAGCACATCATGGCCTTTGCTGGCCAAATTCTGCCTCTGTTACACCATTAGCAATTCAACGTGGGAATGCAAGCAAAAGAAATAATATGGACCAATTTTATCAACATTTCCAGACAGTTCATTAGGACTGGTTTATGGCTGCTCTATTTATTTATACAGCTTCAACTAGACAGTCTATGTGCCAGAGCTATCATCCTGTTGAGGTCATATACTCATATGTTATTCTGGTAAATGCTTAAGTATATGCAGATACTGCTGCTAGACCTAAGACAACAGAGAAAATTTAAAAGAGAATTAAATTTCTATACACTTCAAGCAAATGTGTAACAATGTGACAGTAAAAATTCTTCAGACACTTGTAGACTTTCTGAAAAAGTGCTTACAGAAAATAATGGGTAAAAAATTTGTACCCTTGCCACCTCATGTCTTTATACAAACATCTGAGAGAAAGAAAAAACAACCCTCTGACAGCCATTTTTATATTGACTATAAAGAATTCAGATTTGGGGGCTGCCGTTTAAAGAGTTTTCAGTTTGAATAAGCTTTGGAAACTTCCCAGGTGTAATTAATACATTCATAAGCTTTAATCAAAATGTTTATGCCAGCTAATGCGCCAGAACTACAGACTACACTGTGCACAGGGGAAAATACTATACTTTACTTTAAGAAATAATAAGCCACTACTACGGTACTTACAAAGTAACGTTCTTGCTTCTGACAGGAATATGTAGCAGATGGAAAAACAAAGTCCCGTGCTACGCCATGAGCCACTTCATAAGTGAACAAATAAAAGACTCCTCACAGCCACAGTGCAATTACACTCCAATTTTTCTTTTACATATAATCCACTGACATTCTGTATCTGCTCCAGAAGGAAGAGGCTCAAGTTTGCAGGGTGCTTTTGCAGAGCAATCAGAGGGGGTTTTCAATCATTTTCACAAGGTCAAGGACAACTGCACCTCACCTGCCCAAGAGCCATTAGTTCCAATAAAGTCCCAAAAGAGCTGAATTTGGCCCATAAACTTGATGCAACACAAAGGTACCATCAGAAAATTGACTTAGATATAACACATTATCATTATGCCTTACTTAATTCTTTCCCATTATGATAACTGATACAAATAGATTAATGGGCTATTCTTTATGTATGGAGTTACCATAACCACGGGAATTTGGAATGCTCTACACATGCTTTGGAAGCCCTCCGGATTTTTTTTTAGCCCAGTGGATCAGAATAGACTGCAGTGGACTGTTTCCCAAATTTGTATTTATATTTTCATTAATATTCAGTATTTCATTGTTCATTATGCAAGAAATATATTATTCTCATTTTGGGAAGGCTCTATGCAACAGCAGCAACATCAGTGACTCCCACTGTGGGTCATTAAGTTTTAGGTTGGGATATTATTTTCTCAAATGTTGTTGCTATGAAAGGGTTCTGGAGACACAGGGTACCTCCTCTAAAGAAACTGCTGCTCCTTTCCACAAGACCAGAACAAGCAGTTCCGTGAGGAGCAAGGCTAGTGAAATCTGCTTTCCCTTGGAAATGCACCTTGTGTTAGATTTTAAAATCCTACTGAGGTTCTTCTGGTGTCTAGGTTGCTTAAAAGAACATTCACGGAGGTCACAGCTCAGCTGAGATCCCACGGGATTCTTTCTGGGTGGGTGGTGGAGCATTCCTGTAAGGTGAGCCCCCAATTCCCCTGTCACTGGCACAACACCCCTATCTTGAGTAGGACCTACACTGATATTGTCTTGTTTTGTGCTGACCCGTGGGCAGAGCCTGGAGAAGAATTGCTGGATGAAGCAGGTCACTTACACATGAACATTCGTTTTGCACTCAGCCAAAGTTCTAATGGTTTCTGGAGTCAGAATTCCTGAGCTAAGAGGGGCAAAGCACATTCTCACAGGCATCTCTGGTTATTTATGGTGCTATAAGCTAAGTTTCTAAGACCAGACTTGACAGAAAAGGCCATTTTCATGAAATCAAACCTTTCTACAAAAATATGTAACAAAAGAATTTCTAGAGGAAAATAATACCTTTAAAGTACTTTGTTCAGCAGAATGTTAATATTTCAGTTGAATATTAACTTCTTTTTTCCATTTGTATTTTATTTCCCATTCAGAGTAATAGGGGAAGCAGAGATATGCAAAGCTCTAATTAGCACAAGGATTTGTAGTCTTTTACAATTTTCCACTAATGCTCTCTGCCATCAGCCACAGGAGGCTTTTTATCTGAGAGATTTACAGATTTTTATGCTTACACCCAGAATAGACTCTGATCCTCACGAACTGGTTTATTCACAGAAATTAAAAATACGCATTTTTTGTAAAGGAGAAATGGTATGGATTCTACTCTTGAATTCACAAAAAAAACCCAGAGCACAGCAGTGTATGAGAAGTGATTGGATCTAGGGCTGCCTTATGGATTTCCATATCAAACCAATATACACACCAGAGAATAGGTTTTTCTGCTAAAGAGCCTTGCAAATTGATCTCCTGAGAAATTTGCACAGGACCTTATTCTTATGCATATTAAAAAAATACTAATAAAAAAAAGTCTCTTACAGATGAATCAAAGGGAAAATGGTATCCAGAACAACAAGGCAGCCTTCTAGCAGCTCCTGCCTCTGGCACATTGCAGCTCCAGAGGCAGAGGAATAACCAGAGAGGCTGCGGAAGGCAAGGGGATGGCAGGGCAAGGGTGCCTGGAGAGGAATGCTGATGAGGAATCTGCTCCTAGCTCGTACTGAAGCAGAAATATGGGTAGTTTTAATTAGGATTTTGCACATGTAAAGTGTAAATGACAGAATCTGTGAGACAATCCCACCTCCTGTGTGTGTAGCTGTCCCTGCCAGGGCCATACCCAATCCCACACCATTGATTGCTTTTCTGTCACAGGGAAGGGAATTGTAATGAGGACAATCAGCACTCCTGTATTGATGAACTACAAACCCCAGATATGTAGCTCACGAGGCAGGCAAGAATCCAATGTTCTCTTAGTGGGGATCCTCAGTCTTTTAATGAGATTTTTTTACTTCAAAGGGAGATCAACTTACGGCAACTTTGAGAAATGGAGGTTAGAAATTAGAAGTCTTGGTGGGATTTACAGCTCTGGAATGTCATTAAGAGACATCTATGAAGAGGCAGGACTTAATTCAGAAAGAGAAGAACGTTATTTTTGAGAAATAACTGAAGTTCCATATCAAAAAGTAATAAGCTTTATGACTCTAAATTTCATTGACTTTCAGTGAGATATGACACTGCTAGAGGTCTATATCACTTGTAAATAGGATGTCTTGGCCTAAATGATGTATGCTAGCAAGGCTGAGCATAAAATCTTCTAAGTACCTTTAAAAAAAGATCTTGCTCTTAGTCACTTGGGTGGTTTGGAAAATTTAATATTTGATATGTCAGGGAGGATAAAAAACCCGAGTTTGGACAAAATAGATGGAATATGCCTGCATTTAGGCAGTGCTCTTCCTATAACTTAAACTGCAGGATGCAGTACAAACTAGAGATTAAAAAGACCTGCTGTGCCACTCTGATCGTGCTTTGCAGCTGCACGATTCTTGCCCAGAACAAATTTTCTAGGTATCAAAGCTGTGGAGAAATGAACATTTCTGCTGCTGAACAGAAATGAACATTTCCAATATTGACATCTCTAGTTCCTTGCCAGAGAACAGTGAAAACTCAAAGTGGAATTAGGCCTGAAAATACCCTAACAATAAAATTCGAGTGAACCACAGAATACTGTTCTTGGGGCCTTAAAATGTTGCTCTAAATGCTGCCAGCAAAAGACATCCAAAGAAACAGTGCTAAGTTTCAGAAAAGATATACAATGAAAGAAAGATAGGACTACTCTCTGTTTGGATGGAATAATTAAGTTGATAAGAAATAAGTGTTTGAGTCACAGCTGCTGAAGATAAATGAATATAGAAGTGTGCATGTGTAGTTCCTAAGAAAGGATTTAGAAAATATTTTGTCAACTAAGCAAGAACTTCTTGGTCCTGCCAGAGTCTCACTTTTGCCCAACAGACTTTCCCCAAGCACCAGATCTCTAAAATTGCCTAACACATTCATTGAAAGCCTTTATCTCCAACCTACTCAAAACTGAGAATCTCTATTAATTTTCCCATCAACCTTAAAAGAGACATAAAATTTCTTATTATACTCATAACACACCCTTTTTTTTTTTCATACGATACATGAAAACTTCACACTTTTAGGATTTCTTTTAAATATTTATGAAATAATCCACTGATTGCAAAGAACCTCACCAATAACCAACTTTCAAATCCAGGCTTTCGGTCATGACAAAATGATTCAGGGATATTAAATTTTTGTGGAAAAGCAAAACAGTGTTTTATACAGTTCATCTTTTGATATGATGGTTGCAGATAAATTCATCCCCAGATAATTTTATCCACGAAGGTGATGATTAGCCTGTGGAGAGCCTATGATGTGTTTACTGAGCACAGTAACATAGTTTATGGTAATGCTCTTGTCATGCTTTATAAATGTGTGAGGTGCTTTTATGAAGTAGTTAGATAAGGAGTGGTGAAAGTAATGTGATCCATAAAGAATGTACAGGGATGAAGAGCTGGGATTGCAGAGATACTACAGACAGACTCATAGAGAGAATTCTAACCAGTGCAGGGGCTGCATTAATCTTCCAAAGAATGGCAATAAATAAAATAACAAGAAGGAATGGTTCTAAATTAATTTGGTCAATGTATAAAACTGAGATGTTAGGGTGGGATCAAGGTGAAGGTGTTTTGAACGGGATCTCTTACAGATGAGTGGTCTTGTTATAGTGGCAATAACATTTTCATCAATGGGGTTGACCACGTCTTACAAAATCCATGAAAAGGAAGACAAAGGACTGCCAGTTACAGCATGTGTAAGCAAATGTCCCTGCAAGGTGCTGTGTGACGAGCAGCAGCAGTAAATCCTGTCCTCTGCAGCAATGCCAAGCAATCACTTCCCAGTCATTTTTCAGTGGACAAGTGGGCACATTATCCCACCCCATATATTTCTAGAGCCATTCCCACCGTGACCACCAGCAGCTGGTCCTGCATTTGAGTCAAAAACGATTCCTTTGCCAGGAACTGACTGCACAGTGGTGCAGAAGGACAGAGGATGGGACCAAAGGCACAGAAGCAATCAGTTGTTTTTGCATGGAAAGCATTTTACGCTGCATACATTATCCATAGCAGCAGAACCTGGTAGTCTCCAGCCTAAGGAATTTATAGCACACTCATTACTGAACCTTATTTAGCTTCAAGCACAGTCAAGCACTTCACTAAATGTTAGGGACTGGATATGTGAACAGCAATATTTTAATTTTGAGACTACTATACTTTGGTTATGAATTAACAAGCCAAGGAATTCTCTCTCAAAATAATCTGTTTTAACTGTCAGGCTACTATACTGTGGTTATGAATTAAGAAGTTTAAAAAGTTCTCTCTAAAATACTCTATTCCATCCAGACTTAAGCATGATTGAGCTATTTTGCTTCTGGTCAGGACCAATCTATGGCTGAGGAAGAGGGGGAAGCAGAGGATGACGTGGGATTCACACCATATTGTTCTCAAAATGTAACTCATCAATGCAGCCACTTCTGTGGGAAGGCTCAGTGGAAGGGTGGTTGCCTCCTCCTCACTGATATTTTAAGGGAGAAGACAGTGGCAATATTTTATTTCATGATAACGTTTGGCACCTCTTATTTTCTTCTATTTTTTCTGTTCTGGTGACATTGATCTCCAACAAAGCAAGTCTTACTGATTTTCTCTTTTTGCATATTAATTTAACATTTCCCAAAGCTCCTTTCTCCTACATTTCCCCATGGTCACTATCCTGAGCTGCTTTTTTTTTTTTCTCTCTTCATGTTTTGATGTCTCTCTCCTCCCCGTTTCTGTTGATGAGCAAAATTTTATTTCCTGCCACCTTGATTTGCTGTCTTTCTGCTCCAGCTCTCTGTACACAATTGTAACCCTGATTTATTCTGGTTCCCCACTCCCCCTCTCTCTCTCTTTACCTTTTTTTCAACTGCATTGAATGCTTCTGACAATTTCTTTCTCTTCTCACTGGATGCTCCTGGTGAACAACACAATGCAGTACTACCCCCTAATAATTGATCACCTGGCTCCTGTTCAGATTTGTACTGCTCCTTTGAATACATGTGCGATTCAGTTCACTCTGTTCCTTTATAATGTGAATAAAAAGGGCTGCACACTTCAGTGGAAATACATGAAGTCTAGTGAGCAAATAATTTCCCACTTTGAAAGCAACGTGTGACACATTACAACATTGGCTTGAAATTCATATTAATTTATTTTTTATTAGTTAAACAGTAGCAGTATGCAGGGAGCTCTGCAGTTAGCAGAACCTAAGAGGCCAGGCAGAAAACACATTTATTTTTCACTCCCCTGTTGACCCTTGCTGATGATCAGTATTCATCCAAACATTATCCAAGAGAATCTGGAATCAGACTTTTCAGCTTTTTAAACAGAATTTTTTTAAAACTAAAATATTTTTTATGAAAAGCATTGACACTTCATTGGCCAATATCAACAAATTACAATTCAAGATAAAATCCCTGTCTCAGGGTGGGTTATAATTCATATAACTCAACTACTTTTAACTAATTATTCCCAATTTCCAGAATAGTACTGCTGCCAATAAACTTTACACTGCACTCACATCATCATCAAAAATGGGGAAAGTCCAGACAGAGAAGGAAATAAGAAATTATTTGAGCTATGTTTCTTATGATCACAAAGGGACAATTTTACATTAAGATAAGAATAAATTCAACTTTTAGTCCAAAATAATCCAAGCAATATATTCCAAGGCAATCATGCAAAAAGAGAAAGATCCCTGCATGTGTTCTGTGCATGTCCTGCAGCTTCCTGAGGAGAAGCAGCCGCTCTTACGTGCTGCAGATTCCGTGGCAATTCCAGCACTGCCTGCAAAGGGTCCTTCCCTCAGCTCCTAAACTTGTCCTGATTCACGTCCAGCACAGCCCACCTTCGAGCACGTTGGAAAAACACCATTCCACTCAACCCCAAAGGTTTTCCTTCAGAGAGCTCAGGTTTAAGTGCCATCCCAACAGGGCTCATGTGGGTCCAGCTCAGGGTGAGCCCCACCAGAGGAACTGCCCTAATGCTCTGATCCCTCAGTTCGCGTGCCTGCATTTCTAATTTTAAAAGTTTTGGATAATGTTGAATATATTATACTGAATATAATTCAGTAGAAATAAAAAGAATGAGAAAAGCCTGTAAACTAGAAATAGGACAGCTCTGCTAACTCTTCCTAATAGTGTGCTGGTAATTAGCAGCAGAAGAGGTCATCCTGTCCAGTTCTTTCCCAGTATCAAAATGTTTCCCTCCACACACTCATGAGCATCTTGCTTAATTTATTTTCATATTATTTAAGTAATTGGACTTCTGCTGGTGCAACGGGGGATCCTTTGAAGTTGCCATTTTAGCATTTAATGGGATCTACCAATGGGCTGAACCGAAAAAGAACGTTCTGTTTTCTTTTGCTCAGTTTTCCTCATTAACCCTAATTGTAATGCTATGACCAACTGAACACAACTATTCCCTGTTCCATGTTTACAGATGTCAGATATGTTTCAGATGGTCATCACATCCCCCAGCATCATTACCACCACTTAGATAAGCTGTGCATTTGCTGCTGCTCCTCACCTTTCTTCATGAGCCTCTCCCCATCACCTTACTGGTGCCCACGGCTCTTCTCAGCATCACTGACATCACTCATGTTTTTAAAATTCCACTGTATAATAATTACGATGTTATTAAAAGTGATAAAAATTCCGTGCTGCAAAGTTGTTGGGTGTTATCATCTCCATTTAAGAGAGAAAACCTGCCCTATTCTCCCAATCCAGCATTTATCTCTACACAGCTCTTCAGTACTATTAGCTAAAACATAGACAACCAGTACAAGTTAACTAAGTTTCAAGAATATTTGATCACCAATATTTGATCACGTGTATAAACTACCAGATACATTGGTATTTATTACTGCTTGGGCACGTAGGCACTGTGGAGACAGACAAGGAATAAGAAACAGGGTATAGAAACAGAGAGAGATGCTATGTAATAGAAAATCCAGCCAACAGTCTGAGATGGAAGAGGAATGCCATGTCTAATTGAAATGGTGCTCTGTGCTTCCCAGCAGTGTTCTCAACAAGGAAAGAGACTATTACCTCCTGCTCTTGGAGAAAATGCCATCGCTTTCCTATTTCTTTCCATCCCCACTGTAGCAGCTAGCAATTTTCCAGCATTAATGCTTGAATACTTCTTTTCCCCAGATGCATTAGTTCACATTTTTTTCTGGTTATACTCACATTATTTCCTGGGCCTTCAGTTTTTTCTGATCCTTTTTGTTATGAGTCGTGTACTCCAGTGACATGTGTTGCAACACGTATTTTACTATCACTGATAAACCAGCAGAGGCCCTGTGTCCTATGAGCCACAGCCTGGATGAAGCCATCCCCAAACATTTATTTTAAAACTTGAAAGTGCTTTTTTTGCTTGGCAGAAAACCAAACTAGCACTTGCAATAGCTGTGGCCCAAAATGGAGCAAGTGGAACAGAGTTTCAAGCCCAGCCTACCAAGTTATCCAGCACTGCAAAGATGTGGGTTTCCCTCTTTTTCCAGTGGGAGTCTTCTGCTATCAAACTACACACTAAGAAAGAAGGAATTTAACCCTGCAGCCAGAAAAACTACTGACTTTCCACTGAACAAACAGAAATGTAATATCAGAAATACCTCTAAGGCAGGCTTGGTTGACAAACAGGTGTTCTCTCTGTCAGACAGTTTTCTTATTGATCTGTGCTAACATCCTGCAGAAGTGAACAATCTCATTGCCATGTCAAAGGCTAACCATCTGTGAACAAGTAATGCAGCCAGAAAATCCTTGTTGCTACAATAATAGCTTTAGGACGTGGGTTTTGTTTCAATCACCACAAAAAGAAACCTACAGAAAACATCACAAAAATTCTTTTTCTGATAAATTAATGTACCTAGAAAAATACTTTTGCTTACACAAATTTCATCTAAATAAATTACAATAATTTACACACTATCAAGCAAGTGAAGTTACTGAAATAATTGGAGAGTTCATTTTTTCCTTTTCTTCCTTTGATATTGCAGTCACCTTCTCACAGTCTCATGCATCACAGCCCTTCTCTTATTTAAAAATCATAACTCTCTCTGTGGGACAAATCTCCTCTTCAATATTTGAATATATATGTTAATACTTTCAGGATCAGGTTTTGTGGGGTTTTTTTTTCACATCAATAAATAGTATTCAGCCATGCTGGAACCACAATTTTAGACTAACAGACCATTCTAAGGGATTGATGTGCAAGCACAGTACCATACTGAGAGACAGACTAGTGAATTAATGATTCTGGAACAAAAATCTCATGGCAGAACCTTCTCAGACCAGGAGATGGTCTTGTGAGAAACTTTCTAACTCTGTAGGATAGCATTAGGTCCTAAATAATCGTCATGCCAGAGGATATTGAGGTTCCTGGGCATAAGTTTTGACTGAGGGATTTAATAATCTGACTGCTCCCTTAAAAAACATGAACCAGGAACTCCCTTATACTAAGGTAATTAATTTTTATTATTATTATTATCACCATCATCATTACTAATTATATGCTTTTGGTAAGTTTCTGGACATTATCCAGTCTATATCTAAGTATTAAGAGTATAGTTTTATCACTGAAAAATCTAAGGTTCTGGCTCGATCTGGAAGGCTTCAACTTTGTCCTTCTCACTGGTTGTGCCCAGGGAGTACCAGGAGTGTGGCATCCAGAGACAACTCTGGTTCCCAACCTCCTGGTGAAGACCTGCAAAGAGCAGAGCTGAGCTCATGACCTCTTCCACCCAGGAAAGACTGGTGAGAGCCCTCGAGTGCAGATATTTCCATGGCACAGATGAATACTGAGATCTTTGGGATAACTAACAACTACTGAAGGCAAATTTCTGTACCTTCCCGTTTACATGTGGGATAAGGGTGTCAGTGCAGAGGGCTTGGAGCAGAAGGGAGATTGGGTCGTAACATTTGAGCTCCTGGTCATGAACTGCAGCAGAGACAGTCAGGGAGGGAATCCTTAACCCCAAGACTTCTCAGCTCAGTGCACAGCACAAAGGAAAGCTGGGCTGGGAAGAGGCACAGCAGGACGGAGCTGGCACAGGTTTCCCAGTCTCCTTTCCTGCTGTGTTCATTCCTGCTTCCACTGCAGCACTCTCAAGCCTGTCATCCCTGGCTGATGTAGGTGAGCTGTCTGAGAGCTCTGTTATCTTTGTGCATAAATACCCCACCACTTGCTGCTTTCCAAACAGATCAAATCTCCTGGGCACTTGTGGTCAGCTCCCCACTATCCCTATTGTGTTGTCTTGTTCCAGCTGACAGTTTGGACAAACTGGAAGCATTGATTCCAATTCTTTTAAAACTAGGTTGGATAGAGAAATTGTCAACAGGAAATAGAAAACACAGCACTGTCAGTAATTCAGCAAAGTCACGGTTCTCTCTTCTTGGTCGTTTTCAACCCAAATGTCAAAGACAACCAACTGGCTCTTCTTGATGTATATTTGCATACTCGTTTACTTTTCAAAGTAATTAGCCTTTAAAGTCTTACCAGGGAGCTGAACAAATGTACCATATAGCTCCAAAAACAATACAAGAGAAACTGTTTGCATTTGAATGAATTTACTTTGTTGGTCCCATGAACGTGTCAGCTGAGTGAACACTTAATGTTGATCATTAATTATACAAACAAAAGAAATGGCACAAAGCTGTTGTCTCTGTTAGTTTTCTTCCAAGAGTCAACCTTGTTCATGCTGGAGGTTTTGTGTCCTAAATAAATTCCTGTGACCGCTTGAGGAGGGATGATATTTCAGATGACTGAAAATGTGCACTGATCAATGCCCAAGACAAACAAGCTTTTATCTGTTGTTGCTCACTCACTGACCCTCGCCCAGTAAGAAATCCTTTTTATCATGCTGTGAATTTTATCAGCTGGTCATCAGCACGGTGGACTGATGATGGCTCTGCTCCCTCTGGCCAGTCGTCTGGCACATGATTTTCCAGTCAACTGCCCTTGGGGTTATGGCTTTGCTTCTTTCTGATCCTCAGGAGAGGGAGTGTAAGCACTTGGGCACCAGAACAAAGGGTAAGTGTAAAACTGCACTGAAGCTTCTTGAAGAAATTTAAGTTTAAAGTGACAATTTAGTCGAAATTTAAGTTTAGGCTAAACCGCACCCCAGATACTTTTGATTTAAAAAAAAAATCATAACGAAGTCAACAAATACTTGCTAACAAAACTCAGTAAAATAGCAATATAAAGTGAATAAAAGTCAACTGCAACTCGTTGATGCAACCTCCAGAGCTTCCTATGAGGAGATTAGGTTTGCCCAACTGTAACAAATTTTTAAATGGTGGTGACTAATGTCAGTTAAGAACAAAATTTAAATGTTTCTAACCAACATAAGAGTGACTTTCTAGAGAAGAATATTATTGGGAGTGATGAACAAGAGATGTGGTTGGAGTGATGTGTAATCAGGGTACTGGCCCTTGCCAGGAAAATACAAATTTTCATTGTGTCTTCCATCACCAAATCCAGGAGTCATGACAGAACATGAGGTCAAAGGTTCAAACAAATAAGGGAGACCCTCACACAAGGCACATGAGCTGAAAGTTTTCTGTGAGCTCACAAAGCAGTTAGAAAAGCAAATGGGAGAAAATTCTTTTAAGGGTTATTAAACACAATCCCTGAGTCACAAACTATTGGAAACTGGAAAGGTCTAGAGGGAAATTCTCCCTGTTGGTTTATCACTCCTGTACTCTGCCTTAGCATGTGCTGCAACTGCTACTGGAAACAAGATTGGATTCCTGACCTGACCCAGTATGGTTGTTTTTAAATTCCCAGAGAGGGTCCCAAAGTCCCAGAGGTCATTCTTCCAGTCATCTGAAAATAGTTACCCACTGTAAGGTATCACCAAGCTATTTAAGGCACATATTTCTAACATAAATCACATATTAGGACTTCCGCATGCCTTTGCAGGTCTTGCATTTCCATTTTTTCTGCTCTTATCCAGGGTAAATCTCCATCACACATCCATCTCCTTTATATTCAAATCACATCAGTCTTGATGTTCCCTCTCCAGCTTGAGCTGTGAAATGCCATCACGAGTACACACTAAACTTTTATTTATTTCCTCACCATCTGACAGCCTGCCTTGCGGAGCCGTGTCCAGAGTCACTGCTACAGGACAGAACAAGGAAGGAAATGTCAAAGTTGTCATGCACATTCCCCAGCTCTTTGATTTCTGCTGCCAGCCACACCTTCTCCAAAACCTCTTTGTTCTTAGGCTTCAAGCTCAGGATGAATCTCCCATGCGTTTGAGAAATCCTCATATTTCTGAGCGTCCCAGATTCGCTGCTAAATGGCCCTTAAACATGTACAAACCTGGAACACAAATACTGCCAAACTAGATCAGAACAATTGTCCATCATCTGCTCTGCACTTGCTGTGACAGATGAAACACAAAGGGCTTCAAAGGACCACTAAAGAAGCCCATAAATAGGACAACTACAATATAGGCTGCTTATACATTTATTTTCTGGGGAATAGGAACTCGTATATCCTTGTGAGCATTTTTGATCCTAGGTAAATTCATAATGTTCAAATGATCCAGAAAAATACATGTATTATTACACGTCCCTATTACTATTGGTGTGTCATACATTTAACATACAATATACACCATATTAATAAATATTTTAAACCTAGTTCCCTGCATCAATTTTACAAATTTCCTGGGTATCTGTACTCATTCATCAAAAGAACTGCAAATATAAGTTATTCAGCATTCCATTTCATGCCTCTTCAAGAGTTTTTCTCTACTGTATATATGGTCACCTACATGTCAATTTTTGCTAATATAAAGTTGTTTCCTTGTCTCTCAAACCTATTAGGTGGCTCCTATTTTAGTTTTCACTGGTGCCTTAAAATTGATGGCAAAAGGGGCAGTGTGAATCTGTCAGGAGACACATCTTAAATACTCATAATCTCATACAAGAATTCAGTATTCAATATAGTATTTTCCACCCCATTTTTATCCTTTTTCCACCCCATTTTAATCCTGTGTTCTGGAACAAACATTTCAGTAGTCACCAGTTTGGGCACACTTATTTCGCTCCAACACTGTTTTTTTCCAATAACCAATGTTTTTATAATAAATCACCCTCTGCAGTTCCACCAGATAGGTGATTTTCCCTCACCACTCCAAGGGCAGGGGGTGGCACGAAGTGACTCACCCCTGGGACTACTCTAGCTCTGCTTTCTAATCATTCTCCATTTTCTTCCTGTCCTCTTGGGCTTGAACTCCTTTCATGCTTTTCTGCAGTCTCTGCTCGTCCCCAGAAACAATTCAGCACATGTTCCCCTGGGTGCTCTTGTCTCTCTGCAGTTTACATCTTGACAACATCACCTTCCCTCGTTCTTCACTTACAAGATCCGTCACAGATCCATTATTCATTTTCAGAGCACAATGTTGTGAACCACGTCGCAGGTTCAATTCACAATGTTGTGAACCAAATGTTCTACTCAGGACAAGAATCAGGTCTTTGTATCGAGTGCCTGGGATTTAATTAGAGCCCTGTACTGAGGGACATCCACAAGGACTACCTGCAGCCCAGGGATGATCCTGTAAATGGCATTTAAAAGCCCATTTCCCTCCACTGAATACAAAAGTAGAGTAATGCCCCAAGGCTAAAATTATCCTTTGTGATTTTCTTTCTGTGTAAACATTGGTTCGTTTGTTTTTTCCTGCTTTTAGTACCCATTCACCTACTTTTCATCTGATTTTCTTAATCCCTGTGAAAGCCTTTGTTGTGTTCTCCATCACCCAGGCCTGTATCAGTCGAAGTCAATTCTTTACATGTGTTTCCTAAAAACTTCTACTCATACTTCTCTGAACGCACCAGATCGTTGCCCAAACCTTTAGTAAATCTAATTTATGGTAAACATATCTCTTAGTGCTAATCAGTTAGCATTAAAAGTAAGATATAACTGTAACAAGCATTTCTGCACACCTCTGGAAATACTTGTATGTTAGCACATTAAAGGAATTACTGACTGTAATTCCATTATTTGCACACACAACCCCCCACATGTGCACTCACTGTTACACTACCATTATTTACCTTTACTTTGTCTTGGCTCCCTAAAGATAAGGAGGTTTTAATTATAAGATTGGTCTACATGCAGTGAGAGAGAATTTCAGATTACATCAGGGACCACAAACTACACACAATTTTTAGCAGAGGCTGTGCATGCCAGCCTGTAAAATTTCTGGATGCACATGCACAGGGTGGGCAATTGTGCACATCAGCATCCATCCATGTCTGCAACTGTCTGTGCTGAGCATGCCAGACTGTGGTCTGTGTGCAGACATGAAGAGTTTTCCTTGTTATATGCACAGGGCCTATTACAGAAAATCATTCATTACAAATGAAGTATTTTTCTGGTTTTTTCCCTGATCATTAAAATATGTTTCATAACATATTTTTAGCTCAGTTCATTAAATGCATGCACCAACATGCCCACATATCTATAATTCCACTAGGCTACCCTTAACAGTTTTGCTCAGAACTATCACACTCTGTGTACTGCATTCTTTGTGTTTTACTATTACTGCCATGAGCTTTGCAAACTTAATTGCCAGAGTGACAATATTTCAGACAGAGCTGTGGACTGAGGCTGCTGTTGGGAGGCTGTGCATTACAGCTGAGGTGGTGGGGGGCAGACACTTGATACCAGGTGGTTTGTGTGGAAGTGTTAGAATTCTATTCATGGGAAGCCAATTTTTCTGAATGCCATCCATGCCTGCAAGGTGTTGTAAGGCACTAAAGGATGTGTCAAGGTCTTTCTACCACACTGCCTGATGCTTGATGCCAATCATCAAGGAGCAATTGGAGAAAAGGCAAAACGCTATCACCCGTGTATATAGCTTTTAAAACTTACTTTAGAGTGTGGATAAGAGGTGTTGATTCCCTTTCCCAAGTACGGGAACAGGTTAATGACCTCGTGCTTGGATTCTTTTCACAAACAAGCTTCTGTCCACTGTGATTTTTCCTTGGATTGCAGAGGGTCACACACACGTCAGTTTAACTGAACAGCAACACCAATAAACACCTGCAGCTCAACTCAGCTTCAGCTTCTCCATCTCAAGCTGAGGGTTGCAGATGGAGGGAGGAGGTATTTCTTCATCCTTATACTCTTATCAGAATAATTATTGCATGTCTAAACATAATTCACAGGAAAAGCAGAAGGGAAAATTGTCTCTTTGATAATACAATAGAATCAATAACAATAATTAACTAATGAGATGGTAATAACATACATAATTGGAATGGAGAAAAAAAGTAAAGCTGAAGTACTGATACTGTAGCATCAGGAATTTGAAGCCAAGAGACATTTCTCTCTCTGACTCACTTTGAATTTCCACAGCTATTCTGAGTCCATGTAGCGAGATCCACTAAAGTACCTTGCTAAGAAGCTTCGCAGGAATTAATGTAGCTGAAAAGAAACCTATCTCATCAGGACAGCTCATAGTGCAAAAGCTGACAGGAGATTTGGGCCCTGTATGCCACATAAAATCTCAAGGCAAAATCCTGGTCCTGCTGAAGAAATCGGCAAATGTGGACAGGATTTCACTCCATGTGCTTCATGATTCAAACTGAAAGCTGCTTTGTTTATGGGATGTGGCCTGCATGAAATTAAGTTGCCTTAATTTTACTTGTGCAGCTGATTTCCAGCCTCTGGTGAAGGGTTTCAACCTCTAAATAAAAGAGGGTTAAGTGCAATTTAAAAGTTTGGTTTGTGAATTTGTTCCTTTCCTCCCTGTTCTGGGCTGTAAATGGTTCAATTACTATGAGATCATAAAAAAGTCTCTAAAGTTTATCCATCACACAGCCAGGAATACAGGTGCTTCTTCAGTTAATTTTGTCACACAGAAATATCTTTCCATATGTGTTAACCTCCAAGATTGGATGGGTTTATTGTTTTCATTTTCTAGGAAAATGGTTCAAGGAAGGGAAATAAAATATGAAAAAATGTTCAGAGGAACATGGAGCACCACATCAAAGTGGAAGGGATCCAGACAAAAAATCCTACTCTACTAAAGGCAGTGTTGTGTGGTTTTCCTAAGAAAATCCATAGACATCAAGTATAAAATGTTGAAACCCCTTGGTCCTGCATGATGCATTTATATATTTGGACAAAACTGTACAACTATAATAACCAAAGTTTTTCAACTAACACATCATGAACACATCCCCTTACATCTAATTTTCATTAGAGATAATATATGTAAACATCTAGACTTTACATTTTAGAACGGTACTCATCCCTACACAAAGAACTCCATCACGTCTCCAAGGGCTCTGCGTGGTGATCATTCCTTGGGAAAAGAAATTTTAGCAGTGTGGATACCACACTAACCCAGCACTAACTGCTTTATGAACAACTGTATCACCTCTTCCTAGTGATCTATTGTGGATATCAGAGCGCCAAGGAACTCCCTGTTCTATGCTACATTCACTTTATTTTCTTAAAGGAGTGGCTCTTTGGCTGGCTAGAGACAGTTTTCTACCTGGGTGAGTTAGTAAACAATAGTGCATCAATTTATTTGAGAAAGGTTATTGCCACAGCAAGAATGACAGGAATTTACTTGGCAGCTTGTTTTATTTTGGAAAGAAAATGGAGTTTCAGAAAGCACTTGATTCTTGGATTCCTGCACTTAGCTGGGATGGGTGAGATTTTCCCTTTTTACTAGAAGAGCTGGACAGTAATGCAAAATGTTTTTAAAAGTGGAGGTTTTTCAGCTGGTTTCATTGCTTGCCAGATCTAGCAAATGAATTTTTAAGCTCACGTAGAACATGTCCAAAAAGTAATCTTAGAGTAAAGTAATCATTATATTGTAACTAAGGGAACAAGAACTTTCTGCAGGGCTCTCACATTTATTATTTTCAGCCCAGATAAAGAGTCCTCTCTCATTAAAGGATGCCCTGCCTCACCTGGAAGGTTTCCTACAAACTTCAAACCTCCCTGTAGGACCTTATCTTGCCCGAGTGGGACCCTCATTTGCTGTTTGGGTTTCCTAGTACACGTGAGTTACTACCCAGCCAAGCAGATCCACCACTTCCCTATCCCCAAAAACTCCCTCTGAGTAGCTTCTGAAATGGTCCACGGGGCAAGAGGTGTTGCCTCTTCACCAAAACATGAAGATTTTTAATGGCAACATTGGCATAACTAATACAATCCCATTCCCAGGAACTTCATCACAGTTTCCTGTAATTAGTATTTTTTATTCATCAACATGATTTGCAGGGTGTCATTCACTGTAGAACATATTCACCCAATAAAATCAGAACGAGCCCTTTTGTTTGTGGCTTGGGGGTTTTTTTGTTTGTTTCTTTTTTCAGATGGACACAATATTTATTCGTCATTCTTCCCATCACATGTGCAAATCCCATTTTCTGAGTGACTATGCTTCTTGTTACTTATTTGCTGCTTTCTTGCTGTTCCTCTGACTTTTTCAATGTTTCCCTATTCTGCAATTGCTCCTGAATCTGATGCCTTCTAGAGTCTTCATCTCTAGAAAAGCCAGATAACGCAGCAAGTAGCTGCTATAAATGCAAACTAAAATTCTTATAAATAAATGCAATAAAAAATTGTCTAAATACTAAAAAAAGCGCCAGCTCCCCTAAAGCTGAGAAAACCATTTCCAGTCACCCAACAGAAATTATTATTATGACTTTCATGCAACAGTAGATAGTATTATGTTAGTTCAAAAGACCACATGAGAGATAATAAAAGGGGCATTAATTAATGTTAAAATATATTATCTATTTTTATCTATAAAATCAGAGATTCTGTGACTTCACTCCTACAACATACTTTGAAAAAGGCAAATAAAGGAGGATGAGAAATCCTATGAATTGACTTTGAAGCAGAGCATATGCTGTACTTAAACAGAGATTATAATGTCAGTTAAGGATGTGTTTGCACATACTCAGTGTGAATACCTCCAAAATCTGTGTGCATGTCTATCAGCACATACTCATTCTTAAAAATATATACGCCTAAAAGTTCAGCTAGCTTAGAATTTAAAATTCAATTGTATTTTCCTCAGGAGTCTCTGACTATCTTGAAAGATATGTGCAGTTAGCAGATAGCTGGAGGTACATTCCAACAACTGCTCTGCCTTTACCTGCTGTTATTTCCAGACAACAAGAGGGAAGTGAGTGATGTCTCCTGCTCTCCATCTAAAAGCACCACAGGCACTAGTAAGTGTTTTAAACCATCTTTGCTTGAATAAGTTTCTTAATGTCATCTGGCATATTCTGACATTTACTAGCTATTTGCAAGTTAGGTTAAAAAAATACATATACAGATCATTTTCTACAATGAAATATCACATTTTGGTGATAATCCCAGTTCACCCAAGCAATACTAATATTACATACATCCAGACAGTAGAACTGATCTATTGTGTTAATTAACTTTATCAGAGTTAATAAATAATTGCATTATTTTTCTGTTCTCTTCTGTTTGAAAACACCAAAATTAGAATCCTGAAATGAAGCCAATACTAATGTGGATCATCACACCTATTATTGCTTGATCTGTCTACTTGATCTAGCTTTAATGTTTCAAAATCTGGTTCCCAAAACTAACATTGCCATAAACTAGATGCATCATGTCCTGAAGCATTACTATTCTCCTTTCTAATACTCTTTGGTGTTTCTCTTATTTATTGGTGTGTTTTAGGCCTTTGTCTTAGCATGTCAATATATATTAAACATATGCACTTTATCTGGTTATTATGTGCTATCTACATGACTTTATCAATATTTTTGAGCATCTGCTGCCTGGCAGCAGCATTCTGTGCATCAGATCATGCAAAGCTTTTGACCGCAGGGGTGTATTTGAGCTCAGGTGTAAATTTCAGCATTGCAACCCTTCAAACCACTGTTAAATGAATGTGCCATAGCAGGAATACTTTTGTGCACCTGTTAAGCATCTAGCCTGAATTCTTCTAATTTTCCTGGCTTGGACTGCCATGGAAAATTCAGACTAAGCACACATTAATGCTTGGCACGGGTTGTGGTTTCTCTTTTCTCAGTCTGTTGCACCGTCCTGAGTCATGATTGCTTATTCTTGGTCTTCAGTTCTCTTGTTTCTCTGTTTGATCAAAGCCCAACTCTGTCATCTACAAAATAGTTGTGACACTCGTATGCGGGAAATAATGTTTTTCAAAGATATTTTGGACGCAGAAAGTAACCATTTTCAGTGATGCAAAGATTTTTTTCTGCTTGTGTTT
Source organism: Atrichornis clamosus (assembly GCA_013400975.1). NCBI lineage: Eukaryota > Metazoa > Chordata > Aves > Passeriformes > Menuridae > Atrichornis > Atrichornis clamosus. Next base: position 479,245 of record WBMZ01009535.1, on the reverse strand, counting down.
CAACCTGATCTTTGATCTTGCTGCTGCACATATGTACAATTATACAATTATCACCCATGCGTCCCTGAATTCTCATGCATTTATTCTAGTCCTCACTCTTTCCCTCAAGAAATCCCATATTTGGCACGAGTTCCCTCTGTAGAAGCAGCACTGCTCTGTGCAGCTGCAGTAAGCAATCTTCCCCACCATCTCCTTTGATGTTTAGAAATGATCGATAGCAGAGGAATTGCATCCATCTCCTGCCCGCACGTCTGTGGCTAAGGAGCAGACACACACACAGCTCCCAGCCTTACAGGCCTCATTATGCACAATTACAAGGCATATTTCCTTGTATTACAATAAATAAAGTGATCCATATTCATGTTGTTATGATATCAGACAGGGTGGATAAAATCCTGCAGCCTCACCAAGAGGATAAAGTCAATGGGATTTCTACTTGGTAAGAACCGGAAAAAAAAAAAAAAAAAAAAAAGACATGAGGAATTTATCTGATATCATTAAGAGGTCCTTTCTGTATTACAAACAAGGTGCATTATATTACCCACTGTTTGCCATCTAAGAATATCTTGTAGTTTGTTGTATTGCACTGCATGCTCTTTAGAAATTCTTATTTAGCAGCTCCTACCACTTTCAGATGGGAGCAATTGGACTCAGACCATGTGAAAATTTTGGAGGTGTTAAGGACATAAAGAATTTGAAGGGTTATTGGAAAAAAATTAATTCCATGTCTTTGCTTACTGCACAGGTAAATGTTTCCTTTTATTCCCATTTCCTGAGGCACAGCTCCAAAAATGTATGAATTACTTAGGAGTAAGATATTCCTTATCCCAGCCTGTGCACCTGTTAGAACAGCAAATGAGAGTGGTGCCAAGGAAAGTCCTTGCACACCCATGTGGAGAGATCCATGGATACCTATACAAAGAGTCATACTACTACCTAAACTTAGAAGGAAAATTCATCCTTCAGCCCTAAATCGACCCTGAAATCTGGAGATGTCAGATTTCAGATGAATATTTTATATTACATCTTAAAGGCTCTTCACTACAAGAAGTAAAATAATTGTTATTAAATTCTCAGCAGATTACAAGGCATCTCCAGAACACGGTGCAAAGGAGGGATGGGGCCTTCGTGGTGTGCAACTCACTGAGCGCTGGGGAAGTGGATTTTGCTTTTTGAAGGATATTTGCCTCCAGCATAATACCAATAATGGAAATAATATCACATCATATAAAGTTGAAGCTTTTATTCTCTATAGAACTGAGGAATGATGAGAGAAGTACTCTGGGAATTTTACCCTTTAGATTAAATATTTGAGTCATGAATGTCTGAGACAATCAGTTTCAGTTCTGAAATTACCTTGCTATCTCAAGCATAGGAAGAATAAAAGACACTTTCTGTATTACAATTAAGACATGGAAAATCTTATTTTCAACAAGATTTTATGCTTAACACAAGAGAAGAATTTTTTTTTTAAAGTAGTGCTTAGCCTTGAAGTCAGCATTAGCTAAACTCAGCCTGTTCATGGAATGATCTGGTTCTCACTGCAGCCTGTTCTACAGACAGTCACACCACTGTGGCTTTTCTCCCAGGTAACAAGCTACAGGATGAGAGGAAACGGCCTCAAGTTGTGCCAGGGGAGCCATAAGAAGAAATTAGGAAAAATGTCTGCATTGAAATGGTTGTCAAGAATTGGAACCGACTGCCCAGGGCAGTGGTGGAGTCACCATCCCTGGAAGTGTTAAAAAACCCTGTGAATGTGGCACTTGAGGACATGGATTAGTGGGGAGCATGGAGGTGCTGGGGTGATGGCTGGACTTGATCTTGATCTGTTCTGTGACTCTGTGGTTTCCTTGGAAAGCCACCGAAACACAGGAAGGGACCACAGTGGCTCAGTTGGCCCGAAATCCCCACTCAAGCATTTGCATTTCACTGCAGTGTTTCAGACACACAAGCTGCAGATACCCTAACGAGTTTACCAAAGGTTTGTTCCCAGAAAATTATACAAATAAACATGGATAACACACACAAAATAACGCTTCTGGAACAAAGAAAAAAATATAAGTTAGAATTTTCTCCACCTTGTAAATTTGATCTGTAAAGCTTTTATGAAGTTTCTGTCTTCAGAAACCATTGTCTAAACCAAATTCATTATAGATGTAGAGATGATCATGATGGAGGGATTACAAATGTTTGCAGAACTAACACAATTTCTTCTCAGGGACACTTTAACAAGTAGAAAAAGAAGCAAGAGATAAACCTGTGTGAGCACATGTGTATTCAGAGGACTATGTCATATGTATTTTCTTCTCTATAAAGAACACATTAGATTGTACTTCCAAAGAAGTGACATAATCTCTATATATTTAAATACTTTTTTTTCTAATGAAAAAGAGTGGTGTTGTGAATAAAAATGGAATGGGACAGAGGGGATTTGCCAGGTTGAGAGGGGCAGGCTCAGTTCATTTCTTCAGTTCATTGATTTTTGCCTCAGTAAATATGCTTATTCAACAGAGTTTACAAGGCTCAGCAGTGAAACAGCTGGATAAAATCCTGTGACCTTTGCTACACAAGAGAATGGAATTCTAGAGGCACTTTCTGACCTTAAAAAAATTTTCGAGACAATGGAATAACTCTGCAAAAAAAAGGAAAAGTTTCAGACATCTTTGAAATGCTGAGTCTGTGGACCCTCAAAGAATTAATTTCATGTATTCCCTTCTTTATCTTACTCCCTTTTTCCATTTTTAATATACTTCGGAGATAATATCTAGAATTTAATGTAATTATATTGTCAACTAATTCACTGGGGTCAATATATAATACAGGAAAAAACTTAAAAATACCATAAATTTTGCAGATAAAAATTATATAGCCGAGGCCATTTATTATGAAAAAATGGAAAGGTGTATGTCATTTTTGGCACAAATGGGACAAAACCTTTTTTTCCCATGGTCCACCAGAGTCACACATATGAAATATTGGTGCTATTTGGTTTTGGTGCCAAAGGGTGACAGTTTCACAGCTCAGCTCCAAGCACAACGGATTGAGTTTCTCTTGGCCTATAAAAGGCAACAGAAATACTCCAATGGCCTTCAGAGCCACAGGGGGATGATGTGGGCTTGTGGAAGGCACAGTACACGGGGAGCTCTCCAAGGTGCTTTCTGCAGGGTCACAGGGGAAAATCCACGGTTGTGAAGAAAATACAGAAAACTGAGCACTCTTTGTATAAATTATTCTTCTTCAAAAGAACCATTTGCCTCACATCAGGGGTACGGATGGGCTCGCTGATGAAAGGGAAAAGGTTGTAAATAGAAAGAGCAGAGAAACTGCAGTCGGAGAAGCAATAAAATATGTCTCACTTGGGGACAACTGGGCTATTTTATGCCGAGGCTGAAGGTGTGGAGCAAAGGCTGTGCAAGGGGAAAGAAATTCCACTCATACAATTAAGCAAACTCCAAGAAAGAGAACCTTAAATCTAGTGGAACCCGAACAGAGACTAATACAGCTTGACAGAAAACTTCCAAGTGATTAGGGGAGCAAGCGAGTGCTCTTTAGAGCCATAACGAGCTTTGGTAGGGAGGCCAAAGACTTTCATGCAGCACTTCTTTTCAACTACCAGTTGATTGGAATTATGCAAATGGAGCAATGTGTAAACTTGATTTATATATAGACCTCAAGTCCTGAATAAATAAATTGGACCCATCCTACTACAGCTACCAGAAATAAAATAAGGTTCCTAACTTTAAGCTAGCAATTTTTAATTTTTTTTAACAGACAGCAAGCTGCAGGTAATAATTTCACTACTATTAGGTTACAGTATATGGTTAAATTATTTTCCAGAACTGGGTGTAGTCTAAGTTGGAATTTGGGTAATTGTGAATCAAGAGTGTTGCAAAATTTGATCCAGATATGTACTGTTAGGTGCTGCCAGGAGTTTTAAGAGATCTCTGATTTGGAGTTCTGTCATTTTGCTAATAAAAGCTAATTGCCAAGAACTCTACAGTTTTCACTGCTGTTGAGCAACATATATGTACAGGTTCAGAAGTTCTGTATGAGGAATAACATAGTTCCTAGAACAGGACATGTATTGCTGGAGTGCAGGGGAAGTAACTACGGAATATTCCAGCATTTTCCACATTTCCTCTCAGTTTGCTTTCCAGGTACATTGATTTCTCAGGGATTTACTTGCATGACTTTGAGCTCAAAGATCTTGGGACCTTACAGAACAGTGCCCTATTATCCTGTGTTTTCTTAATTCTTTTACAGATGCTGTATGACAGAGAGAACTGTCCAAACAAATCCAACAATACAATATCTGTTTTTCTGGACCACTTTCCTTCTATTTACTGCCATGTCTGTGCTACTGCAGATGAAGTTAAAAGAAAAGGGAGAGAGGAGTAACAGTTCTTTTGGTTTCCCTTACATATAAGTGTTTTTCTAAATTGGATGAAAAGCGGGGAAATTACTAAGGATTTCTTTTTCTTTCAAGTATTTCCCCTCCAGTTTTAGGACCAGATCTTCTCAAAGGCATTCCACAGGCAAAAAAAGAAAGAAAAAAAAATTGAATGCCTTGCTTAAGTATAAACTCTGCAGGTCACTTATAGATGATTAAAAGTTAATAAAAATTTGAATTTTTTAATGTTGTTGAAAGTTATGGCTGTCTGCATTAGCCTCACTGGGGGCAATACTTGCCTATGCAGGATTAAACATCAATTAATTCTATGACAGTGGGAAGTGCTGCATTTAGCAGGCAAACGGAGTATATATGCATAATATATGAAGACAGAGGAAATTCCACATCTTATTTTGCATGTGAGCAGTTCAACTGAAATCGTCAGTAGAAATGTAAAAGAAAAATAGCACGACCACTGCATGTTGGATCTGATCTCCCACCTACCAGAGAAAGGGAGACACTGTGGGCAAACCCTGCACAAAACAGCCCCGTGAACAGACCCTTGAGAAGCCCAAGGAAGCCAACAGCTCTCCGTGCACTCCACAGCTGTGCTGGAAAGATCCCTTTCTCTGTGAAAAGCTACCGACTTTTGGAAGCAAAGATCAAACAGCCCAAAGACAAACTTCATAAAATCATGTTAACTGTGTCAACAGCCCAGGTTTATCCAAAGGGGGAAAGCCCTGTAACATTAAGTTACGCTGTGTGTTAGCACACAATGACATTTGGGCCTGATGTGGATGTTTGAATAGCTCTCTTTTTGTCTGGACAGAGAGAAATGTAGCTCCATGTTGAGCCAATTACTCACAAAGACACCAGGGGACAACCAGTTAAGCTTCCAAGTTTGCAAGTGAAAGCGAAAGATGCACGTCAGCTGTTTGTCTACAAATATTCAGCAATTATCCACATAGGATACCCACCCAGTAACACTCAGTAGTCATGGCAACCTGCTTTTGCCTTATTTGAAATTGAAGATCAAAGAGCTATGTCGCTGGAGTAAAGTCTGTCATTTTTTAATTCTTTATTGATTTAGGAACAAGATTTTAAAATTTTGTCCTGTGTTGTGAAGATGTCATTATGAATATTCCACCCCGCCTGTATTGTTGCCTACAGTTCTATTTTCAATTCTCTATTTATATGTCATTTGCATTTTTACTGTCTCAGTTTTACTTCAGATTTGATGGAAATGTACTCATGAACTGGGTCCTTCCACCTGTCAGCCCTTAGCTTTCCCTCCACATCAATCAACAATGACAGAAATAATTATTTAAATTATGTTACAACACCTGTGTCCTGTGAAAAACACAACATTGCTTTCAGTTTGGCTGGAACAAGCACAACTCAGAATTATTCTGACTCCTGAGAATCCTTGGCCAGTACTGTATTGTATTTTCAGGCTTGAAACCACTCATCTCAGACAAACCTGATCCTACTTATTTTGCTTTCTTTCTATAGAGCAAACAGGTGCCTAGAGAATATCTGAGGGGCTGCTGTGGACTGAAGAAGGAGGTGGCATGGAGAACATGCATTCCCAGGCTCTGCCTGTTGAGCTTTACCCATTTACCAGGTTTAGGTCTGGTGTGCAGACCATTTTACTTATTTTCCCTCTGTGTCAGATCAGCAAGGCTTGCAGGATGGTTGTGCCTTTCTCTCCAGGAAAGCTGAGGCTTTCTTGGTGGGATCATCCTCCCACTACAGAAGGTGCCTGGGTTCCCAACTCTCCTTGTCCTTTGCCCACCACACCCTGTGAGTGTCCTGAATGCTTTGCAGTCTCAGTGTGGGACGTCTGGACAAAACTAAAATCACAGCATTTAAAAGCAGTCAAAGCAGAGGAAGCAGTCATCTTTTGTACCTTCACAAGCCCTGAAACTGCCAGGCTGCAAAGGTGGATGCGGGCCAGCAGTGACTTTTCTGCATACAAGAATTGAAACACTTATGAAGGAGTGGTTGCATAAACCTGCAAGGCAATAAGCCAGGTAGTTTTGCTAAGATCATTTCCAGGCAATGTTCCACTCCCAGTGGAGGTTTCTATTGATCAGTAGTTATTTTTGCTTGCAATCAGCCATAGACTTGAAAAAAGCCCCACAACCTCCTCTTAACAGAGCATCATCACAAAGTGTATAAAAAAACCTAGAAAGGATCTTTGATTACAGCGTATAACCACTCATTATTTTTATTTTCTCTATCTGCCTTCTGTTTGTTTATTACAATTCTCATTCTCCTTCACTTAGAATCAGTAACCAGCGCTGCCACAGCCAAATGCCTTATTTTTGGTATTTATAGCAGTATGAGGGTGCAGGGGTTGTAGCAGGTGAGAGGGTGCCTGTCCCTCCCCATCCTGCTGCAGGCCGGGGCACTGTGCAGGGTGGGATCTCTGCCAGTGGACACTGCTGTGGACGAAGGTTCAGGGAACTGGGTTTTCAGCTGGCTTTGTGCTGAAATAACACTTTGAATGCCTCTCTCTTCTGACAGCTTGGAGCAGCCTGGGAGTACTCACACTGTTAGCAGAGTTTATTTGGTAGGAGATTCCACACCCAACTAATGTTTGCATCTGCAGGCCCTTTCCTTTTGCTGCTGTGTTCCATTACAAGAATGATATTGTCTGTGTGAAACAAATATGTATTTGACTTCAACCACCCTTAAATGCAGATCTTTGTGAATGCTGGTTACTATAGTTACACTGGCATTGTGGGTAATTCTTTCATTATAACTGTTGCATGTTTGTATATAAACAGCTGAGCTGTATTTTTCTTACTTTAATCTAAGAAGCCACAGGAAATGCTTTGATTTAATATTTGCTGATCAAGCCTGCAAAGTTAAAAATGTGAGATCAGGGTGAAATCAGCACAATTCACTGCATTATTACTTTAAAACTTGAGGGAAAATGTACTTCAGAAAGCTGAAAAAATGTTAGAATGATATACATGAGTGGGTCCACAATCTATTATGATTAAACATGCACTGAACCATTTCATAGATTCCATTTTTAATGCCAAATGATAGGCTTCTGTTATGCAGACCATGAATATAAAGGTTTGCTGTATGCCCAGGCTTCTGTGATACATCCAGATCTATGAAAAAGGAAATCTTACTCCTCAAAATCAACTCTTCAGGATTATTTTGGGGTTTGTTTCATTTGTATTTTTTCTTTTAGGGTGTGACCAATCACCTCAATATATTGCTTCCTATTTTAATACACCTAAAAAGAGTCAATAGCAAATTATTATTTATGTAGTTATTCACATATTAATGTCAAAGATAAACTGAAGACCCAACATAATTCAGCTACTTCTTGTGATTCCTAACTCACTATGAAAATTTGCTCCCTGAAGTCACCCTGATTTCTTAATGAAGTGTTCCAAGCATTTGATAAGACAAGCTCAAGATAACATTCTGCTTTATCTGACCTGCAACTGTAACCACAAAGGAGGGGTGGAACAGCTTTGAGCTCCCAGGGAACACTTCACAGATGATGAACAAGACAAAGGATCATCATTGTCCCCACTTGGTGGGGTCTCATGAGTTCCACAGGGGAAGGGCAAGGAGACAGAGAGGGAACCACTCCTAACAAACCAGAATGAAGCAACCACAGAAATACCTGAGCCTTTTGCTACGGCCAATTTTCCCTGCACATTTTCAGCCAGCAGAGAGGGAAAGACAATAAAGTTTCTCATGAAGGCAGATCACCAGCACGTCTATCTCAAACTACTCTCCTGCCCTCCTGCAGCTCGACACTCCCACCCAACTTGGTGCCAACTGTGAGCTTGCTGCGGGTGCTCTCAATTCCCTTGTCCTGATCATCAATAAATGTATAGAACGGGCCTGGCCTAAATACTGAGCCCTGGGGAACAGCACTAGTGTCTGGTCTCCAGCTGGATGTAACTCCATTCCCCAGCGCTCCCTGGGCCTGGCACTCCGGACAGTTTTCATCCCATGGAGAGCGCACCCATCCAAGCCATGAGCAGCCAGTTTCTCCAGGAGGAGGGGAACTGGCTCCAAAGGCTTTACTAAACTCCAGGGAGACGACAGCCACAGCCTTTCCCTCGCACACCAAGCAGGTCACCTTGGCATAGAAGGGCATCAGTCAAGCAGAACCTGCCTTTCCCAAGCCCTGCTGGCTGGGTCTGATCCCTGTTTGTCCTGTACGTGCTGGGTGATGGCACTCAAGAGTGTGCTCTTAGGAGCAAGGGAGGACAAGGAGGGTTGTAACAGCTCTTGTAGAATTAAGCACAATGAACACCTTGACTCCTACCAAAGGGAAGTTCACTGAACAGGGGCACACGCCTCATTGCCCTTAAGCTCTACCTTTCGGGTTAATTAAAAATTAAAGCTTTATGGTTTTGTACCTGAGATTCCAGCACCTCAGTAATTGCTACTAAGGAATAGACTTAAGTGGAAAATTGCAATCTGAAGATCCATCCTCATGCAATCCAGAACAGCTCCGGCCTACCTGCTCTAAGATTTCAGCTCTGCTCATGTCAAGATCCAGAAGGAGTTTTAGATACTTTTTGAACTGCAATAAGCAATGGAAAAGAAACCATTCTCTTTCTGACCCCTGCTTGCTTTTGCTGGAAAGAGATGAACTAGTTTACACTCTCAAGTCTTTTTAGGGTTTTTGTCTAAATCAACCTGCCTATAGAACTCAAGACCTGAATTCCTGTTGCTTCTGAAGAAGCCACCAAACTCATTGACAGCCAGTATGCAAAGACTTAAATGAGCATCTTCAGAACAAAGCACACAGGATGAAAGGTAAAGAAAATTTTTGGAGGATTTCACCCCTGTCTTCCAGCCATAGTTGTTCCTAATAATTCTGCTCCTTGAGTCTAACACGTTGCAATTTATATCTCAAAATCTCCTTTAGAATTCTTTTAATTTAGTTCTTTTTCTCTTTTGCATTTATTGCCTCTGACTTTATTCATGCCAGGTAGAACTGCTTATTTAAAATAACACATTTTTAATACATGCATTAATGCTGTTTTAGGAACAGAATAGTCTCTGCTTGGCCAGATTAGTGTATCTCTCATTTAATTACACCTCGAAAGGTTAGAAAGTTTTATCATGTACGCATATTCTCTGGGAATTATCTGACTCTAAAATATAATTAATCATCCTCTGTCATGCTTTTATTATACCCACTGCTCTCTGGAGTCATTCTTTTATTTCTACTTCATTCATATTCCTCTGACCTTCTTCTTCACTCTGTTCCCACAGACCTCAGGTGAATTTTAGCCAACTGCTCAGAAAGGAGTGGATATTGTTAAACCCATTTGTCAACCACATTATCAACTCACAAATATGAGATCTCTGCATATGCTTAGCATTTTCCATATATAGCAGCCCAACTATTAACATGGATGGCATCTGTCAATGTTGACTAAAATTAAATTTTGGAACTACTGTAAATAATAAAGCAGTCATATAAAGATTATTTCTCTGGAGCATAAGCTACCAGTAAACATGATTTGCATATTGTGCTTACAGCTGTTTCAACATGAACTGTTTGCTGTGGTTCATTAAAATGATTTTATTTGTCAGATTCCAGGATAGTTGCAAGTCTACGTACACCAGGTTGGATGAATGTGGTGACAATTCAGGTTTTCAGAACTATGCACGTGTGTACTGGATTAGTGAGCTGAATCGAGTAATACAGCTTAAAAAGAGATCATTAATCACATGTCTCTGACGAGAGAAATGAAAGAGGGAGTACCTCTGAGAGATGTTCCTAAGAAACAAAGAGTACAAATAGCAAAGCAATGTCCCCAGTGGAAAGAAAACCACTTTTATAGGCCTACATCTCACTTGCCTTCAACACACTGCAATCTTTTCTATTGACTTAGCAGAAGTTAAACTGGGACTTGGGCATGAAACGTAAATGATATTTCCATATAATACTCTTGATCTAAATAATAACATCCATACATCTATGAAATATTTTCACTCTAGCTTTTAGTAAATTCACAAAAATCCTTTTTTTTCCTCTCATGAAAATTTTCTTTATCTATTTCCTTCTCCCATAATATCACAAAAATCTAGGTTTTTCTCTCCTCCCTCTTCCTCCTTATACTCACAACCTCTGCAGAGCAGCAAAGAGCAGTCAGAAACTTGATTTCAGCTATGGCGTTGTCTCTTCCCAAAGAGAAAAATGGCAGGATGGCACAAAGACTGAATTAAAAGGAATCTTGTGCTGTGAGGACACGCGAATGCCCAGGGAAGACTCACCAGAGCCACAGCACTTGCCTGTACGTTGGCAGCCGCATTTTAGAGTTCAGCTGTGCCAGAGAAGCGCAACAGAGGCAGGATCACTGACATCACTTCGAGTTTTGGGGCTAATTCACGTTCGTGCCAGTCCCCGTGGGTGTGAGCCTGAGCCTGGGGTTGCTGGCTGTGGGCTGGAGCCTGGACCCCAGGTGACTTCAGCGTCCCCACATCCCACCCCCAGTGCACCCGGTCCCACGTTGTGTGGGAAACTTAAAAGGCAAATACTGTGAGTAATTAGGACAGCAGCAGCTGCCTGCTTTTTGGCTATCTAGCCTTCCTTTCCACCTCCTGCTCTCAGCCGTCGTAAGAGGACCTTAAGCGGTGTCTGTAGATGCACACTGCTTTTTTTTTTTTTCCATTTTCAGAGCGTGCAAGTGACACAGAGCACACACAGCAATAGCTGTGATACCCACTTGAACAGCTGTGTCCTGAGCAAAAGCATTCCATTTTGCCTTCTCTCCCCATGCAACTCCTTGCCCTTCAGCGTCCTGAAGTATTTTTCAACATTACTGAAAAAATAAGGACACCAGAGTGAGAGGTAAGATTACCATAATGTGGCACTAAACTTTTAAAGGTCTGGACATCCCTAAAAGTGTCAGTGCAGCTTTTAGGGGTGCATTTACCAACCAGTGGCCAACTTAGCTGGAAAAGACACGGATGTGATTGCAGGGGTCCTGCACTAATCCTGTTTAGCCTGAGAGCTTTGGTGGTTTGCAAATGCACATCATTTGACTCCTAAGTCTGTAGTCCAAAGGTAATGGATGCTCCCACTGCTCACAGAATATCAGAGGAGTTTAAATCCTCCATTTGCCATAGTAATCACAGCTTTAACAAAAATACACGTGGGATAACTGTTCATGGAATGCTTGTCCAAGGAGAGTGTTCTGCAAAGTATTTTGCAACATCAGTCTGTCTCAGAAAGAACACACATGAAAAATATTTCTGCAGAAGAAATTCTGTTTCTAATCACAGGTAAATAAATTTGCTTCCAGGAAAGCCTGTTCACTCTCAAGAAGTCTGCTAAGGAGATGTAGGGCTTCAAGAATGCTGGAATAGGGAGAAGGAGAAAGGAAAAATAGCTTTTATATTTTCCCAGCCAATTCTGAGCTTGCGAAGGAAATTGGTTTAGGTCAAAATATATATGCCATTTTAACAACAACAAAGCCACTGCATTTAGCATAGGCACAGTCTAAAATGCTTCATTTAACCTAAAAAAAAGTATTTTATTATGTTTTCAGTTTATTTAACTCCTGAACAAAGTATTGTTTCATTTTTTAGTATGTAGAGGTTTTTTTTTTTTATATAAGCTAAAAATGCTGATTTGAAGTAAAACGTTCAGAAGCTGGATCATTAAAAAGCTGAAAAGAAACATTTTGGCATTTCCCATAAACTGGTTTTGAATTCTCTCTTGTTCCTATATTTCTCATCAGGAGCTATTTTTAAGATTTGACCCAAATTCTCTTCTCCCCAGCTAACTCCTATTTCTCAAATAATTTATTAGTTGTCCAGTAAAGTAGTGGCCAAGACCTTAAGGTAGCATCAGTTAAGGAAAGCAGTAAAAAACCTTACACCCCAAATAGGGAGAGAGGTGGGAAGACAAGGTTTTCCTTACTGCAACTCTAATTATCAAAAGATTTTCCAAGAAGAAAATAGGCAAACTGTGCCTTAAAAATGCAGTTTCTCTTATTTATGACAAATTACTCCGTGTCTGCCTGCAGGGACAGTTTTCGTGCCTCGTGCATATGCTGAAGCCCCCAACTGTTTGTCACGAAATCACATTATTGCTCCTGCTCTGCCATCCTGCAGGCCCTGGTGCTGGGACTGGGAGCTGTGCATCCTCCTTTGGAGCACAGGTAACTAATTCCCAGGAATTTCTGTGTGTTGAAAGAGCCATGTCTGATGGACTGGGTGAGGAGTTGGGCACCACCACAGTATTTCAATGGCCAACGACACAGGGATTTGGGATACAAAACCACTGAGTTTTCTCCTGGCAGATGTGATGACTGAGCCAGGAATTCCAGGTGCAATCTGGGATTTGCTCAGGAGCTGTGCTAAGAGCTGCAGAGCAGCTGCTGAGGTGTGTTTGCTCAGGCTTTGACTATTTTCTATCCCTACCATTCTTCCATACTCATGTTGCGTTCTGGTTCTCAATTCAAAGCAATTTATTGGAGGCAAATTCTCACCCAGATGCTGACACCAAATAACACTCCACAAGTCAGCACAAAGACTACTTGTGGGTAGGTGCTAAACTGGCAGAAACAGGGTCTTTTATTTTAGCAAGCAGAAAGGTTTTGATATAGTTCAAATTATATAACCACATTTTCTTCCAGCAGAAGAAAGACAGACCTTATTGAAGTCAAAATCAAAACTGCCATTTACTTAAAAGGGCCAAAAAGTTAAAAATCTAAAACTTTTGTAGCTTAAAAAGGAGAAGCCTCATAGAGCCAGCTATCCCATTCATTTTCTGGGTCTGTCTGAAGAGTCTGGCCTGAGAAGCTTTTTTTATCTTCCAATTTTTTTGAGAAGACTGAAGAAAAGAAACTACCTGCAAAGAGGAAAAGCAAAATGATGACTCTTTTAATTCTACAGAGAGACAAAGAAAGCGATCTTAGTTTTAGGTGCAAGTTGTGGAAAGTCATTGTAATTTGTACTAAGTCCTCACCCTTTCTTTAGCAAAGACTGCTGTGTGCACCAGATTACTGGTGATGGCTGTGAGGTGGCCGTGACACCTCAAACCCCACCAGCCTGCACACCAAGGTGGACGTTAGAACCACAGGATGCAGGCGTTGTGCTGCCGGCTGAGTGGACTGCAGTGAGGAGGCAGAACAAGGGATATTGCCCTGCTGCAGGACAACATGCAAGGACCTTGGCAGAGCACTGACTGCTGCAGATAGACAGCCACAAATCTCAGGTGCCTGCAGCTCCATCACAAATCAGCCTGGTGGCAGCTCATGAGCAGGCTGGAAAAGACCTCAGCACTGTCACACACACCCTTATCTGCTAAATTGCTTTGTGGTAACCTCACATCATGTCCTTGAACACACTTTTACAAATATTTGTGTCTTGCTTTCCAGAGAGTTGACGCTGGGGCTTCTGAACATCAGAAGCATTTTTTTTTTTAATTTATTATTTTCTTTTGTATTTGTAGGTTCAGCGAATTCCTCCTTCTTACTATTGATACACAACTAAAGAGCAAAGGAACTGTGGGATATGGTGTTCATTTATCACAGGAACAGCTACTGCTTTAATTAGCCAGTGGGTAGCTGGCAAACAAAAGAATTACCTATGGCAGTGCATGAAATGGGAGAGTTTCAAAGGACGCTCTAAGAATGCATCCTTTGAAAAAGAAAAAAAACCACAAAACCAAACACCCCTAGTTTTTTAGAAGGGAAATATTTAAAACTGAGTAGAAAACCTGAACATAAACATTTGTTTGTCTTTCGTATGTAGGTGCTTTACAATAGTTGTAGGACAGATGTTGATTTTTTGAAAAGACACTGAATATTCCTGTACGAAGTAAACAGAATGTTGCAGTGAGTTAACTAGAGGACCTAAGACGGGAACTGAGGAAAACATGCTTTCCTAAGTCTTCATTAAGGAATGTCTTTCAGATGTGCTTGGAAAAATCCACTATCACAACGCATAATTTGCTGTGGTCCTTCTCAGTCCTTCCTCTCCTTTCTATTGCCAGTCTCACTCCTCATCTCTGTACAGTTTTCTCGGAGAGAAATAATTGACTCTTAACATTCGTCTCTATTTAACTTTCTTCCCCCCCTTCCTGTTTGCAAGTTCTACCCTGTCCTGCCTTTTCTGTTTATCCAATAAGCTTTCTGAAGCAGAAGTGTTCTCCTGTTCTGTCTGTGCTGTGTCTCAAGCCACGGTGTCCCCTCAGTGCTCAGCCTGTTGGCACAGCAATAACAGACCCGATAATTATTATTGGTCCATGCTATTAAAGTTACATCAGCGACAGGGATGTGCAAAAACATTAAGCTGCTGGGACAAATATCTGTAAATGTCTTAGCAGATGTCATGTGTGTGTGAGAAGCTGAGGTAAGGAGCTAAACAAGAACAGATCTGTTTACAAAAGGATGAAAACGCTCAGAAAGGGTGGAATTAGTTGGCACTGCACAAAATGGAGGCACCATGGTGCTGCACACTTACCTCACCTATCCTCGTTTTACATCAGGGGTCATACTCCATTACCTTTTGCTCCAAGCTCCAAGTCAAATTTGATTAGGGACTAATCTGATTCCACATAATGAGAATACTATTTAGGATGCTTGCTTTAAATGTGGCTTTTAGTCCACAGTTTGTTAGGTTAATGAATTTAACAATTGAGATGATTTGTACATTCCATGGATGATTTGGCATGGAAGACATTTGTAAAATGTGCAAAACTGGCTAAAAATGGCATTTCAAGAAACACAAGTGAATAATTATGGCTGATGCTACAACTTGCATTTGTCCTTCAATGATACACAGGTAGTTAATATTTTTCAGATGTTCTTAAAAGAACCACTAGAAAGCACCACTAAAGGAGGAAGAACTTACTGGACAGGTAAAATGCAAGAAAATATTACAAATTTTTGAGCAGATCGAGTAAAGTAGTTTGGTGTTAAAACTCTTACATTACACAGTACCTCTAAATGAGTATGAAACATCTCACGGTTGGAGCACAGAGCATCTGAAATCACTATTTTTGTCCAGCTAGCCATCAGCAAATGTGAATTAGATATAAGACTTAACCCTCACTTTCCAAGTGCCCAACTCCCAACAATTTCCTGTGGGAAGGTCCCACCCAGGGCCTTCTCTGAACACACACATGCACAGCCTTTATACCAGAACATGGGCTCCAACCAGTCTTTGAGGTTTTTAAGCTAAAAAGCTAAAGTTGGTGGTGCTGGAGCTTTCCTTTTCACTGCACAGAGGTTTTGTAGCTAAAGCTTTCAACCAGCAAAGCAGGGGCCCAGATGTTCTCATCACCCACCTCTGCTGAGCACCCTGGTCACTAAACCATGGGCAGAGCAGCCCAGTGCTGCTGGGCAGAAGAGATAACAAGAAAGTTGATAACTACCTCTGGAAAGGTAGAAGCCCTGGACCCTGGATCCTGGATCCTGATTTCAGAAGTACTGGCACATTTTACCCAGTCACTCCAGGCATGCTGTTAAACCAAACAAAGCATTTAGGGATTCCCAGAGCAGGTAGCTGGATGAGCTTTCAGAGCTGCAATTCCAGGCACAGGAACCTGAATTTTGCCCAAGTCTTACATTGATGCTCAAATTCTGTATTGGATTTGTCTTGCTTGTTCCTGCTCCAGGACCTGAGAGCCAATTGCTTGTCAGAAGCATTGAAGCAGAGTGGTGGGAAGGCAAAGAAACTCAAATAGAACTAGAAATCAATAATGACTTTTCTTGTATTAAAAGTTTGCTGCAGCACAGAGCTCTGCAATCAGATGCTGCACACATTATTGCTCTTTTCTAACATTTGGAGGCTGGGGACTCTTCTGGTGAACAGAGCACTGGGAGATTTCATGTCAAGCAAGCTGTTCTAGGAGAAAGGCAGTTGTATATCCCAGAGCACTATCAGGCTCTTGAAAGCAGCAGCAACAATGGCAGCTGAACAATGTCATAACAGAAAACCCAAAAATCCCAAAAACAAAACGAAAAATCATCTACCACGGTTACACTGCATCTCAGGGCTCACTCTGCTGTGTCTCCTTAGAGCTCTACTCCAAAGGTCATCTTGCTGCCAGCATGTCACTGATTCTCATGCTCCCCACAGCAGCTACAGGGAACACGGAGTTCACTTTCCCACTCACTGAGTCAAAACTAAAACCTGTGGGGAGAAGTGGTGGTGCCTCCAGAGAGAAAGGACGACAAGTTCATAAAAACCTGGAGGAGGAACAACCTCTTGGTGAGGAGATCCAATGGATGCCTGGAAGGAGCTGCAAAAGGTGATGAGACACTCCTCCCTGGTTCTCACCCTAAAACACTCCTGACACAGCATATGCCACCCACGGCAACCCGCCTTCATTCACCTCTGCAGCAGGTTAAAGAGAATTTACAACGACACAAGACGTCAGGTCAGCCCTCTGTGAGTTTGTGGGCTGCTCTGAGTTCCAGCTGGCCCTACTCCGTCAGGCTAAGAGGAGCTGCCCTGCAGCCACCCCTCCTGGCTGCACCAGGGACTTGTTGGATCCACACGGAAACACGGAAAGGCGAATTCAAAGGGCTCGCAGTTCTGTCACACCAAACCCACAAAAGCTCGAAATTACAGTGCTCTGAAGCGTTGCTGTGTCATCGCATCAGAGGCAGGAGTATGACTGCTCACTTTGCTCTCCTGCTGAAGCAATCCCTCCCTGCTAAGTGCACGGGGTGGATCACAGGATTCGCCTCAGGGCAGGGACTGTAGTGACTACATTTCCCAGCTAATGAGCATCTGAGAAAAGGTTGTACTAGGAAGACACAAAGAAGCGGCAGCAATGCTTTTAGCTAAATATCAGTCATTTGATCACTCTTATTTCAACTTATTCCAGCCTGATACCAACACAAACCCGCTAAGGTCCGTGCCGTAACTTACTGAGCTATATAGCAGATATGATCTAGGGAGGACCGTGCCTCTCCCAGGGACAATCCAGGATCTGTGGCTTCTGAACCACCAGCTCAAGCCCCTGACAGCCCCACAGACATTTCATAAAAGTGCATTTGTTACAGGGGACATCCTGACTGACACAGACTTACTCAGCTGATTCTTGCCAGCTGAGGATATTGCCTTGGAATGGTGACAGCAGGCCAGGCTGGAGAAACACAACGAGAAAGACACAGTCGGTGTAAGTTCTGCTGTTGTCTTGAAGTGCCTCAATTGAGTTTAGTGGTGATTGTTTACAGCACGGAGTGCAACGCCAGTCATAAAGTGGGAGAGCAAGTGAGCAGATGACAGGGAGAAAAAGGGATGTGCATTTCCCTCTTCCAGAGTGTGTCACAGAAACCACAGTGTTAACTCTCTAAACTTCTGTCCTCTGAGATACCTCCTCTTATTGATCTGTTGATAGCAGGATGCTATCTAGTCCAGCATTTATAGAAATAAGCTGGCAAGACTGTACTAATATTAGCATTTAGGAGAATGACTCTGGTTGAGTTAGCTTTGGACACATGTACATTCTGTTGAAAAAGCACACGAGGGGATCTTCAACAAAAATAATCATTGCAATGAGCACAATGCTGAAAGCAAGCCCTGTTGACTGCTGGATGCTGAGCAATGCAACAACTCTGCGTTTTATGTGGATATTTAAATGTATCTATTGCTCGTATCTTCTTCGTGGTTTGCTTAGTACTGACCTTCCAAATGCAGCTACTGGTAATAACCAAAGTAATCTGCCAAGGTAGCAACAGTAACAAGTAGCAACTGCACTTGGGCTGAGCTCCCATATTGCCACAACAATTTAACCAAATTAGCTTCGGATGGCAGGGAAGATTTTGAGTCCCAGCACAGTGAGATAAATGTTACTAAATGTTAGACTACTGTGAAAGATTCAACAAAACATAATTACCATGATTGTAGGCTATTAAAAGTAACATTACAGAAGAGCTCACTTAATACAAAGGAGAGGAGGAACAAAAAAATAGATTTCTGTCTAGAGGTCCCTTTTACACGATTACAGAACATTTCAGCAGTCGATACAAAAAGCCAGGTGGTTGTACCCAGAGAAGCAGAGAGAATTGGTTTTTCATTAAACCTGTGGTATCTGCTCTCTTCCCTCCCTCCACCTGCTTCTACCACTTTTGTTCTGGTGAGAGTTATTTTGATGGGCCACGACCAACTTCTCACCCCACAAAGGCATTAAGGCAACACATTTCACATAAGGAGTTTCACACAACCAACAGTGGCATTCAGATGGAAAGAGACTTTGGATGTGTCCAAAGCAAATACAGAAGCAGCGGGAAAACCAGCGGAAATACAAAGTTTCTGCTAGGCACTATATAAAAACATTCCTTCTTTTGGGAGGCATGGAGTTGACTTTCATTGGATTTTCTGGAATCAGACCAGTGGACTGGTCCCTACAAATATCACGTACAACACACTTAACAGAAATGTGTGGGTCCATATTCAGTGCCACTTGGGACAATATTCATCCCAGAATATGCACTTATAGGTCTGTTACTTCAGTGACCATCCATCCCGTGTCACCTGCTTCAGGTTTATACATCAACTTTTGACTCACTCTTTAATTAATTTTTGGGACTTGGCACAAGTGAATGTTTACCAAAATCTCACAGACTGCCAGCCATTCTTCTCCTGTTACATTGTCCTGCTATTTTCTCTCTCTTTCCAGTGGAAAAGCAAGCACACAAAGGTATTTCTTACTAGCACCGCACCCTTTTCTATATATATAAGTATTTATTTATATTTATATATATAAAAATATAAAAATATTTTAATGACAGATAGAGCCACAATGACCTTTTCTTCTTTTTTTTTCTTTTGTTTTTGGTCTCCTCTGGCGTTCTTTATCACTTACATTTTTCCTCACTTCTACAGCCCTGAGTTGCAGGCAGCTCAGACTCTGCTTTGGCCAGAATTAAAAGCATTACCCAGAAATTCCTTACAACCCGCCCCCCCCTACCCCGGTTCCTGAAATAATTTAAAGTTTTAACTAATGATTCTCTTGAATAACTTGTACTCAGGTCACCATATTCTTGTTCTGGGTAACTTGTTCTTTTTCTGCTGTGAAGAGACTGTTCTGAACTAGATCAATAATGTTCTGCCCTGCCATTTTAAGAAACTGAAGCATGAAAAAAGTTTTGAAAAACGTTTTGAGCCCTCTTTTGTGCTCAGATTTGCTTGTGTGCTCTAAGAGCATAGATCTGTTGTGCCATTCCCTGGCTGAATGCAAGCAGTTTGAGCACTAAAGGAATGCATGCAAAGGACATGGTATTGTTGAAGGGACAAGGTTCGTGGAAGAAATTGAGTCTGTTCCGTGTTTCATGAAAGGCAGAGGAGAAGGATGGAGTGGCAACCTAAGGTACAGCCAGTACAGGTGACTTCATTTGAACCTCTGCTCCTGCTGGAGCCTTGATGGAGTGAGGCACAGAGTGATGCTCTCAAAAGCACTTGCCCCCATCTTCAGCTGCCTAAATAATGCAGGCAGTCTTAGTCACCACATCAAAACATCACATTGTATTTACATGCACTGAAAGCAACATTCCTATTAAATTCATGCCAGGTATTGAACAAGAGAGAAAAGCAGAAATGAAACCAGCATTTACTATCTTTGCCTACAGTACATTCTCTGAGGGGTATTTACACGGCATGAGGAACGTCCCCAAACCAGCCCCATTAGCGGTCTCCCACCTCCTCTGCCTGCAGTTTAAGGAAGGACTTCAATCATGACAGGATCACAAAGAGCCAGAGAACGGAGAGACAGAAGCTGCTCCGTACCCGCGCCATTCCCGTCAACAGCCCCGGCAGCGCTCCAGGCAGAGGGGTCTGGATCCCTGGGAGCCGCCCCCTCCGGAGGGGCTGCACAGCAGTCCTGGGAGCCCCTTCTGGATGCCCTGGTCTCCCCTGCAAATAGCTGCGCTCCTAAGAGCAGAACATCCCGTTTTTACCCTCTCCCACCTTCAGACCCACCAGAATTCGCTCTTTGTGTCTGTGCTGAAAATCTAGTTACAGCAGCTTCCATATCACCTTCCCACTCTTCCTTCCAAACTGGCAAACCACCAGAACCTTTTTTTTTTTTTTTTTTTTTGTAATCCTAAGTTATATCCAGCAATAGGAAAGGCAGAAAGATGGCACCGGGTGCTGGGCAAGGGCAGCCTGGGGTAGCTGAGCCCGCAGCGCCATCTCCCCCCTTGCTGTGGGGAAAAGCTGCTCATGAGCCATCAGCACAACCCTGATGGGTTTGTACAAGACCAAGGGTGCGGTGCTGCAGGCACGACTTGGTTCCCTCTGCTGTTCTTCAGGTGCCAGGTCTGCCCACTCTGCAGCCTTTTTTTCAGTCTTAATTATTTATTGTTTTGCAAACCAGGCACAAGCACGGGGACACGGACCGGTGAGAATCTTTTATATGTACAGAAGCATTTGAACTTCAGCTTTGCTTAGGATCACTTTACACGATTTGCCAATCACTAAACATGACTAATGATTAAATCAGATGTAAATGTTTCCTGGTAAAAGTGATAAAAAAATCAATGAAAAAAGTCTTAGCAGTCATTCCAATGATTTTCCAAATTCAGTTCATAGGTGACAAATTAATACTTAAGCATATTGGGAGAGTATGTGCCCTTTATTTAAACAGCAATATAGATATCAATTAAAGGACAAATTAGTTATACCTTTTGACTTATGTGCAAGGAAGAGAATTGCTACAGTATGAAAGAGTTTTTAACTAGTGGGTAGTTTGGTAATTAGAGAGCTGTCAGAGCTTGTTATGTTATCTTGCAGCAGTTGGTGTTCAAAATACTTCTTGCCACTCATGATCTGAGTGGGAAGTTGTTAATATGCAGCTCGAGTCTACAAGAGTTCAAAGGGTAGAATTTAATTACGATACTGTAAATTCTTAATTTTCAATTACTATGACACTAGGGATCTGCCCTTGAGAAAGGGCAGATAAAAGACATTTTGGCATTTACAAATGTATGAATAAATAGGAAGGCAAAGAGAAATAATATTTGCAGGATTGTTACATTTGCAAGTTCTCCAATTGCTTTTTAAATTTATTTTTGCTGCACTAGGTTGCAAAACAGTTTTCCCGTGTCAACAGTTACAATGCATCATTTGCAGATATTATCTTACTCCAGGCAGCAGAAATAATACTTTGATCTGCAGTGTACTGTAAGCCCACGCACAGCTGATGGTCACAAGAGTTATGTACAGCAAATAACTGCCTATTCTAGGAAAAACCCTTATTTAGAATCAAACACCCATCCACTTTGCAGGTCTCCTTTATTGCTGAAATCACAAGAACACCTTGGCCAGTGTTATGCAAATATTTGGGAGTAAGTTTTCTCTGTTTTCCAGTTTTATCACTGTTCACCAGTGACCTCACCACCAAACACAGCAGTACAGAAATGATCCAGCTTCACCACCAGCCAAGTTCCACCCAGAGGCTGTGGACCACGTTGGAAGTGATGGATCAAAGGATTCCCCTTCCTAGCTGATGCTCCATTACTAACTGCAGTTAACTCTACGTACCCAACCCCAGCACACATGACTTGTATGAAAGATCATACAATGGCTATTAGGAGGGCTACAAGGGATCATCCTGAGTCAACATTAATGAGGAGAGCAGAAAAGCAGAGGCAGAAAGACTGTCTAGATAAAATAATCAAGTTTAAGAGGCAAGAAACTTTAGCCCCATGGCAGCCCTGTTTAAGGGGGAGAACACTGAACACTGGCCCCAAGCAGCCTCTCACCCAGGAGAGCATCATCCCTGAGCTGCCCTGCACACATCACCTGCAGAACCCAACCTCCCAGGTCTGCTGCAGCTCTTCACTCCTGACATTCCTGCAGTTCTGAATGCCCGAGCTGATAGTGTCACAGCTCCCAGGAAAACTCCATGTTCCTCTCTGAAGCTACAGTGATTTTATTTTATGATGGTCTTTGTGCCATGTTTCACAATCACTATCCGCAGCAAAAATCATCTTTGTGGGTGTTTCTCAACAAACCTACAAAATGAAAATGAATGCTCCAAGACCAAACATCTAAAGAAATCTTTTATTCAAGCTGAATAGAGAGCTGTAATTGAATCCCATGTAACAGACTGTCATTGGTGGGGGAAGGGATAAATAGCCATAACCAAAAGTTTACATAGCATGAGACCCCGCAGTGGGAAACGGTGCTATTAAAGTATTTTTTCTGAAGTATTTTAAAAACATTTATAATTTATATGAAAACACCAGGCGGTACCTTTAAAGTTATTTAGCATGAAAGTCCAATAAAAAGCTCCTTAGGTTTTAACAGCTTGATACAATAGCTCTCACAGTATGTGCAGTTAGCCAGCTCATATTCAGTAGTGTAGGGAACAAAAGCACAATACTTAGTGCTCTCTGTCAAATCAAGAAAAAGTCATTTCACCACTTATGGTGATTTACATGCATGGCAAGTCAGCCGAAAATGCAGGTGCTTTTTCCAAGAATGGAGAGGAAGCACAAAAGGTCAGAAACATCATCACAAGCACTTAATACAAAGCAGTTTCATTAGGTTTTCACAGATACGTGATGCTCAAGGAAATCCCAGCTGAAACATGTCCTTCAAGTAACACACATGTAGCACTATCCTAATTTGCTCAGTTATTCAGCAGTGGAGATCATGTCAGCTTGTTAATTAGGCAATTAGCATCTGAGACATCAACACAAAGAAGTAGGAAAACAACCTATTTTCAAGGTGTAGGTGCACAGAAATAATTTGGGGACTTGAATGTCTAATTCTGAGCTCTGACTAGTCCCTTGTTTTGTTTTTCAGAATGAAAAATCAAACCAAGGCAAAGCCTCCAGTTTCAGGTCCCACTGTGTAATTTCAGTGAAAGTCTGTAGATACAGCCATGGGCAGATTTCATCTCTGTGCCTGTGATTAGCGATTTGAGGAGGTAAGAACAACAAAGAAAAGAAAAATAGAAACAAAACTCATTTGATGTAGGATTGCTGCTTTTTCATGCTCTGGGCCACTGTGTACCATGGCTCTAATTTTGACATGGACCAGCTTTCAAAAAGCACACAGCAAAGAGGAATCATGATTACTTCAGCATACACGGTGCGGGCAAACGTACCTCTCAATATTTGTTCTATTACCAGCCAAGACTGGTGGCAGCAGCAGCAACAAAATCTCAGCCATTTCCCCCTTGCTACAAGCTCTAACATCTGCATGTGGTGCAAGAGTTGCACCCCCCAGCACTCAGGGAGGGGACGTGCTGTGACATTTTGGGTGACAACCTGCAGGCCTTTTGAAAACTATACTGGCATATGGGAAAGAAATGGCATCCTACCCGTGTAGGCTGTACAAACCAAGGCCCTGGAAGGGCCATGCATGCACAAACCTGTTTCATAACCAGTGGCAGCATCACAACATTATTCTGATTTTTCTGGTTTGTCCAGCGCACAAAACCCAATCCTGCTGGGTAGGGTGAGAGAGGAGCACCTTTTTTCTCCACTCTGAGAGTCAGTTTTTTCTAGACTGACTTCCACAAACATAACTTAGTAGTGTTTCAAAGAGGTCTGTCAATAGCCTCAAGTGTTAATAGATTATTTGGTAGATTCCCACACTAATCCAGACAAGCATCATGCACAGGCTGAGGAGGGACCCAAAGGTTGTCAATAAACAACTGAGCCATTACCATCCTTTCATTCAGCTTGATTAATGGTGAGTGCTCCAGTGAGAGTGTAATGGTAGATTCCTCCTGATATGGAATTTACTGTCACTATTTATACTCATTGTCAAAGAAAATAAAAATCACAGAATAAACTTTAAAGCTGCCAGAACATAACTCTGCTTTGTGATCCTGGGGGACACAAAGGTTGAATCTGCTCCCAGATTAGAGCAGATAAAGCAGCTTTGGTCATCCTCAGCCATCAAACTCCGGCCCTGGTGCCCACGTCACAGGCTGAGCACAGCCATGAACCAGCTGTTTGCAAGGTCCTACCACTGGAGAGATCCACTGGGAGCCCTTTGCCCAACTGCAGAATGAAATCGCTCAGAGCAAATGGTCCTTGCTGTGTCTCTGCTGGAGAATGGCAGGAACCTGAGCAGGAGGGTTCACAGCTAACAGCTCACCCATGGCCATACCCTGCCAATAACCAAGGCAATAACCTACAAATATGCAAGTGCAGTGTGTCCACATAAGGTACTCAGAGTGAGCTCGTGTCAGACTGCAGAGTTTGCCAGAACTGCCTTTCTAGTGTGTTTGTGCTCTTGTGCTGACTCAGTCACTATGAACAAGTAATGACTGTATGTTCAAAGAACAAATAGTGTTTTTTATTTTTTAATCCCAACGCTGCACCCTTGCTTTGCTTCAGAGGTAACAGCCAAGGATCTAAGTGCATTATACTGTAAATACACCAAAATGGAAACGTTTCTCTGTAATGGAATAGTTCATCACCTAGGCCAGCTTCTCCATTGATTTACATTCCACGTAGCCCCAGGAGCACTGCAAGGGCTGTAAATCAGTGAAGAATAGCATCCTTTGAGTCTAAATCTCCCCAGCCATTCAGAAGTCATGTTAATATGTAGCTGGAGCTGTGGTGTACACGAGGGGACTGCCGGTGGGAGCAGTTCCAATCAATGGCATTGAAAGGGAGCGCCGTGGTAAACGCCCGCATCGATCACGCTAACGAGTGATAAACAATTACAGCCATCAGCCCAGGATCACTGCCTGGCACACTGAATGAAAGATTCCCACCTCTTTAAGGCTGTGTTTTTTATACTTGACTGTATCTTCGTTCAAACTACCGAGTTTTATTAATTTTTCTCCTTTCCCTAAATGATGAAGCACTAGGATGTGGAGGACAGACATCCTTTAAACCAGTAAGCTGACGATGCACTTGGAAGAATGTCTGTAAAAACGTGCCTTGCCAAATGGCAAATTTCATTCTCCTCAGTATCTTTAACATCTTTGAGCTGGACGCCAGGTTGATCGTTTTTTCTTTAACCAAAAACACAGTAGGCTGGACTCTGCTGTGAGCTCACGCCTGGGACACGTCTGGTGACAGAGGGACAGAAACACAGCTCCAGGGACTTGGGAAACTGCATTCTGTGGTAATTTGGAAAAAAAACAGGATTGGAGGTAAAACCAGCTCACTTGTATGGCTTTGCTTGATACGCAACTCTGCCAGAACAGAACGCATTTCGAAGTTTTTCTAAGTGAAATAAATACAATTCCAAGCACCTACAGGAAACAGAGTAATTAAAAACATGTGCTTCATTTTCTCACAGGCACACCTTCCATCCTAATTTACACCCTTGAGCATCTAGGAATTTCCACGTCTTACCAAAAGGAAGATGAAATCCACTTCAGATGGAAAAATCAATGTTGATTTGTGCCAGTGTAGGCTTTATACTGACATGTATGAAGAGAATAGAAAGGAATTTTCTCCTGCTGTTCCTTTAAGCTGCATGAATTTATGCATTTCATGCTACAAATTATAGCTCTGCAAATTTGGCTTGCCCAGTACCAAAAGAGTTCACCAATGTCTTAACTGGTTAACAGGATTTCTGCACAGGACCTGCTCTTTTACTGATTCCCTGTGCTGATGTTCAGCTGTGCACAATGGATGGATCTGCCAGACACTACAGTGATGGGATATTTTCCATTATGCATATTTGAGATGGAACAATTAGAGAGAAATCACTTTTATTCCCTCCCGCTAATGAGGGAAAAAAGGAAAAGCCCCAAAACCAAACTAAACACCAAAAAAATCCCTAAAAGTAGCAGCTAGAGGAGCAAATCAAAGGGACCAGCAGAAGTACTCAGAGTAATAAATCTAGAAATAAAAATTGGTACAACTGCCCCTGAGAATAGCTCTCCCACTACCAGAAGACATTTATGGTGCATTCAGATCCTGTCCCTGGTTTAGTTCCACCCACAAGGCTATTCTGTAAAACACTTTATACTAAATTCACAGAATCTCTTCACTTTCTGAGCCAAACATGGGGCACCCTTTTAATAGTTTATTTCATCAATGAAGTTAACTGTGAACACACCCCGAATTTACCTTCTCACCACAACTCCAGTCAGGCTAAAATAAAGATAACTCTGCTCGGCAATGGCTGCCTGTTATTTTAGTGATCTTTTTGGGGTGTCCTGTGCAAAAACATACCTGTGATAATTTTTCTGAGAAGTTTTAAAGTAGGTACTTCTCCATCGGTAATTATTTGCATGTGATTCATTGGAGCTGCTGCTGCCATGGTAGGGGTGGGGGAGAAGATCTGGGATTTTCAAAATGTAAGATCCCTTTCTTCCATAGCAATAATGGCAGTGCTGACTGAATAAATAGGAATTAGGCCTCTCAGGCTCCTGAATTCAGAACTGGCCGTGTAAAGTGAATATTTGCCCATTGGGAGGTAAGCTCTGTGTGGGAACTTTGTGCACAAATCTTATTAAATAACCTGTGGGATGCACACAAAAATCCCATGCACCTCTTTAAATAAACTAGCATGAACATTTATTTACCATTTTCATTTTCTGTGTCAATCAGCTTATGGGAAAAAAAATGTAAAAAAAACCCAAAAAAAAGGTAATTTGCTGATATTCACAATGCCTCAGTACAGGAACACTGAGTTATGGGATTGTTGTCTCCAGCATTTTTCCTCACAGTTTTTGATAAGATTTGTTAGCTAATCTATTTACACGGCATTAAGGGTCTATCACATATGAATCAAAAGCAAACATTGTTGAGAAAAGGTCCCAATTCCTCTATACTGCAGTGTAGAAACCAACAAACAGACGTACCAACCCAAGCAAAAACAACTCCTGAACCATTTTGGGAGGCAGACTGATTTTCATAAACTCATTAAAACAATTCCCAATTAGGCATAAAATAGAAGACCCAAGATTTATTTTCTAAAGAAAGAAGGAGAGTCTCCATCCTCACGGCTGACTGATGTTGTGATTTGAAGAGCTTTAAAAATAAAACTCTGCACCACCCTCCCTCACCCCCATTTTAAAATACTGCTTTAAAAGCAATCAAGAATCTCTCCTGGAAGAGCCAAATCAGACCACAGCCCGTCCTCGAGAAGATCCGCTGAGGAACGGTTTTTGCAAGCGCCACTGTAAGGCATCCATTGATCTGATGACAGCTTTAGAATCTTTACATAAATTTGGACTTTGGCCTTTTTTCCATAATGCCAGCATGCCTGTCTCCATGAGAGCCCCCAGAGTCACAACTCTTTTGGCCAAAACCAAAGGAATTAATATCAATAATTTTTTTGCCATTTCGTTTCACTATTCCCACTTCTCGTGCAAGTTTGGGGGATTATTCCTGATTTTTTTTCCTACTATGCTCTAAGCTAGCACATGGTTTTAAGGAAAGAAATGTCTGTAATTAGGCTTACTGAGTTTTTAAGTTGCCGGATTTTTAGTGATATGTTTTTAAAGGACATGAAAAAGTTTGCTCTTCTGATGTTTTCTTATCCTAGGACAATTGACAGCATTTTCCTCATGCTTCAGGGTGGGCACATGGACTGATTCAAAACTGCATATAGAAAAGAAGAAATGGAATGTATTGTCTAATAAAAGTATTTTAACTTACGAGATAGCAAAGGGTGGGATACTTATGAAAAGAAAATAAAAATCTTTTAATGGTTGAACAAGGAAACTTCATTTATTTCAGCCACCTTTAAGAACTAAGTCTGCTGTGAGCATCCCACTTGCCACTTCCATAGAGTTTATATCCTGCAAGTGAGAACTTCGCCATAGCTCCCTCATGTCTCCCAGCAGCTTCCACTGGCTGGGATTTCTGTATCTATTGAAATCTAACAAGGACTTAAAAATTCACTACTGGGAAATCAGTTGGATGCCAGCAAGAAGACAAGATAAAATAACTCTTGAATATGTAGATGATTCCCAAGGAATAGAAAACTTCAGCCCCTCCATCAAGCCTGCTGAAGTCAATTAGCAGACTTCACTTGGGCTGAGGTCTATACCTTAGGATTGGGGGAAGACTCAAAGAAAATGGCTAAATTGGCTAAAACCTGCTTTTTCTCTCATTCCTCATCACCTTTGTAGTTAGGTACAAAACTCGAAGAGATCTGTAGTAAAAGCACTAAAAATACAGCCCAGGAGAAGGTGTTTCTTCAATCTTGCACCTCTCAGGCAGATTCCACAGGACTTTACCAGTGAAATCCAGAAGGCTATATCTGGAATCCATACAGCGTTGAGCAGTTGAGGTAAAATAATATCTATGGCACAATTTCTCTTAAATACATCTCACATCTGTCAAAGCCCACTGCAATCAATACTTTTATGACTGGAGCTGCAAGCTGCTGAAGAAACACAGCAGCTATCTTTTAAACTGGTATCAGCGAGATATAATGGGATATCGGAATTAACGTTAGCTCAGTCAGGCATGACAGCTTGGTGTAATGACTAAGTGTCAGCTACTTTGAAAGTTTACATCTCTTTTAATTACCACGATTACCCAGCTGACTGGTTTTCAGCTCACATGGCTCCTGGAGGCTCTGAATGAGCAGCAAACTGCAAGACATACAAATGGCAGCAAAGTTTTCCGTGGAATTGTCAGGATCAGGTGCTGATCCTTATGAAACTGCTGTCCCCTGCTAAGAAGCACGCTGCAGAAAACACCTCCACTGCTCAGGATGGGGAGATATGTATCCTATTTTTGTTCTCTCACTCAATATAACAGCTTTTCTAGGCAGTGGCAGTTGTGGAAACTCAGAAGATCAAGGAGCTTTCCTACTGCAAGGCCTCTTCTGTATCCCACCAAGTTCGGGGTGGCTGGAAGTCTGCTTGTTTTATTTCTGATTAAGGCTTCCCTCTTTTGTCTCCAGGCTAATACAGCCCTTCAAACCAAATCCTGTGGGTTACATGCTGCGCACAAGAACTCTTTTTCCCCTGTGTGCACGGACAGGTTGGAAATACAAACCTAACTTTTAATGAGTCCTGTTTCCAGCTAAGCCACCTTTCACTTTGTCACCTCAAAACTCCCAAGAGCAGAATTTGTGTGTGAGGGAGTACCAGGCAAGCACACACCTACACAAAAGCCCTTTAATTGGTCAGTCCTGTAGCAGACCTGGATAAGGCAAACGGGGACCACTGGGACTCTCCGAGTGCTGATTCCAGGGAGGACTGTGGGAAACCTCTCACTGGTGAATGCTGAGTTAGACCTTTCCTGAGACACGGCATTTTGCAGTCGGATTCAGTCAGGGAGGGACATCTCTTCACCGCCTCTGCTGTCCATAAATGCACTTTTGCTCTCCCAGCCTTCACCCCTCAACTTCTGTGGCTGCATGCCTGGTCTACTCCTGCTTAATACGTTTTTGGAGCAAGAACTTCAAGAGCTATGAGATGTTTTCATAATGAGGGTAACTACCATTGCATTTTAATGGACTGCAATACAGAGCCATGGTTCAGCAGCTTTACTTTAGAGCAAGTGTTAAAATAGAGAGCTTTAGATCTATCATGAAATACATCTGTAACTAACCTTTGGTGCTGCATGCCAGGACTTTCTCCTACTAAGCACTAATAAGCTGGGCTCTGGCCTGCCTGCCACAAGTGGATGAGGCTCCTCTAATGAGTCTATAACTACAAAAAAAATAAAAAAAAAAAGGAAATAACTACCTAGTCACTTTGGCCTCATTTTATAAATAGTGCCATCTAATAATTCTAATTGTGACAGAACATTGCCTCCTAGAGATTGATATCACTACATTAAAAAAAATAATCAAATCAGAGTGCACCAAAGGACAGGGGAGCTCAGAGAAAAAATAAGATTAGCCACAGATAGGTCCAACTATCAGAACCATAATAGTGTTATAAATCCCATTCCTTTCAATATACCTGACATAGTATACACGGACAGAAAATAGCAGTAAAATACCACATACAGGTTCATTATTTTCCTTGCCATACACTGCTTCTTGGATAGTTTTGTGAGAAGTGAAGGAAGGGGGAAGAGGTTGTTCAGGGCATGGTGAAGGAGCATTCACTCATCTTTTTTTCAATGAGAAAAGTGCTTATTTTGGACATGCACAGGAAGGCTCTCACAGGAGAGATGAAGCCACTGACAGCAGCCCTCAGGTACTACTGGCAGTTGTTCCAAAGCCTACGAACTCAGCCAAGCCACGAAAATCCTTCTCCAGCCTGTCAAGGCCCAGAGAAGGCAGCTGAGCCTTGTTAGCAAATCAGCCAGGCAGAATAGGTAAACTTCAGTTCTCCCAAAAAGTCAATTAAGAGGACGATGACGGCCTGTTTAGCTGGTTGGTAACAGAAAAGAGATTGGCAGCCTTGGCCTGGGAGGCAGGAGCCAAGGCAGCTGGGATAATTACCGGGGTGGTGTGAGTACGTGATGCTCTTTGGGGCTCCCTTAAGAGCAGACAGGCAAACAAGACGTGGCACAGCAGAAGACAGGGATGAGAACGCTGTTAATGGAACACTGCAAAGAAACCCCGGCCTGGGCAGAGCTCTCCCCTGCAACACCCAGGCTCTGTGTGAAGTGCGTGGCTTCTTCTGGCCCCACCAGCAATCCTGCTCCTAGACAGGAAAAACACTGGCCATGTCACAGGACCTCCTGCTCGGGTCTGGGCTTTTGCTGAAAAGCAGCTTTTATGTGTAGATATAAGTAAGTGCAGGGAATCTGGAATGGAATCTCCACGAGGGAGATGCAACTTTAAAGAAAAGCCTGTGAAAAACCCCAACAGGAAGCAGTTTAACAATTGGCATCAGTGTTGGTGGGGCAGCAAATGGAGCAAGGGAGAGAAAGGAGCACCAGGCATAAATTGTGAGGCCTAGGGTCAGCTGGAGGAGAATGGGTAAGAAATCTCCTTTATTCCAGCTCTCACCTATTGCGATTTCCCCTGCAGAAAAAAAAAAAAAGAGCTTTCCAAATGGAGAAGCCATCAATGCAAGCTGAATTTTATGTTGGCTACAAAACAACCCTCTTATTAACTCTTCCTCTGAGAATCACCTTCGGGTTCTTCCCGCACAACGTCACATCTCTCCCAAAACAGAAACTCTCTTCCTTTATAAAAATCACACTGTTGTTCAGTGGCATTTTCCAAAGCATGAACCTGGCAGCTTCCTTTGTTTCCCACAGGAGCCCCAACCTCACCCCAATCAATCACTTTTCCTAAGAAAGCCTTCCTATTTCTCCATCTCTCCAGCCAGCCAGAGCTGGCTGCTGTGAGGAAGGCATGGGTACAAGAAACCTGCAAAAAAGGGGCTATACAGCTTGGAAATGTTAAGTATTATTAATGCATTAGAGAGCCAACACAGTAGCTGTTGTTGCTGTCAAATACTTTAGTAATACACTAATCTCACCATCCACATAATTCCGAGCGTCTCCCCAGAGAAGCCAAGATTACTGCATCAGCCACATAAAGGTAAATGTTGCTTTTCACATTATGATTCTACCCACAACTTCCAGCACTGCCTGATTAAAATAACTTGGCCCTGACTTTCACAGTATTTTGAAGGTGACAACATTTTTAGACATGACATCCTTCTCCAACAGAGAGTGCAGTTACAGGAGCCTTTTAATGGCTTTTGCAAAGCAATAACTCTGCAACTTGAAGAAAGAAAAAACAAAAAAAAAGACAACCTAAATATGAAAAGGCTGCTTTTATTAAGATCCTCTTTTTCATTAACATTTGTGTTCTAGAGCTGAATATCATTCTATGAATATCAATGGTAGAGGACTGGGTACTATAGCACTGAAAGCTTCTTTTTCCAGTGATTTATTTTACTGTAAATACCCTTCATTTATTTTAATTATGATTATAAAAAAAAGAAATAAGAGAAAAGTATCATTTTATGGGTTTTTTTCCCCATGCTCAGGTGTGAGATGTTTCTGGTAAGGATAATCTGTCAGCATTTGGAGACAATAAACCCCATGGGAAACCTGGATGTTTCTTCTTGAATGTGTTAGGGAATTCTACCTAGAGACTTGGGAGCCCTGTCCAAAAGCAGACTTCTGGAGATCAGAAAGAGATTTTTGTTTGGAAGTTTCCCTGCTCCCAGAGCTGCTCTTTGTGCAGCCTGTGCAGGGACACTCTCGAGCAGAGCCACCACTGCTGGCAAAGCTCCCCAGTGGCCTCCCTGCACCTTCCTCGGTGTGTCTGATGTGATTGTATTTTGTTAAACTAGATCAAAGATTTGAACCTCCTCACAAGTCATGAAAACATAAACACAGTCACAATAAAAGTACTCACCAGCTGTCTCAGAAATGGTGGGCATCAAGCTCAAGGACTTATTTTTCCTTGCATCCGTGAAACTTTCTTCTTAAGTATCCTGGGAGTATAATTTACAAAAGATTTCTGATTCAATTCCCTTTAACTCCAGGTTTGTCCTTGACTCTTCTGGCAGAAAGATGTTTTCTTCTGGTAATTTTACAATTTCAAACCACCAGCCCTGCTTCCAGAGCTGCTCAAGTGCAACCCCTCTTCCTACAAGAATCCTTCACAGGTGAATTTAAGTGTCTCAAATGTCAGCAAATGAGCTGCAAAGGGGCATCCTAACACTCACTTGATTTCACTTAAGTAAGGACAACAAATTCTCTCTTTTTCCTTTTTTTCTTTTTTTTTTTTTTAAGCTAATGTGGTATTTACAGATACCAATTTTATTTGGAACTGCTCTGTGGCTAATTTTTACAAGCATTTGTTCAATTAAGGCATCCTACTGAAGTCCCAGGATTAATATTTGTCTCCCCATCACTGCAGCTCAAACATTTTTTTGACAGAAATAGTTAGAGCTGAACTTATGCTTTTGACAGAAATCTACCAAGAATATCAGCACATCAAGGATCTCCATTTGAATTCAGTGAAGCTACCACTTTTTCCTGTGTCTTATAAAAGGATGCCTTTGGAAGCACATCCTAAGGAAATTTTTGCAGTATCGTGACTAAATTTTCATACCATTTGTATCTACTTAATTGTAATGAAGTTTGGAGAGTGCAGGGCCCACTCAGATAAATTGGGCAGCTGGGGACTACCAGATATTGCAGAGAGGAGACAGATGTAGTGGTGAAGTAGGGTTGTACTAAAAGGGCCACGTTTTCTTCCCCCTCATCCCAACCGCTGACGCACACATCTGGACTGAGTGTGATCCCACTGAGAACAATGCGTGTAATGGGTAGAAATCTCCATTTTCCCAGTGCCCAGCCAGCTGGGAGTCTCTGAGGCCACTGAGCAACCGGGGGCAGCCTGGAGCCGCCCCTTCAGATGCTGCAGTGGAAGTCAGGGCTGGAGCAGATGGGGTTTGTGTGCCTGAGACCCGTAATGGGCTCCCCGGCGCCCCTCCTCTGCGCTGAGCTGATCTTGAACCTGGGCCAACATACACTGAGCTCGGAAGGGGGCTTGAAGTAGCTTAATTAGGGAGAAGCTTTACAAAAGCTGTTCTCATACAAAATAAATCGTTTACTAGCATAAAGTATAGAAACCATTCAGTTGCTTTCTACATTTCCATGTCCAACGTGCTCTGTAGAGCTAAGGAGCTCCCTTATAGCTTCTTAAGAAATAATAACAACAATGGAAATTATTAAAAAAGAGTCTGAGACACCAGAAATCCAGCAATTAAAAGTGCCTAATATCATATTCATGCTTCCATGTATCAGATGCTCCCAAACTGTTCTTGCTGCATGCCTGCATTCATTACAATATGTAAAACTGGGAGTGATAGTCATGGTCTTAAGTCAAATTATCCCACATCAAAAATCAGTCTCTGCTCCTCTGCCTCAATCTTGTCATGCTGCTGTGGCTCCAAAGTTGGCCACTTCCCTTAATATAATCCTTATCTTTAATGCTTCCCTCCCTTCACCCTCCCTGAACTTAAAAATTGCTTTGTACTGCAAAATGCTGCAAAGGATTTTTCGGAAGAAGGGGAAAACCTCCCTGCAGTAATCTCTCCTCATATCCAACTGCCAATTTAGAAACTCAAGGTGTCAAAAATCTCCCAAGTGGCATTTTCCTCCCATATGTTTTTCAGTGTTCCCTCCCCAAAGGTGACCCTTCGGAGATGCCACGTCCCTGGCAGGAGCGCACCACCTCCGAGTCCATCTGCTCGGACCCGACACTTTAATTAGCTGCGAGGGGAGGGAGGAGGCACCCGCCCTGCGAGGGGCAGGAGGGCACAGTGGGGGATGAGGCCAAGGTCTGTGTTCAGCAGTGACCCAGCACCTTCCTCGTCTCAGCGGCTGCGAACAGAAACCACCAGGATTTCCCTCGCACGCTCTGGGAATGCCAACTGGGAGAAAGAGAACTCGTGCGAGTTAATTACTGCAAGAGTGGGACAAGTAAATGAGTCACAGCAACAGAAATCTCAGCAAATGCTTGTCCTTTCACCATACTAAAACCTGCTGTTTCTCTTGGGAAGAATCAAAATAATTTCCCCTCCTTTAATATTAACAAAAATCATGTTAGAAACATCAGCACAGACTTACAGAAATGTGACCAAGTTTTAGATATATGGCTTTTTTGGAAAGCTATTCAAACATGCTAAATAATCTTTAATCAATGGA
The DNA here is from genome assembly GCA_013400975.1 of Atrichornis clamosus. Lineage (NCBI taxonomy): Eukaryota > Metazoa > Chordata > Aves > Passeriformes > Menuridae > Atrichornis > Atrichornis clamosus. Next base: position 444,361 of record WBMZ01009535.1, on the reverse strand, counting down.
ATGCTTTGCACTTGATTTTTTGCATGAAGTGTTTAAAGATAAGAGAGGCTTTTAAAGCAGCTTTCAGGTTCATTCCAGTCCTATGATACCTCTTCAAAGTTCAGAGCCATGACTATACATTCAAGTGCTGCATTATTAAGAAATGCACATCAGCTGGAAAATCAAAATGTTATCACATGGACATAAGGACATTATCTGGGAATGAAGATCAAGTAAAAATTTTCAACACGTACAATAAATATTAGGGGAGGATATTATTGTAAATGAACTGGAGAGTTAAATAGTATTATCACAGTGGAGAAAAACATACTTATTTTTATTCCAGGAAAAAATAGGTGGAATTTCAGGGCGGTGGGTAGGCTGAGATCCTTCCCATTTAATTCAGTGACAGACTTCAAGAGGAGCAAACTCAGACCAACATAATTATTACTTTGAAAAGCAACGTTTCCTGCCTTGAGAGTTAAAAGATCCAAAGTGAGCAATCCCTATTCTGTGGCTATTCCTGGAAGTGTAACTGTGGAATTTCCCTGCACACATAGGGAATCTACATTTCTGAAAACGAGAGACTGTTTCAGTGCCAAAATTCAGTCACGTGAGATTTATCAATGGCAAATGTCTGCTCCTGGAGGAAAGATGGGCGGAGCAGTTTTGGAGCGAATTTTGGCCCCTTGCAGAGAATACCTTGTTGAAGCACTTTGCTCAGGCACCCAAATGCTCATGAGCTTCCCCTCATGGTGGAAAGAAATCGGTACCTCTTGAAGGTGGCTCAGCCCATAAGAGATCAGCCTCCTACTCAGAGCATTCAAACTGGGTGTCTAAATTTTTGCATGGAAGTTTCTCATCCATGGATTATTCCACTGCCCCAACAGAGTCTGCTGACCACTATTAAAACCCAGGAGTTTTCACCAAGGACAGGTAGTGCCCAAACAAGTGCTTTGATACACTTAGAACTGCAGAAAAAGAGTGAACTAGGAACCTAATAGGCATCATATAATTATACAGATCACATCAAGAGGCTCTGTCTTCTACCAGGCTGACTTATTATTCCTCTGTGTATGACAAATTTCTCTTCAGATGAAAAAAGTAAAGTTTTTCAGTGGAACTGTAGCAAGGCATTAAACCCCGCAGCCTGTGACGGTTTGCAATGTGTCTAACACACAATGTCAAGGGTATTGCAGGTCTCACTTCATGTCACAGCAAGTCATTACTTTTTTTTATTGATGCATTACATTCCCAGGTTTGGGATGGCAGCAGTTGCGGGGAGGTCTCTGAGGTGCAGGTCTGGGTAAAGCAGAGCATCAGGTCATGAGATATTTATCAAGTGATAATGTGAACGACCAAAAAAGAGATGAGGTGGGGACAAAGGCTTCTCCAGCTGGGAAGTTATCGAACACTTAGAGCCTAGGAACAGATAGCTCAGTGGCAGCTGGCTGCCCTGACTCCCTGAAAAATTAATCACTGCAGATAAATGCGTAAAAAGACAACCCCTCAATCTGTTTTCCACTGAAGTTGGTGGCTGAATTCCCATGTCTGGTTGCTATCCACCCTCCAGTGTGTGCCATGAAGCCCAGATGTGCTCACAGCAGTCCTGTTGTTGTGATAGAATAACCAGTGGGTTTGTGAGTGGTGCCTGTGGGGAAAATCCACAGGACTCATGTCCCACCACTGTGCACCTTCCTCTTGCTCCTTCTGCACCATGCAGAATCAGCCTCCAGTTTTTGAGCCTCTGCAGTGTCAAACTTCCAGGTTTGGCCAGTCCTGTGCAGCAAACAGGAACTCACCTTGAGGAATTCACTTCTATCCCTCCAGATACAAAACCTGATTTACAGTATATCCACTAAAGGTGATGGAGTTGTGACTGCACAAAGAGCTTTACCATCAGCCTTTCCTGGTGTTCAACAAACACAATTGGAGCCCTGAGACTCTTCTAACAATGGAGCAACATTTCTCACTAATCTGCTGTTTTCAGTGGGCATTTTTAAATACAAGAATTTCTTACACACAGTGCAAGAGCTCTCCATGATTTCAGAACAAGTACATGAGCAAGCACCAGAGCAGACCTTGCAAATATGCCTTAGTCTAGAAACAGTCATTCTATGAATATTTTAATTGATAAAACCATATTGTAGAAATGTTCATAGAAAATTAACACAAGTGGAGCACAGAATAGCCGAAGGAAATTAATTTACAAGTGTGATGGCATGAAAATTCCCAGGAGACACTGAGCAATTGAACTAACCCTAGTTATATGAGCTCTCTCTGTGCTTTCAACATCAGCATTACCCTTAGAAGAAAAATTCCTCTACCTGCAGCAGAACAGCAGATGTATAAAGGGCTGGTAATGAAGCCCAGTTAGAAATCTTTCTATCCTGTACGTTCTGGCACTTGCAGCGTAAGTACCAATCCTGAGGGAAACTGTAGCAAATTCCCACTCAAGGATAAGTTCACATCACAAAGTACCTGCTATAAGTACCTTTGCCGTCTAAATAGGACAATGCTACTTATGTTATGAAAAAGAACATTTAACAGTGTGCAGCTATGTAATTACGGGCTGCCAGCAGCTGATGTAACTCTGTGCTGGCATAATGGCTGTGCAGACTTCACATTTACTGGGCCAGCTTTTTGGTTTAGAGAAAGAGGGTTGTAAAGACACCACCTGACAAACGTGTGGGTATCCACGGAAAACAGCTCTGGGGAAAAGTGGGGTGGGATGCTACAGGTGATAGGGCTGTGCTGGAGGTTTTCCTGCCTCTTGTCCTGAACTCTCCATAGTGCCACCACTCCCCTTAATCCCAACCCCGTTATCTCAAACAAAAGTAACATCCAGGAGCAAGAGGTTTTCTGGACGTGCAGCCACGTGGGAAAGGGAGCTGCCCCACAGCAGCACCGAGCTCTTTGGAGGCAGAATTACGTGGATGCTTTTTCTCATGGAAGAGTATTGTCAAGGAGGTGAATATTACTTTTTGTGCTAATATGAGTAAACCAGGTTGAATTAAGTTTAAAAATAGCCACTCTGTTTGATTATCAGATAAAAATCTGATTTCAGGAGGGACATTTACTCCTTGAACACGTAGCAGGAATACCCAGCAGCTCATGAAGTCAGGGAGGCTTTGCCATTGGCTCAACAAGCCAGGGTTTCCCCCTGTGTATACACAGGACCATAAACATTTCATAAATGATTGCAATCAAATACAAATAAATATATTTAATAGACCAGTCTCCTCAAGATTGATTCTGAATAAGCTCTGTAAAATGATGCGTGCTTGTACATATAAAACATGGTAAAAAAAAGGGCTATTTTCCCTTGCGTTTTAACTTACTGAATACTCCAGACTGGTTCCTTTGATTTTAATCTAAAAGGCTGAATTTGCAGATTGCCTAAAGATAAATGAATATTCGTCATCTGTCCCACTAACATTTTTCTAAGATATTGCTTCTCCTTTTGGCAAACCTGCTAAAATTTGCATCTAGTTTTTATCTTCTGTTGTAAAGCTGAATCTGTTTTGAATGGCAAATAATTCATTACAGAATTCATTTTTTTTTAACTTTTCTTGCCTGAGACACCTCTTTGATGGTTTCAGGGCATTGTTCTAGCCAGAGTATCAAATCCACTCTTCTACTTATTCCACCGTGCAGTTTTGTGTTTTGCTCTGGCAAGCTTCCAGCTGAATTAATTTGACATTCACTGATCAATCAAACTGTCTCATTACTACCTTCTGCCTGCCTTGTCATCGTGGTCCACTGTTGACAAGAGTGAGGAATGAACATCCACAGGGTCACCTCCAGAAAACCTTTTATTTAATTGTAATAGACCTACTGCTAAGCCCTGAGGTTATCTGCAGTGTTGCTGTGTGTCTCTCCTTTCCTCTTTACATGTGTAGTGAATAATTTTACGTAGGCTCATGCCGTTCACAGATGGAGCCACTCCAACAGAGTTATTTAAGCAGTGGCCTTGGTAATTACACTGAGTGCTTGCATGAGGAGGATGGTTTTATTTCAAAAGCAACGTGAATGACAGGCCAAGTAGACCATTCAGAGAAAAGTATTCAGAAAGGGGTACTGAAAAACTCTCAGTACGGTATTATTTGTATTCATGATGCAAGAAAGCCACTTTCCTTGATAAATATCATGTTATTCCAATTAATTGCTATTGATGAGTGCCAAGTGATATGGGGAAGTTTCCCAAAGACAGTAGGCTGCCTCACCAGAACAGGTACTCTGCCAGAGGATCTGCAATTCCTCTTTTCGTGTATCTGAATTGACACCTGTAGCAATTGTTATGAACTTCTTGTGGAATTAAAACCTATGTGTCCTGTGCAGGAGAGACAGTATTTGGAAGGAGATATCTGCTCTTTTGATTTGTTTTTCTGAGTTGGTTTAAATTTCCCATAGGAAGACACATTTTTTAAACATTTTATGATATTTTGTCATGGAGATGCGCTGGTTCACATCTGACACGAATGACCAGTGCATTACTACACGTTACTGGAAAGAGAACTGAAGTCCTTTTTATTCTCCTGAGACCAATATAGCACAGGTTTGGTTACCTTTAGTTACACACGTTCATGGATTCTGGCTTAGGAACAGCCTAACATTTGTTTCCACCCAGGATCACATAACACTGATCCTGATACACCATTAGGTTTCCAAGGCAGCACAATTCTACCAGGTTATAAATCTGATATTTCAGATTGGTTTTGTCTGGAAAATGTAATATTCCTCAGGTTTATTGTAAGATTTGGGCTGCTGTGGTGGAAAAGAAAGTATGATCTGATAGCATTCATTTTTTTTCAATACATCACATTTTATGTTGAATAGCTTATCCTGTTTTCCTACTATTTCTTAGGATTTCTAAATGAGAAGGTAATTTTCATGTTGCGTACAATGTCTTTTTCCTTAATAAACCTTTTGTCTGTTTTAGCTGTACGTGTTTGAAGTTCTGTGTGTGTCCACGTAGCAACTAACACATCTCAAGGCTGCAGATGTGCAAATCCTTAATTAATAAAGACACAATCACAAGCATTACACAGCAACTCCATCACTGTCACAAACTGGGTAGGGGTGTTTTAATATGAGAGCAGCTGTGCAAGGAATGGGGTGGATGTTTCAACAAGTCAAAGTCATAAGACACCTTGGGACCAATTTACTACGTACTTAGGAACCACAGGGTGTCATTAACTTTAAGAGGAAAGCTCACTCTGCAGTAAAACAGAAGCCATCAAACTGGAGATGGGAGAGTTAAAGGAGTTATTAAAAGGATGGGAAGTAGGTTGGCAGGAAGCCTCCTGCTGCACTGCCCGAATGCCAAGGGGACCTGAGGTTTTGTCACTCCAGTCCCAGAGGAGGTGCTGACCTACCAAGAATTTGTGGGAATACGTGGTTAGGTCTGCACAAGGGGTGTCCGAAGCAGAAATATTCTGCAAAACCATGAGATTAACAGAGACAAACCTGTAAGCACAGGAAATGTTGGGCCAACAAAAGGTAATTTTAAGATTTATAGCACTGATAAGAACATTATTAATTAAATCCTGAATAAATGCATTGGGGTGTCTCTCATTACAAGCAGGTGGGAAAAAATACTTTTTTTCTTGACAGTCAGGCTAATTCCTGATGCAACAAATATTTTCTGTGTTCCTGGATCTAAAAATGGATTAAAAGGAGGTATTTTGAGTACAGAAGTTATTTTGTCTTACTTGAAATTAAGTTTTGTATGTTTTCTACCTGTCACACAATCAAATGCAACCTGAATGCCCTGCCCTTAGGTTTGAAAATTCATAAAAAAAATTTTTAAATGCCAAAATAAGCCGCTGAATTCATCTTACTGCAGTGGGCCTATGGAAGACATCTATCAAATATTAATGTCACAGCCTAAGCAAGGGCCACCCATCAAACCCTTTCCACCACACTCATTCCCACACCACACCATGGATCACGACTGTGTTCCACTGCCAGGCAACATGGGAACCCCGAGGAAACAGAACCAACGTAGTGAGGAGGAAAAACAGATCTCTAAACACCACTCTTAATAACATTTAATGCCGTTTTTAATCAGTTTATGTAAATGTGGAGACTTGCAGCTTTTCTGCACATTTTCCTCTTCACCAACTGATCAGGTCGCTGCCAGAACAGAAAAAGCTTGTGAGAATATCAGTCCCACAGGACATGGAAATAAACTTATGAATCACTTGCTAAAAAATCAAAGAAAAGGGGTCATGGAATACTTAAAATAGGCTTAAACATTAAAGAAAAGAGGACTTGAGCATCTTTTCATTATTGTCATGGTACTGTTCTGAAAATAGGCTGCAGCTTCGAGAAGTAATGACTCCCATTTTTTAAAAAAACTGGTATTATTTTAGATGAGCTTGGTTGTCATATCTCCTGATTTTGAGCTGTGGGATAGGGCAGTTATGTAGGCATGATAGAGAAAGGAGGGCATGCCACAGATTTTACTCTGAAATATGATTCAGGACCTTGCTCTGATTCAACTCCTTAGGAAAGCGCAGGAGACTTCTCCTAAAAAACCATCCCATTTCCAAATAAGAAGTCGTGGTCTTAAAGTAGCTCATGAGCAAATACTGATTTGTTCCAAGGAGCCTTTAATCCGTGGTGTAAGAGGACATTTCACAGAATCATAGAATGATTTAGGTTGGATGAGAACTTAGAGGTGATCTAGTTCCAACCCCCAACTTGAAGCCCACACCCTCACAATTCTTGTTGCATATTCTCTCAGCTGCTCTCACTCGTGTTAGTGGCTGCTGTGTGGTCTGCCAAAGGTGTTTCAAAGGTCTTTTTGCCCTCAGCAGAGTCTCTCCAGCCCTGGATTTCAGGTTCCAAGCCTCTGACTCTCAGCCCTGCACCCTGAGCACCAAGCCCAAACTAAATAATTCAAGCAGAAGTGCAGGAGTACAGTCATGATTCCACTGGGTGCCAAGAGATATATTTGTTGACATCAGGGAAATGCTTGAATTTTGTTTTCTACAGTTAAAACTATAATAATCTGACAATCCTTTTATTTTCCTTCTTATTTACAATACAGAGTTGCAAGACAGATGGTAAGAACCCATCTAGCATAAAGAACAGGGTAGCTTTAATTGCCATTTCTGTTAAAAGGATTACTGTTTGATAAAGGCTTGTATTTTCCCCTGCTAAAGGGAGGAAATTAGATCTTTGGTGGAGGCTTAGGATTGTGACTGAAGAAAGCATATCTATCATTTTGGGAATGGATGGTTTATTTACAGCTGGCTGTGTAGCATTAGTTTATCAATTACCCCTCAAAATGTGATTTACCTATTGGGAGAAAAAAAAAGTATTGTTTTTATTGTCTTTAATGATCAGTTCTCACAGTTCTTGTTATTCCCAGCTGCAATAAAATAGTTCTAATGGTAGAAGTTTCAATGTGTTCTGCCAAACTTCTACTGCTGTCAGCACAGAGTCAGCACACATCTCCTCTCCATCCTTCATTTAGTGTGATACTTCTTTCAGAGTGCACTTACATTCATAATGATGAGGGAAATGTGGGGTTTTTTCCCAACAGGTTAATCCACGTAGCTTTAAAAATGTATATGTTTATATAAAAACCCAAACAAACAAAAACTAAGAAGCTGTCAAGGGGACTGAATTTGTCCCACTGACATTGTAAACAATCTGTCATCCAAAGCCCATATAGGAAAAATCCACAAAGCACCCATTAGATATACAAGAGGATGCAAAATATATCCCAAACACTTTCTATTGCTGAAACCTCGAAAGGATTCAGAAATCTGTCAGAAACCCTTGTTTGTGCACAAATCTCACACAATGGCTGAAATCTTTCCATCGTGTGACTCTAAGAGGATCAAGTCTCATCCCAATTCACCATATTTCCATCCCTTTCCTCACCAAACCCTAAGCTCAAAACCATAGTTCCAACACCATCAATAAGTAATCACACTTACTGAGGGACACATTTTCTCACCTACTTATGTTAAACAATGATAATTTTAGAGAATTTCCTCTGTTGCCTTTGACTAGTGACAACCCCACCCCCACCAAGGGGAAAGGTGACTTTTACCCTTTCCTCTGTGTCCATGGTAATTTACATTTTATTTTACTTGCTTGTGGGAAAGAGTTGGGACGTGACTATTCTGAACGAGCTCAAAACTGAGAATTGGACATTCTGATGCCACAAGAGCGACTGTAAAGAGTGAGAAAGATCTTGTTCTTGCCAGTGACACATCCAAATGGAAATATAAACATCTTGGCGTAGCCAAGCATCAGTAAGTGTGGCCATTTCAGGAATCTTTGGAGTGTAAGACTTTCTCTCTGGGAATGACTTCTTGCTGTCTTCCCTGTTTTCTCTCTCTTCGTCTGCTTGCTGTTCAAGTGTTGGTAAATGAAGTCCTTCACACAGCAGAGGCTGTAAGCATGTGATCAACGTTAAAACGGCCTGTCAGCAGTCTCCGTGTGGATTTCATCATGGGACTACTGAGGTGCTTAATGTTCAGCGTGAATTAATTGCTCTGCCAGTTTAGAAGGTCTGTTTGCCATGTTGTGCCTACATTACTGCTGTAAGTTAAATTACCACAGCCTATAAAACACCTTGTAGTCCATTTCTTCTGGATGAAAGGAGCTATGAGGAATAAATTGCAGTTTCTGAAACACAAACACCCACCTGAAATGATTATAGGAAAATGGCTGTAGATATATTTCTGTTCCACTTTAGTGTTGCAAAATTCACTGTATTCTCTTTGTATCAGATAATTCCATCTTGCTAATTTTCAAGTTTCGCAACCACCAATTACAAGCAAAATGTCAAAATAACAGGAAGATAAGGCACCAGGGGTATCATTTGTCTATCAATAAGCTGTCTCTATTCATAACTAAATTTAAAATACGGCTCAGATATTGCATGTCAGAAATCAAAGTAAAAAAAAATCAAATAAGCACATTTCTACCCTATGAGAAACCCGATCCAGACTAATTTTAGAACACAGCTACACATTCAAAGAAATAGATGGAGCAAATACGTGTATGCTAATATGGTCTTCATTTCAAGGGGCATAAAAGCATGTCAAGCTTTTCCATCCTTTTTTTTGGCTTGCCTACAAGGAAATTGCATTAGTAAGTGGCATAAAATCATTCCATTTTGAGCAGTAACCTGACCCCTTGTTTTCAGTTGTGTCAGAACTGAGAGCTCAAAGGGACAACGGGAAAAGATGGCACCCTGGAGACAGATAGATCACACATTTTTTCTATCAATCAAACAGTCTTTGTGCTCAGGTGGACTGAACTCCAGAATGTGGCTTGAATTAGACTGCTGTCATAAATTTAGCTTAGTGTTTGATACAGCAACTACACTTTCATGCCAGAATTAAGACTTTTTCAGTGAAGTGGTGAACACGATACATTGCTCTTTGGATCATCTGAAATGGCTTGGAATTAAGCAGGAAAACTTGACTCCGATCTTGCAGACTGGTTAGTGATGTGCTCTAAGGTATTCTTAGGTGGTGTATACACATACATCCCATAACATATTATAACCTTGCTTAGAAATAATGCAGGTGGAGTTGTACATGTGCGTTGAGGTCCTGGGCAGTTTGGACAGGAACACCCTCAGAGTTCTTTGAAGAAGGAAAGGCTGAGATGCTTGGTGGGTATTATTACTCTATTTGGCATCTGAAAATATGTAGAGATTAGTGTTTGGCTGAAGCCACCCTGTAATTAAAACTGACATCATCAGTTTTACTTGGCAATTTGGGAAAAATTACGTTGAAATTATTTGCTCTCTGTAATTCAGGACAACCAAGGGAAATGCCTAAAAACACAGTTTTCTTCAAATGTACTTCAAGGAAGCCCCCAAATAATTGAAAAGCCAGCTGTGACACAAAGCTTCCAGGGATGCTGACAGGACCCACGGTGCTGAGCTTCCCACCAGACAGTGGTTGAAGTTAGCAGGATCATGACTTGTAACGCATTGAACTATGACTTGTAAAATATTGACAGAATATTTGAAATATTGACTTGTAAAATACTGACAGGCTGCCCAGGGAAGTGACGGAGTCACCATCCCTGGGAGTGTTAAAAAATGTGTGGATATGGCACTTGAGGACATGGTTTAATGGTGAACATGGTGCTGGGTTGGTGGTTGGGCTTGATGATCTTGAGGTCTTTTCCAGCCTTAATTATTCCGTGACTCTCCTTGGTGTCCGTTGTCCTTCCCTTGCACCCTCACATCTGGAACTGCAACTTGCCTCTCAAAGCACAATCCACAGGTAAAGAGTCCAACTGCAACATCAGCACTTAAAATGAGGCTGCAGAGGGATGAGAAATGAAGACTTATGGGCAATGGGAAAGTATTTATGGCTGATATTTGAAAATAGATGGAGAGTTATTGCAGTAGGGATACACACACAGGTTATTCCTGATGGCTTGGACTGCAGAGAGGAGGAAACTGAAACAGCTGTGGGTTGGGTTGGGAATTGAGGTGAAGTTTTTGGTAAAACAAAGAAATGAGTCCATGAGAAGGTTTGTAAACCTTAATCTGCTGGAAAATGTCATAGACTGCTACTGGATATTCAGTCTTTTGGGCTGTATTGTCCTATCCATTTCTCTGGGCGTTAAACTGATCAGAGATAAGATGAGATGACATTCAATGTGCAGGGACATGCCTCATGATGGGTAGGTGGGAATTTGTCATTAATTTCTCCTTTTGATTATATATAATAAAGAATATAGAGATATATATGTAATATATAGCTAAATAGATACATAAAGTCTTTGCACCTGGTCCGTGGGAGCATTGCAAACTTGTAAATATCATTTTGTGGTATTTAACAAACCAGCCAGGGTTTGACAAAAATAAACAGCACCAGTGTGAAAGAAAGCAAGCATTTTCATTAAACAACATCTTACAAAATGAGTTATATTTAACTTCCTGAAACCAGCAAAAACTCCAGAGCCTTGGCACACAAACTGTGGTATTTTTCTTGGCACACTCTATAGGTTATGTCTTGTGCAAGGAAGAAAACTTTAGTTCTTCATTTAAGAATTATGATTTAGCATGAATTGAGTTTTTAAAATATGTAATTATATATATAACATATAAACACACACATATATTTGTGATTACATAAATATATGTTAAAAAGCTTCAGAATACACATGCACACGTTTCAAATGTGCACATCTATATGCACGTATGTGGATAAGCTTGACTTTCAAGCCAGTTCCCTAGCTACCACAGAAGAGGAATTCGGCTATATTTTCAAAGCTGGGCCTCCTATCACAAGCTTTTCCCTTGGAGTCTTATAATTAATAATTGCAAAGCACTGGGACTAGGTTTTAAGTCTTTAGCTGGGGAAAATCAGCATAGCTCTGTGTTCACTACAATATGGAAAGCCACAAACGGGTTGGCCAATATGTTTAAAGCCTTTAAAAAGTTTTAACACACAGCAATTGGTGCAGGGTGAAAGTTGTGAAGACTCCACGGTTACTGACCTGGACAGGGCTCTGGTATCACCACTGTTTTTGTTACTGGTGTAAAGTAACAACTTAGAAGTGCTGCTGACTTAGCTGGTGACAAAAACCATCTACACCACTCGTGCTGTAGTACCACTTCTGAGCATCCTGATAACACCAACAGAGCCATTCAAGTACGATTTATTTATGTATCTCTATATATCATATATGTCAAGGCAAGCGTCCTCAGCAAAGTAGAACAGAGACAAAAGCCAGAACCATGTTCAGCAAGGCTAAGGCAGACAGTAAGCAGGTGAAGTGGTCAAGCTATGAAGCCAGGCAGGCACCTCCCAAGTGTCCTGCTCAGTCTCAATAGCAATAACCCCTCACCTGAAGTAATCCCCTCTCTATTCCCTGTCCCATTTCCACTATCAGTTTAGAGATTTAGGAAATTAGATCCATTTCCATGTTTAGAAAACTCACGTTCCATGCAGACACTGGGATGGAAGGCAAGTTAAACTTCCCTTAAACTGTTTTTCTCTCCAGAAGTGCTACATTATTGTCATTATGCTAATGAAGTCCACTCAGGTTGTGTGAATGCTCTCCTATTTCTTTTCACAGAACACGCATAACAAAGAAGTAAATTTCAACAGTGATTGATCAACAGCTGTCAAGTAACACATAGGGCAATTCAGCTCCCAGGAATTTCTGCTGTTTGTCTGGGCACCATAAAAACCTGTTGCAAAATCTGATGTTTTTGAAAGGATCTTCTGAAGCAAGAGCCTGGTAAAAAATTATTTTTGTAATTTCATTTGCTTTCCCCTGGTTTCCACATGCAAGTTAAAGTTAGCAAGGCAGTGCTGTTCTGATCTCAAATTTATGTAAAGAAACCAGTCTGGAGTGCTGGGTGATTTTTTCGATCATGCTAAGCAGTCAGTACCAGAGTCTAACACACAAACATCAACTATGTTATGCAATATTCTCGTGACTCTTTCTTGAAGTATTTAATAAATTTGGACACAGCTCTGTATCTGGCAAGAATCAGCATTTCATTTCAGATCAATTCATAGCAGTGAATAATTTGCCCTAAATAAAGCATCACATTTTCCCCCTTTGTGAATTATCCACAAGCAGATTATCATTTAGGCAAGTGTATTTGTTGTGTAGCTATTTGCCATATAATTTATGTAAATAATTAGTCTTCTTGATTTTATTTTTAAGTGATCAGATAGGAGTTTAAAATACCAGAATTTGGAGTGGGATATGGTTAGCACATGCTCAGTGGGAGCTAGATAAACTTCATGTCAGGGTTATGTGTATTCTTGTCCTGTTCTTCCAGTACTTTCTATTATTTATTAAATTATCCTATTAAGTTGTTGTAGTTCTGAATTTGACTATAAGATAAATAAAATATGCACTTGTATATACATCTATAAACCAAAGCAATATTTCATTAAAAAAGAGTGATTTTTTAAAATGTAAAAAACTCCTCAATTAACCTTTTAAAGCATTAATCTAAATTAAGTGTTTTATTAAATTGATCAGGAACTCAACTAACCAAAGCAAATATAACACTGCTTTGGTCAGTGCAGGAATGCTGATTTACTCCAGCTCAGCTTCTTCCTAATGATTTGGAGCTGTCGAACGTGACACTCCCACACTCTCTACTTGTCAAAAGCTCTGATCCAGAAAACATTTTGAGGACAGAAAGTGGGGAGAGGACTCCCAGCCGTGCTGGGGATCTGCCAAGGCAAGTAGTAGTGGTGTACAGCTGGGAAGACTATGCTTAAAAGATTTAGCATTTGTTAGTCACATTTCAGACTTCTAAGAAATGAATAGTGTAAAGTTATTTTTGGCAAATGCATTCTAATGATGCCACAAGAAGTTGGTACCATAGTCTCAGACATAAAATTTTAAATGAACTAGAAGAAAAACATGGCATTACATATTTGTTCAGCCTCAAAACAACAAGATTGGTTGTTGCTTCAGCTTTTTACAAGTCTCATCTTTTTTTCTGTATCATGAGAGAGCAGCTAACAAAATAAACATGCTAAGAGACATTTTTGCATTTCCTACTTAATAGAAACTCCCACTGCAATTTAGGTGGAGGAAGTCTCTGCATCTCTGCTCCCTCTGTTCTCTGTTCTTGAGAAAGATGCCAAGGTCATTAGGTGCCAAAAGACACATTTAAATGCCTACAGAGGTTGAGCTCCCAGGGAATTGGACGCCCGGCTTAATTACTAGTCTTGGGAATTGCTATCTCTATCTTAAGTTGCTTTCATAACCTTGAAAATTTGGCCTTAAACTACTCCGGAAAATGAGATTTAGAGACATAACATACTGTTGGCATTTAATCTGGGATCTCAGTACCAAAGAATGGGCTCCTATTATTGAATAATTAAGGAAAAACCCGTAAATTATTCAGGGGAGCTGTGTTTTCCTTCCCAAAGGAAGCTGTTCTATCCCCAGCCCGAGCCTGCAGACAAACAAGCTCCTGTCCTGCGGAGTTACAGCCACCCCAAGCTGTATGACAGGAATTGCTGCAACTGCTCCACCTCCCCCTGGACATCCATCCCACCACGTGCAGCGGCTGCTGCTCCCAGGAGGGCAGCCCAGGGACTTGTAACCAAGAGAAGGGGTTTATGTCCAGGTAAACCCTTTATCCTGAACTGCCTTCTTAATGGACCTTTCTCTCCTCACTGTCCAGACTGCCTAGAGGGACTTAAAACTCTTTAGCTGGGGTTTATTCTGCTCCACAATGACCCAGCAGCCTCTGTCAGACAATCTGTCACCCACCTCTGCATGAGGCAGTCCCTGGCATTCATTCCAGCTGCAGCCCTCGTGCCTTGATGTGTGTTTAGTTTCTGAAAAACCAGTTCAGCTGTTCAGCAGATGGGGCATGGACAGCAGCCACCCCAAGGTGACAGCAGCCACCCCAACTCCTGCATGATGGGTGGTGTAGGAGAGTACAAAGTTATCATGGAATGGTTTGGGTTTGAAGGGACATTAAAGATCATCTGTCCACCCCTGTGCTGTGCACAGGGACACCTTCCACTATCCCGGGTTGCTCCAAGCCTTGTCCAACCTGGCCTTGGACACTTCCAGGGATGGGACATCCCCAGCTTCTATGTGCAACCTGCGCCTCTCCACCCTCACAAGCGAGAATTTTTTCTCTGTATCCCATTTAAACCTGCCCTCTGGCAGTTTAAAGCCATTTCCCCTTGTTTTGTCACTCCAGACCCTTGTCCAAAGTCCCTCTCCTGCTCTCTTGGAGCCCGTTTAGGCGCTGGAAGGGGCTCTAAGGTCTCCCTGGAGCCTTCTCTTCTCCATCCCCAACACTTGGCTCTGCTCACATCTCCCTCACCTCAGCTGCACCAGGTCTTGTTTGAACAGCAACAAAAAGCATTTTTCCTACTCTCTTCCTCTGGCAAAGGCAATCATGAAGGTCCTAGATCAGGCCCCAAAATAGCAGCTTTTTCCTCTCCTCACCTACAGGCTCAATGACTTGTGCCGATATCTAATTAATTAATTAAGGTTAGTTGAGGTCGGGGCCTGGAATCTGAGCAATTAAACTGTTTGCTCCCCTGCTAAAACAAACCCCGTGCACGAGGCGGGCTGCCAAGGCTGGAATTTGTGAAATTGGACTCAGGGAAAGAGGTGCCCTGTGCCTGTCCCTCAGGGCTGCCCAGGGCTGGCTCCGGCTGCCAGGCTGCACTTTGGGCTCAGGGATGGCACGGAACAGGTAGAAAGAAGTCCTGCTAACTTTTGCTTTAAGGATGACTTTTCCTGTCCTTATCACGAACTTGAATATCTGGTATTTTAATTTTAAATCCCAGCTCTTGAAATGGAGTGATTAGGTATAATATCTCGCCTTTGACAAGAGAGCCTTTGTGGGTTCAAAGATGAGCTTGGAAATGAAAACTGATTAAAGCCTGAAGGGTCAAAGCCAAGGATGGAAATGAGAGTTACCTGACATGGATTTCTTCTTCAAGATCACACGCATTTAATCCTACTGCATGATTTCTGACTTACATAACTTAGTGGTGCAGAAGCAGAACATGTAGTTCATGGAGGGACAGAGGTGACCTGGGCTGGGAGAGGAGGGGGAGCAGGGATTCTGCTCCAGGGATTTGGAGATGGAGGTGCCTGCTGAGGTGAGCTGCACCCCCAGCCTCCAGACATTTATCACTACCTGGCCTGGTATAAATATCTAAACAGACAGATCACTCGTGCTGTAAATAGGAGAGAGCCACCAGCTGCGAGGATTGTATTCATCACTTTAAAAATTAATAGTGTTTTATTGTGAGCTTTTTTTCTTTTTTTTTTGCACAACCTCTTCATATTCTTCAGGAAGATGAAGATGAGCTGGAGAACATCCTAAATGCTGCTATAAACACAAAACGGGCATGCATCTCATGGACATCATATGGCCACAGCTTCACAAAGCCCCTGGCACTTGGATCTGGATGGATCATGCTCATTCCCAGAAATCTCTGTATTTTGCACTTATTGTTCCTTAATCCAAACTTGTTGCAAAGTGATCCAGAAAGTTTTTAGAAGTAGGAAAGTCCATTCCTCCCAAAGCACTGGACATTTCTTAAGGATAATCCTGTAAGTGGTTAGAAGGTTTGTACTCACAGGATTCCTTCTAGACTTTCTAAGGTATAGTAGATTAAAGGTCATTTAAATAATTATAGTTGACATAAAATTAAAATAGTCTTGATGGTACATCTCCAGACACACAATTTAAAATAAATTTTTTCAAATTTAAAAAAACAGTTATTTGCTCTAAGAGATTTATGTGACCCACTAACCCCTGCAGTGTCATGTGTCTTAACTAATTAACTGTGGTCTTTATTGATCAGGAAAAAACCACCACAACAAAACAAACAAACAGCAGAAAAAAACCCCACAGGATTTTTCTAAACAAAGCAATTATTTACAACATGGTTTTGACCAGTTTACAAGAAGAACATGCAGAGCCTCAGTGAACCTGGAGCCTGGGGGTCCTCCACGGGAACCTGCTCCTGGGCAAAACAAAGATTTGGAACAACACTTTCGGAAACTCAGTTTCTACCTCATATTTTAAGGGCCTCTGCTCCAACCCGGAACTGCTCTGCCATGGCAGTGATCCAGTCTTCCTTTCCCCATCTCACTGAGGGGAATGGAGGCAGAAAGAGCTCACTGAAAACACAGGGCTCTTCTTCATGCCCTGTGAGGGAAATTTTAGAGGGAGAAGAAAGAAAATGTACTTCTTCCTTCTTTGCACTGTTAAACAATGAAAGGAAACTGATCATCAGGAAGCATTTTGGAAGTAAAATTTGCTTCCCTCTTGTATTCCAGCCCACACGAGTTTTTACTTTATCATCTCTGTGCCCAGAGATACATGTAGGGCAGAACTTGAATGCTTTTTGCCCTACAGTACTTCTGGGGTCTAGCATAGGTCTCATGTCCCTAATTCCCTCTTTGCTTATCCTCTATACAGAGAGAGGGCTTGATGCAGGAAAACACTTGAAAGGCTGTTTGATTTATTTAGGCACATTCTTGTAATCCCGAGTGAATCGCTGAGCAGATCTAGACTTAAGAATTCATTTAAGTGTAGGACCAGAATGAGGAATGCAGCTGTAGCAAAAGATGGTGAAAACAAGGCTAGAACTACATGGCAGATATGTGTTACAAACTAGGAAACCACAATGGCCAAGCTGTCATCTGTACAGATGGTTTTCCTCAGCCAGAAATCTGCTTTTTTCTGACACATAAAAAATTAAAACACCTTGCTAAAGAATCCTCTGGTTTACAAGACAAGCTGTTCTGGAGAGAATATAAATGTGTTGGCTGCTTCATTGGCAGTCTATGCTTCAAACTTATTTTTTTAAGATATAATGTCTGAAGCCATATTTCCCTAGTGATAAAAATCCCGTTGGTAATCCTGACAAAATCCTAAAGGGCTAAAAAGCAATGAAGAGGATTTCTAATGGTAAGTTATAAATCCTTTTAGAGAATATCTTGGTTTAAAATAATTCAGAGAGAAAAAAAAAAAGAATCTTAGGAATGAGGTAGTTCTACTTAAAAATCCAATGGCAAGACCAAGGACACTTAGGAGAAATGCCACTTCCTAAGGCAAGGAGATGACACTGAGCAGCAGCTTTGGCTGGTCACCAGGCCAGTGAGGCACCAGGTACCTGAGGCAGGGTGAGAGATGGAGAGATCATGTGTTCAGTGCTGTCTGTAATCCCTTCTTCAGGAAAACATATCGAGTTCTCCTCATTAGGTCAATAAGAAGGTAAGTCAAGATCATGAGTACGAGTGACGTGTGAGCGGCAGTAAATGGGATCTTCAGAGCAAACACAGGTGCTGGAATGGAAAGAAATAGCACGGTGCATTTAGCTGAGTTCTCCTGTAACAGAGGCAAGGCTTCCCTTGGTTTAAACAACTTTTTTTTGTACCGTGGATTACTTCCACTTCCTGTCCCACACACTGCTCAAGACCTGATTTTCAGGCTTTTTTTTCCTGCATAATTTGTGTCACATAAATATCTGATTTATAATTTTGATGAGTATTTAAATCCATAATTTGGATGTGAATGGATGCAGATCTTTACACACAATGGTAGCACACATGTAGTGAAACTCATACTTCTGGAACACAAGAGGTTTTTTGCTGAAAAAAGGCATGTACATTACAAAACCACCCAGAAATAACTTCAGTAAATCTCAAACTGCAAATATACAGTTCATTCTATAAACTAAAAGGACAAACAGCAAATCTAATATTATTCCTCTGCTAGATATATAACAACACTGAATTTGGTGTGGAAACTGCTCATTGAAAGGAATGGGGGTGGGTGAGGAATTAATTGGGGTCTTTGCACCTTGTGTCACTAAATGCAGAACAAGAGCCGTGATTAAGAATTCATTACATTCGATTATTAATTTATCAAAGGGGCTGCATTCTTCACTCACCTGGGTTTTCACTGGGATGAAATCAATGGATTCCACAGGAATTGCTAAAACTGCTACATTTACATAAATAATTATACACCTTCTGAAGATTTTTAAGCCCATTTATAACCCTCTAGAGAAGAAGTGCGACACTGGTTAAATTCTGCAGGCTGCAAAGGAACGATTACTGAGCTTTATCAGTGGCAATGGTACTGCTTTTTACACAGTGAGCAATTAGAAAAGAGAGCCCACTGCTGAACATGCAGCTGACGAGAGGCTGGGAGAGGCAGGGAAGTCTCTCAGGGACAGACAGAGAAAAGGGATCTTGATAAATTGGAGGAACGGATAGAAATCGAGAAAATTTAATCCATGGAAGACAAATGCGAAGCACTGAGGTGTGGAAGGGAAATCAGATGTGCCAACATCAGCTGGGACACAGCTGGCTCTGGAGGTACAGGGCAATGCAAGCTGGAAGTGAGGGGAGGCTGGGGGGGTTTGTGGGTACCTGCCCGTGCGGAGCAGTACTGGAGCTGCGGGGAGTGTGGGCTGAAGGATGCTCCCCCGGGGGCCTGATCAGTGGGGCAGCTCCTGCCCTCCTCCTCACGTACCTTCTGCTCTCCTTCAAACACAGACATTTTCCTCATGTTCTGATAGCCCAAGCCCACAATTGGATTTAGCCTGAAATAGTTTATTCAGCAGATTTGATTTTAACCGCTCAGCGAGGAGTTTTGGGATGGCTCCAACCTCTGTGTGTGAATAACTTAATCCCTCAAAAGAAAATTTGCCTAACCCTAAATCTAATCTTGGAACGCTCCTGTGCAAGCCATGGAAGCCCTTTCCAGGTGGAAAGCCACAAGCAAGATGCGCTGCAGACAGCAGGGCAAAACTGGATCCATTGGAGGGGAAAGCAGGGGGCGAGGGAAGATCTTTGAGTGACCTTACTGTGGGGTTCAGCCTGAGACAAATGAAATCAAATGTGCAGGACTTCCCTGTACCACCTGGCCAGTAACTAAACAGCATGGTCAGCCTCTCCTGTGCAGCATCACAGATGGAGATAGATATGTAAAGATGGGATTTTAGTCTAAAAGTAAATTTCCTTTTACCCTCTTTGTAACTCAGCAACTCCTTGTCAGACATTCCTCATACAGCAATATATGGCACAATGTGTTTTTAGAAATGGTTCTCAGTCACACCTTTGCTAATTCAAAATGGGAATGTAATGGTATGGAAAATTAATACTGTTTCTCTGCTGTGTCACATAAAACTTGTTCCATATTCATGTAATTGCTTATTACTGATATGATGAAATAATATGGACACTGAAAAGCCATTTGCTTCAGAAGCACTGCAAACATTAAACCTTACAATAACTACACTGACTACTAATACATACAGCAACGCTTCTAAAAACCTTGTAGGAGGCACTGCAATCAGTTGCTGAATAGATGGTGTATTAAATAAAAATAATATCTGGCAAAATAAAAGCAGTTTGTGATGAAGTGAAAAGGCCTCCTAACTGCTTATGGATAGCACATATCACAGCAAACTAATTAATCAAGTCATCTACTGAAAAATGACTCAGGACTCATGGATCTCAGAACACATCTTAAGCAGGAAGAATCATTTATGTGTGCCAGCCTCTCCCACCTCATCTGGGGAGGTTTGTCCTGCCAGAATCCTACCTGGGAGTAGTCCCCCTGCCCAGGAGAAAATGATGACTTCAAAGGACTGTGAAGAACAGCTCATGAGGCATCTGTCACTTCATTTGTCTTTGGATTAAGTTAGGTTTTGGACCTTGACTGTGTATGAACCAGACACAGCCTTTCTTTTAAGCTTTAGTTGCCTGCAAACTGAAGGAGTCACTGCTACATGAGGAGAACTCCAGAGTCAGTGATCTGAGTGTGTACCAGAATCAATTTGATTCTGGGGAGCAAAACCTGGTTCATAGAGGACTGAGAACAGTCTCCATGTTTCTGAAAGAGCTACTCTCAAGGTGAGGCTGCAAGGCTTTGTAGATCATGTTTCTATCACAGTGGGAACAGACACATATTTAAAGCACAGACACATTTGTAACCCAGTCAGACACAGTTCACTCATCCTAATATAATATAAAATCAAAAAAAGGAATAGCTCCACCCTGCACTGGAAGTCTGACCTTGAATCATAAGGTGTATTAGTTGGCCAGGATTTTACCAGAGTATCTGTATATAAAGCTTCTTACAGCACATCAAACAGGCAACAAGGAAATCTACTACTCACAGGAGTTTGTATTGCAAGATGTGGGGGACTTGTGGTTGTTGGTAAGACTCAGGGGAAAACCATTCATAAATACACAGCCTGTTTCAAAGCATCAGAAAATGAAGAGTCTGAGACGTTTTAGCAAACCTCCAAACTACATTTTAAACTCTCCAGGTATGAAACAAATTACTCCACGTTGAGTCACTGCCGAGAGAAAACAACCTTTAATGCTAGCAGAAAGGGTATTGCAGAAATTCCTCACATCTGCAAAGCACCTTACTTAAATGATAATTATGTTCTATAAAGTGCTGTTACTCTTAGTCACTATTTACTTTATCTATTCTGAGTCATATTAAGTGTAGTGTCTCAGCTGCAGAGAATTTCATTACACTATTTGTTAAAGCATCTTTAATAGGCCAATTTCAGCATCCATCTACTGTATCTTGCTAAATGGTTTTTATTTGCTAAATGATACAGTTTCGATGAAACACACTTCAACAAGAAATGCAGTTGTACCACTACAGATGTCACACTAACAGCCACAAGACTCTCTCTGAGATCACTGTGCCTACCAGGGAAGGGAGGCTGCAATCAGTGAGTTCAATTTTCAGAGAGTGCGCTAGTAAAACCTCAACTAAACTCTTGGGAGTAGACCTGAAATTTGAAATTAAATTAGAGTTTGGAGGTATATTCAGAAAAAAATAAAAGTATTTATTTGATTTTTTAATTTGTAAATTCTAATGTATTAACAACATGTAGATTAAAAGGTGAAATAAATACTTCAATGACTTTATTGGCTATTCAGTTTCAGCCAGGTATTGCAGTCATACTTTTTATGGGAGTGAGACATTCAAATAAAACAAATTTACCTTGCACTGTAAATAAAACAGAGTACAGCAAGTCTTGCCAGTGTGGTTACCTGCTCTAACTCTCAATAGATCTCTCCATCTGGTTGTCTGCAATCAAGCCATCTATATTTTCAAAATCACATTCTTTAAGCATCATTGGAGAAAAAAACCTGTCAAGTCCAATTCACACTAGAACATTTTAGTCATGTATATGTGTAGTAAAGCAATGTAATAATACAGTTAAAGGTCCAAGTTTCAGCCCTGGGGTTTTTTCACAGTATTCAGGCCTGTGTCCTGCTTTAGCCTGGTCTAGACAGGTCTGCTACCAGCAGGCTCCAACCCTGAGTGACGGATCTTTAAATTACACTGTGTTGATTTTGTAGTGGTTTTGATTCCTGCATCTTATCTTCCTTTTCCTTCCTAAATAGCCCATACTTTCACACAACTAAATCCAAGACTTCAGAGCCCTTTTCAGTCTCTATTAGGTGAAGGAAAGAGAAATGACACTCCAGCTGACACCACTCAAGAGATGCTATCAGTTACATTAATGCCTGGAAAGGGTATCTCCACTGAGACCTGCCAGCAAGCAAACATGCCCTGAATTCAACAGGAACCTGCAGGCACTAAGGATAGGTACTTTGGCCAACCTGGCTACTTGCAGTTTAGTTCCCTAATTTGACAGTACCCATCCTCTTCTGTTCAAACAAACACCAACCTCTCCACCTGCAGGAGTCTCTGCACAGGACCAAAACAGGAAAGGTGTTGGTCCACGAGCTGCTGTCCCCTTCCTTTTTTGAATTTGTGTGATTTTTATGCATCCTGGGCAGCCTCCTATGTCCTGATCATCACTGCATATCACAGAAGTTTCCAGGAAACAATATGTCAATACAAAGAAGAATTTGCGATTGAAAATCCATAGAATTTTCCTGAAAATCAGAGAAAAACCTACAAAGTGATCTACATTTGCATGCCCTGCGTGTCTCTCAAATGACACGTTTGACCAAGGTGAAAAACCTCAGCAGCAGAAGACATTTGCAGATGAACACAAGACAGACTCACTGCTGCCATGGCTTTCAGTGGCTGGCTCCTGAAAAGGTCTGATAAGGAGAGGTCAAGATAAACCCCCACAGTGTCCCTTGCACAGCTTGAGCCTTTTCATCCCTCTGGGGGTAAAGCAAAAAAGCCCACAAAGGTGTCTTAAAGAAGACTGAGGTGAAATCAGTGCAAGAAGCAGCTGGAGGGTCCGAGAAGTCAATTAGCCCCGTGTCTCCACAGAATATCCTGCGTTGGAAGGGACCCACAAGGATCACGGAATCCTTCTCCTGGCCCTGCACAGACAAACCCCAAGAAGCCACCTCGTGCCTGAGAGAGGTGTCCGAACGTTCCTTGAGCTCTGTCAGGCTTGGTGGTGTGACCACTGCCCCGCGGAGCCTGTTCGGTGCCCGACCACTTCCCCCTGTTGATGGAGATGGAAATCCTGTAGGCTTGAGGCTGATGCAGGTGGCTGCTCTCTGCTAATCCCTTGCCCTGGATTAATCATTGGAGAGCCAGCCCAGGTGAATGCCACTCGGGGTTAGAGCACCTTGAATTCCATGCCAGTGTGTGCAGAGGTTTCACAGGGTGAGGCAGCAGCGCTAACGATGGCAGTCCCGGATAAAAACAGCCAAAGCAGCAGGTGATCTGCAAAGCAGATACCTGCAATTAACAACCCAGTGGACTTTGGGTTTATGGTGGGTTTTTTTCCTCATTAATTAATTCCCTCAGGTAGTTAAAAGGAATATGAACTGCGTGCCCAGTTTGAAGAAGTCAGGAAAAGTTTCCTTTCTTTTCCCCCCCTAATATTTCAGTGCCTCACAGAGTGTTTTGTAGTTGTTGGCCAAGGACTGACAGTTGCTTTTCATGAAGCAAACTGCTTTGCTGACTTTTGATGCTGAACTAAATTATCAGCTATGGCTTTGTACTGTTCCCTTCTATATGCATTTTCTCTTTAATTAAAGTTGTTGGAGGTCGTTGCATGTTGCTGAAATCTCTGCAGGGAAAACACTCTTCCTCTGTTTTGGTGCAGTTTGGCTCTATGAGTCCTTTCTTATTTTCAGTGAATGAAGGTTTTCTTAAAGGACAGAACTATGAAATGGCAGTTAAGTTGCAAATGAGGGCAGTTTTTGTCAGTATCTTTGCAAAAATAACATACCCTCTTTATCGTTCAGCCCTGCCAAGCACTTAAGCACATGCTTATCTTAAATAGCTCCACCGAAATCAGTGCAACAACTCACATGACAGCAAGACACTGATCAGGGGGTTACTCCAATGGATGCTTTATGTCTTATGATTAAACAGAATTCCTACTTGGGAGCTGGGAAAGCATTTGTTCAAGCCTGCTGTTTACTGGTTCCTTCCATGAATGTCCTCTTGATTAGCACACAAGCTCCATATGAAATATTTGGAGGATATATATTTTCTAGGTATCCAAGTGGTGCTTTTCTTTTAAATTGGATGAGAATGTCAAGGCAACTTTATGCTCCCTTTATACTCAGATGCTCTTCTGCCACATGTCAGTACTGTTCTCTGACAGATCTCATAGGAGCTGGAAGTATAAAATTCACCTGCTGTGGTCATCTCCATGTTTTCTTTTCAGTTTTTGTTGTGGTTGGAGCACAGTTTTCTGATGCCTGCCTTCAATGATCTTCATCTTTCTGGACTGATCTGCAGGATTTTTAACCGCATCCAGCTCTTTTGCCAACAGATTAATCTCAGCAATATTTATTGTTCTCTTTGTTTAGCTCCATCTCTTTATCACACACGCTCCTTCCATTGTTATGTCTGCTTTTCAGGTAACAAGCTGCAAAAAATAATGTAACTAGGTTTTTGGTGCAGATTCAAAGGAAAAGGTCTCTAATGATGATAACTGTGCTCAAGACTGCCATTTTCCACAAGAATTTCTGCTGTCTCCATTGTCAGGAGCAGGAGGGCAGAGGGAGCCAGGGCTCAGCCCTTCCCTGGCACATTCAGGAACAAGCCCACTGGGTTTCACTGAAGCACCAGGTCAAGCTCAGGCAGTGCTGGTCCTTTGGCAGAGCTCCTCAGGGTCAAACTGCGTGAGAGATAAGTCTGAAGCGACTAATTTTAACTGTATGTTTTTATAATTCCAGGGTTTCTTTTGCAGAACACTGTTATGACAAATTTGTTACTGAATTTCCCAGACAGGTTTTTAAGCCACCTCCAGGCTGCAAAGCTGAAGAATAGCTCACATTTAGAAAATTACAATAATAAAATCCTCATACAAGGACTGACTCTATAATAAGACTTTTTCATGTTATTTTGCTGCTGAGTGAGACAATCTGCCAAAACTCCTCCAATAATCAAAGAGGAGGTTTGCTGTCTGTGAGGAGAAGACACAAATCCTGATTCTATTCTTTGGTGGTGCTGAGAGCAGGAGCCCAGCTCATGTTTAGTCAGAATTCACTTAGTCTTTTATGACATTGTAATATGCAACTCAAAAGAACTCATCAACTTGATCTAATCTAAGCTTCTCTACAGAAAACTCAAATAAGCTTGAATTCTTGGATTAGTCAATGTTTGCAGCCACTTGAATTACATTTCATATATACATAAAGTGAGCATATGAATCTCAGCAGTTAAGTACTCTGCTGTCAATTTCCATTTTTTTCCTTAAGAAAAGAGTAAAACATATTTAAACTCATCATGCTGAGAAGTAGTATCTGGCTGTGATCAGATATAATCAACCAAAAGAAAAGAAATAGCCATATATGCATCCATAATCTTTTTTATCTTGACACTGAAGGCTAATTGTCATATCAGGAAATGCAGAATGAAATATAGTATATGTGCCTAGAGGTACCATGTTTGCAAAATTGCTTAACAGCAGCTACTATTTGCTGTTTTGACAGAGATATACTCTTGCTGTCTGATAGCACATTTCTGTAGGAAATAATTTTGAGTAGACCCTGTCAAATAAAGTTAGATTTAATGCAGCCACAATGTTAGTAATAAAGAGGAAGCATTGACATTTTCTTCTTTATAATTAGATGTTGCCACTGATATCCAGTGAGAAGACACTGTTGTCCTGAATTGTGATTGTTGCTGGGATGCTCCTTGCATTCCCTGAAATCTGCACTGTCCCTGCGGGTGCAGAGCACAAGCACACGTGTTGTACTTCTGATTGAACTGTCACAAATCCATCAGACTGGGATAGAACTCCGCCAGATGAACCCTACCTGAACATACAGGAAATATATCCCTCACTGCCGCTGGCTATTTGTATTATATTTCACATTTTAGGGATAATAGTAATGTGTTATTCTCCAGGAAAGTGTCTTTTAACAGCCTAAAAATTAATAGGGTCTGAGATTTGCTTTCATGCACCACATATGCCTGGGGGTTTTTCTTTTTGTCTTCTTCATGCCATCATTTGTCTGAATGAAGTTATCAGGTGATGCAATGGGAAATAGACCAGTTATTACAAGAGGGCTGCGAGAGCCTAATCAGGGCCAGGGTGCCCCTGTGTTATCAGTGACAGAATCACAGAATGGTTTGGGTTGGAAGGGACCTTAAAGACCACCTCATTCCACCCCTGCCATGGGCAGGGACGCCTTCCACTATCCCAGGTTGCTCCAACCCGGCCTTGGACACTTCCAGGGATGGGGCAGCCACAGCTTCTCTGGGCACCCTGTGCCAGGGCCTCCCCAGCCTCACAGGGAAGAACTCCTTCCCAATATCCCATTGCTGTGCCAAAGAGTTTCCCTTGTGCCCATTTAGGCCCCGGGGCCTCTCCTTATAAACTGAAAATAAGGAATAAAGATAAATGCGTGACTCTGTCACTGAGTGAAACCACTGGAGCCTTTCCTGTGGCAGGTGCACCC
Organism: Atrichornis clamosus; assembly: GCA_013400975.1. NCBI lineage: Eukaryota > Metazoa > Chordata > Aves > Passeriformes > Menuridae > Atrichornis > Atrichornis clamosus. The sequence goes on along the minus strand of WBMZ01009535.1, from coordinate 418,018 downwards.
TCCAGGTCGGGTCCTTGATCCAATTTGTAGTGCTACAATCAGCTTACACATATCCCCTGTAAATAAAGCAAACGAGAGAGATGGAAACAAAGGCCGGCGGAAACAGAATATAAAATGCAGCTATAAATATTATAAATCCTGCAGCAACCAGACAGCCTCTTTTTATCCCAAAAGCTAGAGAGATGGAACTGATTAGTTTTCACTGAGGAAAGGATATTGATGTTTAATACCCTTTTGAGGCTGTTGAGCTCAGTTATTGGATTCAAAGCAGGGTACCTGATGGTGCAGACAGCAGCATATCACTCTGTTTCCTTCCCTAACAACTGCAAGTCCACAAGAAAATTACCAGTTTCAGCTCAGAAATGAAGGTGCTCTTTTGCTGGCTGAAAATCATTTATTTATGAAACAATTTTAAATTATTTGCCATTTGCAATGCCAGGAAGAAACTGCACATTTTTTAAGCCAAAGTACAGTTATCTCTGCAGTGATGTTTGGAGTGGTCCTACTGTCATCCTTTAGCTTGAATTTGCATTGTTTTTCCAAATGATAATACAGACTGTTAAGCAAGATTTAGCCTGAGCAGATAATGTTAGGAGTGAAGATGGTTGGGTTTTCCCCTAAAAGACCCCAACAAATTTTTGAAGGTGAAAAGATAAAAATCATGACAAAATAATGGCCCAAGAAAGGAAGAATTTAAAAGTGAACAGTTTGCACACACAAAATTGTCTTTTCGGGGGTGGCATCCATGAAGACTTTTGGGCCAAACAGGTATTTATTTTTCGAAAGTTGAAAGCTCATTTAATATCTTCAAAGTGAAACGCTCTGACTTTTGGGGGATTTTTTCATATTAAAATCTGGTTTAGTCATTATTTTTTAAAAAGGCAAGAATATTAAAATTTAAAAATAAATAAAGATGCTTAAAATCCTTAGAAATACAAGCCATCATTTTAATTCAAACAGGTACCCTAAATTGACATATACTTTTTTTTAACTAAAAGATATTTTCCTCTAGCTTGAATAAAATATATATAAAAAAGAAAAGAACAACACCCCCCAAAAACCCAACAAAACTCCAGACCTGTCAATTCCTTCCACACCTCTGTGGAGAACTTCTTAGGATCTCATTGCTACAACTTTTATTCATAAAACATGATTTCTAGAAACCACACATTTTACCTGACTCCTGTTTTAAATAAGAGGACACAGTGATTATATAAATGACAACTCCTAAAAACTGGCAAAATGCAGCTGATGCAGAATATTAAACTTTGAGAAACAGAAATATAAACAGCAGTAGTTACAGTATACCAAAAGTATGTTATAGTTCCAGTATATTTTGCTCATGCAATGCCCTTCTAACTTCACGAGGATCTTACAGGCATTTTTGCTAAAAGCCAGTGCATAAGCAGACTTTTTGACATATGAAATAGCAGCACAATCATTTTCTGCTCATGGCCTCCAATCCTCCAAAGGGAAACTGAAAATAATATGGCCTAATTACAACTCTGAATAAAACAGTTTTATTACCGAATGAATGACTTTAATTCTTTGTTTGCTCTCAAATGATACGTGGAAATTAATATGTGGCAAATTAACACCATAAAATTCAGGAGTGAAGGAATTTTTTTTTCAGTTTGCCTTGCCCTACTTGCAGCGAGGGAATACAATTTCTCTTCTGGCACTACAGGCAGTAAAGAACACCAGATCATAGTAATGATAGAAGTTATATAGCACTGTGCTTGCCTTACAGCATAATTCAGTCATTCAGCAGTCTTCACACTTACAAATGTTTTTTAAATACGCCTCAAAACTGAAACGTGGCTGTTTCAGTTTGCACCAAACTTTACACCTCAGAGGGGACGTTGCAGGGAACCATCAGCGGTCAGGAAGTGCTGCAGTGCATGGTAATTCCTGGCTTCTGGTCTGTCACATCCCTACAAGACGACATTGCTCCCCAGCACCATGACACAATTAGGCACTTGAGGGGCTATACTGACCCATAATGAAGTCCAATTAAGATTCATTAACCTCTGACCTCCTTCACTTATTTGATGGACAGTGAGCATCTCAGGGAAAAAGCTAAAAGGTGAACTTGAATGAGCTCAGTTCAGTGAATGACATTTTGAGGAGTTAAAGACACCTTAGATGACAATTTACATCTGAAACGTCAAGGCATGTTGACATATTGATTGATAAATGGAAACATTATATGAGATGGTCATGCTGACTGAACATTTAGAGTGATTTATGCTGAAACATTTGCTTTTTATATGTGTACCATTTTTTAATGTTAACAATAAAGTGCTGTAAATGCTACATTAGTAATAAAATATGCACTGGCTATGTGCTTTATTGGCTTTATTTGTGTATGAATAAATACCACCACATTCACACAAAAATGATATGGAAATAATATACCTTGAGTAGGCACAGTGACAACCTGCAACTATCCTGAGGTAAAATTGATGTTAAAATCCAAGTGTGGAAGTCTGTACAAAGCATGATTCATGTTGGGAGGTACACCTTGCCACTATGCTTATGGAGAAAAGTGTCAAAAAAAAAATAGAAAGGATGTATCAGAGATATTAGGAAAGCAGAAGAGATGACTATGAGGAAGGGACAACACTTAACTGATTTATGCAAGTGCTTTGATACAACTCAGGCTTTTGATGTTCCTTTGAGATTAATGACACCATCACTCTGCATTAGAGGTACCTACACATGCAGAATTACTCTGCTGCAATATGAGATACAGCAGCAGTTACAGAAATAGTAGATTTTTTTTTTTTCCCCCAACAGTGAACATTTTATCACCTCGTGGTGCCCAGTCCACTTTCAAATGTGGCTGGATTTCCTTCAGGAAAGACCATTGTGAAAGAAAGGGCCAGCGTGGGGGACCCCCCATGCTATGGAGCCACGTGAAATACGCTCCAGGGAAGCTTTCCTGGAAGGCCAAGTATCCTGCTCTGCAACCATCAGCCTGTGCACGTCTCGCACACACACAGATGCCCCTGGGAGGCATCACTCCTGATGTGTATGTACACCACAGATGCTCTGCGCACGTGCAGCACGCCCAGCGCTTTCATACATGACTGACTTTCCAGACATGCAAAGCAAATCCAAATATTTCATTAAGCGCAGGGTGTGCTTTATGGTTTAGCAATAAATATAGAGCATACACCATATTGCTAACATTTAAAGGGTCAGTTTGACTTACTGCCTACCTGCAGTGCCCTGACATTGACACACGTCAGTAAGACACACAGCAATCCTGGATATAAAGATTGCTACGTAGTTGTACAAAGCATTGAGTATACAAGCCAAAATTTACCTAGAAAAAATTATAGGAATGAAAAGGAAAATAAGCAGAGAAAACTTCTGACATGTGGTACCTAGAAGTATGCACGCAGGAGCTGGGATAGGTAGGAGAATTTGGAAAATCATAATAGCATCAGTTCTGAGTTAGCAGCACGATGCTGTGGCTCTTTGCAAGAACTCCTGTGTTGAGCAACTTTGCCTCACACAGATTATCTGACTCAGGCACAGCCCAATGCTAATAACTTCTCCTGAGCTAGGTAAGGACTCAGGATTCGCGGGATGAAGAATGGCAGTGCCGGAGTGGAAGTGCTGTGGAATCAGTGCAGCACGTTAGGCTCTTACTGTTCGGAGTGCGCGGTGTCAGCTCGGATGCAGGCTGTCAATGGAGCTTTTGTTATCACAGCATCAAACCCAGGGGAAGATACTCTGCTGTCCTGAAATTCAGCTAACTTCCTCAGGGATAACAAAGCCCTGACACTGTAGGGAAGCCCTATTTTGTTGACAAAAATAGCCCCTTTTGAGGGCCAGAAGAGACACAGAGCCTCCCCCAGTGCAAAGGGGAGCAGCGTTTTCACGTTGGTGGCTTTCCTAAGGCTCCAGCCACTCCCTCCATGCAGCCTTCACCATTCCTTCCCTGTGCAAATTACAGTTACAGAAGGCAGCAGAAACAGCAGGCACCTTTTATAATCAAAGATCTCAATAGTTACAGAACACCATGTAAAAGCCATTTCCTCAGTTCAGCAAGGACTAAGTGGCAACAAGGGAGAGGATGAAGCAGGGACAATGGCAATTAAAAGCAAAAGGGATATAAAAATATTCCCAAATGCCTCAAAAGTAGCAGGAAGAGAAGACCATTTCAGTCTTAGCTAGCATTAGCCTCTTTACATGGAAACTGAGTCTAGACATGGAAACTGCAGTACCCAGGATTTTTGTTATTCACAGCGTAGAGTGGTGATGTGAATTTGGGGCGGGAGGGGATCTCACACCACTCAGCAGATAACAATTACCACACATACACACAGGCACACGCACATTTATCTCAGACACACACAAACAAGCCTGCTGGCACATATAATGTACTCCACAAACCCAATTTGTTCTCACTTCATTATTTTCAAATACATAGGGAGAGTTCTGGGAATGTAGGTTGTTGCTATGCCAAATTCTGCAGAATGCAGGTTCTTTTGGTATTAACAGGAGTCTTTATACCATTTTCTCTTTAATTTTCTACTCTAGCACTGCCAAACACCATTTAGTTTTGCTCAGAAAGTTAAAGCTTTTGTAGGCAAAGCCCCAGAAACACTTTTTTTTTCTTTACTCCTGTGAGCAGCCACATAAATCCCAGATGTTCTCTATTCTGCATGAAGTAAATATTGAAATTGTGCTAGGAGATATTCAAATAGACCTGACAGAGACGTGAGCCTGAGATCCAAACCGTACTGAACTTGAAACAGTTCTATCAGCAATTGCCCACTCTGACAGTGCTGCGTATCTGCTGTCTGCAATCAGTACAGAGGGCCATAGATCTTCCTAATCACCTTTCTCTCCAGTGACAAATATGAGCAAGCTAAAGCTAAGGTCAAAAGAAAGTACTAAACACCTCCCATGCATCAGGAAAGTTACCCTCACTCAAAATATGAAGCTCAGCATCCAGCGAGCTTGAGTGATGCAAGGCACTTGGGTAGGAGGTCTGGCAAAAAAAAGCATCAAAAGGACCTGATGCAAAACTCCCCGAGGTTTGTTGAAAGCTGGGGAGGAGGGTTCATTCCACTGAAGCACAATCTGTGAGCACACAGCTCAACACGTCAGACTCAGCCTTGATGCAAGAGGCATTTGTTGCTATTACCAAATATATTTGTTGTTTGAAAAGGAAACAGGGGTGCATCTCCAGGGGCTCGTGTGAAAGTTTTTCCATGTGTAAAAGTTTGGGGTTTTTTTGCCGTTTATGAGTGGGCTCAGTGGAAACCAGCCTGGAGGGACCCTTCCAGTAAGTCCAGCAGAGAGGACCCCTCATGGCTGGGCCACCACTGGCCTTGACTTCCAGCAAAAGTGGTGTGACAGGGAATGTCCCACTTTGGGGAAGCTGCCAGGACTTGGAGGCTTTCCCTATGAAGAGACCTGTGGATGTTCCCCACCCCTGCCTCACCAAGGTGCTGAGGGACATCCCTAACTCCTGAGGAAAGCTGTGAAAGGCAATTGTAAGGCAGACCTCAGTCCTTTGGTTGTGTTTCACAGTGGAGCACAAGGCAGATAAACACTCACACTCTGATGACCTGGAGGTAGGTGACTAACTCCCTTCTTCCTTTTAGAAAAAAACCAAGGTTTTAGTAACTATCCTCAGGAAAAGAAGCAAGATGGGGCAAAAAAGCCCAAATCACAAAAAAAGCCTGCAACTTAATCCCCTCTCTGAGCATCTCAATGAGATGACAGAATGACTTTATCTTGGAGCAAATGGGCTGGATGTAAAAAGTACAACTTTTCCCAGGTACAGGAAGCTCGAACAGGCACAGAGGTATCTGAATGAAAGTTCAAACCCGAACTTTGTGCTAGGCAGTGTGAGTAGTCAGTAATTATTTATAGCTACAGGCCAGTGCCTTCTGAGCATAGAAGAAGCACTAAGCAAGTTACCTTTCACCATGAAAGAGGCTCTGGGAATATTTCAGGAGGTTATGGGAAGAATATCTGTTGAGGGGTCAGGGCTCAGGGCAGGAGGCTGCCTGCTACAGTATGAATTACATTATTTTATTCTGCAACCCCAGAATGTTGTATTTCATCTGTCACAGAAACTGCCAGTCAGTTCTTTAAGTACAGCCTATATCTAAGTGCATTTGAATTATTATACAAAGGAAAAATGGCTTTTCCTTTCCCCAAATGAAGCCCCTAAACTCACTGATTCCACAACATAGATTCTACATGCTCACAAATACAAGGAAACTTCATCCACAAGCAAGGGAAGAGCAGCCCCAGACCCATCAGAGCACTGTAGGACCAGAGGCACATTTTCTCTCTGAGCAGCTCCTGTGAGCCCTTGGGTTGGGGCCCTTTGCAGTGCACTCCACCACTCCTCTCTTCTTCCTTCTTGTTCTCCATTGTCCCTTCAAGGGTTTTCCAAAGATATTTCAGATTTTTAGCTCCTCATGACAAGCAGACTAAACTCTTCTTCCAGTCAACCCCACATCAGTATGAAATGATGTTATGACTGATAAATTGGGGGCTCCAATTTGTACCCGTAGCATCCTTTTCCATATAGCTTCCCCCAAAGGTCTTGGTCAAGAATAAAAGTTATTCCCCTTCTAATCCTATTCCACTCACCTGAGAAAAAAAAAATGAAGGGATTTAGTCTTAACATTTCCAGATTTGCTAAATCAGCAAACACAAATCTTCCCATGGGACTGAGCATTGCAGAGCAACTAAGAGGAATTCCACCTGCACCAAGTGCCCCCTCATTCAAAATGCAAAGTGCTCACTAAGATATTCGTCACTGCACAGGAAATTGGTTTATTTATGCATTACATGAGGTTCAGCATGTGGATTTGGTATCTGTGTCTGCGGGCTGTGCCCCAGCATGGTGCTCAGCTACCCCAGCCTGCCAGCAGGCCACGTGCCACTGCCCAAGTGGCCATGCAGCCCTGGCACATCCCATACCCGTGGAATTACCCCTCTTCCACATGTGCATCCACAAAGATGCAGCTCCATGAAGGAGATCAGGCCAAAAATATTTCAGCCTAGAGCTGTATTTCCATTGTAATTCCAGCTCAAGCCTGTTTCTAAATGTTTTCTAGGGAAGGGCTGGTGACGTGTGTGTGTGTGTGTGTGTGGTGTTCTGCCACTGAGGATGTGGTGGCTGTGACATACTGCTGGGACTGCCAGGAAAGCCGGGACCCCAACCCTCAGTGCCCCACGGACACGTGCTGGGGACGTTTGCCTCGTGCTGAGTGGCACATCCGAGTGAACAAATGCAAGGGGGCAGGAAGCAGCTCTGCCCTGGGCTGCTGGGGGACTGGGGTGCCAGTGCCCGGGCACTGCTCCACGGGACTGCGAGCAGGGCAGCCCCAACCAAAAGAAAACCAAAAAGCCAAAACAAACAAACAAACAAAAAAATCAACAAAAAAGCCACATTTCCACATGCTGAGGTTTCGTCAATGAGTTCTCCCTTTCCCCAGATGCAAAGAAGGCCAAAAGTACCCAGTTGTGTTACAGGGTAATATAAATGTTCTTTTTGGACTTTGGTGCTCCAGTGCTCGTTTTCCAATTACATAAGGCTCAATTGTTCATAGGAGAATTCCTTGTTGACTAATTGGCAAAAACATATACACAGCTAAGTGGCACACTGTGTCCCACTTCGATGAAATGTGCTACCATTCCATCCTAATTAGAAATACTCATTTGCTCTTTTAATTGCATACCTTTGCATATTTACAGCAATTAATAAATTGCAAAAGTGGAACATACTAAGTCAGTCTAATATTTGCATTTCTGCTTGTTAAGTCCATCAAGGCATCACTTCCACATTAGGCTTTAATTATGTGAGGAATGCAGAACACCTGATGCCACACTGGAACCCGGAATGATTTTCCTTGGACTCCTCTACCTGGTCACTGACCAAAGCAGTGTTTTACCCACAAAACCTGGCTAAAGATCTACTTCCCCAGGAATTAATGCTGTAATTGCATGGCATTCTTCTAGCTGGCTAATATGCCCTTGAAATACTGATACAATCTTAATTACAGAAGTACAAACAATACCATTATTGTGAAGTGCTTTCTATTTTGTGCCAATTATGCAAGTAATAAACCACATTCAGTAAAAAAATGACACCTTTTAGCAGTACCCAGGTCTCTTCTATATTTTTAGCAAGTTTGAGAACTGCTTATTTTTACTGCCTGAAAATATGCTGCCACAATAAATATTCTAACAGTAAAAGGGATAAACTGTTTATTTCTGAAATTAGCTCATTAAACATGCTGGATTTTCAGTTGGTTGTGATCTGAGCTGCTCTTTGGTTTCATTGACACTATACCAGTTTACATCTGCTGGGACCTGGCTCACCTTATAATTTTACAGGATCTGATCACTTCTGGTCTGGAAACTCAGGTGGGTGTTTTCTCCCTTAAGAAATTATTTGCCACCAAATGGAGGTAACTAATGTTTTTTTAAAGTATTTAGTGTACATGTACATATATGTAGAGGTAGAAAATATTTCCTATTTGTGATTTGTGTAGCAAAGCAGATAAGAGCAGGGAGATTTTACAGACAACAAGCTCAGCACACGAAATTATGGATTTTTAAAATATTTTCATCTGTGCTCACTGCTTTCCGAAATCTCACTAAATCCACTCATGTCACTCTAATGAGATTGCAACCTTAAGATGGCTCAGTTCTCATTTCAGAAAACAAAAGGCAGCTGACATCCCTGCCTGAAACATCTGGCTTTACACCTGACTCTGGATTAGGGTTTTTTCTGGTGGCATTTGACGTGACTGCTCCAGTGCCAGCAGAGCTCAGATGAGCCAAAATCCTTTCCCCTTTCTGGACACAGGAAGACTGGTCCTTCATGCAATAGGCCCAGCTCACAGGATTTTTGGATGCTGTTCACAGCCTTGGCAAAATAAAGAGCATGGCAGGAAGAGAGAGCAAATATAGTGCTGTGTCACTGTAACAGTTTCACAGGGACTCTCCCAGACTGCGGATAACCAATGCTCCACAGCAGTGGGAGAGGGGGCACGGACAAAAGGTAAATGTTGATGGCTTTCTAGCCATTTTGTGTTGGAATGCTGCTGCTGAGGAGAGCAGCTCTGATGCCCTAGTGGGGTGTGCAGGGGGCTTTCCCAAAGTGGGAGAACCTCTCCAGGAGAGCCGGGAGAGGCAGCAGGTGCCTGCAGCTTGCGAGAGAGATGTGACAGGACCTGGGTGGGACCAGGAGCAGCAGCAGCCTGTGAAAGAAGCCCCTGGGAAGCCCTCGGTGTGCCCTGCTCTTGCACCAGCACCATCCAGCAGCAGTGGGAACAGCTGTGCCGTGGTAGAGGAGATTCTCCCCTTGGTGCCAGCGCTGCAGGAGGAGGAGAGGAGGTGAGGAGTACCAGTGAGCGTGACAGAGAGTTGGACCACTGGAGTCACACCCTACCTACCCTGATTCCTCATCCCTAAAAGTGCTCAAGGCCAGGTTGGAGGGCTTTGAGCAACCTGGTCTGGTGGGAGGTGTCACTGCTCATGGCAAGGGAATTGGACTAAATGGTCTTTAAGGCCCCTTCCAACACAAACCTTTCTAGGATTCTGGTATTCCCTGTCCTTTATCCACCTGGCTGAACACGGTGACAGGAGCAATGGGATAAATTAAGGGACAGGGGGCAATGGTGATAAATTCCTGCCCAGTGCAACCAGTGCATCTCCTCCGTGACTGCCCCAGCACTCCTGGTGCCTTGTCACGATGGGTGTGAGGCTCTGCAGTGGCCCCAGACAATAGCACAGTGTTGCTGGCTCTTTGGTCAGTGGCTTTGACATTTAAGTCCATTTTCTATTCATTTCATAGTAGAAAGCCAAGTCTGAGTTTCCTACCTTAAATGAAAATGACTGCCATTCCCTGAAAGCTGTTTTTCACCCACTCCTTTACATCTCAGAGAGTCATAAACATTTTAACCATAGTGACATCTTTAGTACTTTGGCAGAGAGCAGGATTTGATTAGCAAACTCTTCAGCTGTTGTATTTTGCAGAGAGTGTTCAAAACATCAGGTCTAGGTAGGGCAGAAACAAATCTTGCACCATTCCCTCCACCTAGAGAGTGTCAACCCCAATTCCATCATTTCAGATGTCTTTATGGCACATATTTAAGCCTGCAGTTATATTTGCAGGCATTCATTCATTCAATACTAAACCTGACATTTGTAAAAAAACATACAGCTGGTGAATGAGAGAGTTGTCTTATTTTTCATAAGTAGAAATTTCAGATTTTAATGTCAAAAGATAAAAATAACTGTTGGGGTTTTGTTTGTTGGTTTCTTTCTTTCACTGTAGGGAGAAATTTTATAAAAGAAGATTTACAGTTTCAAACTAAACAAGCAAATTGTGTTTGCACTGCAACTTTCTTCCTTACCAATTTCACTTGTTTTCAGAGGAAAAGGGGAGGAGAAGGCTACATGAAGATGAAAGGGAAATTTACCCCAATGGTGAGCTTTCAAAAGCTGAAGAGTACAAAGAAAACCTGATCAAAAACTTATTACCAGAAACTGGAATGACTATATGTGTCTGGGGAGGGGGAGAAACGCAATATCACAAGCAAAGAAAATTCAAATACAATAGAAAATGGTGCTGGATGTCCACTGGGAAATGGAATGATTTCCTCTGAGCTCATGGGAAATTACTGTATGGGTATCTGAACGATGGGTCATATCTTGTGTTGAAACCAAACAGACATTTACTGTGTTACACTCAGATATGGGCAGAGTTTGGTTTGTAAATAAACATCAGCACACTTGCTGCTAGAGACGTGATCTTAAAAACAAACAAAGACAAACCCCACCAACATGACTATGCAGCTATCTGCATGTTTTTTAAATGTGAAATAGTTTAAAAGTGCAAGACCAATTATAAAGCAAAATTTAAATTAAATTTATGCCCTACAGGAAAACATATATTAAGCATTTGATAGTGAACACAAAATGGGTTCATGCTGTTAGTCCTCAGCATTTTCAGGGAGCTCATCAGACGTGCAGAGCCAGAAGGACAGGGCCAGGAATGGCCAGAGAGGGCACTGAGGCACAGCCTGGCACACGCCTGAGAGTTTCATGTGGTTCCCGAGAGACACAGAGGAGCCTGCACTCCCTGTCGTGCACACACAGTAGGAAAACAGCTCCCTAGGTTAACTACACCTGCACAAAGCTGGAGAGGGGATGTGTGTGGCACAGAAGGAAAGCGCGCAGGGTACGGGAAATTTGTTCATTAATTAAAGTTTTACCCCTTGTTGTTTAATTTTCCTCTGAAAGTTTTCTGATCCTCTGCAAAGCTCCCAGGGGTGACACCAGAGAAACTTTATGAGGTTTCTGTAGGTAGGTGCTCTGCAGAGCCAATGTTCCTGGGACTGAAATAGCAGAGGAGTGCAAACTACAGGGGCACATCTCTTGCAGGTGGGAGGTCTGTCTTTTCCTGGGAGATGTAAGAACTCAGTCAAGACGAGAAAAATTGTCAGAAAATTCCCCTCTTTAGGTTGATGCAGTAACAACACACAACAGCACAATTACAGACATGATTTTGCAAATTTGGTGCAAATAACTATTTCATAATATGTGATTTCTTATTGATAAAGTATTTCTAGTAACACTGGAAAATCCTCTTACACATGGAACAACAAGGCCATGATTGACTGTCTGCACAGAAATGAGTTATAATGGGATTTGGCACCTCTGAGCTGGGAGGACATGGGGTGCCAGCAATTGTTTGTGTTTCTGGAGGGGTTATCCAGCTTCAGAAGTGTTCAGTGGCATGTTTCAATCAACAGCAGGAAAGTACATCTATCTCCACTTTGAAGAAGTTTAATCTATGGCTATGATCCAAAAAGACCAAGTGTCCTCTGAATTCAAAGGCAGCCAATCTTCATAGACTTGAGAAGAGATTATCTAGAGATTATGTTGGTAATTAACTGAGGAAATGGAAAGTTGGTCTAAACCCTGTGGATCTGCCTCAAAGTGACATTGCTCTTTTCTTTCCATAAAGGATGTGGCTGTGGACACATTTTACAGAGAAGCACAGGGAAATGTGGGTAAAGCAAGCAGGGGAGCCTGAATTCAGGTGCCTTAGCTATCTTTGCACTGAACTGGACAACTGGGTGGCTGACAATAGGTAATTACTATGTGAAATTAAAATTAAAATTAAAAATAGCAACTGCGCACCAATACCCAGCAATCACCATATCAATGATAATAAGTGTTACTCATTAATAGCATTTATTCTAACTGGTCTTATTATAACACTCGTTTACTGCAATTACTCCCAATTAGACAGAGGCTGTGGGCACCTGCTTTTATATCCTGCCTGATGTCAGATGAACTGAAGGACCCCTCTGCTGCAACGCTGTACCACAGATAGACTTCGTTTTCTGTTGCTCTAGAGACCATCTCAAGACAAATACTTCATTCCTGTAACATCATATATTTCCCTCTTATTTGCATGGCAGCGCTTCAGAGTTCCCCTAAATCTTCGATTAGTTAATAACTACTTTCCTTTCTCATCTGAGAGCAGCAGAGAGGGGAACAAAAGAGTGCTGCGCAGTCACAGGCACGCAACAGCCCTGCTGCTTAGCATTTGGATGGTGCCACGGAAAGAGGGGCGAGGTACCAGGGAGGCAGAGGGGAGGTGGACGTGGGCAGTGACAGTTGGCTGGACAGAATGCCCCCTCTCGTTGCTTTCGCTGTGGTCCTTGCCAAAAGCATTATGCTGTTTCAGGCAGACAGAGGGAACGTGCCTGCTTTCCACCAGTCTGCTCCCATCACCACATCCCACTCTGCGGACGTTTCCCAGGCTCCAAGTCAGCGCTGCTTTGCAGAGTGAGGAACAGCTTGAGACAGCTACAGCAGGGCAACAGAACCCCACGCAGCAGGCAAATCCCCCTCTGCAGACTGAGTGTGCAAAAGAGATGTGAACACGGACATCCCTCAATTCACCTTCTCATAATCCCAAACAAATATCGCATCCCCCGGCATGAGCTCAGCCTCTTAACCCAGGATATCCACAGATGTCTGGGAAGTTTTGGAATCAGTGCTCCATTTAAATGATCCTTTCACTCCTTCCCACATGAATTATTGTTATTTGCATTAACAAATATACTCCATGCCAAATTTCCCACAGGCCTCTTTTCAAATTAGCCATCTGCAGCCGTGTGAAGCTTTACATGTACACAAAGTATATGAAAGGATATCCAAATGTCATCAGCTCACACAGGTGCTTATCCATCTCCTAACACACTGCATACGTGCATACCAGGTATGAACTGTATGAACAACATCCAAGCAAACCACATGCACGGCCACACATTCCCAGATATCCTTCTCTGGTCACCAGTTTCAAGGAGGTGATAGCTACATAACAAGAGACAGCTCTTAATTTGAAGCATCCTTCCTTCTTTCGCAAAAAGGTGGTGTTTTTCCATTATTTGCTCCTTAACAACAAAACATTGAAGGTCTTTACTGCCTACTGCAGAGTGTTAATTTTTAATGGGAGAAGCTACACGCTGCTTGATTTCTTTAGTGCACGCAGCAGCCAACCAATCGTGCATCACCTCTAACTCCAGAACAGCAGTTTCAGCAAGGAGTCTTTACAGCTCAGAGCATCCTTGAGGGCTAAAGATGTCAAGCGGTTTAAGTGCCAATGAAATCAAGAAGACACCAGGCTCGGATATGTTAGGAAAAAAGGACGGGAAAATGGAGACCTCTACTGAGACCAAAAACTTTTTCTCTGCACTAAGAAATAAGGACCCACTAAAGACACCTGTAAAGGGCTCGCCTGGTGAATGGGGAGAGGAACAGGCAGCACTAATGACAAAGCATGTAGCAAATTTTACCATGAAAACTGTGTGAAAAATGGGCTGGAGGACACTCGAGAGAGTCCATCTCTCCCTCCACCCTATCCCACAATTGACTGTACCTGTGACATTACTGACACATGCCTTGCTTAGCCTCTCCAGCATGAGGTCTGATGATAGAGATCCTACAGTGACCTGAAGGAATTTGTTCCCAGCCTTAACAAGTAGAAAGTTTTTCCCAATAATTCTCCAGAGCACACAATCTCAGTGCAACCCTGCCCATTGCCAAACTACTGAAACTGCCAGGCATTCACGTGATACAGGACTTCCCACCCCTCGGAGCTGAAGTCCACCTGCTAAAATTCCCAGTTCACACTGCTTTCAGGACACACTGTGTTTGGGCATCACCCCTATTGGTACAGCCCTTTCTTCATCGGACATGGCCCTGCTAAGGAGGAGCCTGTGGCTCCAGCTCCTGCACAAAGTGCACTGCATACCAGCAGCTCTCTCTGAAACTGGACAGCCACCCTCAAAATGTACCAGATCATGTTCAAGATAAAATATTTCAGTGGATAATCCAAGCTATATTGCTACAAAGGTTTTTTTTTTTTTTTAGCTGTAATTTTTAGCAGTTTTTTCAACTTTCCAATGTGCTGTACAGCAGGATTGAAAGTTAATATCCATTTAAGCCATCACCAGAATAGGAATATTTCTTCTCTTGTATCTTTAAAAAGATCTTGTGGAATGAAACGATGGATGCTGAGTTTCAAGGTTGAACGAATTTTTATAGCAAAATTATAAATCCCTGAAAATGAAGGATAAAATGGAGAGTATTTAATAAGCTTGAACTGAAACAGTGCTATCAGATGTCCCTTTAATAATTTTGAGGGAAATGGATCTTCCCTCAGATTATCCTATCTGTGAGTACATCATTCAGCACTGGCATCGTTCTGCTGGTGGTCAGAATTTAAAAACAGAATATTTGGACTGCCCCAGAGAGTGCCTGAGACCAAGCAACACCACAGTGGCTCTTCCAGGCAGATACATGATGAAAACCAAACTGGACTGGTGAATTTTCTCCAAGCCCACTTCCACACCACTGTGGCTGCCATGAATGTAGCACTGCCTCGGGAGACAAATATTTTCCTACCATTAAGTGGGTGTTGGATGCTCTAGACAAGAATCCATGGAAAAGGCTCCTCCAGCCTCGGTGCTGATGGTTCACCCCCCACAAGCATCTCTCTAGTCCTACCTCAGGGTCTAATCAAGTTAATGTTCCAGTGAGAGAAGAGGGTACTAACACTGGTATTAAGCAGGTAAGCTCTGAGTAGCACCCTGGGAGGAGGAGAGTTTATCCTTGTCATGTGCAGTTTAATCTCCTTTAAATGACGCTCTTGCCTGGAGGAAATGGCTAGTGCCAACCCGAAATCATGAAAGACGTGTTTTGCAATTTTCCATGCTGACTTCAGAAGTGTTTATGGTTGGATTCTGTTCACTTCCTCCCCAGAATTTACAGTGATGCAAGTTTGTTTTGTAATGACAGCACAACAGCGGTGCACTTGTGTGCGTTCCTGCACTTCAGAGGTAACAAAACTCATCTTGATGGTCAGAAGTATTGAAAAAGAACAGCAACAAATACAAATAAAAGGCTTAAGTCCAAGAAAGCCCTTGTAGAAGCCGTAATTTGGTAGCTAAGCAATGGCAACAACACATTTGCTCCTAAATGTGGCTCTTTGCTGCTCTTCTGCCTACAGTTATTTCACACACTGGTCCTCCTTTCAGGTGCCTGAGAATGCCATCACACACCACTCAAGAACTATTGAGAGGTATTAGCTTGCTACCCCTATAGTGCACTAAGAAATCTTCCCCGCAGAGGGATCAATCTTTCTGGTTTTTGGCATTTTTGCTCATTTTTCTACACTAGATCAAACTACACTTTTTTTCATTATCTGGTTTAACTGAGCATGGGTAAGTACACTCTTATAACATTTACTCACACTAGCCTTCCTGTATTCCCTCTCTGCTCAAGCCATCTTCAGATCGGTCCTTCCCAATTCTAAGGAGATGATAATATGTTTATTTGAGGGAAAAAAACTCTACCTTTTTGGGTCTGTCCCTGTTTTTAGCTTCAGGCCATGAGCAAGTGAAAGCATATACTGACAGCAATGTTATATGTAAGACAGAACAACTTCAGCCAAGACTCCTTAATGGAAATGGCAACTGCTATTGATTTCCTAAACACAGAGGTTGTGCCCCTCACCTCTCTGACAAATCAGTTAGCAAAAACTTGGGACTCAGGGGAAACTCCTCAGTGTGTAAACATGAACTTGTGGTTTATATTAACAAAATATATTCTACAACTTCTATGGTGAAGTCTAGGAAAATACAGGAGGAGTCTGCTGCAAGTGGCAATCAAAGATATTCACAGCCAAAAAATAAATCAGTAATGCAAGTGCAATTGAATTCAACAGACAAAAGAAAGAGCAGGGACATAAGAATACAGAGAAACTGTGGTTTGCCTTTGGATTACCATTACTTTTATAATCAAAATGAAAAAAGAAACACAAACCCGAACAGATTGCTTCTTAGTTGCAATACAACGCATAGAGTGATTAACAAAAATAACTATTATTTATTCTCTGATAACAGTAAGTTGTACTTAATGCAATTAAAACTGGTGAAAGAACTCAGTCTGACAAGGACAAACATGTTTATCATTAATGGCTCTCATAATAGAAGAGACAAATATTTTTCCAAACAATTAAATAAGGTTAAGAAGCTCCTCACTATTTGGTAATACAATTTATGTTTTGGATACAAGAAATATCCCATTTAGGAGCAGAGCAGCTTGCTGCTGAAGCACAGTTGCTCCATGATCAATGTTTCACAGGCACGACCAAGGACGAGGAATACAGACATCACAGGGGATGTCTGCAGCCCCTCTTCTCTCACTGCTAACAGTAAAAGCAGTATAAATAAAACCACTCACTGGCCTGGCTGTACCCGGAAAAAGATCAGACAGACAGCTTAGATGAATAACACTGAGAATAGAATAACTTATTTCGTCCTTGAAGGAAAAGCAACTTCCTTACACCCCTTAAGTTAATAACGCTTTATTTTGTCCCCAGCTGTTAAGTTTATAGAAATTAAAAGTCATGACTATTTGTCTTTTGCCAGCATGAATTTTAAAGTGCCTTTAAAAAATCTCATTATCATTGTGGGGTTTTTTTTCCAAGCAGATTCAATACAAAGCAGATTACATCCTGCCTGCACTGGTAAAGTGCACATAAATTTTTCACAAACCAATTTGTCTTAAAAATTTTTCTTTCCTCATTTTGATTCTGGACACAGTGCACAGCAGAAAGGCACTTCAAGTATTTTTTAGATAACACAATTCTAGCGATAGTGCATTAGTGTTTCTGAGATATTTCTGTTCTATAACATTATTTCCAGACCATCAGAACACACTTTTTATGAAGTGGAATGATCTCGTATGAAACAATTACATTACCATGAAATTTTAGTCTGATATTCAACCTGAATTTGAAGATTAGAACTAGAGGATTCATTCACAGGTAACAGAAAAGGATAAAAAAAATTTTCACGGGTAAGGAAAGCAGGAAATATCCAAGATATAACCTGCAAAGGGCCTGCAGGAGTCCCCTGCACAACCATTTGGGAAACCAGCAGTTCTGCAACAACCAGCTGTGGGACACCACTGGTTCCCCACACCTGTACCAGCAATAACCAACAGTACAGTTATTCCATTCCATCAACAATCAGATAATTCCAGATGTGCAAGCCATTCTTTTTGAAATGCTGGAAGAGAAGGGGGACCATAATTCTCACCAAAAGCCTTTAAGAGAGTTGGGAAGAAACACAAGATTCCCAGGTCTGGGGGAAAGTGTTTCTCTGGGGAACAGCTCTTCCTCTGCTGAGCCTTGACTCATCAACGCTTGGGGACGGTCAGGAGACACTGATGGAGCAAACATTCCCAGTGAAAAACTACACTACACTTGGAGCCTGCAGAGATATTTATAGCCAGCTTTGTTTGGATGGCCCTAATAGCTGAGGTACAGCTTTTATTCTCCAGGCAGCTCCTAAAAAAAAATCAAGGCAATGACACTGGTGGAGCAGGTAAACTTCCACTGTCACTTTTCATGCGGCACTTGTCTCTCCCTGGCACTGATGACAGCCTTTTCACAAGTACCCCAGGCACCTTACAGAGAGAACAAGACATGAGTATGTCATGGCATGAGTGCGAGAAACGGAATGAAAGTTACCTTATTCAAGTCTGAGTCACTTACCGTTAAGGCATACCAAAATCCTGAATCTCTCCTGTTCTTTCATTTGCTTTCACTCCTGCCTGAGGAAGGGGCTTGATCACAATTTTCATTTTATCTAATAAAATGTTCACAAGTAATACATTCTCAAGAAATAGTATCACTTCCCCTTAGAGGGAGACAGGCACTGACTATCTAGGAACAGTCAGGGAATAACCTCGCCCAGTAAACGAGAAAGAAGAAATTTCTTGGTGTTTTGGGTGAATTCTAAGCATGTCATCTTATTCCTGCATGTTTGCTAGCCTTGAAGCAGAAGTGTTCAGAAACCAGGCTATGTCACTGTCTTTTGCAAAAATCTCAGGAGAAGACTGAGTCAAGAAACAGCCTAACCAAAACAATGCACAGAGGAACAGTTCTTCACCCACGGCTGCAACCCTGACACTTCTGCTCATGTCTGAACCAGGAAAAAGAATTTGGAACGCTGGCAGTAACAGAATAACCCATGACACCTTCAAACAAAAGTGTTGACCAGAATTTTCTCTTTTGGCCAGGGCGCTTCGTTGGCCAGAAAATAGAGGGGGGAAAAAGGTTACTTAAGAAAATCACTCTAAAGAAACATCATTCCCTCTGCTTCCTGCTCCCCAAGAAGAGTTTATAGGGGGGAAAAAAAAGAAAAGGCAAACTCTATCTAAGCATGGCTGAAATTGCTGCCTTGGGGAAAAATTCTTGCACGTTCCCTCCAGCAGACAGGCAGTGAAGGCAACATTACAGTCCTTCAGGAGAGCCTTCAGGGATACACCAGAGAAAACTTCCAATTTCCTTTTCCACATTAATTTGCATTAAGCTGACATTTTTAGTGATGGGCAGCTTCAGATTTGTGAAGAAATATATTTTCCTTTGGAAAGTGATTTGCCAGAAAATTCCTACTGCCTCAACTATTTCAGATTCCTCCTTTATCTTTGGAAGTGCTGCCTTTTGAAATGCAGGCACGAGAAGGCACTTATGACATCTTTGCATTCACACAGGTTTTACTATGATCACATTCCTATGCATTATAGCACTTTCTTTAGGAAACAACCAGTTGGAAAGAGCAGATATTAATTTCAAATTCAGAATGTTAACCTTTCTTTACCACCTAAGGGCTATAAGAAATGAAAAGCTGAGATAATTGGGATGTTCAGCCTGGAAAAGTGAAGGCTTCAGGGTGACCTAATTGTGGCCTTCCAGTACCTGAAAGGAGCCTGCAAGAAAGATGGAGAGAGACTATTTATAAGGGCCTACAGGGACAGGACAAGGGGGAATGGCTTCAAACTGGTAGACAGTAGGTTTAGATTAGATATTGGAAGAAATTGTTCATTGTGGGATGTTGAGGCCTTGGCATAGGTTGCCCAGAGAAGCTGTGGCTGCCCCATCCCTGGGAGAGTCCAAGGCCAGGCTGGACAAGGCTTGGAGCAACCTGAGACAGTGGAAGGTGTCTCTGACCATGGCAGGGATGGAACGAGGCCTTTAAGGTCCCTTCCAACCCAAACCATTCTCTGATCCTATGAACCAAAGGGCAAAGCAGTTCCTTCCACCTTCTTCTCAGGCTGGCAGCAATCAGCCCCTTCCAGCAGTATTTTGGTGAGCATTCACTCTTCTGCATCACCACACACTAAACCAGGAGTGAGCATCCCACGAGAGCCCCGGGAGGCCACCTGACTCAGAGATACATCTCTGAATCACCGTCACCTCCTCCCCGTGGGAGGGAAAGGGGACTGATTTACTGCTGGCCTGTAGCAGGACTGAATTTTTCCCTCCCCACACGCAGGTGCTGGCTCAGCTATTTTGACCCAGCGTGTGGGAGGGCTGCGCCAAGGTGTTACCCAGCCCTTGGAGCTGCCCACCCTCTCCTGGTCTCTCACTGGGAGCGGAGGCTTAGGCAAGCTGCAGAATCTAGGAGGGTTTATATGCCCTCTTCCTACCTTCTCCAGACAGATGAAGCCACAAACCAATTAAACTACAAACTATCCCACGCTTCTTTTCAAATTGAAGCTGTGTTGAATACACAGCCATTGTGTGCTTTCCACTGAGAGCTCTGCTCTGAGAGCTGCTCAGAAATCGTCAGCGGAGAGGAAGCTGAAAGCTAGCAAAATACACGT
Organism: Atrichornis clamosus; assembly: GCA_013400975.1. Taxonomy (NCBI): domain Eukaryota; kingdom Metazoa; phylum Chordata; class Aves; order Passeriformes; family Menuridae; genus Atrichornis; species Atrichornis clamosus. Next base: position 397,768 of record WBMZ01009535.1, on the reverse strand, counting down.
CTTGTAGCCCCCTGAATTTGCCAATAGTGTTAAAAAGGGGAAAATTACTCTGTTTTTCTATCCGTTGGACTTCTATTGATACCAAAAACAATCACAGTTTTGTCCTCATTCAAGGCAAAGTTATCCAACCTTAGGATAACTGTCCTTGATTGGTATCATAGGAAACCAAACTCTGACTTACTTGTATTGTTTATTGAGCAATTCCATGGTCTGGATAAGCCTTCACCAGTGAAGTGTTTGAGTGGAGTTCAGCAATAAAAGGCATAAGAGTGAACGTTCAATGTAGCAGGAGCCAATTAAACAAACAAGCATTAAGGTTATAAACTAAAGTTCATTAATTCAGTGTGCTTAGAAATCAAGAGCAAAAAGCAAATGGCAATGTTGCATAGCAATGGCAATGATGAGCATAGACAGGAGCCTTTCAATTGTAGCAAACTCCAGAAAAAGGCATCTTTTTCTAAGCCAAGAGAACTCAATTTTCACTTGGCACAAAGGAATCAATTAGATATGGCACTTACTGGTCAGCTGAGAGTTGGATACACCTCTCCTCTCTTCTAACACTTCACAAATCAATGATCAAAGCAAATGCAACCATAGAACTTTGTGAACTTTGTAATAAAGCCATTCATTCCTGAAGCTTGTTTCTGTGCATGGAATTTTCTTTCGGAGATAGGTGCTGTCATAACTAGCATCCATTGCTTGGCAGAGGGAAAAGGAGCAGAAAATCAATCACTTTGCAAACTCAAAATTAATTGAGTCGTTCCCTAACACTGCATGACTTGCTGCAAGACAAGGAACCACTTAATGACTGAGATGTTTTATCTCTAATCCAGGTTCCTATGTGGCTTGGAAGAGCATCTCATTTAGAGGAAACTTCAAGTGAAGAGTATATGCAGAGATGAGGGCTAAGTCTTGTTTCCTTACACAGTGAAGTGTGTAAGATGTCAGCAGAGCAAAGAACACCAAAGTCCAGTGAAAACCAAACTTTTGGAGGAGATTTTATCTGAGTCTAAGAAAATAACCCCGACTGGACCTGGGTTAAGTTCAAGGTCTGATAAATGAGCTGACTTGTGGGACTTGGGCACCGCATTTTCCTCACAAATCCTGTTATTACACAGAAAGAGGACTTTGAAATGACTCAACCAATACATTAATTCAATGGAATTATTCTTCAGCTATTCTATACTTCCTTGGAAAGCACAGCTTGAATAAAGTGATTGCAAAATATATCCTACTGTTAACATCTTTCTGCTTTTCAGTTGTTCTTTAATATCTAATTTCAATACAGTGAGTAGAACAGAATCATAAAACAGCCATTCCCTGGAGAGTAAGGCCATACCCAATCTGACGTACAATAAATTCCCATCCATCTTTCCTCATCTCCCAGTCCTCTCCCCAAAAATGGCAGCCCATCTTTCTTTTCTCTTCACATGCTCCCTCAGCTGTCTGCAACGTTCTTAATGGGCGTAACAAAGAAAGAGAAGAAAAATGCAATTAACTTTTTAGACTCCAACATAAGAAGAACACAAGTATTTTGATTGTTTCCATGTAAATGTTCCTGCCTTTGGACACTTTAACACTTGCACAGATGTCAGGACAGACATAATCAGAATATTTTTTCCTGTGCTTATTTTACAAGTTAATTACAACATAAATCTTGAATTCCCTCTCATTCAAAGCATCTGTCCTGATATCTGCCTCTTCCATCTGAGGGGCCTCTGTCCTCTTATGCAAGTCCTGCTATTCAGGTTCCAATTCATCTTCTTGCTTGACATTTTCCTAGCTGGAAACTGTGCCTGTAAAGCACCTCCAGAAATGGAGGTGTGATGCTTGGTAGAACTTAATATCCTAGATAGGCTGAAGAATATTTAGCTTGCTCTTACAATAACCATCACTGTGCTATTAAATGATGCTAAGCCACGAAGTACCTCATCTGAACGATGGGATTAGTCCATTTTGTGACAAATACTGTAACTGCAAAAGCATCTATCACAAAATCTCATAAGACCAGGAAATATTTCCTAACATAATGTCATCATAGACAGGCAGATCACAGAAACGTCTGAAATGCGGAACTAACACCCTTCCCCCCCAACCTGCAACAGAAATTTTACACATTCTTGAAAATGTCAGGATGTATGGAAAGGATTCACTCTATTTTCGTAGCAGGACCTATATTACAGGGCAGAGGAACAACTTTCTGTCAGGCAGGAAGAGTATTCTAATAAACTAGAGCTTGAAAAACTTTCCTGATCAAAAATATTTCATTGAAAAGAGAATATAAAAGTTAATGTTGTTTCCAGGAATGTTCCTCAATCAACCAACAGGTTTTTTACAGAAAATAGATTTTTCTCAAGAAATACAATACCTTTGATTCAGGGATGGGACCTGCAACATTTGTCACCTAAGATAGGCAAACCTACATCTTTCCTGGCCTCAAAAACCTTATTCTGTTTAGCTACTATGAAATTTAAGTTTAGTGGAGTGGCTTCTTTTATATGTGTAACAGTGTGATTAACCGGGAGCAACCCTTTGAGGAAGGGTAGAAGGGAAAAGGAAACAAACAAAGAAAAACAAACTCTGTTCAAGAAGAAAGTAACGACAGGAAGAAGGTCCCCGGCTGCGGTACTTTGTGAGAGACATGAGGGAGGTAATGGAGAGAGCAGGAACAGGCTGAGGTCAACACTGGGAGGAGATCAGAGCATGTCTGCTGTCCTGATGGAGAGGTCTGTGTTACCCTAAGCAGCTCACAGGTAATGGGTTCATCACTCTTCCCCGTGAGCTCCCATACAGGCAGCAGCCACGGAGCAGCGCTCCCAGGGAAGCAGACAGCAGCTGAAGCTCTCTGTGTCACTTCCTTTTCTATCTTTAGCCTCTGCAGAGTTATGAGAATTCCCTATGGAGCCAGAGTTACCCCAGACCCGCTGAAGGTACAAGATTCTGCCATAAAACGATTTTTCACCCCATAATAATCAGCCAAATGAGAAATGGTGCAATTAGGGACAATCAAATCTGGGGTACGACCTGGATGATCCGATCCCCAGGGCTCTACCTGTACATTCTCCAAAATGCACTGAACCAAGGACTGGTTCCATGGCTAATAAATCTACTTGGTTTTTGCTTTAATCCAAATGAAAGTTGTATCCAGCAGCAGCAGAGGAGGAACAGGCTGTGAATATTAAACCCATATTTGTGCAAAATAAAATGCCTATTTTATAAGCGTGTTCCCAAACCTGAAGATAACATCTCCAAGAGATTGGACTGGAAGTTAAAAGGTAAAGGCACTGTATTTGGGCAGAGCTGAACAACATCCATCACCACTGGGGCATGGAAAGACAGAGTAAGGGCTTCAGCAGCTCACGTCCCTGGAATCAGTTATCTAATGATTCATCTTTGCCACAATAACTGTTGCAAAAATCAGTTCTACATCTTTTCTCCAGTGTTGGGCTTTGCATGGAAAAGCAATTGTTTAAATTAATTATTTAGCAAGTACTTTCAGAAAGTTAAAAATACAGCACCTATGAGAGCTATGCTCTCTGTTTATTTCACAATAATTTAATTTTTTTTTCATATCAGCATCTCAGATACACAGATATGTGATTAAAAACAAACAGTTGTAAGAAATGTCAATATAAATAGCAGACAATGAAATCCAGCGTTTCAGTTCATTAATATCTGTATCTTAGGTGACTGCAGGTGCACCTTAATGAATTACATGACTAGTGAAATACAATTAAATGCAGCCGTATATGTTTACAAAACTGCAGAAACAAATTACAGGTATCAGTAGCACCCATAATTCATCCATAATTGACAATTTTCATATTACTGGAATAAGGAATCAAGTCATGCAGATGATTACTGAATTTGCCTTTGAGCACTGGAGACCCAGCTTCATTTTCTATGCAGCACCACAAATGAAACAAATTACATACTTGCAGGTTAAGGCAGACCTGAAAGCAAATGCCCCCCTGAATGACAGCCAAAAGCTCAAATCATTCAGGTTCTATTTAGCTGTCAATAAAAGTGCATGAATGGCTGATAGCTGACAAAACTTAAACATATTGCTAATAAAGTATTATTCTTTCAGAAGAATCATCATATGTCTGCTGCAGAACTGGATTCTGACCCCACTTATCGAGTGGATGGATTTCCAGGCTTCAAGGACATGACAAGAACATAACAAAGAGCAGAATTTGTGCTGAAGGTTTTTTGGTTTTCTTCTGTTTTACATGCAGTGTAATGATCATCTCATTTTTTGGCCAGGACCTTTTCTATTGCAATAACTGCTGCATTTAAATTTAATTTCACCCACAGACCTCATTAGGACCTCACGCACTGCGTGTCATTCAGACCTTGCCTGGAGAAGCTCCTGAGCAGCCTGCTCTGCCTCCCCTGCTCTGAGTGTAGCCATAAGATGCCCAAGAGGCAGCAGACCAAGGTTGGATGATACTGTCCTGTTGACAAAAGCTCGTGGTTCCCCTCCCTGCTTCCCTAATTGTTTGTGACACCCCCACATCATTCTATTACCAGGGCTATAAATCATCCAGTCAACAGCCAGAGAGATAAGGACCAGATGGATTCCGCCACTGATCACCTTGGCAGTATGAAGAGTTCTTGGCGGGTAAATATCTTTGTGTGTATATGGTGTGGACCAGTGTTCAGCTCTGGTGACAAAGACAGACCTCTTGCAACCCTCTGCCAAAGGGGTTCACAGCTACACCTTGTACACAATGCTTTTGATATGCAAAAAAAAAAAAAAAAAATTGGATGCAGCAGTCTGTGTTGCTGGTTCCATTTTGCTCTTAAATGGATCATCATCCAGTTCATCAGCCACTTTATGCTTTTTGAAAGCAAAGGAGAAGAGAACTTGAGTGGAGATTTTGCTCAGAGGCGGCAGGGCAACCACAGATGCCATAAATGCATTAACCCCTGCAATCAATCCAGCTGTTCTGGGTGCATTACTCTGTTTTTGTAAAACAAGAGCCCAAACACTCAGAAGAATGAAAGGAATAGGAAGGGTAAAGGAAAGAATAAAGAGGAGACAAGCTACCACATGGAAGAAATATCAGCTGTATCTTCCAGCTAGGGACTTAACAAATTGACAATGTATCCTTTAGGAAATATTTGACTTCACAAAAAAAGAGCTGTTCATTTTATGACTCTTTCAATATTTATCTTACCAACTGGAAAATTTTAGGTGGCTGCACTGTGTGCAGGAACAGCACCCAGAAAAACACTGCTGTGATTTCCCTCTGCAAAATTATTGTGGAGGAAATGCAGCAAGTCTAAATTTCCAAAGATGAAGATAAAAACCAATTTCCTCAGATCATCTGTTGGAAAGTCTCTTTGTTGCCTTAAAGTATAAGCTATCAGTAGGGTTTTATTTTAAAAGAATGGATGGACAATTTTACAAATTTATACTGACAAGTAGGTGTTATCACTTAGATTTTGTAAAATGCCATAGTTTTATTTTTGGTTGTTTTATGAGTACTGTTACTGAAAGAAGTCATGGCCACTTCTCGACATGACCAAATGGATGATCTCTTCTGTTTTGTAGGTGGGGAACTTGAGATCATGAAGTGTCAACTCCTGTAAAGGTGCTCAATTCTTTTAGCTCTTTTGTTACTTGTTAGAATTTGAGATGAGGAAGGAGCAGCTGAGGAACATGTAACTCTCAGTTCAAGATACCTGGAGAGCTTTCATTCTGTTGAATTCTACCATGCTCTTTTGGTATCTGAGTACACCCTACTGATGCTGAATACAGAGCAAAGTTGTTGTAGTATTATTAGCAGCAAAAATTGCTTCTCAATCTAAAACTACATTTCTTTTATGCTTACGGAGACACGAGTGTCTTTCCAATCTAATACATCTCTAAATACCTTCAACAGTCACAGATGTGAAGACTGGAGTTTTCCACTCTTGGCTGAACCAGGATTTCTGCAATGTTTTTGCCCAAACAGCTGTTTGTACCACATCTCACTGCACAGAAGTGCTGTCTGATGCTCCATGCCATCCACATCCCTTTATTGTCTGCTCTTGGCTGAAAACCTGTCCCTGGTGTGGCCAGCTGGCCCTGTGTGGTGCAGTGGTTCCAGTCCCAGCAGTGCTGACATGATGTCCATGGTCACTTGCTAAAAGTGTTCATCAAAGCTTGTCATCCTGGGAATCAGGGAATCACAGAATGCTTTGGGTTGAAAGTGACTTTAAAGATCACCTACTTCCAGCCCTGCTGTCATGGGCAGGGACACCTTCCACTAGACCAGGATGATCCAACCTGGCCTGGGAAACCCCAGAACACCAATTAACATCATTTTGAAGATCAGGAGAAGTAAAAAAAAATTACATCTGGGCAAGAAGAAACCCACCGTGAGTCCAGTAATCACCACCTTTAGGACAGTGTAATGTTGAGCAGACATTTTGAGGGGACATTGTTCTCCCTGCAGAGTCATTTCTCTGGAGGAGACAACGGCCCACGTGAGAGCCTGGTATTACCACTTACACAGCCTGCCCCTGAGGTTGGTGTCCCTCTTGACATCCACAGATTGGTTTGGTTTGCTGGTGACTCACCGAGAGCAAGAAAGAGTCCAGACCTATCCCTTCTGGAACCCCGAGGAAGGAGCTTTGTGCTGCCCCAGCAAATCCACACCGGCTTTTCAAGGCTTGGTGGGGACGTGATTGAAAGCTATTGTGAGCCTCTATCCACACAATCCTCCCACTGCTCTGCCCCCCGAAGAAAGACAGCCCCGTAATACATCCCAGCCTTAGCAGGAGCTACTTATATCCTGTAGTAGGAGGCTTTACCAGCTTCGCTGAGTTTCCAAGTGATATAACACAAATCTGTCACCACAGATGGTCTCGCCGATAGCATCTGTGGCTGAAGTGCCGAGAAAGGAAGCCATACTTCTTACCACTGTGTATAAAAAGAAAACTCTCCTGCAGTAATATTTCACTGCTGACAGCATAGCATCTCTGTTATAAAAAGAAACGCTCATGTATCCTAATATTCTGCCTTTCTAAATAATAAAATCAATCTCTATGTTAGCAGCCTGTCTAGTCGATATTTCCCCTATAAAGCTAACTTATATTCCATTTCTATGTCCAGGATAATCTTTAATGGGAGGATAATGAACACATTACAGAGTTCTGATTTTCTATATGTTACAAAAATTCCTATGTCTTCATTAACTAAAAAGGAGGCAGCTCGCAGGACTATTTTTCAATTCTGACTTCACAGCATACACTAATCCTTTCACTGTTACTTTCTAAAGATTTATTTTGCACACACAGATACACGCAGAATTCACATCATGGTTTTCTCTTCTATATCTATAATGGGCAGGGACACATTTAACCCACATCCACAACTACACATCCTGCCTGCTAATATATTTCTCTGAGATTTATTTCAATGTACCAGCATAACTGTATAGCTTCCTCGACATGCTGAAATGGTCATTTTTAGGAAGGAAAGAAGTTCCTAAAGTTATCAAAATATTGTGTTTCCATTTTCAGTAAATGTGGAATGCCCCTTTACCAATTAGTTTTGTCTAAGCCACAGGAGTGGCTGGGCACTGCTCTTGGTCAGTAAAAGCTTTTCTGGAAGTACAAATGTCTCGGTGTAAAAGTCCATTACCTCACATCCCCTGTAAGATGGAAGCAAAGGCTCCTTCCTTCAGAAAAGTCTGCACAATCATAAATTCAGAATGACCTAAAACTCCAGCCCAGCAAGTCAAATTTCTTTACATTTATATCTCAAAAACATGAGTCTGCAAGATAAATGTCATGACTCCTCTTGCATTCTAAGACACTTGAAAATTAGGATCAGTTTTAACTGCTTAATATATGACAGAATTTAACTTATGTGCTACCTAAATCTGGGCACAGGATACAAATATATATATATATGTATAAAAAAGCCATATGTAGACAGCAGACTTGACATAGTTGCATTGTGATGGAGTTTAAACAAACACACCTTGAGAAAAACATTAAGCTGTAATCTACTCATACACCTTCCAGAAATGGAATTTGACAGGAACATGTGTTAAGTTTACCACATTTAGGAGACATTTTTAAGTTCAGACAGTATTAACACATGGAAAGCTCTACTTTCCCTGTTTTTTGAAGGCTTAAAATTGTAAGCTGGACTCCTGAGTTTTTCCATCTAGTCTGGTGGCCTGGTGTCATTAATTTGTAATGAGAGCTGGCATGCTCTAATCTGAGGAGAAACCTGATACCTGGCTTGCTACATGGTAATTGTGACAAGATGACCTGGTATGGCACAAAAAGGGCCTTAGCCACCTACTTTGTGATATCTCTTGCTAGCTGGACAGCTGTCAGAGACTCATGTACCATATTATGACAAGATGACCTTTAAAGGTCCCTTCCAACACCACTTATTCTGTGATTCTGGGATATTATCTTAATACCACCTTTCAGGTAAATGTATGTTTCAAATATGAACAGCTTTAAGAGGAGAGCAGGGAAAACGAATCCACAGAAACCTATGGAACAGGTGGTGCGTGTTGTTTTCTGAGAGCAAGGTAGGGATGACCACCTTTCCTCTTTTGGCCCCCAACCATGGAAATTATGGCCTATTCTCCTTCTCCCTTGTGCCCTGTTTTGATTTGATGCACAATCCTTTCTTCAACATCTGGATACCCCCACCCACATCTGAATTCAGGAAGTATAATTCCCGTAATACAGTGGGACATCAGCTCTAGTTTGGATGGAAAAGATTTTGACTAGAAGGATTTATGTTAGAAAAGTTGCTGGAAGGTGTCTAAAGATTTTCTCTCATAAACCAAAGGGCTGAGACCAGCGTTAAAGCTGCAAAGTAAAAAAAAAAAGCCTTAGAAAGCACAATCCAAGCTGCTCTCAGATCTAATCCTAGGACGTTAATCCTGTGCACAAGTTGTCCTGAACTCCACGTCCCCTGCTCAAATCAGTGTAGTTCAGCCAGTGATCCAGACCATGCAACCCTTATCCTTCCCTTCAGCATTCATTTGCAGCCCTCCTGCTTCACTCGTTGCTCAAAATCCAAATGCAGCAATAAATGAAACAATAAACTTGCTGAATTCCCCACCAAAGAACACTTTATTCACTATCCTACTTACACAGGCAAAGAGATGGGTGTCCTGAGGAAAATACAAGCACTGAGGAGCCCTGCCTCAGGGAGAGCACCAAGCTCAGGAGACTCATGGAGAAGATGTCACTTTGTCTAAAATCTGCATGGGACAGACAAAGAGGATAAATGGATGTTTTAAGACTTAGCTGTAATAAAAAACAGCAGCATCAATCATTTTATTGCTGTTGCAGAAAAGTTTCTCTCTTTGCCATGTGGGGAAACTGATTTTTGCTGAAATGCTTTGCCTGTGGAAATTCTGCACTGTCAGCAACAGCATTCCATGGACAACAAGGATACCACCTGCTGTCCCACCTTTCCCTGGTGGTCCACAGGACACCAATATGCATTTCACATTGGTCCACATTAAGTCATTAAGGTTTGTTTTCTGTCTATTATTATTAAAAGTTTGGCAATGAGGCTAACGTTACAGAGAACCTTCTGGAATTTTGGGGTTGTTTTGACCAAAAAACTTGTATAACCATTGAAGAATCCTACCAAATCACACCCATTTTTACCCCTAGGTTTTAAATATGAAATCACTAATCAGAGAGTACTTGGAGAATTTAGATACTTCTCAATTAAAAGGTCCAATTTTCTGTGATATATGTAAACTATTGCTTATTTTGTAGCCTCCCTGTGGAGTGATATCTATCATTTTCAGCAGGAAGCCAGGGCTATTTGTTTTTCAAAGATAGCTCTTTGGAATTAATTACTCTGGTTTTAGACTAAGTGACAAAACAGGTAATGCAGAACCAGGGGTAACAAGAAATTTTGTCTTGCAGCTTTTTAGAGTAAAATTATTCTCCCAACCTGACTGGCAGCATACCATTAATCACTATTTAACAATTAATACAGCCAAGACATATTAAAAAAAACAATCCTAGATTTCTCACTGCTAGTTATGTTTATTTCATTTTTAATTACTGGCTTAATTTTTTAAATGTCAACAAAAGATAATCAAAGTCTTGTGGTAACTGTTCAAGCCAAGTATATATAATGAAAAGTTAATAGATGCATCCTGTTTAAGATTCTGTTGGGGTTTCTTCCATCTGATGACACCCTATCAAACAGGACAGCTGCCCTCCAATGCCTGAAATCCAGCCCACCTGGGGTACCTCTGCTACATCCAGTGGGTCTGGGTGTTGTTTTGGTGCTCCTCAGAACTGACAGACTGTTAAAATCTCCACTGCAATGTTAATTATTAAGCTGTTTCCCAAGATGTCAGGGCCAAGATGGCAACTGCAAAATGGCTGTCAGCATTTTGAGTGAAAAATACTAGTTTAGCTTTATTAACCACTCTCTCTGCTGTGATTGTCAGAAAAGAGCACAAGGCAGTGTTTTATGGTGCTCCAGCAAACTCAGGAACACTGCCTGATCAGTCTTCTTTTTGACACTGGGAGCTGCAAAGAAAGGAACAAAACTGAGCAGCACCTGCTGACTTGCATGAGTTCTGTGGCTCAGGGTAGAGTGATAAATCAGGCTAAATGAGAAAGCTGGTTTATTATGTTCTCATCCTCCAGCAAACTCTTCCCAGCTTCTGCCACGGTTTGTTGCCATCTTAGTTCTGCAGATAAAACTCTTTATTGGGTCATAATATAGACTGGATGTCTAAAAGCAACGTGCCTTGCAGGGAGGATGGGAGCAGCACATAACCACAGGGTGAGCAGGTACAGAAGGCAAAACTCCGAGACAGAGTCAGTCACAGAATCATTAAGGTCTGAAAAGACCTCTAAGATCATTGGAGTCCGACTGTTAACCTGCCATTGCCAAGTTCACCACCAAACCATATCCTCAGGTGCCAGATTCACACACCTTTTGAACCAGTCACCCTGGATTTGTTAAAAACCAGCAAAAAAATCATCAGTGTCTGATGGTCATCACAAGAGCAGTGCTTTTAAAATCAGACATAACCTTTCAGAGACTTTCAGAGACACCCCTGAAAATTTACAAAATAGCTCTCAAGTGTAACCCTACTGAAACCAATTACATAACATCTTCAACTGTGCCATGCTATGTGGGATTTTTCCACATTTGGAAATGAACCCAAGGAAAAAACCTTCCTAAAGGATGTATTGCTTCAGAAGATAGTGACCTCCAACAATGGAAAACTAGAAAAAGATGATCTTTTATGGACCCCTCTGCTCTTAAGTTTTATTAGAAATCACAGTTGCCATACAAAAATGAAAAGAGAAAATGAAGTTGAAAATAATTGGATGCTTTTTGCTGACAACAGATGTGTTTTCTAGTCTCTGGCAAAACATTAGAAAAGTTTTAGGAGTAGAACTGCACATGGGGGCATCACTGATGACCCATGAGATGAGCCCAGTGTGAAGGAGAATATCCAGCCACAGAAAACTTTGCTCCCTTTGCCTTTTTAGCAAGAGGCTGCAAACCAACAGGTCCTGACCTTCAGCTGAGCCTTCTGACAGGAACACGAGTGTGGGACTGGAGCAGGGGGACAATTAACTGCCAGACTGAAAGCAGACTGTGGCGGAAAAACAGAGGGAAGCAGAAAGTTTGTGTTAAGAAACTGCCAGGGTGGATGTGGGATGATTGATCAAGTCAGCGTCATAATGTCTCAGAGGGTGAGGAAGGGGACATGGAAAGGCAAGGTAGTGAATTTATTTTTAATTGCTGTATGGCTTTTTTTTTTTCTTTTTCCTCTCCTAGGCCAGAGAAAAGATGGAGATTTTGCATGGAAGAAAGGGCTTTTTGGGCCAAACCCCATATGTTTCTGCTTGTGTCTGATTCTTTTTCTGTTTCTCTTTTTAGGGTGAAAAAATTTAAAACATACATCTTAATAAATCCTTTTTTAAAAATAGGTGAAGATACAAGACTTACTTGAAGCAGTTGCCATGGAGAAGCTGTTCAAGTGAAGAATAATTACTAGGGCAAAATCACATACAATATGGGGACTGATCCTTCAGCTTTTACCCATGCAAAACTCCCACAGAAGTCAACTTGTTATCACATATTTTTAGCAAGACAGGAAAAGAAAAAGAACTCATACTTCACTCCTTCTAAAAGAGAAAAAAATCATTTGTTTGCATAACACAGCAGAGAGAATAGGCTTTTTCAGCAAAAGTCTTTTTTCTAAAGACTCTGAGAGCCACCTTGTAGCACAGGTGGGATGTTTTCACTTTTAGGATCAAAGAAGTTAATTACTGAGCAGTAATTTGTAAGTGCATAGTGTGCTCTTTCCCGTAGCATCAGAAATATTACAGTATGTGTATTTAAAACAAAATGAGGTCCCTCTTTTTTATTTAATCAAAAATAATTGCAAATCCAAAGAGAAGCATTTTTATACAGGTTCCAGCTGGCTATTGATGCTGACTTGCAGAAAGAACCAACGCTTCTTTGTCCTGAACACACATAACTCCAAAATTAGAGATTTGTCTCTTCAAACAACAGTGGTTACACAAGGACTCCTAATGCTCCAAACTGCACCTTGCACAGAAATTCCAGCAAATTAACTCCCCCTTTCACCTGCATTGCCTCCTCTACTCTTTAGCTCACCCACCCTCGAGCCTGGGAGTGTTCCCCTCCCAGCCCTGAAGGCACTGCTCACTGGGGACGTGGCTCTTGCATTCCTCAGAAGAGTCCCAAGCCTCGGTTGTTTGATCATACACCACAATATCATCTTGCTGAAAGCACAGGTTGCTCTTTTCAGAACCTGCTACCAAAAGAAGGCACGTCCCTGCTACATGGCTCCTTTCCATCCTCCTGCAGAATAGTGGGATAACAGAGCTGGCTGAGGCACAGCCCATGGACAAAATAAGCTCACTGCATCGTGCAACACAGCCTTCATCATTTTACCACGGTGCAGGGACATAAATCCCTGTGGCTGTGGGCATGGCAGATGATGAAAAACCCTTGGCACAGCCTAAGCTCCACTGCTCTGGTAAGAGTGAAAGCACCTGACAAAGTTTGCTGCCTTTTACGCAAAACATGTCGCCCTGGAAGCACGACAGAGTCAAGACCTCAGCAGTTCCCAGAAACTCAGGAAGACACTATTAGAGCAGTGGGACACCAAAGATTAAAAAAAAATAAATAAACAGTAGGATGGTATCTAAGCTGAAAACTAAAAGATAAGAGCTTAAAAAAAACCCCAACAAACTACAGCCTTAATGAGCTATGCTTAAAATACAGGCAATCAAACCACAGAGAGGAGGAACTAACAGCATTATTCACTGCTATTTTCATAAAATGTTGTAATGTTTGCACAGATACTGAGGAAGCCAGCCCTGCTCAGGCACAGAAATTGAGGTGGAAAAGATGGGTCAGGGAGGTGCTGAGAAGGGCGACCCAATTAACATCCATGCTCTGCGGATTCCACGCTCTTCCTAAAAGAAGGGAATTGTGAGAAAACCAAGCTGAAAACTCATCATGATATTTATAAATTCTGTCCACTAAGAGGGGGAAGGTCCAAATGGTGCAAACTCCATTTAGAGATAGAACAGAAAAAGTGTGGCGGGAGCAGGGCAGATGGTTGGGGTGGAAGGGAAGGGCCTCTTTCCACTGAAAACATCCTGGGGACAGAAGCAGTGGAGAACAGAGGGGCTGTGAGCTGAAACCCAGCCCTCAGAGCCTGTCCACACACTCCCACATCTGGTGATCCAAGAGCCATCAGGGATCAGCCAGCAAAACACCTTGGGTGGCTTCTTCATTTGAAAAATAAAGGTTCTTTTCTGTGCTGCTCCACCGTGGCAGAGTGTAAGAGCAGCTTTGATGTAAACTGCAATAAGCTGCTATGAATAAAAATAGCTGCACGTTCATTTTGTCTGGTTTGGGTACATTGGTGTAAACCTGTTTGCAGCCACTGCCCTGGAAAGGAACTGGAGTGCCAGGAAAAAGGAGGAGTTGAGGAGGGTGGTTATCCCTGGGATGGCAACCACCGGGTCAGAGGGGCGAGCCAGGATGGGGGAAACGTGAGGGTTTGCCTGTGAGAGGGCAGTACAGGATGTGAAAAAGGGACAAACAACAGCAAGATGTGAGAAATGAAGTATTTTTCAAGACTAAGATAAATAAACGAGACAAAGAAGGGATGAGATGAAAGCAAAAAGGGAAGAACCGAGCCTGGATCAGCCCTTGGAGTCCTCTGAGGTGTGGCTTTGGAGGGATCACCAGAGCAGAGGAGGCAATTTGAGGGTTTTGCCTTGGGGGCTCCGAAGGGGCAGAGGACAGGCAGAGCTCTCACAGGAGTTCCATACAGATCTGGGGTTAAAAAGCCCAGTGCAAGGATAAGGCAGGAAACAACAGCCTATGCCTTAATTTTTGGAAATGGCAGCAATAAATATTCTCACTGGCATAACTGAGAGTGTCAGAGACATGGCATTAAAATTCCAGCCCTTAGATGGCCCTTAGAAAGCCCTTTTCTATTGATAACATAGCTTTTCAATGAATAACCACATTGAAAATAAAGCACATACGTGCATTTAATGTTGTGGAAATAAGATTGAGAAATACGCGTGGAAATGAACTGATAATTTACACACAATTAGAGATTTTCTGATTTTCACTCTCCCATGATTTTCTGCTGATAAGTCTATAAAAACAACAGATAAACAAACTTGGAATACTGCTGACGAATTCTCAGAAGCCCAAATAGCACATTTTTCAGAGCTGATATCTAACTAATAGAGACAGAGAGAAAAGCAATTAAATAAGAAAAAAATAAAAGCAACTCATTCCTCAAATGACTCATTTCTCACTTAAAAGGAGTCTCTTTCCTCTGCCTCCGCTGCCCTTTAATAATTCCTTCATGCCAACAGCATTTCAGGTCACTAAAGGATAACAAGTCCCAAGTTCTTTTCAGGATGAGTTCCTGCCTGTTATCCCATGCAGGGAGCCTGGTGTCACCTTTTGCTGTACAAAGCTGTTTCCTCATCCAACCTGAGCTTTTGATTTGCTCCCCTCCCCAGGGACTGTTTTTGACATCTTTTATCCAGGATTCCTTCTGTCAAAGAGCACTTGTTGACACTCCTGCCTATCAGCAATTCCATTAGAACACAGAGCCATCTCGGGTTAATTTGCAGATGGCCACTTGTTTTTTTGGGAAAGCCGAGGTACCCAAGGCTCTGCAGTGGGACAGCTTCCCAATCTGGCATTATCTGTGCCGAAAACATGACTGCTGTACTTGCTGTAATTTGGTTTTGTGCTGATGCCTCCCCAAGGAGCTGTAAGGCTTCAGAGATAATTAACCCACGGACCTTTTGACATTATTTGCAGCAGAAATGAGTTTTAGATGTCCACGTAGGCTCTATGAGCATAATAGGTGAGAGATGGCCCACTCTTGTAGCTGATGGACACATTAAAATTGCTTTCCATGGCTGCATCCACACAACAGCCCTTCTCACTCCCAGTGAAGAGCTGAGGCTCCCACATCAGTGCTTAAGGCCTTTGTTTCAGCTTCTATTTGGAAACACAGGTTGAAATCCCACTGTAATTGGATAAAGAAACATTCCATTCCTCCTGAGCACTGTGGTCTTTTCCTTTGGAATAGAGGGAGCTGGGTACCAAAAATCATTTAGGGATGCCTGTTCCTGGAAGGGTAAGAAAAACAGGGGAATAGAAACTCAAGTTTTCCCTTTTAGATGAGGTACCTCCATCATTAGTTAAAGTGTCTTCCATGCTGGGTATAGGGGAGAGAGAGGAAAATGTTGTAAAATGCTGATTTTACTGTTCTTCCAAATAGCACAACAGGAAAAATAACTCAGATGCCAATCTGTGCTCTTTGTCTTTTCTTTTCGGGACAATGTGTTACTAGAACTGGCACAAGCAAGCAATTTAGTACTTAATAAGTACCTAAGAGAATTAGGATCCTAATGACTGCAACTGAACTCCTCAACAGCCCCTAAAATCCAATGAAAGCATGGCAATAAACTGAAAGGGAAGCTGGATTATGTGCTTCAAAACTCTCCCCCGTTTTTCCTCTTAAATTGGGTTTAAAAGCTTGCTTTGTTAAGTTCTTATAACACCCATGTTTTTGAAAATCAGACTGAACCTTTCCCCTGGCTTTCTGCCAGGAATGGAATTTTGGGTGTTAGGTGGTTTTAATAGCCAATATAACAAATTACATAAGAGTTTTGGAGGGTTTTGTTGTCGTTATTGTTTTGGGCTGTGTTTTCTTTAGCTTTTCAGCAGTGAATAACTGTCCTTCATTTTTCTTCGTGCCTAGGTGTCAGAAGAGTGTAATAGGGGCTACTTGTAGGGGGCTTCAGTACTGGGGGCCACAGCCAAGGATTTGTAGCCCCTGCAGTTGTGTCCATCTGTGTGTTCCTCAGAGTGCATTAGGATCTGCCAATTACAGCAAACAGGACATTTTTTCCCCCAAAGGGTTTATCAAATAGTTAAACATTAATGTTGTCAATATGTATTTCACCAAGACAATTACAATTATCTGTTTTTCTGAAATTCCCTTCCCAACCCCTGCAGTATTTAAATAATTTATGCAATGAGTTGTGAAATTAGAGATTTAACCCTGAATAGTCTTTCATAACAAAGTATTGTAGCCCACAGCATTGCAAACAAAATTAGGCACGTACATATATATAGTCAATTTAATACATGGTCTCCATGTCAATCTAGTGCTGCAAAACTGCAAAAATATTACTGTCATGAATAAAGAAAGCTTTTTTTTTATATCCTTTTTTGCTTGAAAAATAATATCATGGAACTCACGTGTATCTGAATTTATTCCAGTAATACTTTGTCCTCAATTTATCAAGATTTTAATGAATCCTGTTGCACTGGATGTTAAGGAAAATGCTTGAGTTTTCACTAGATACAGTCAGGTTCAGCTACTGGATCCATGAAAACACTGCCCAAGGCCTCTTGGAACTACAGGCTGCACATGCAAACCCATCCTGTTAATGTGACATGATTGAACTAATGGAAGACACAAAACCATATGGTATTCTTCTAGCTCAGAAAAATAAAAGCAGATTAATTACTTAATAAATAAGTAATGATTACATGAAATGCAAATGAAAGTAAAGAAAACCTTCCCAAAGCTCTGCTACCCTGCAGGTCTCTGATTTCCGTCCCGGGGAATTTTGAGTGACAATCACCTCCCGGACCCCAAATCCCTAAGGAGACAAGGTTTGCAGTGCCAGGCACAGGAATGGAGCACAGTGCACGTTGGGAAGTGTTTGAAATGGCTCTAAAAACAATTGTATGAGAAAAACCCATAGCAGATGTGACCAGAGGACTGTGAGAGAGTGGTCTCAGAGGGGGATTCTGGCCCTCACCTCATAGAGCTGTGGTTTTGAAGCAGCTTGGAACACATCCAAGACATAGATGTGATAATACTCATTTTTGTCAGGAAGGAGAAGAGGAAGGTGAGAAGGTTCCATACCTTCCCAAAAGACCAGGCAGGTTTCAAAGACAGGAATTTCCAGCATTTGATTTTCTGTATTTGACGCCAAAAGGCAAGTGGTTCCCTGGCTTTTGTACACCTACACATACCTCCCAAAATCAAGGAGAAAGCAGTGTAACACTTTCAGCTCAAGAAAGTGGCATTTTAATGAGAAAATACTTAATATACTTTCAAGTGAAAAAGAAAAAAAGATGAAACAAAATTTTGAGATTCAAAGGCCACCATACAGTAGCAAAGTATCAGGGAAGCTGAAGTCAGATGTTCCACAGACCCAAGCAGTAAGTGCTGCTCTAATTAAATATACAACCAGACTCTCACAGCTATCAAAAGCTGCTTATTAAATTAAATAAACAAAAGCTGATTAATAAGACACTTGGTGTTAAATGGTTAGCCTCCTGCTTGCTCTGCAATGTTCATTCTATAACAATAAATGAAAAATCATCATGCCTAAGCATGTCTAAATCTGGGCTATAAGGATTCTTAATAAATTCCTGCAGTGAGGCAGACCAAACAAAGAATTACTGACATGAAAGGATGATAGAGCATAAAGTAAAAAAGGAAAATTTGAAGCACTGTCACAATTAATATGAGGTCTATTTGACTCTCAGTGGGGAAATAATGAAATTGTTTGGAGGTTTTCCTTTGTGACCAAGATGAAATAGGATTCAAGGGTCCTGCTGTCTAGAGAAGAGGTTATAGACTCGAGAAATCCAAAGCTACAAGTGTCTGCACACACAAAGGTTGCTCCCTGTCCCCCTCAAGGGGTGTATGATGACTTCAATCCCAACCTTGTTAGGTCTGCATGTGGTGCCAAGGTTCTGGGCAGCAGGATCTCCTCAGAGAAATCCCAACCAGGACAGAAAGTTGCAACAATTCCTTTAGCTTCCTCTGTAAGTAAATCAGGTTAGTCTTCTCTTTTCTACACCAAGATCCCCAAGAGGTTCAAACTCCTCCTTGCACAGCCTGAACCCCAGCTGACCCGCGGGGTGCGAAGCTGCAGCACCCGGTGTACACTAAGATAATTGGACTAGAAGTGAAATACCTGCATGAGGACGGTACTACGTTTCTCCAAATGACCAGAACAAACAGCAGAGTGTTTCCCTGGCACAGCTGGGATGCCTTGGAGAGCCCACCCAGCAGGCAGTGACAGCACAGCACTGCAGTCTCCTGACACGTCCCAGCTCCATCCTTCCTGCAATACACCCCAGCCCAAGGTGTCTTGGATTACAACCCACGTCTGAGGACTTCACTGTGTGGGGAAAAAAAATTGCTTTAAGGAGTGTTAGACCCCTGTGTGGGGGATGCTGAGCTTTTCCACAGGACATGGCATTTGGCACAGGAATTACAGGCCCTTCAACCTCTCCTTTTCAAACCCACTCACTTGAGTGGAACAAACTCAGGGAACTGTTCATATTTCATAAGTCAACCAAAAAAACACCTGAGAACACTGCTGCTCACGCTTGCCTTTCCAAGGGGAAGCAGGAGAGAAGGAAAACACACACCAGATACAAAGAGTGCTGTGCAACACACACTGAAAGGTGTTCAGCTGGAGCTGTGAATTTGTGGCTACAAAAACTTGCAGAGAACAGGGAGAACAAAGTGGATGCAGTCGACCCTGAGATCAGGTCTTCGCTTGTTGGATAGTCAAATGAGGTTTCCAAGACCTTTAGCTCAAAAATAATTGTTTTAGAGCTTTTTGCTCACAGGAAAATTACTGAGAAGTAAATTATTAATGTGGCCTGGCTTAGCTACTCTATAACAACTCTGTGAGAACATCCAGGGCACAGAAAGCATAGGGCAGAATATTAAAATCATAAAAGCAAAGACAGAAAATCAACTGGTGTGAGGATTTCCATATAGAACATCAGCTGCAGGGAAAAAGAGCACTGAGATTTTGCACAGCAAAATACCTGTTAATGTTAAATAATGGGGCTGTGGTAGGTAACTAAGTTATTAGAATGAAATAGCCAGGTAGTTTATAATTTCTGAAAAAAAGTAAAAAGCACAAGGCAAAGGCCAAGTGTTCTGAGTTTTTTTCTTTCTAAGCAGCACTTTAATTCAAATTGGTTCTTGTTATGCCCTATGAAGAAGAGGGATTCTAAATGCTGGTTTTTATAAGCCATTTTTTAGCTGGTTAATAAGAGGGGGAAAGAAGAAACAACAGCAAAATCTGCTTTCTAAGGAGGAGTAACAATTACCCAAGAGTTTTTTGACAAACTTTCTATGTTAATTAAAACTGGTGGGTGGTAAGTGTTTTGCCTGCACTGAAATGCAGTGCAGAATGCAAGGAATCATCTCCTAAAAGTTTGTACCTTGGCACTGAAGCAAAACTAACCCAAAACATGATACAGTTAAAGCCACTAAGTAGAGGAGCTGCACAGGAATGAGTCACAAATGGATGACCCCATTCCCCAGTGGGATGGTGCCAGCACTTCCACACTGTACTAATGAGGGAGCTTAGGCAGAGGTGAAATGGGCAGCACAGACTGTATGTTAAAAATTTGGGTCTGATGAAAGGGGAATTGAGGGCCAGTCAGTTATTCATTCTTCACACGCACTGAGCAGAGGAATCACCAAGGAGATCGACTCTTTCCTCAGCATAAACATGGCAAAATACTCCTGTCCTGAGGTGGGAGCTGTCTGTACAAAGCACCCACAGCAGCATCACAGGACTGAGCCCTGTGTGAGATGCAACATGCAGCCCATTTCCTCCTCACACTCTGGTTCAGCTGTGAATCCTGCAGCCAGGAGAAATGTCTGCTGCATTATGGCTGCACGCCCTGGGTTGTTACTGCTTGTATAAATTTGCTTGCGCATTTTTTCACGTAAATATTACACCAAAAGAGGTGGCCTTCCATCATTAAAAGTAGTTCACATTCAATTAATAATTGGTCCTCTAAGGGAGTTTCAAATCAGGGCTTGGACTTGATTTGATATCCCAGGCACTATATCAAGAGACTGAGGAACAACTTGTTCTCATTCTGCGTGAGTCACATCCTCTCAGCATCCATGCACTCAGGCATTCCTCTAAAGAGGAAAAAACCCTATGCTAATTTCCAGGCATATGATCCTCCTCTGGGGTTTTTTTTGCTCTAAGATTAAGCTTTTAGAGTTATAATGGATATTGCATCATCAGGATAGCTTTAATATGTAAAAGAAAGGCTAATTATATGCTGTTTGGTGGTGGTAGCAAAAATATAAAAATCAAAGCTGTTTTCTTTATCTTGTTTTCCCTTTGAATCCTTGTGGCTCAGGGAAAGCACGGAGCTGACAGCCTTGGGCTATGAAGAAAGGCAGGGTGAAATTGGCCCCTGTGCAGACCACAGGCAATAGGCTTGTGCACAGCTTCCTCAGGATTGATACACTCCTGAAAGTTTAATTTTCATCTCCTGAAAGCAGACAGGGGCTGCAGAGACAACAGAGCCCAGCTTTCCCTACCAGGGAGGCCAGTTCAGCGCATCCCTCACTGCTTTCCTTGGAAGTGCCTGCACAATGCAGAACAGAGATGGCTGACATTGGAAATTGAAAATTCCACTTGCCCTGGGGCAGATGGCTGTGCCCTGGCCAGTTTTCAGAAGAAAATATGGACAGCACAAGGCTTGGGATCTGCTCAGCATGAGAAGGCACCTCACACATCTTCAAAGCCTGGTTCTGGTTGAGCCACCACGAAGGTCCAGACTGAAAGAGCTCTTCCAACTCAAAAGGCTTTGTGACAGTCAGGAAAGGGAAAGTATTTGATTTTTAAGAGTTTGTTCCCATAGATTAAAAGCTAATGCCCATTGTTTCTCATTATTTTTCATATTTTCCTGAATTCCAAAGAAATTTCAAGACTCTGCCAGCGTCCTGGGGGTTTTATTTTAGAGTGCTAAGGAATCAAACTGGGCAGGCAATGGGAGTTCATCACTGTGGGGGAAACTCCTCTCATCTCCATGCCAATGTTTTCTAAACCAGAGCCAAAGGCAGAGCACTCAGCTGTGCATCCACCAAATACCAGGGTTTCTCTGAATTGCCATATTTATCCTCTAGTTAATCATTAACCAGATAGATTTGGATGTTCCTCTTTCTGATGTAATGACTGTGACTTGGCAAATCACCCTGCCTGGATGTGGGGACAGCAACTCCACCCAGCACCGTACCCAGCCAGACAGAGCTCCCCTCTCCAAAGTATTCTCCGTGCTTCCAAAATATCCATATAAATGCACCGTACAGGTTATATACTACACAAAGTGGGATCTACATTTAAGATATAGCTAGATGAAGAAAATAGCACAGATCCATCACACCCCAAAATATATGCATAAACAAACACTTCAGGGGCTTCTTTTCCTACGTTTGATATGATGGATAAAGAAATAGTTACAGGGAGAAAAAAGTGAACAATGCAAAAAATAAATCTTTCTTAGATAAGGAACACAAACACGCATTGTTTTGGCAGCGCTCTCTCTAAATGTAGTTTGTGTTTGTTTTGTATATTGATTTTGTAATTCCCTTACAATTCTCTATCCTAAGGTAGACAGCAAAAGTTACTTTATAAGAAAGATTTAAATGAATTAATGGGGTTGCTGGGGAAACAGAGGTACCATGCAGTTCAACAGCAAGTGCTTGCAAGTAAAGACAGGCTAAGGGAGATCAGCATCTTTTGCTGTGCCATAAAATAAAGGTACAGACAAACCTCCTCAGAGCTGAACTAAACTACCCCCACAAAAAATGATTCCAACCTCCCAGGGGAGCAAGACATAACCGCAGCAAACGTCCTAAGTGCCTGTTCGTGTAAAAGGATGACATAGCAGCGCTGTGTAAATCCTGCTCACCTGCTTGCTTCTCATTTAGCGGGTGATTTACTGGAGCAAATTGCACTGTGACTACCTGAGCTCTCCGTGACGACGGGTGTTTAATGCCCCTGCGCCAGCCTGGGGTCAGCTTTATCATTCGCGTCGGGCACCCAGGCTAATTCAGGTGCATCCCACATCCTCCCTGAGGCACTCATTTGCCTCCTTTCACCATGTGAATGCTTTGTGCACCGCTAACTAGTTATTCTACTGCGTGTCTGCCTCTCCCCAGCACTCTAAAACACCCAGGAATGTAAAGAGAGGACAAACGACCTCGTTGCAAAGCACTCAACAAATCAAAGTTACTCTTGTATTCTTGTTTTGAGATTCCGTGTCACAGCTTGGTGACTTCCAGGCAGCCAGAGAAACTTCCCAAAATCAAACCCCAGAAGCACAAACTCTGAGTTGAAAAACACCCAGAGTGCTTGGCTTCTCTTACAGCACCAGTATTAAATTGATTGCCCTCCCTAATATCCCTGTAATCCTGTCTGCTCCAGGCACGCTTGTTTGGAGCGATTAGACTGTGAGAAGCATTTCTGCCCCGTTCCTGATACACGTGCAGGAAAGGACTTGTCTGGTTTTGAGCTGCATGAACTTATTTTGTGACCATCTTCAGCAGGTGCTGAACACCCAGAACACACCCCACGAGCAGAACTGCTGTGTCACTCTTCCACTGCAATTTTCCCCAAAACTAGTCTCTTTTTGTTTTTGCAACAAAACTTCCAGAAGATTTTAATGCCAGATGCTTTTGGCTTACTTTTTGTTTTTTTAACTAAATATTAGGAAACTCTACGAGCAACAGATTTTACTGCTATTTAGGGAACAGATTACTTAGGAAGCTGTATTGTTAATGTTCACACACCTAGTCAGGAGGTATTATTATTATGGTGTTAGCTACGTGTAGAGAGAAAATGGAGGGTTTAAACT
Source organism: Atrichornis clamosus (assembly GCA_013400975.1). Lineage (NCBI taxonomy): Eukaryota > Metazoa > Chordata > Aves > Passeriformes > Menuridae > Atrichornis > Atrichornis clamosus. The sequence goes on along the minus strand of WBMZ01009535.1, from coordinate 374,505 downwards.
GCCAGTTACAAGGAAAAAAAAAATTAGCTAAACTCATCATTTGACTGACTAGAAGCAAATTAGTAGGAGGTTAAGATGCCAGCTTTGATATTGTCTTCTAGTAAGAAAAGAACTCTGAAAAGGTAGGTTTCCCAACCAAAAACTTCAAACATTGATGTCAGAAGCTGACATGTTTCTAAACAGCACCGTCAGGAGGAGGATTTTTAGTGCAAGTGCACATAATCTGTATAATTCTGAGAGAACTAAGTGATTAATTGCACAGGAGTGAAATTTCTTGAGCTTTAGCATGGCTGGCTCTTCTGGAGAGCTCAGTTCTCCTGAGGTGCCTTTCCACACCTCGGGAACAGCACAGATTTCACCCCAGCAGCACAGTAACAGCTCAGCAACAAAAATGCATAACCAGAAGCAGAGGGGGCAGAATGGAAATTTCTGCTATGCCTTCCCCACAGCAGTTAGACTAAAACCAGAAAATGCATAGCAACCAGCATTGCATCTTTCCAAAACCCAAAACAAGCAAAAAAGAACCAAAAAACCTCACAACCCAAAAAGACCCAATCCTTCGCTCAACAGAGGAAATTTTCTCTCAGCACCAAGTTTATTTGCTACATTGCTCCCAGGTATTTCCCTCCAACCCCTCTCAGACAAAAAAAAAAAAAAGAAAAAACCCCAACATCATCTGCATTCTGAAGGGACAGATGGTCTCACCCCTGAGTTACAGTAGTGGAAATATTTGAAGATGTTCATGCCATGACTTTCCCTTTCAAGACACTGTGTTTTTCTTTCTGTTTCTCCTTTTCCATATCACCACTGGTCTTCCTTGAAGCCCTGTTTCTGTTTTTTTTGCCTAGACAGTAGGGGTATTCCAGGTGTAATACTTTATAGCAATTTAATTTAATTTCAGTCCTTATGTTCCTGCCTCTAGGGTGCTATGTCTTCTTTTCTCTGTGTGTTAGTTTGATTTATTTTGCTTTTCTTCCTGCTATAATTCTTTTAGCCTGTTCTCGGCCACATCCTATCTTGTTCTGCCAGTCTTTCCACACCCCTTGCCCCTTTAAAGGGGCACCTGTCTGGGCAGTGCAGATGGATCTGAGCTCTCCCACTGTGGCCCAGCTCTCACCTGGTTCTCATAGCCAGAGCTAATAGCAGCTGCTTAAATATATAAATTATTAAACTAGAAGTAATACATGACAGAAAATAGCCAAAATCTTGAAACTTATCAGTGCTCAGCTAAATATGTGCAAATTGAGTCTATTCAACCTGAATAAAATGTGCACAATAGCACAATGAATGCACACTTACACATTTTAATTAATGCCACCAGTCACGTTCATCTGTCACTTTTGTTGCCACCAAACATTTTCAATGTGCAGAATGTATTCATTTCAAAACATTGGGTTAAAGTGAAACAAACCCTACAAGAGTAGTGTACTTTATATTCAACACACTAGAGCCAATTGCAGTGAGTTTCTCTGACGTTTACTTGAAAATTTCTCAATGTTTAGTTTTGACAAGAGACATTTCAAAGAGAAGCTGTGTTTTATTAAGCCATACCCTTTAATCACAAGAATAACTGCAACTTAAAAGAAAGATCATTTTCACTACAAGCGCTGGACTGTAAATTGCATTTAACTCTGAATCCAAAGTGAGAACAAACTATGTAAGGACACATCACTTTAAAGTCACTTTTTACACCTTGCTTTATTTCTGTTTTAACATGACTGGTGAGGCACTTGTGGTTGCCTAAATTCACATCCTACACTGACACAATCAGTGAATGAATGTCCTCAGTCCTCCTCCAACTGTGAGTTCTTTGATTTGTTTGTACTTATGTCTGAATTAGCAAATAACTGTGGTGAGAATGAAGCACCTGTAGACAAATTCTGAGACGTTCCGAGCTCTTTATCTGTGCAACAGTTTGTTGTGGTGTAAATGTTTAATTGGCACTCGTTGGGCACATCTCCACTGCAGACAGCAAACTCCCAAGGAGTCCGTGAATGTCACCCGGATGTCTGCAGGCTCCTGGGAGTGCCTGATCCACACTACTACGGGCAATATGCTTCAACATAAAAAAGATTCAGTGTGTTTAAAGTTAACTGTGGTCATTTTCTCTTTTGCTTCAACTAAATATCTGGTCTACCTTAGTACTAGGTGTACACTGAGGTCCACCTGAAAAATTTCCTAAAATGATTTTGCACTAAACTTCCCATACACCGGTGGCTTATTTGTAGGGTAGGTGTCATGGACTCTTTGGGGCCTGATGGAATGAATTCTCATCTTGGGAAAGAGGGAGCCCATTTCCGCCTGCTATTCCAGCAGGGCCACTGGATGCTGCACCTCACCCCTCCAACAGATCCAAGGGTGAATCCAGAAGCATCTGACCTTGCACCTTTTTGGGCTGATCCCACTCACTGTTCTGCACTGACAGAGACTCCAGAGAGTTTGGCCAGGGTAACTTGATCTGAATATGAAGCTCACGTAAAAGAAGCTGAGACTATCCACAATTATGTCCCAACAAATAACTTTGTGGACAGACTGGGAGGGGACCAAAGACGTGCATTGTAATACCATGCATCAATTGGCTTTGCAAATTCTGCATAAATATTACTTTTTATACACAACTAATACCCAGGAAAATATTTCTTCATCAGATTAAAGGGGTAGATCTACCCATTAAATTTACATATACATAAATTTTAGTTTATATCCATGCCCAGATATCATATTATCAACATGTTACTATAATTGAAACAAAGATTAGAATCACCAAGTAATATAAATGAAAATTAATCTTCAAGCAAGTGCTAGAGGAGCTCTAGCAATCTTTGTGGCTTCATTCTAACATCAGCCAATTGTGAATTTAGCAGGCATGAAGGGGATAGCTGTTAGATTTCTAGCACATAAAAGTACAAAGGCACTAAGCGCCACAATTTGAAAGCATGTAAAAGCTTTCATGAGATTTTTAATTCCAGATAGTAGACATGAAAAGCTGCTGTTATTAACCATTTTTCATTATTAAAGGTCTCTTCATCCCTGAGTGAGCAAGTGGCACTGACAGTTGTGCATTACTCTCAAATGACAACAAGCCCATCAATCTTGCAAGGCTCCAAAGAAGAAAACACCTCAGGAGTGGCAGGAAATAATTCACAGCATTAAAAATAAAATAATAAAATAATAATAATAATGACAATAATAAAAAGAGCTTCCAAAGAGAAAACACAACTCAAAAAATTTGACTTAAAACACTACCAAAAAGCCAGATTATTTTAAACAGGGCTTGAAAAGGGAAGAGCCACAGCCCAAGAGCCAGATTTGGAACAGTAAAACACTTACTAACAGAGAGACACATCCAGGCAGAATTTTGTCAGCATCTTTCTGTATATTTATGTACCTACATATGCATCTGTAAGTGTGACCCTGCTTCCAGCTTCCTCAGAAGACCACTAAGTTAAACAGGTGCTGTAGCAGAGTATTGGGACTGAGATTGTCATCTCAGTGTCATGGTTTTTAGCCTCTCTCCATGGGTCTTTACACCTAAAATTAACCTTAATATATAGTTATGTCACCTTTAGAGCCAGTCCTCTAAAGCACCTAATATACCAATGCTCAGCATTTTCAGCTCCCGGGAGAAAAAGAAGGTAATTATCCCTTCATTTAAAAAAAAAAAATATAAATAAATCTTGCAGAGTGTGGTTCTTCATCAGTTAACTGATAACCACATCGTGAGAGACTCAGCTAAAATCAACAGGATGGTCTTTGTGACCTGCTCTTCCCTCTGGAGTGGATCTAAGGATATGTAATATACCAACCAAGATGTGGTTTTTATGTTCTCACAAAACACGTTGCTGAGCATTTATCTCTCTCCTGATACAGCAAATCCAGACTAAAGCATAGTCCCTCTGGAAATGGACAGAATTAGGAATTTCCACCAGCCTCCAACTAAAGGATCAGCTTTTTTGAACAAAATGGGACTGTTTTGCGGAGTTTGTTTCACAGCTTATGATTCAGGCTTCATGTAATTCTGATTCAAGCCCTGTACTACAACAGGTATCCAGCAGTAACTAAGCAGTGCCATTTGCACAGCACATAAATATTTCATTTGGTTCTTAAAGCCGCAAGTGCCAAACTGGAAAATGTGTGCAAACATCAGAGAATCCCACCTCTAAGGCAGTGAATACAGCCTTGGGATTTAGGGGCTCTCCTGTCAAGAAGATCCTTCTCATTCTTAGGGGTGCAGCTAAAATTCCTGACAACCCCACAAGAGGGATAGTGTTCAATCACATTTAATTTTAACCTCTGTGCTCCCTATCTGAATGCAAAGCTGTTGTTTCCATGTCATTTGAAATAAGACGCTCTAAAAGGCAGCAGAGGCATCTGCTCTACCAACAGGCTTCTGTTGTACACTGCTCTCATTTTGGGGGTGATAGAGAGTTTGGATTAACTGCTCCTTCTTTTTGGAATTGACCTGAGAGATTAAACTGACATGGGAATATCAGTCACACACTTGTAGACTTCTGAGGACCTGAAATAAAAGCTGCCACTGTCACCATCAGCTCTCTAAAGAGCAAGCTAATAGCATCACTTCAGTCATTCTTACAGCTCCAGAGGACAAAATAAAGGTCAATGGTTCAAAAAAACCTAACAGGAAAGGTGGAAATCAGACTGAAAGATCAATATAAATTGAGCTGAAAGGACTGCCTTGGATACAAAGCAAATGTTGGTAAATATCAGCCAGTATTTGCTTATGAATAGGTTTAATATATTATGCATGCATTCACCATGACAGTATTACACCCTAAAATCTGCATTCCTTGCAGAAAACTTGGGCATAGGGTATTAAGAGGAGCCCAAAACTAAGAAAAAAAATGATTAATCTTTTATATTAGATAATCTGAGAATAAGTGACTCTGGAAAGAAATTAAAGCTCTTGCAAACCAATCTCAAATGTATTTGTCCGTATCATTGAAATTTCATTCAGTTCTTCAAAAGTAGCGACCTGGTTCTGGTGACAGCCAGAGCTGATCTGTGTGGTTGCTGGCCTGGGAGTAAACCTGCAAAACCACAGCCCTACACTGGGGACACTCAAGAGGACAAAGCTTCCTTTAAAATCTATTTCCTGCTCATTCCCCGGGTGCTCACAGCTCTAATTTTCCAGGTCACGATGAACAGCTTCACACTGACTGTTTCTCCTGATGTGGGGCCCTGGCAAGACACTTCTGTGTCCCCCTCAATCTTCTCTCCAAACTGAGGGGCCCCAGCCCAGTCATCCCTTTTGGCCCTGTGTCTGGAGGACACTGCTTAGCAAAAAAAAGGTCATCTTTGACTGATTATTGTCAATCTCAATAATATTCACATAAAATATTCATTTTAATCTCTTTAGGTTGACATCTAGCACACACTTCCCAAGCATATAAAGACTTGATTGTGTCTTGGATTTCAGAGCATCATGAAAGGCCTTTAGGAAAGAACAGCTCTTCCTTCCCTCTCTCCCACAATAGGGGCTGATTGAGAAAGAGCTGGCAAGAATAGAAAGTGTCTTTAGCACCAGTCTGATGGAGTTTCTGATAAGGACCTGAGTGTCTTGAAGGGTCTTTCGACCCTTAGGATACATTGTTTGTTTGTAGGGTCTTGGATCCAAGTGATGGTATTCGCCAAAAAAGTTTTTAAAATGTTACTAGTTCTATTGATTCCATACAAACTTCAACAAAGGTATTGTGGATTTAAATGCATTCCAATTAGGCAATTTTTTAAAATTAAATTTAGGGGTTTATAAGTGTAGTATTAAAATCATGTGACTCATTTTACAATTTGCATGGTTCTCATTATTCTCACCTTTTCCAATACAATGGCAGTAACATCCTGCTCTACTTTTCCATGGACATGCCTTAATGTATGATTTTTGTACATGTGCCAAACCCTTCATTGCAACTCAAAGCTGGCACTTTGCTCTGAGTAAAGCAGACTGTGATCTGGTCAGTTCAAGGCAATAATGATTTTCAAAACAACATGGGAGAAGATACAGCATGAAAGATGAGTTGATGAAATATTGAACCACCACTCACTTGTGAAAAACTACTACAAAATTAATACATAGAATATTAAAAAATAGGGAAAGAAAAGTAAAAATGGAAATCCCATTTTAACTACTCCAAATTCTGACATCCTGTTGGAAGAGTGTGTCACTTCCCAGGACACAGTCAACTTTTCAGACTAAAACACCAGCTGGTGTAAGCTTTAATTCTTTAAACTTGTTCACAACAGTCAGTTCAACTACCCAAAATAAAATAAAAGGCAATCTAACAATGCACCACATTGCAAAGGAGCTAGCATTTCTGCAGGGAGTCACGCAGCAATAAGGAAATTTTGCTGGTTCCCTCTTCTGCTATAACAATGCACCACTCACAAATATTGCCAAGAGGATCATAGGGGTCATCAGAGTGGAACTTGCGACAAATATTGCAAATGGAACAGCACCAAACATGTTGTAAGAGCAGAAAAAAGTGAGCAAGGCTGTTTCACTCAGTGATGAGGTAAAATGAGCCATTTATTTGGTGTTTGGAGTGTGACCTGCACTTTGCTTGCAGGAGTGCAAGGGATGCTGAGCTGGAAAATAAAACTGAATGCTCAGTTTGGTTCTCTCCCCTCTAGCTAGTAAGTGTGGAAAATGGAGGAAAACTGCAGGGAAGGAGAATAAATTTTAGGAGACATTACCTGCTTTGCTATTGAGCTACTGATAAACAGAGGTCACCCCAATGATGAAATAAATAGATGAAGTTCTCCTGCCAGAAACAGGATGTGGCCTGGACTCCCCTGTTACCATAAGGATGACCTTCTGCTTAGAAGGTTCCCCCATACATTTAGCATATTCTCTGACATACTACAATGTATTTAAAATTCCTGTTTGCAGCCCACTGTACTACAGAGTTGTGCTTCCTTCCACGTGGCCCCGAACAGCACTGTAAATTATGGTCATCCCTTCTCCCTGCTACCGAAATTAATTATCTGATAAATAGAGTTAATACTCGTGGCTGCTCTGCAACAATCTGTTTGATGGATCTGTGTTTGGGGCACCGCAGACAGCCTCGCCCAGACACAGACACCGTAAAAAAACATTTTGATTCTGTGACTGGATCAGTCACTGCAAAAAAATCCTTTCGTGCGGGGCAGGAGCAGAAGGGCTCTCCAACACTTGTGCTGGGTCTGTGGATGGACAACCTCACGTCTCAAAGCCATGAAGCAAACTGACAGTTCAGCTCTCAATGTAAATACCAGTTCCAGCAGAAAAAATATTGCCTTCCAACATCACTATTGCTAAACATGTCTAAAAGAAATGTATGTGTGCATCAGTGCATAGCCACTTCCCCCTGGTAATGGCCTGGCATGCAGACACAGCTGCTTCCTGGTGCTTTGGATTTAAATGGACAAAACAAAAACAAAAACAAAAAAAAAAAAGGTGTTTTTCCCCACTAAATTAGCATGTGAGGAAAAAGCAACATCAATCAATAAGAAAGCCAGTAGCCCAAAATAAAGTGTCTGAACTACCATGAGTTTCCTCAGCATCTCAAATTATGCCAAGTAATTAATGTTGAAAACATCCTCTAGTGGGCTCTTCCAATTTCAAAAAAATAAAAGAGAAGCAAAAAGGTAAAACAAGTAATAGAGTTCAGTGCTAGAGACAGACCAAATTCAAATAGCAAGGCTCCTGTTCTCAACAAGAAAAGACTGTCCCATGATGCATTTACAGCTAACTCAACAAAAAAAAGACATTTTTTTCTCTCCCTCTGTTAAAACTTTGTGTTGCTCTGTGGAAATGGAGATATCCAGTACAAAACACAAGTTTGAGTGGAGAAAACAAAATGACATTGTGATTGCCCGTTCCTGCAGACAGACCCAAAATGATAAACCCAAATCTTGTTCCTTCACCATGGCCAGGGAACCAAGCTGTGCCCTGTCACAAAAACAACCGACGACAAAATTTCACCCCTTTAAATTCCTGCTCCCACTCTGCTTTTCCCCTGAGGAATTACCCCCTCCTGTTGCAGCCTGAAGTCATTCTTTGGGAAGTTGAAAATGCAAATGCACCCCCGAAGCGGCAGAGCCCAGCAGAACGAAAAGCCAAAGTGCCATGGCCGCACTCTCCGTGCGCGCACTCTGAAGTCCGGGCACATCCCAGCGTCGCCTGACAGCCGCTGACACCTGACAGCAGGACAGATCCCTTATCTGCCAGCAGGAAATGAACAGTGCCCCCAATAACTGGAGGTGTCTCTTTCAGCAGATGACAGTGACAATTTAGCAGTTTGTTATGGCAAGCCTTGCAGCATTTAATTGCATTTAGACAGACAAATTGGAAGAGCGGCTTCGTCGCTGCTCTGACCAGCGTTTCTTACAGGACACAGTTAACAACTCACAGTTTATTTGCAAATGTGTTTTGCTTCAAACAACTGGAAGGAAGTAAAACGTTTTCTGAAGCAGGCAGGGCTGTGGGTTTATCCACAGATCTAGTGGAATTAGGATATAACAAGGCAGAGACGAGGCATTGCTGTTTGTTGTGTAAAAGAAATAAAATTATTCCAAGGTATTTGACTCTCCAAACACTGACAAAAAATCTGAGTAACCAATACAGATCAGAGACTAATTCAAAATAACCATGTAAGCCAACAGTTAATTATTCACAAATCCTTTCAGTCAGTAGGCCAAGTTACAGTTGTTTGAAGAAACTGAAGGACACAAGGGTGAGAGTGTTCTGCATTTGGAGGATTTAGGACCATGGAAGAAATAAAAGCACCCTTGCTGCGAAATAGTCAGGATTCTGACCAACATTTCTGCCATCCCCAGATCCATGGGTGATGTGCAACATCTCCTTCATCTCAAAATTCTGACTTTTTGTCACAGATCAAAGACATTCAAGATATTTTCTTTTGAATTCAGGCCACTAGCTGTTAACCCAGCAGTTCCATGTTCACCAATAAACCTCAGCCCCAAGTGCCACAAGCACACCTTTTTTGAGCAGTTCCATGGATGGTGACTCCACCTGAGCAGCCTGTTCCAGTGCTTGACAACCCTCTCAATGCAGAAAAAGTTTTCCTAATATCCAATCTAAACCTCCCCTGGCACAACTTGAGGCCGTTTTCTCGGGTGCTGTCACTAGTTACTTGGGAGAAGACACCAAGCCCCACCTGGCTACACCCTCCTTTCAGGGAGTTGTAAAGAACAGTGAGGTCCCCTGAGCCTCCTTTTCTCCAGGCTAAACACCACCAGCCACTCCTCGTATGATCTGTGCTCTCATCCTTTCGTCAGCTTTGTTACTCTTCTATAAAAAAAATCTTTTGTTGTTTCCTATGAAGTTTGTGGGGAAAAAACCCACGCACATCTGGGTTTTGGGAGCGGTGAAAGGTCACCTACAGTTGAAGTGACTGACACAAAATTTTGTGTTATTACTTTACTCCTCCAGCTGTACAGTAGAGGGCAAATGCCATGATGGCACCTGCATAATGCAGACACACGTAATATGTCACAGTGAATCAAAAGCCTTAAAGGAAACCTTTTTTCAGGGTCAAATGTGTTTGAGTATCTCTAATGTAGAACAGAAGAATGTAAACAGGCATGAACTGCTAGGTTTCTGAAGGGTTTTTTCATTCCGTTCTCTTTGCATTGTGGGCATCAATCCCAGAACATAAAAAATAGCTAGAACAAAGGAAAAATAGCCAAACGAGAGAGAATTTCAAAGGGGTGATATGCTTCTCACTCAGCTGCAAAATACATCACTGTTGGCAGATCAATATTACCAATTTCTATTTGCACTCCCATCCTGGACAAAGGGAACTCTTCTAACAGTTACACTTAACAAGAAAGTCAAAGATACCATTCTGCAACATTCAATTCATTGTAATACTAAAGAAAAAATGAGTGATACCCTGTGCTCACTAGGGCCTCTCCCAAGAAGGCAATGGCACAATGACACACACAAGGATCCCCAACATTCCTGTTCTCATTTGACAGCCAAGATGACATGCTACCTAACACCACCATTCAGATACAGACCAATCCTTCCCTTTTGTCCAAAACCACCCACGTTCTCGGTCCATGTTTTTAACTTGGTGGAGGATAAAAGAGACCCTCCAGCTTGATCAGTCACAATCCCTCATGACCACAGTTTGTAGAAGCATGGGCACGTTGAACTGTTGAGATAGATATTCATAACCTTAGAACTGAAAACCTACAGACCCAAATATCTTTACTGCTGGTTGAATTAAAAAGGTTATGGGTAATTTATAATTAGGCAAGCATTCAAGTTTTTATAAAACAATAACCATAAATCTCAAACATGAGACATTGACCTCATACTTGGGGATGAGCTGACTGACACTCCGTGCAGCAGATTTTTCAGAGAAGTCTCTGCACTGCGCCTGCACCTGAGTTGTGCCAAGCAGCCATGTGCAACAAAATTGAGTCAGGAGCTCTTTCCAGGAAAAGCACACACAACTCGAGCACAAAAGCAAATCCAAAATGCCGGAGTTCAACGGGTGCTCGAGAAATACCAGGCCTTTGTCCCTGAACACCGTGTCTGCTGCAGACCACTCCTTTTCAGAAGCTCATAAGGAAATACCATATGTCAAGCAGGATTTATTACAGACTCTCTATATGATTAAGTTTCTTCTCAGCTTCAGGCAAGGCAAAATTAATTTGACTTTAAAACAAAGCAAATGTTAGCCTAATATGTGCATGTTTCCTGCTCTTTCCTTAGAGAGCAGATCCTGTATTTCAGATTCCTTCTGAAACCGATAGGCATTGATTGATTAATCACTAAGGATTTATTGCTTAGTGAACAAATGATGACATATCATCTAAAAGAATTGGAGCAAGTGGTGCCTGTAGAGATGTGTCTGATGGCCAAACAATGAAGATGAGACTTACATTCCTGCAAAAGGATACCTATTATTTAATGATATCATTTACATGGGGATACGAGCAGAAAAAAATCTGTTTTCATCGGATTATTTTTAATTTTTAGAGTTTTGTAAAGGTAGTCAAACTTACTGTTTCAGCCCAAGCAGACACAGCTATATTCAAATTTTGGGTAAGCAGTGCTCAGAAACAGAAATGCTTGAAAAGACACAGCAAAAATGGCCAGTTCTTAATCACTGTGAACTCTAGGAAGTAGCTCATTAGATTTGTGTGCTGCATTGATCATGCAACCCTAATTACAAACTTGATTTAAAACTTCAGTATAACTTGGTTATATGAGTTAACAGCTAATTATTATTTAAGTGTTAGTTATCCTTAGCCTATACACATTTACTAAAGTCATCAGGCTATTTTCCTGTACATCTAAAGAAAACTGGGGGGTTTTTTCCCTGAAGAGTCAGCTCTCTGGTTTAGCTGTACTTTGCCATCCATTTAAGATGGGAAATTGCAGCTCAGACCTTCATATCCTTCAGAGAGATGACACATCTCCCTGGGCAGGGTGGGGACAGAGAGCTGAGTCCCACTCAAAGCCTGACCCCGCTGCAGTAGTGATAAACACAAGGATGCCTTGCAACATTGAAAAGGGGAAATTAAGAAATGCAGAGTGAGTGAGACACCAGCAGCTGAAGGGCCCAAGGGTGTCTGTGTGTGCTGACATTGGCCTGCCTGGAGCTCACCTGAAATCTGCTCCTAGCACTGCACAGGACAGACGCTGCCCTCTGGTACTGTCACACTGCAAATGAGCACGGACAGAGGGACAGCACCTGGGTTTTGCACTTGTTTCCACCTGTTTGAAGCTGGCTGTGCTCCAGAGGTGAGTGACAGACCTATCCAAACTCCCTCTAACCCTGACTGGCCCAGTTGGTTATGTCAGGACATGTATTCGTCTATTTTTGAGAAAAAAATTGGAACACCTGCACTCAGCCTTATTACAGTAATTTTTCTAATAACAAATAATTTTAATGACAAAATTATATAATAGGCTCAACTGTAACAGAACACTTTACAGCCATAAAACTATGAGGGAATGAAATGTTCTCCACAGTATTAATGGGCTTTCTTGGACAAGTTATGTTTCAATGAAATATTAATTTTTGATCATTTGTCTTGTGTTAGCTAGCAGAATAAGCTGTAGGAAGTCTAGATTACCATGCAAATGTTAATTAGGTCATAATTTATGTTAAGAATTTCTAAATATAGGAGCACCAGAATCACATATAACAGCAGCTGAACTTTAGGAAAAAAATTGCATATGCAACAGTTATTTTTCCATTTAAATGAGAGTTACTATGTTTTAATAAATACCAAAGAACTCGTATTCAGTTGACCCAAGTTTCCTCTCCTTTTTCTACCCAGAGTCACACCTCAGCTAAAAGTTTGTCTCTGGGAAAGTATGATGAGAATTTGGGAGCAGATAGTGAGGTTGTTTTCCAATGCAGCAACTCACAGGTGCCATAGAAGACCCGGGAAAAGATAATGGCTTTAAATTATCAGAGCTAAAACACATAGCCCTGCAAGAGAAGGAATGCTGGCTCATCAGGGGGTGCTGGAGCTCTCCCCTGCACAGTCAACAGCAACACTTCTGGAGTCACCTCTTGTTTTCAAAAGTGACTCACTGTGGCACTTTCCCAGTGAGAGGGAGAAGGCAGCTGAGAAGCAGGGGAATCCTTTTCAGTGTTTGTCCCACTGCTCCCTTCAGGAACGGGGACATAGGGAAAAAAAAAAAATTACAGGATGTGGATTTCTCAATCTGTGAGCAAAGAACATCCTCCAACCTCAAACTCCTCCTCAGAGGGTTTCTTTTTTTTTTTTTCCTGCTATTTATAGGCACAGCTCCTGGCAGTAGGATTTTGTTTTCTGGTGAAGAAGCAGGACCTGCACCTATCTGAGGCACGCACGGCAGCATGGGCAGCACTCATTGTTCCTTGCTGCCCCATCACCTGAAAACACCCCTGTGCTGCAGCCAGTTTGAGGCAGTGGAGAAGCCGGCTCTGCTTCGGCATTTTATGTGGAACAACTACTGAAATAAACAGCTGCAGTGACACACTGTAGTGGGATGAAGATAAATTTATTTTGCTGTTTCCACACTCCCACAATTTTTACACCTCCCCACACAAATCTGCCCAAGCTGCTTCCACTTTGTTGGTATTATCAAAGGAAGAAAAATAGCACTGAACTCTGGAGGGAATACCAGCATTAACTCCCCCTGCTTCACTTTGAAGGCCAACATTAATTGTTATTTTCATTTGCTGAACTGCATTTCAATTGATTTTTTGAGTTGTTTTTGAGGTTTGGTTTCTTTTTTTAAAGGGAAAAATCATCAAATGATACAAGAGTTAACAAAACAAATGCAATTCCACTTGAAGTCATAAGTCAGCTCTACCTTCTCCAAGCTATTTCTAAAGTAAACAATGTCAGATTGGAAAAAAAATGATAGTTCAGTCATAGCATCTGACACTTTGGGAGCTAGAAACATAATAGTTTTGAAAAAAAATAGTAGAGAAGGAATATAGTTAAGTCTTGCTCTTTTTTAGTATGACCTAAGATCCCCACCCTAAAACAGGCAAAGTGGGAAAAAGAGAGAGAGACTAGCAAAAGGAATCAAGGGCACTTAATCACTTTAAACAGTTTCCAGCAGGAACAAATAAAGGGGAGGGACACAGTAAAGCACAAAAAATAGCAGATGACATTGAAAAACCAAGCACTTATTTACCATTCTTCATAACGCAAAACTGGTGAAAAGCATTAAAGACATCACATGTCAAATTGATTTACAAGAGTAATTTTTGAAGTGGTATAATTGCTATATGGCACAGTTACTGGCATTTTACACCAGTAAATACGTGTACTTCAATGCACAGCAATTATTTAGTTCCACGTCACTACGCAAGCTTTGAGCCATGCTACCAAGAGGCGTAGAAAAGCAGCAGGGAAAGCAGGACCCTGTATCCTAGTGCTGCAAAGGAAATAATTCGTTGTGTGGTCTCTGCATCCAACACCAGGCCCCTGACTCGTGGCAGCAGCAAGGTCTGAACCCCAGCAGCTGCTGGCTCTGCACCTGACCTAAGTCGCTTGGTTTGGTGAGCAGCTTGCAGTGAGTAAGGGACACCCTCTGAACCCGCTCCACGTATAAACCAGGAGCTGAGCTACTCAAGTAGGGGCACTGAAAAATGTTCGTTTCCTTTTTTTTTTTTGGAGAGTTGTGTTAATAAGCGTTGGTGAACGCACAATATTCTGAGTTGGAAGGAACCCGCAAGGGTCGTTGAGTCCAACTCCTGGCCCTGCACAGACACCCCAGCAATCCCAGCCTGTGCCTGGGAGCGTTGTCCCGACATTCCCGGAGCTCTGGCAGCCCTGGGGCTGTGACCATTCCCTGGGGAGCCTGTGCAGTGCCCCATCACTCTCTGGGGGAAGAACCTCTCTCTGATATCCAACGCAAACCTGCCCCACCTCAGCTTCATGCCATTCCCTTGGGTTCTGTCACTGCTCCCCAGAGAGCAGAGATCAGTGCCTGACCCTCCCCTTCCCCTCATGAAGAAGTTTTAAAGAGCTTTAAGGTATCCCCTCAATCTCCTCCGGGCTGAACAAGCCCAGTGACCTCAGCTTCTCTTAATAACTGATTATATTATCTGTGCTCTTCACTGGAGCAATTTAAACCCCTCAGCTCTGAGGAAAATCCCTATTTCACATTTATTTCCTTAAAAACAGAGCACAATAATTATTATTTCAGTGGAGATGAGCAGAGTACCTTGCCCTCTGTTTGGAATATCACGTTTAAATCACTCTGTACACAGCGACAGTGTTGATCTCACAGCCCCTCAAGCCAAAATAGCTTTATTTCACACTGGCTATACATTTTTCAGGGCAGAGATGCAATCAATACACGCAAAGGAGTCCAAGGAACCCAAGAGGAACAAGAATAGTTTTTGTGGAATTGATGCCGCCATGCATCCATTAGCCCCACTCAGTAATTAGGAAATTAAAAGTGTCTGATTGCTCCCCTCTACTGAAGGTCACCCTTGAGGCCCTAAAGTTGGGTTTAGATGCTAATTAAGGTTTGCTGACTGCTGCCAGGGCATGTGCTACAAACGCCAGCAGAAATCCTGTTCTGAGTCCCTGACTTATTATAAACAAATGCGTGTCCTTCTCTACAGGGGATATTTTCAGGAGTACTGAAGCCTCAGGTTTATCACCACAGTCTGTAAGGCAATAGCCTGGCTATACACACATATTTCACTTTAATAACATCTTCCTTCTTTCAGAGAGTAAAATTTGGTTCAGATTAAGAAACCAGGGCACTCTGTATTATGCATACCCACAGGCGTGAGTCAATCAATATCAAATTTTAGCTACACCTTTTAATAATTTTTGTTGATAACATAGTTTATTAACAAAACCTGAGAAACATAGCATGAATACATGTGTGTAATTAAGATAATGCTTAAAATACTGGATTTTGGTTTTATGGGCACCTAAGCTGATATAATAGCTTAAAAATAGTCTCTGTTGAACACCTGAGTGCAGAAAGTAGATTTGTAATCAACACGAGTGATGCTGGAGTAACACAAACTAGCCCATCCTGGGAAGCAGGGTACCAAAATAACACAGTGAGTGTGTCCTGTTGCACCTGTGCTGGCTCTGGAGCTGGTGCAGTCTCCAACCAGGACACCTGTGTCCCTCTGCATTGGGTGGACATGCCTAGAGTCATTTTATGAGAGGGGGATATTCAGAGGACTAAGACCCATTGAAACGAAACCTTGATGCAGCTTTTAAACTAAACGCCTGAAAACCACAGAAAGTACAAACTTGCTTTTGGGTGCCTAAACCACTGTGTCCCAGGAGAAGTTTCTGTAGATCAGATAAAGTCACCTGAGTTTAAGAATAATTTATCTGTTATCCTAAATATAGGCCTTTGAAGATGGATTATCTAAAGAAAGTCTTTCTTTCTGCAGTAATAGATAAGTTTTTAGAGAGTATCAGGCCAATTGCTGCACCTAATCCACCACTCCAAGAGCAGCTAATGCCAAAGGGGCTTGGTGCTTTGAAAGGGTACGGAGAGTTCTGTGGGAATGAACAACATGAGAACCTGACCAGTGCCAGGCACGCAGGGAAGCAAGTGCAACACAAACAGGAAATAAATTTGCTGGGAATAGACAAAAAATGCTGCTTAAAAAAATCAAAGCAGGCAGTTCACAATTGACACAACAGACAAGGGGATACCAGGACAGTGGGAAGACAAGGTACAGGCTAAGGATAGTCTTTGCCTCATGATTTCAGAAAGACACCAGCACAGCGTAACAAAACTTACGAAGAACAGAAGAAGGTGGGAATAATCAGAGCATGAAAAAAGAGCCTTAATAAGACTTCTGGCTGCACATATAAACTTCAGCCACCACATCTGAGATGGCTCATGCAGCGTGATTCAGACATGGCCAGGATGACACCAGCTTAAGACGACACCCATGTCACAGTGTATTTCACAATGAAATTATTCACAGTGGACAATACTGAAAACTGAGATTTGACATAATGATCAGTCCTGCTATAGCTGTGACAAGACAAGAGTTTTGTTCTAGCTATATTTTATCAGACTAAAAACCCAGATGCCATGGCCATCAGGGAGACAGGCACAGACAACACTAGGATTTGCACTAGAGACACCAAGTTAAGATTTGACTTGCTAGATTATACTGACAAAATGAGGATTATAACCTATAAAAGTATCCAAGTATATTTACAGTTTGTTTTACTGTCTAGGTCTCTAATCTGATTTATTGAATCCCAGCATATTGTTGATTTGTGAGCAGACTGACACATTGCAAAGTGGTTCTGTAGCTTTGACCTCCCCTTTAAGATCACTGCATCCTTCTTCCCTTTGGACTACCCAAACGCTTCTTTGCCACCTGCAGACCCAGTTATGTACCACACTCACTCCTGAGGACCTGAACAAAAGCTGCCATGACAAATTTTCTACCTCAGTGGAAGAGATTCATTTTGCCCTGGTTAAGATGAAGTGTCCTAATTAAGCATCTACTCCTTCCTCTGATGGGTCACTTGGCTCGTCTGAAATCCCTCACGTGAGCCATCAGTGAATTTCATATTGTAGAAGGTCTAAAGCTGCTTTTAAATATAACCCTGGAACAGCTAACTACTTCCCTGAGCATTTTGGGCAGTGCTGGTAAAATGCCACTGAATCAGTGTGGTCTTTCTTGGTGCCTGCATTGTGTTCATGGAGTAACAGTAGGATGAAAACTCAGTCGAGAGCTAATTGCTTTGTTGCAACAGTTTTGGAAAGGTTTCCTCCTATACAAGACCAGCAACTTCTTCCATCACCTTTTTCTTGCCAGTTTTGAAGTTTGAGTTGCAATATTTGCACCAGCTCATGATTCCATGAGCTTCTGAAAACACTCCATGGTTTCATTGGGTTGTATTTTCATAATGATGGTACAGGTTCTGAGGCTTAAATAAACAGAAAAACCTACAAGAAACACTAAAAATTCTATGCTAAAGAATAAAAAAAAATATGCAGAGGATGGTCAAACCCACTCAAAAAAAATTAAGCGTCACCATATTTCGCTTCAAATAATTCAACTAAAATTAATTATCTGAGTACCTGGAACTTCTTATTTGAATTTTCTGTAAGTTTTTTTAGGTACAATTTTTTCCTCAAATGCAAGTCTAACAAGGCAAGTCTGAACTGATTTAAAAAGATGTACTTTCATTAGCAGGTGATTTACTACAGCAGAATGTGTGTTAGATCCAGCAGTAATAGCAAATTAATTGAACCAAAAATACTTTAGGAAGAAGCAATCTGAGTTATCAGGTGCTAGTAATCAAAAAAGATTAATACAGGGATATTCATGACCTCTACTCATAAATAAACATCAAAAAAACTTTCCTCCCTTTAGAAAATGAATTCAAGAGAGCCTCAAAATCTGTAATTAGTATTAATTTAGCTGATTGTACACTTAGATAAGATGCGCATAAAACAGTTTCAGACTTTAGGGGAAACAGACAGCTACATGCACCAATTAACAGATTTTTAAAAGACCTGGAGATAAGTAATTAATTAGAGGAAGGCAGGCAATAAAGGGATTCCAGCTGAAGAAGTTGGTGGCTCTGCAGACAGGAGCCGAGGAACCACAGGAAAGAGGGATGTCAGAAGAGGGGCAGATCCTCTCCTCAGCAGCTCTCTGCCAGCTCCAGGAGCAGCAGGGACCAGCTGCCCCTCACTGAATGAGCAGTGACTGAGCTCACTGGGACGTTTTTGAGGAAATATCTGTGTAAGCTGGTAGCACATAATCTGCGCAGCTGAAACTTTGAGGAGGAGCCACTTGGCTTTTTGATGGGAAAGGAGCAAGGCAGGTTTAGGTGAGAGGCACAGAGAGAGAAGAACCCCTTATCAGGGCACTTCCCTGGCCCAAGAGCAGCAAAGGAAAACTCTTTCCCTCTCCATAATTCAGGCCAGGACATAACTGTGAATTTCCCGTGCTCAGCTTCACTGCACCACCTCCACTCCCCGACCTCAAGGCCCTTCAACAATAGGTAGATCTTTATTTTGTTCCATTCTCCATGAAAACCTCAGAAAGCCTTCTTTCATCTTGCTTTGAAGTAGATATTTTTAATGAACTGTTTACCATCCAAGTCTAATTGTGCAGCATAACTAGTGCAACTTGAAAAAGCACTCAGAACTGCTCGAGAGATGGGAAATGACTACAAGCCAAAAGTTGCGAGAGGGAGCAAATGAAAAGCTTCTCTTTAAAAAGGCTCCTGATGTCAGTGAATCTGTCATTCCTCCTACTTTATAAAGTGTGCCCTTGTTCATCATGAAACTGCTCAGCATTTACCAGCACAAACCAGATTTGCTTTCTATTTAAATGGCCAAAGACCTGTCTGGGCTGCAGTTAGGAGTGGGTGTCATAATGACACAAAAATGTAATGTAACAGTTGTAACACAAGCAAATCTAAGGAATGGCAGTGTTTTAATATTTCAATAAGGTTAAAGCAGGAGTGTTAAATTATTTAGGTTCAGGAACAAGATATAAGCACTAGAGCAATATCACATCCATACTCATATATCTTTACACATGTAGAGGTGATATCTATGTGATAAATTGCAGGAGTGTGAGGTAAATTAATTTACTATGCACTTTGATCACAATACCCTCTCCTGGCCTACTAATCCATTTCCCAGCAGACTTGCTCTAACATCCCAAATCACAGAACTCTTTCATTGCTGCCATTAAGAACAATGTTTCATAATCCAGCCCTTCTTTTCTGCTCACAGGTGGGGACTTTTCCCTCCTTGAAAAATTAAGAAACATAGATTAAGTTACAGGAAAGAATACTAATGAAACCTTTATATTCTCCACTCTTTCATATTAAGTAGCTATGTAAGATATTTATAAAGAGAAAACATCTTGAAATAGTGACAGCTGGGCAAAATGCTGTAATGTCAGCATTCTGGTGTAAAGGGAAAAATGAATAAAGAAGAGATGTATAACTCTCCAAGTGCAATGATCTAATATTGTCAATAAAGAAATCATATATATATCTATATATGGAAAAGCACTAATAGTTAAACCTAATCTACAAATGTGCTCACAATTTGACATTATAGGGCTACAGATTATTATATGATAAAAATGCTAATTAATATATCTATCACTGCCAGAAGTGTGATGGAACAAAAATGTCTGGCAAGTAAAGAAAACCTGCTACTACCTCCAATCCCCAGTCACAGCTACCAGGAGCAGGGAACCGCTGGAGCATCCTCTCACTGCCAGCCTCTGAGCATCACACACAGGTGAGGTGCTGCCAGGCTGGAGGCTGCCAAGGGAAGGAGATTCACCCCTCTGCCCACCAGGCTGGCAAACAGCTGTAAACCCAAATGATGATCTATCACAAAGCTGAAGGAACAACAAACTCAGGTGTTATTTACCGGAAGATCACCAAGCAGATTGATTTCATGGATTTGAAGCTTCTGAATCTCACCGCATGTACAGAAGGGAATAGTGCCTGAAATCCCCAGGGAAGAATCCATGTGAATGTGGGGAATGCAAAGCAGAAAATGAGTTGATTTACAGTAAAGCTATGGATGCAAAGCTGTGTTCTGGACATACAAGCACTACCTTCCCCCAGTTTGCCATGGCTTCGTTTACAGCATGAACTGCACTTACTCAAATATTAAATATTGACAGAAAGAGTCATGGAGGACTTAATGACACTTCGAGCATTCTCTGCACTTGAGTCGATACATATACTTTAGAATTTGTTACAGTAATCATAATTCAAAATGTAATAAGAAAATTATTTCTAGAGAAGAACAAAGGCAAGTTAATTGATACTGGTCTCAGGTTTCATACATTTATCCTTTACGATTTTAAGTACTTAATTTGAAAATCTATCCTTGTGAGCACCAAGGTCTGCCTAACTGTTGCCTCCAGAACACCGAAGCTAAAAATAAAAACATTAGAAGTGAACATCTTCTTTATTGGGGCAGGGGTAGACAGATAACAAAACAAATAACGAAGAAAATCAGGAAATTTGAGAAGTGTTTCCAGTCCCAGCAGTGAGTGATTTGCCTAAAGAACAGCAGAAGGCCTGTGCCTGCACTGGCACCTCTTTGACCCCCGGGTCAGCTGGGTTTGCCGTGTGGTGGCAGGAGACCTGGACAATGTCTGCTCCACTGGGGCCACAGCTCACCAGCACCACTTCCAGCCTGTCGGAGCTGTACCCCAGGACAGACAAAGCCGGATTGCCCTGGGGGCACAGGGAACAAGGAACGCGGAAAATTAGTGCGTGCTGAGCTCCTGCAGAGCTGGGCAGCTCTGACACACCTTGCCACTGCAGCTGCAAAGGGAAACCTGCACTGCCCTTAGGGGAGATGCAGAAACCCTTTCTGTGGGGGGAAAGAAAAAATAAAATCTGAAGAAGGCAGCAACGTCCATTTCCCGTGGCCAGTGCAGCACAGGGATTCTCTGCTGCCCCTCACGATGCTGTTCCCGCTGCTGTGGTCCCTGACAAGCCACGGCCCCAGGGGAAACATCTCGTTCCAGACCGGTGCTTGGACGATGAGGAAAGATGCTCTCAGCAACAGCAGAACTGAAAACATTTCAGTCTTCATCAGGAGCAGCAGGAACGCAGCCAGACCCCAAACCTTTGTGATTCTTTGAATAACTGATGGCAAGACCTGGTCAGCCCAGGGGAAACTTTTAGCACTGAGTTACCATGAGAGTGGCCAAGACCTTGCTGCTATAAACACCTCACTATGGATTATATGGAGAAGAAATTAGAGAAGAGCAAAGGACCAATATTTGAAGAAAGTGAGTGCAGAATCCAGCTCTCTACACTAAAAATGGGTCTGTGCAAGATGAGGTAACACCCAGAGGCTTGCAGTGAATGTTCCTGCACCACAAAGAACAAAGAGGTTAGACATGCCTGGCCATAAGCATAGCCACACATTCTCACTTTGGGAGATGACACATTGCCCCTTTCCTCTCTCCTCCTCGAGTAGTAATGAAAGGAAATGCACAAAATAACAGCAGCCATAAATAAGGAGTCTTTGCAGCAGAACAAAATTAAGCCTCCTTTTCTTACAGCATCTCTCCCAAACTTCCCAGTTACAGAAGGAGATGCTTCAGACAAAAGAGGTGACCAAAACTGGGAGGATTTTTGTTCTTTTGACTTTTAAAGAAATAAGAAAAGAGGTAGGCAGAAAGTGATACAATCCAACATAAAACCTCAAAATTTTATGTCGAAAAAGAAAGAAATTAGCACCCTTGCCTCATGGTTTAGTGTTCTGAAAATGTTTAGCAGCTTTTTTATAGGATAGCACCATTATTTTCTGCAGATAATACATAGAATGTTTCTCAAAATTATATCACAAAGTACTTGTGCATTCATAGTATCCAGTAGCTGCCTCCATAATTTATGGGCACCATCCTATGCAAATCATTGGGAAAAAATGACAGATCTCAGGGGCTGTTTGTTGTTTAATCTCACTTTGTCATGATTCAAAAAGAACGATGTAAAAATACAAGGAAAGTCATCCATAATGGCAAAAAAAGATTCTCGGGCGTTCTTCACTGTTTTCTAAGAAACATAAATAATCAGCTCTTTGTCAGTTGTGAAATGAATCTACATTTTCTATTCCACGTGAAGGGCCATCAAAATCCTAAGTGTTTTACACCCCATTCTATTTCTGCTGGCAGAAATTTGGGGCTCTAAGATTTGACAGCTACAGATCATCCACTGAGCTGAGTAACAACACAAAAAGATATCACACAAAACCAGGCTGGGACTTCTACAGACATCACAAGGCTTTGGAAAGAGCCTAAAAAACCCAAACCCTTGGTGTGGTGGGGTGACCCTGACTGGATGCCAGGTTCCCACCAAAGTTGGGTTTTTTTACAAGTCTCTATATTTCACTAAAACTCTCCTGGCACGTAACCCCCAACTCACTCACTGTTAAGTCCTACTACCTTAAAACAAATATGTTCACATAGGAATACTACTACAGTCCACTCTTCCAGTAATGAAAAAAGCACAATTAGACAGAGTTTTCATAACTGCTGGATTCAGTGGTTGGTATTAGATCTCACAGAGCTTCACTGCTGAGAGACGATCCTGCTTTCTCCAGAACAGTGGTGCTGTGCTAAGCAGAGCTGAGTCCACATAAAAATGACAAAAGCAGATGCTATCACTGAGATAAAGAAATACATTTCTAACACTAAGACTTCATTAAAAAAAAAAAACACCAACAACCATGACCTAAAAGCATTGCTCAAAGTAAAGTGATATTTCAACGTGTATCTTCAAGGACAGCAGAATAACTGCTGCAGATGCGTATTAAAGGAGGAGGAGTACTGGTGTCTGACATGGATAGCTGTCACACTGACGAGTGAAATGTGCTCATTAAATAAGCAAAGGTCTGGAGATGACTGGAGTCAGCAAAACACAACAGCACTGCAGACAAACAGGGGTTTGCCAAAGCTTTGCCTTCCCTCCCCGCGGGCTCCTGCTTCTTCCGGAGTGGACGAGCAGAGGCCACGAGCTGGGCTCTGCTGAGGCTGGTGCAGAGAAGCCACAGGTCAAGCCTTGTGTTCAAACACAGCAGAAGAGCAGAAAGCCTTCCTCTCCCACACCGCACTGAGAATTAGGGGGCAGTGATTCAGTTTTCTTCTGAAAGGAAGAAAAACAGAAGTTGCCAAAGGGTTCCCTGCCCAGAGGATAAACTCTGCAACAAGTTGCTTTTATAAAACACATCCTTTGCTTGTTAAAATCTGCTTTTCACATGCATTGAGTTCTCAATGACCAGCACCACCACCCAAGAGCCCTCACCAGCTCAGGGCAGAGCCTTGTACGCGGCTTCAGTGGCAGAGATTTTAGTCCTGTCTGTCCACCTGCCCTCTCTTTGGCAGGGTTAGGGGCAGTCTCAAAGCCCATCCAACCTTCCACAAAACACTACCTTATCCATGGAGACTGAGAGCAGTGGACTGGCTTTTTTTGCTGTCTCATAACAACTGAGAGAGAAAAATCCTGATGTCTCATCTCTGCTCTCCTGTTGATTTATTCAACACGTAAAACTGAGGAGGTGTTGGAAGTCGCTCTCCCTTCCAGCCTTATCTTAACACCACAGCTCTACTTTAGGAAGAAAAATGAAGAGTCAACACCTACAGTAGAACATGACTTCTGATTAGAGAAACTCTGAATTAAATCTATTTAAGGAAAGAAGCAATGCCATCCCTTTTTTTATTTGCCTGGCCTTTTCCTTGCCCTTCTTTCATTGTCTATAAATTTGTCAATTTTTTTCAGGTTTTGTTTTCTATTTTTTCTTTTCCAGTTAGTCAGAAAAAACAATGGAGTGGTTCTAAACTAATTTCAAAATGTAAATACTGCACCAAACCAACCTTTGATATCTTGCTTTGGCTGTCATATTAAAAAAAATTCAATTATTTACACTGCTTTAGTCACACAACAAAAGCAACATTGCTTTTCAAAACGTAGTCTGTTACCCTGTATTCCGTCAAACTAAAAAATAAACAAACAATTGTCACAATAGAAAAGAAAATTTGCTACAATTACTCAAGCAGATGCAAGCTTATCACCACAAGAGACTCAATGAGAATTTTTTACATTAATTCATCAGTACAGGTGGAATCAAGTTCTTAGTTTGAGTCTCAAGGCCTAAGAACTTCTAGATACCTGCTGCAAGCCAGGCAGAGGGCATCAGCTGGTGCTCAGTCACCTTTCCACTGTGAGAGGAAAAGGGTCCCTTGCCAGGACTCCCCAGCCCAAACAGGTGACCCCAATCCCAGCTGGGACACACAACTCATTCTGTGACAGCACAAAGTCCTGACAGGAAACTAAAGTACTGGTAGATAACTGCAGAACCTCTGAGCTTCCGTCTTGCCGAAACAGAGATAAATCATGGCAGAGACTTTTCCCCAGCTTGGAGGTTTTCTGTGTTCCAGCAAGAGAGAAGCAAAACTTCTGCAGTCAGCCTCAACAGCCAGAGCCCAGAAATGGCCATCGGTGAGAACATGCAGGACCTTACAGCATCCTACCCCACCAAGTGTGAGTGTACCCACACCTTTAGCTGAGCCAAACAAGACATCAAAGGTTATTTTCCATCCAGGATTCCCAAACCACAGTCCTCTTTTGAGACAGATCTTCTTGGGCTTTCCCCAGAGCAATCTGCATTCTTAGAAACAATCAGGAGATTAAGAGTTGAGGGTTTTTTCCAGTTATAGCAAATGAAAGAGTTTGAATTTTTTCCCTTTTAAAAAAAGACATTAGTTATCTTGACACAAGTTTTCACAAAGCTGTAGTTGGCCTGCAAGTGTGTTGAATAACAGTTGGCAGGTACTATTTGCAAGCCAGATATTTCAAAAAATACACTGAGTTATGCAGAATCCATGTTACACTGCCTGGGAAAGGTTGGAAGTAGGGCACTAAACTCTGGTGGGAAGCGTAAGCTTCAAGTGAGAAACATGGTTAAAGACGAAGCCTTTTTGTCCTAAAGCAACCCAAATCATCTCACCTCTTAAAGGAAGCAATTTAGCAAAAAGTGGGAAACTCTGTACTTGAAACAAAGCCAGGACTGACCATTTGCATTGCAGCCGAGAGCCTGGACCTTCCCTGGACAGGGAAACATTACCTGCCATGGCATAACTTGTTTGTCAATTGAGCACAGCAAGTGAGCGTGAGGGCCCTTTGCACCTCTCAGCTGGGGCAGTCTGACAGATTACAGCTTAGCCACCGTGGAAGTTTAAGCCAGCATGAAGTTGGCTCCAGCAAAGCACTCGATTCCGTGAAGAGAGGAAGCCGAGAGGCTCCGTGATCCATCACCCGGCTCAGAGCAACGCTTGTAGCTCCACGTCAAACCGTGCCAAGGACACGCACTAGGGATGGGGTTCTGCTCTGGGTACCAGCTGGAGAACTGTGTCTGGCAGCCACCAGAGACTCTGTGAGGAACAGAGTAACAAAACCTCACTTGTTTGCATCCCAGCTAGCAGAAATGTGCTCGTGAAGCAGAGCTGTTTCCTCAGATGCTCTGTTCCTGCTGGATGCTGCACAGACTGCCCCTGGGCTGGCCATAAAGACAAGGAAAAGAACCAAACACAAGGGCAGTGGTTGTTTTGGTCCCTGTAAAACTATGCTGCCTTTATAGCAAATAATGATGTTCTGAGACCTGTATGTGCTATCAGAGTAGGGAACAATCCTCCTGACAAAGGCATATTTTAGTTTTGCTCATATCTTTGGCTCCTGTGTGAAATCTGAACATTAAAGCACTCGAAATGCAGACAGGACATAGCTCAGAGTATGACCTCTGAAACTTAAGATACTAATTCATGTAATGCATTACACAGAGAAAATTATTTCACTATAGTTACATTTAAAATCATGTTTACATTTTAAACTCTGCATGAATTTCCCCTAACAGGTTTTGGTTCACAGATTCTGTCAGGACTAAGGGGAGCTCAGCCCCTCAGATGTAGGGAGCAGCATACTAAAGACATACAATCCTCATCAGAAGGATTTCGGTATAAATCTGATACTGTTTTGTAACTTGTTTCCGTCTTTAGACACTATAGATTACATCTTTTCCTTTGATAGGCTAGAAAACAAAAAAGCAATGTAAGAAATCATTTATTTCACGAGAGAACAGGGTTTAGGGGGGACTTGCACAGCCTGAACCTCAGAGGATTATGACTGGTACAAAGAACTGCTCGATTCCACACTACTTGTGGAGGGTACATCACCACTGAACACTGCAGCAACAGGCAGCTCACACCGGAACAGGGAGAAATTTGGGGGATAAAAGGGATAAAGGTCTGAATTCGAGCACAAATACACAAAATCTGAACATGGAGGGATGTGTACACACCAGAAAACCACTATGAAATTTTCCCCACTGGAAGATTCTGATCAACAGAAATAGTATTTCCTATGGGTAGAAAAGCTTATAATTTATATTTTTCCTGGTTTTTCTTAGGAAACACTTAATCTGTGGTGTAATAACAGGAAGTAAGAAATGTATTTTAGCATTTCAAACCTTTTGATGAAATAGCTCAATTTTGGTTATTTCTAAATAGAACTGTTTGAAACTATTTACTTTCTTAAAATATCACTGGTGTTAGAATTGGGATGAAATCAAGTGGAATTTTGTTGCTCAAACACCACATCAAGGTGCATTGACTAAGAAGAGGAGGTTCAGAGAGCCTTTTCCAAAAGTGAGCCATAAGAACTTATGTAAAGGAAGATTTAGAGAAAATAAAGGAAACTGACTTAGAGAAAGGGAGAGAAATTAACAAATAGATTAAGCAGTAAGGGAGAAAATAAAAAAGATTGAAACAGGATTAAAACGTACAGAAAACAGCAGATAATCTGCCTGCATTGTGGACCTTGCACTAAATTACAGCCTCCGTGTCTGGTGATTCCCTAAGGGTGTTTTGGGAGGGTTAGAAACACAATGTGCCCAGGATGTTCATTGCCCACGGCCTGCTCCCAGCCAGGGTGTCTCAAAAATCCCTTCCTACAACTGTGTTTCAGCTCTTTCTCCCACCATCCTTTGAGTGGGGAACTCCAGGGCTCACACTCAACTTTTAGGACTCGAAAGAGTCCAAACCAGGCTCACAATGGGACTGGAGTAACAGTGACAAGCAGGAGATAAATATCTAATAACTGCTGTCGACTCATTCAATTCAGTGTGTTATCAACAGCAGGAGATCAGCATTAAACAATTACCCAATTCTGCCCTCGGGGAAAGAAGGAAATGCAAAACATTTCCAAAGAAGTCATTGAGGAAGATACATCCAACCTCGACAGGATTCACTGAAGTATCCTGCCTGGCAGCTCTCCTGACTCCCAGGGCGCTGTGACAAATTGGGATACACACCCTGGAGGATCACCAATGCTTTTTCTCTACTTTTGCCCACCTGTGAACCCTATTCCCCCACCTCTGCTGGGGATACAAATGGATTTTTAAGGGGAGAGGGAAGGTCCTGATGGTTCATAGTCCTGGGAAAGCCGGGAGCTGCCCCGGACACTTCCCCACTTCACAGCCTTCACTGTGCATTTCCCTACTGCCTTAAGATTTCAGCATGAGGACAGACGTCAAGGGAGGGCACAGCAGTGCTGCCTTGCTCTTAGGCATTGAATCATCTCATTTAGGGACAGCTATCAGTGCTGGTTTGGCCCTGTTAATTTTCCCTTCCTAAGTCAGTTCAGACACTCAGGGCTTTTGTCTACTGCTGCTATCAAGGCATTTGCATGCACTAATCCATGACAAATGGTTTCATTTGGTGCACATCTGATTTCCTTGCCTGCCAACTAGAAGGAGATAATAGAAATACCAAGACAAACTAAATTAGAACTAAAGGAGTCATCTATTTGTTGGAGAAACTCAAAACAAGGTTAGGATAAACACCACCCAGGCAGCTGACTTGATGGAGAAAGTGCTGAGATTTCAGCTGTGGAAAGACAGTTTCTAATTACCTGGAGGGAAAAAAAAAATACTGCATTCTAAAGGCTCACAAAAGACAGTATTACTATAGAAATAATTGTACTACAGATGTGGGAGCTGGCTTAGGCACAGTCATTCTCTGTCAGATCCTGCCCCAGCACACTGAAACCAATTACAAACTCAAAAACCTCTGTTAGCTTCAACTCATCCCCTGAGGTTTTTTGTTTAACACAATAGTGACTTCTGACTGACCACCCAAATTTGAAAGCATCCCGTGCATGTAGCCAAAAAGAGGAATCTAATGAGTGAATGACAGTCACAGGAAACAGTATTTGTGTAGCCCTGATAGCTTATGATTTAAGTGACATTTTTCCCCCAGATCTCTGCTGTTTAATGACAGGCGTATCCTTGTTCTAAAAAGGCAACTTCTGAAAACGCTAGACCTCCTTTAATTTCAGTGCTGCTGTACACCAAAACTAGAGCTGGTACCAGCCAGGACACACAAGACCTTCCTCATGTTCACATTGGTATGGAATTCCAAGCCTGTGAGGTCTTGATTCCTCTTGGGAAAGAGGCAGCCCCTGGCAGATGTAAATTTATGCTTCCAGACAGGATTTCTGCCTTTATCAGGTGAGGACTTGTTTTGGGTAGCTGCTGATACCTTATACAGACACTTTTTTTTTCTCTCAAAGAGGAATATCAAGACAGAAATAAAGAAGACACGAAGATATGGAACTACTTCTTTTTAAATTAAAGTTTCAACTTAAGAAACTGATTCCTAAAAACAAACAAACAAAACTGCCAAATATTAAGTCCTTAGAATTTTCTACTCAGAATGTTTTACAGTTCCAATTTGGGCATTAAAACATGAAACAGGCTGGTGTTCAAAAGTTTCTGAACTGTAAAATTAACTAATTTTGAAACAGGTGATAGAAAACATAGAAATTACTCTTTCATAGAAATATAATAATGGTAATTTTAATGAATATTATTGTAGGAAATACTTATCTAGTCATATTTCAGTGTATTTTACTATACCTTCCTTATCCACAGCACCTTTAGCCAGACCAGAAGTGAAGCTAAGCTCTTCCCTGAAATGTGTTTTTCAAAATAGTGTTCTGAACACTACCTTACTGATAGTTTCAGTGTTACTTGATCTCATCTCCATATGGTTTTAGGTTCTATTTAAACTCAGAATGATCCAGAATGTGAACATTTGCTTCTCAATACATTTCTATAGGCCAATATATAAACTGCAGATGCTTCTCAACTCTTGAACGTGTTCAAAGTCACAACTGTGTCAGTGATGATTCCTGGGCAGCATGCAGCAAGGAAGTGCTAACCAATAGGTTCCCTTCATTTCTGCATCTTCTTTTAAGAAACAAACATATAAATCAATGAAACCAATTTTCCAAATAAAATGTCCTTGCTTGCTCTCAACCACTTAATTAAACACCATTAGCTCTAGTTTGTTTTGGCAACCAATTAATGTCATGATCAAATATAAATAGACTCTGCAAGAAAAGATTATAATTAATAAATCCTGAACAACACAGTACAATTGCACTGAAGCCTTGCTTGCCAGAAATATTTAGCAGCAGTTTTGGAGAGTATTAATGAGGACACTAAAAATAAAGTTTTATCAGAATGCGTGCAGTTTAGATCCTGAGGCTCTTGCCTGCACCTGGGCTGATCTGTAGAGCCCTTGGCTGCTGATGTTATTTACAACACAGAAAAATCGCAATCCCAGGTTCCTCACTTTCCAACAAACTGATATGTACGTTCAGAGGAGTTTTCTAATCAAGTTCTCCATGGATATAACTTTCACTTGCACACAATTTAACTGAAAGTGTATTTTGCTCTTTATGTTCTGGCAGGTTCAAAATGAGGGCGCTCAATTCAGATTGGTCATCTACAGAAAACAAAATCAATTCAGTAGGAGCTTTGGATCACTCATGAGGATGGATTAAAAGCATTCCTTAATCTGAACCAACATCTCTCCTAATCATCAAGAGATAAGGATCACTGTTGAAGCTGGTTTTTAGCTTAGAGAGTTAAGTTTAGTGAGAGTTAAGTTACATGATATGCAAATAAAACTTCACAGCTCATGGAAGAAATATTTGTGCACAATTTCTAAAAGCTCCCAGCACATGTGGCAGGATGGAAATAGCTCTTGTAGAACTGGTTATTCCCTGGGTTAGTTGTAGCTCAGAGACAGCACCGCAATGAGAACACCCATCCCAAATAACAGATTGTCTATGTACTACACTTCACTTGGTGTTTCTCAAGGAATCCCTTCCACATCATCCAAAAACTAGTAAAATCCTCAATTCCTGCCATCAATTCAGTTCTCAAGTCAAGCTGTCCTCTCAGAGTAAAATAAGGATTACAATGAAATTCTAGGACACAGTTATTGATTATCATGATAACAACAGTGATCCTGCACCTGCTGTCACTGAAATGACCTTTCAAGAAGGGCAGGGGTGGTTTCTTCACTCACTGTGACAGAAGAGGGGAAAACTGTTACTGCAAAAGAAATACAGAAGGCAAGAGAGAGATGTCAAAAAACAATCTTTTAAACAGAGCGTAGAAATATGAGTCAGATACACACACTGGGCTTTGTAACTTCATTCAGCTTAATTCACACCCCCGATTCCCCACTGTGCATCACTGACTGAGTCTCAGAAATTTAGATGCTGACTGTGCTGCAGTTCTTGTGGTCCGTACCCAGGGCACAATGAACAGAAATCTCCAGCATCACTCCCATGTAAAAGAATAAGTTCAGCTGGAGAAAACTGTTCTGTATAGAGCATCTGAAAACAGCAAAAAATGCTGAGCGCTACCAGGCAAAAAAAAAAAATCTTGCTCTCAGCAAAGGTTGGTTTCACAGAGCAGAAAAGAAAACATTCAAAAGGAAACACAAATATTATAGACAGGATAGGATGAAATAATATGAAATTTATGGGAGAAAACACATCAATCTTATGAAGAAATGCACTTGGATATTACCTTTTAAAATATAAATGAGCCTTGGACTAAAGCAGACTAATCATTAAAGGCAGGTTTCTGATGTTATCAGCAGAAATACCTCAGTGCAGAGCAACGCAGTTTGCCTTTGGGGTTTATATTAGCAGGTGCCAAATTTTCCATGGGACTTCACCACCGCAGTATGACTTCTCACAGTCTTTAATGCCGTGAGAGCGAGCTACAAACAGTGCTGTGCACTGACAGGGCCCTGCGTGGCTCACCGCGGCCCCAGGGCTGCGCTTGGAGGAGAGGGAGCCTGAGCGCACGGGCTGGGAGCAGGAGATGCTGCCGGGCCAGCACAGCCAGAGGGGTTTTTGGTCCCTGCGCCCCCGGGGCAGCTCCTGCCACGCCAAGAGGGATCTCCTTGGCACCCGGCTGAGTGTGTGCCCGCAGAGAGGCGTGGGGGACAGCTCAGGCGGCGTGGGCAGGACGGAGCAGGGCGCTGAACCAGAGCACAGGCAGGAGGAGGCACAGCCCCCTGCTCCTCGGTGGGCACCCTGCCTTTGCCCCGGCGTGCAGTGAGGGTGACCACAGGGGACGCGTCCACAGGGAACGCAGCCGTGCTCCCAGCAGCTCCTGGGGGGCTGCTCAGAGCCCCACGGCACACCTTGGGCACGCTGCTCTTCACAGGCCATCGAGCTGCAACACCTGCCCCCCGCCCCCGCTCAGGTTGCTCCATCGCCCCGGGTCAGAAGTAACAAGGCGTCACATCCAGCAGCAGCGCGGCTGGTGGCAGCTTCCCGCCACCCGCACGGAGCTGTGGGGTTCCCGGCTGCCCTCCTCCTCTTGCCTTTGACCAGACAGGGAGGACGGGCTGACCCCTGGCAGCGCCAACCTACCCCTTCCCTTTTACTCCTCTGTGTTTCAGATAACAGCTTGCAGACCACCCCCCAAAACCCCACAGCTAACCCTATCTACAAGCACAGCCTGTAGCAGAGCTGGTTTTGTTTCAGAGGTTTGATTTTTCAGAAAAAAAAAACCAAACCAACACAAAAACCAGAAAAAGTCACAGGGTGCAATACTTTTGATGAAGTCTGCTGCTGTAAACAAGTGCATCAAACAAGCACAGCAGGCAGTTCATTGCCATCACGCTGCTAGAAGCTCTACCTCATCCTTAAGTGTTGATTTTGTCACATCAGTTCCCTGCCTAAACAAAATACGTGTCCACGTACATCCAAACACATTTTGTATGGGACCAGGAACGCAGAAGGTACACCCAAACTGGATTTCTTTACTAAGGAGTTGGTAGTTCTACACTTTCAGGAAGAGCCTGTGAAGGCCAGGTGTGTACAACAAAGGTATCACAAGGTATTTCCAGTGAGTGACCGGAACAGCTCCTCGTGAGCAGGGTTTTCTGGTTGTGAACAAACCAGGGCACTGTGGTGCTTCCTGTGCATTTACTGATGTAAAAGAAAACTGAGTCAGCCCTCAGAGCTTAAAATTCTGTTCATTTTGATTAACACAGCAAGAAACATTAGTTGTCACCTTTCATGGCCATGACTGCCTGTGTTGCTGCCTGGCAATTTGAGCATTGTGTACTGAAGGCAACAGTTTGCATTCACACCATGTGATTAATGAAACACAATTCTTGCTAATCACAGAAACTGTATTCTTTTATATATTAACTACCTAGTCCCACACTTGCCTCTATCAATACCAGGAGCAAAAAACCTGCTGAATTCACCTTCCAAATCTCATTTGTTCTGCAAAGTTAAGGCACATTTTATTTACACTTTTCTGAGGAATTAGATTCAAACCAGCATTCTTCCCAGTCTGTTTTGAACTGAATAGCCACATATACGGGGCATATGAAAACAGCAGACCTTTTGAAATGTGAAAATATGCGTTTTCCCCCAAGGCTATAAAAATCAGTGTGAAGGCCAAGATCAGAACCAAGACATTTTTTGCTCACAGCCACAGACTCCAGTTTCTGCAAAATGCTGTCTACTGAGAAACATGCTCAGAGCATCCTGGGGTTGATGTTCCTTGTTAGTTGGTGCAGAATTGCTTTGAGACTGATTTTTCCATCTTGTACTATGAAGTACAGAGAATCACTTCTTGAGAAGATTTTTTAATAGGCACATCATTAATTACTGTCACAATAAAAGCTACTTTATGTTTAGTATCATAAAATTCCACCCTCAATTCAGTCCATGATTTCTCCCTCTGAGCAGGCCTATTTTTAATTAACATATTTGCAAATGTCAGCAGTGCTACAGAAGGTACATTTTTCTGCTTGTGTCTGCCTCATATCTTTACACTGTACACAAGACTAACTTAATGTTTACCTAATTCATTTGCACAAACTTACGGGTGGATCCCACGTCCTTTCAAGCAACACATGGCCAGTGTTGTCCCCTGTGATTAAACACTAGGTAATAGGTACACCTCATTACGGAACAAAGTCAAAATGTTGCAAGGAATTGCGTGATTGAAGAGGTGGTGGGTGCTTTTTCATGTTTTATAAAACTTGAACCCCGTACATTGCTAATGTCTTGTTGTGTCACCAAATGCCAGCATCTACTTCCTACTGCTGGGAGGGTCAATCCTGTCAATCAGGTGATCAATGAACTATCGCAGGCACTCAGATAACTCTGCAAATCACATGTCCACTCTAACCCTCGGGCCAGTCCAACAGCTCTACAACTCTCTGTGTCTTGGAGACTAGAGCAACCAATGTGGAATTCTTTTCATTACCACTGCTTCTTCTCAAATCACACAGGAATGACAAGCCTGCAGAGACGGAGATTTGTTTACACATAAAGTTATTTCCCGTGAATGCTTTCACACATCCTTTGCCTAACATGATTTTCACGAAAATGAAATATAACCCTAAAAAAGCCTGCAGAAAGCCGCGTGCATTGCCCAAGGGGAATTACACTGCAGTGGTGTTCTGCTGGTTTACTCCAAAGTCTCCTCCTCCTCACCTATCCAAGTCAAAAGGAACAGGCACCAATACTTAAAGGCACTAAACAGCAGCACTCAAACTTCTCACTGTGTTAATGAGACAAGAGAGAATTAATGAACGGGCACCAATAATACAGCATCATTCATCCTATAAGCAAGCAATATTTACTAAGCCCTTACTACCTGTGCCTACCTGCCAACATTTCACAGAAAGCAAAGCCACAGTCAATCACAAATACTGTCGTCTAGAGCAGTTTATCACATTTGTTTCCAGGCTCATGCCTTCTGCTAAGTCATCTAACTGAATAAAGAAGTACTGAATTATAAAAATGAAAAATTATACCACACTGAAAGGAGACTTTAAGCTTTTGTGATTGCACAGTGTGTACAAATCTTTTTCAGCCACCCAGACACTTGCTTAGGAAAGTTTTAGGGGGAAAAGAAAGATCAAGCTCAGAAATCTCTGATGATAAACTAACCTTTTTATATATTGCCCTTAATTTCCAGGGTTTCAAAACTGGATTAACTGCAATAATCCAGATGGATATATTCCCTGTGCTAATCCACCAGTTCAGTTGAAGTTTATTATGCTAAATACACTCCAAGAGGATTTTATCTTTTACCTGCACCTTCCTGTGCTCACTGAGACTCTTCTATTCATCAAGTATGAAAGGCACAAGATGGGGTGGAACCTGCCTTTTTAATTATCTTTTACCAAAGTGGCCCCATGATGGAGCTGAACTGCTCAAATTCTCTTATTTTAGAGCATCTCATTATCTATAGAAGATCACAAACAGAAAGAAAAGGTATGCTGAGCATGTTATTGATTACAGCTATATTTGTCATGATTCAGTAAGTTGAAACTTCATATACCAAATATTAAATTACTGAAATTATGCCTTGGCTCATCTGCATCCATTTTCTATTCACTTTTATTTGGCTGAACATTTTAATCTTACTTACACATTGACTAACTAAAAGTAAACGACGCATTCCTAATAATATAAATATGAAAAATAGGGTGTGCTCAGGGACTGCAGTTGAATACATTAAAATCACTCAGTTTGCTGGTTAACATATTTCCATCCCTTTTATGTACAACCTTTCACATTCAGTTGGCAGACAGCAAATTCATGGCTTTATAAAAAAACCCACTGCCTTGATTTTCTGTTGTGACAGCAGAAATTGCCCAAAATATCTAACCCTTTCCCTAAAGGACACTCACTAGCTGGTACTTCCCAGGTGCAGCTCAATCTGAATTCGAGGTGAACATCATGTCAGATTCCACTCATCTGTCAATGTAGTGGATTATTTCTTGAGAGACTGAAATTGGCTGCCTGGGATCAGAACACCATCAATCTTGTTCATGTAGGGTGCAGAGAAGCTGCCTGAGCCAGGCTCGCAGGAGGGAAAGCTTGGCTGCTTCTAAGTAGGTGATGAGGCAGCTGTAAAACCTTCACTCTATCTGTAGCACATCTCTGAGTGAAAGATGTTGTCATTTTTCACATTTCCCCAACATTTGGTATGCGTTCAGTGTCTTGCTGCTCTTGCTTCATAAAAAAGGTTATTTTTCAAGCTTAGGCAAATGTTGCAGAGCTCTGGATCTGCCCAGCTCTCATTTTTTCTCATAATGCCACTTGTTTCAACTGATTCCATAAAATGATATTACATTTTCCTTTTACATATCTGTTTAGCTGGGCTGTTTTTTCCCATTTCCTTCACTAGGGACACACTCAAATAACCAGCAGCACTGCTGATGATTGCATTGCAATAAATCCCTGCAAGTCCCAAATAAGACCCTCACCACTCAAACTACAGGCACCCTCAAATCTCCAGTGCCAGCTGGTAAAGATAATACCCTTGGTTAATTTGATGCTCTGAGACCTGGACAAGCAAAAATTTTTGTATATTCCTCTATACTATCTGTGTTTTATTACAAGAAATCAAGACAATGCCAACATCTGTGACTTCTGGGCACAGATTGTATTTGGGAAAACTTTGAGTTTTAAAGTTGCTAAAGACCTGTGGTTTAAGACCACCTGTCTCTGAAGGGACTTCATTAGATCTAAAAACATTAGAGTATTAATTGCCACATTGTAGAATGACTCATCAGAGCTAGCATTTTCCATCTTTCAGTTCTAAAACTCTTAAAACCTCTCCCACCTTTCTTTGGATTCAAATTTGTTAAGTGACATTCCTGGCCCATCTAATTTTAACCAGATGAAAATACTATGCTTAGAATATGCCAACACCTCAATTTTTAGCACAGCGCATACTTCAAAGTGCAACAAACAGTATTAAAAGTTATGTGATCCATTTCTATTAATAAAAACATGATAAAACTGCTGATGCGCTGTCCCCACAAACCCACCAGTCAAAGTGAGCTGTGCTTTCCACTGTTAAGCTGTGGGATTTATTCTGGATTTACAGGCATTTCACTCCATTGACAGACAGTTCCAAACTCTCCTCTGGGCCGCACTTTTGCAACCCCATCAATTTTCAGAGGTAAACTTGAGAACCTCAGAATGAGTGTGTTTCATTTATTCTAAGGCAAACACCTGACCTTAAGCACACACAGGTGACTGAGGGAGGTTTGGGACCAGTGTTTTATGGAACAAACCCATGCCTAGTTCGGGTAAAACAACTGCAAAGTTCGCCAAACCTGTGCTGTCACAGTGTCCGAGTTACTGAGCCATTCCAGAACTTCCAAAACGGGCAGAAGGGAGATGGGAAAAAGGACACAGAAACTAATGGATACCCAAAACAGGATTCCTTTGTTGGGAAATTATTAGAAGATGGCATTAAAGGATGACTATTCCAACATTGGATAGGCAAAGCACAACACACATTAGGCTCACCAAAAAAACCAGATGCTGTGCAATATAAAGGCAAGCAACTCATAACACTTAAATGATAAAAAGAATTTTGATTATTCAATCATTTATCAAGACAGACACGAGCACGGGCAGAGAGCCTGCAATCCCACAGCTGATCTCAGTCCTACCTGGTCTGTGCAGGTGATGCTGCTGGAAAGTGTGATGGAGGGACCCCTGACAGAGCAGCATTGCACAGGCACTTATCCACAAATACAGGACCCAGGACATTGCAGAGACCACTGCCATTCTCTAAACAAAATATTAGACAGACATTATTATCCAATGCCTTCCAGCACACAGAATAGTCAGCTTCCATTACGACAGTATTTTTCTTTTTTTTTTTTTCACTCCTTTTACTAAATATCTTTTGATTATTATTCTCCCCTGCAGGATGCAATGGTTGTACAACAAAGGTCATGCCCAAAAAGGACAGCTGAGGTAAAGAAACATCAACACAGAAACCTGGATAACTTTAATAATTCAGTGGTAACAATCAAACTGCAATCATCTGAGGACATAAAAACCCACAATGTAAATAGAAGCTGGAAAATATTCCCACACTGATCCATAGCTGAATTTATAAGGGAGTTAAAAATATAAATTTAAAAAAAAACCCAACAGATCAGCTAAAAAAAACCCATGATGTCCAGGCAATATCAAAGCTACTTTAAACACATTGGAGAAAGGCATAAAACGTCCTCAGACATCCAAGATACATTGCAAAAATACTCCATCCCCAAAACTGGAATGTTAGTACTGACCCAGAAGGTACCAGTACATTGTTTGGTTTTTTACTTTTGCGAGCATTAATTATTAATCATGCTTCTGTCTACCAAACAAAGTAATTGTTTCTCAGAATTATGTTCTAATCCCCAGATGAAATCAGCTTCCTTTTGTTCGACCTGTGCATGTACAAGGACGGGAGTATGGCCAGACTGGATTTCAGATGTGTTTTATAGAAGATTTGATGTTTTCACCAAGCAGATTGTGTCAAAATTTAAAAATATATATATTCCCTTTGCAAAGGGAAAGGACAGTTTCTTTATGTCCTGGTGCTGGCATATTTGGCCATCCAATACAGACAACTGTGGTTTCTCATACTTGTATTCATGGCTAAATTTCCCTCTGGCTTGTTAACTTCAGCAGCTCTTGCTCTGCAAGGATGGGGAGATTTGCAAGGCTCAGCTACGCTACACATCGTCCAGTTCCCTCAACAACACTTTCTGCTGCATCTCATATGGCCAAATTAATCAAACTTCAGGCACTCTCCTCACTCAGCCAATGACGGGATGCTGCTCTCTATCTAATAATCCAATCAGCTGAAAATCATTTTCACAGAGAAAAAAAAAAAAAACTTTAAAAGATTAAATCCCTCACATGGAAAAATCACATCCTTACAGAAAAAAAAAAATCTGTATGTGATATCGAGGTATTTCTGATTTTTACAGTAGGAAAATGAACTGTATTAAAATAGTAGAATACAGTGTTAATAAAATATATGCATATGAATTTTTACTTCCCCTGATTTTCAAGCAACATAGTCTTTGGGAAGCTTTTTAGCTCTAATTAGTTGAAATGAAGCACATAAACTGACAAGTATAATTAATAGAGAATACTAAAACACTATTTTAATCAGCATGAGGCTCTTCCTTTCTCTGTACTGAGTGCTTGATGCACTGCTTGGCGCATAATTAATTTCATTTCCAACTGTTTGCTTTGCAGTATACAATGCACTTTTTCTCCTCTCTTTTTAGACCTATTTATCTTGCAAAACAGATTCAATCCCCTCCGATCAGGGAGCTCCCGGTAGGTTTCCTGTGTCTCCAGGAATTAACACCTTCTTTTCATGATTGGTGCTCCCGTGCTTTTTATACCACAAGGTAAAGGAAAAAGGTGACTCTCACATAAGGAAATTTCAGGTATTGAGGTTGTTTAAACTGAACTTTAAAAATCCCAGTCAAGGAGCAAAGCAAAGCCAAACTTCCACAATCTGCTAAATGCTCCTGTGTCTTTCCTCCAGCATCATGTTCTTAGCACATGGACAGCAGACTAACTTAACCCACTCAGGCTGGTTTGGTTTTGTTTTTTTTTTTTTTAATATAAAAACCTCTCTCAAACTGCACTATTTCAAACTACCTTTGCTCAAACCTCAGCATTTCTTACAAACATTTCCTCATGCACTTGTTTGTCAACAAACTCTCACATACACACTTTTACCCAGAGATCATCTTATTATTAGTACAGAAACACAGCCATGAGTATTTTCCGTTTATTATCTGATGAGTTCCAGATCTGCTTTCTGAATCTTAAATCCTGAGGAAGCTCCTTACCTGAGTAATCCAACCAAGAGCAGAGCACTCTAGTAGTGTTCATCGGAAAGATCTAATACTTTTTTAAATCCATCTGTATCACAATAAGGGATTTTTTATATAGCTTCCCAATAATCTTCTTTATCAGGATTAAAAGTAGGAAAAAAAGAAATCTCTTTTTCGTTACAAATCCTGTTTCCAGAGTAAAGAAGACATCTGAGCTCTCAGACTGCCGTCAGAAAAGTGCCCAAGGTTTGAGGGGTGGAAACCTTCTCATTTTCACCTTTAAATCATTTCCTAGCATCACCTTCTGCTTGACGAGCCCTTTGAAGTGATCTTGAGACAATTTGCAGCTCGCAGGACACTCGGGGGCGAGCGGCAGTTTGTGCGTGCGGCCAGCGCAGCCCCGGCTCCGCACGGGCGGCGAGGAAGGCGGCGGATGGAGCGCTGCTGCCGGGCGCTGGAAGCACCGGAGCCTATTTCAACACATCCCCGCTCGGGAGAGCATCACATGCCTTAAAGCGACACGGCCCTCGCCTGCCAGCCCCAGCCGGCGGCTGGAGCTGCATTTAAATACCGGCCCCGGAGCCTGCACGGCGCAGAGGAGCGGCAGGTAGGGATGGGCAGGAGGGGAGCAGCGCTGGGGGGAGGAGGAGGAGGAGGAGGAGGAGGAGGAGGAGGAGGGCTCAACAGCCAAGGAGCGACCTGGGGACGCGCTAATTCTGCCGGCAGAGGCTTTATTCCCCAGCGCTGTCCTTGCACTTATTCACCAGAGGCAAGCGAGGACTTACGGGAGACTCTTTCCCTCTCACGGAGAGCAGCACATGCCTGTGAACAGGGAAGGGTGGTGCAGGGAAAGTGTAACAAGACACACGGGAGAGCAGGAGCCTCCTACACGCTCCCTTGGGCTTTCCAACACCTCGCCACAAGTCTCAGTGAAATCTTTCCTTCCAACTCCATTTCCGATGCATCTCTGCAGACAATGGGGAAAGGGCTCTGATTTACTACTACATGCTAAAGCTCAGCTACACCAGATTATTTATCGCAGTTATTTATTCTCCACGTCTTAAGTGGCCATTTACAGGAATGGAGTGGTTTCCTCTCCCTCTTGTACCATGTGTAATTATTTTTTTTAAAGAGCCATTGTATAGACGGAGTACATACCATTCACTTGGCATTACAGCTCTTCTGCCTACAAAAGAAGAAAGGCTTGGAGACCAAACAGAAACTTCCATTTTAAGAGCTCAGGATGTGTGCTATAACACGATGTGGGATTTTTTTTTTTTCTCCCTGAATAACCTGTGGTGGAAGGGTGTGCCACCTTCACTGCTTACCAACAGAAGACACCAAACAATTGCAAATAACAGTCCTAAGTACCCTCACACTCAAGTACCTCCTTCTCAGCACCCAAGGACATCTCTCAGTGGAGACTCTCACTGAGGGGTGCAGTGAATTTACTTGACAGACCACAAACTCCTTTGGAGCTGCTGTATTTTACTGGGCAATACACACTGAGAACCTGGCCCTGCAGACCAACAGCAATGTTGTACTGGTCTCTGCCACAGTGCTCAGAGCAGCTCTTTACTAAACCCTAAAAAAACAGTAAAGCAATTGGTGGCAGGTGTGTGTGACAAAGTGACACAGGAGAGCACTGGCACACGGACCCTCCCCACAGCCCAGGCCACCACAGCAGTGTTGCTACCATCACATTTTTTTTTCCAGGTGCTTTGTTTGAAAACCCGTGGCACAGTTATAGTTGGGAATATAATTACATGCTTAATAAAGGTTTTTGTGTTTTCCTGAAGAATTTCCTTAAACACTGAAAGAGGGCCAAGAATTGGGGCAGTTGTTGCTTTCTGACCTCAGAAGTGTCTAGAAGGGTCAAAAAAAGCAGATGAGAGGCAACCAAGTACCATGAAGTACTGATGAGCAGGGTACCCTGACCTGGGATCAGGCACAACCCGTAGCAGGAGGCAGCGAGCGGACGCTTGGGGTTTGCTGCCAAAGCCACAGGGATGCTCAAGACCTTCCCTCTTTCCATGGGAATACAGGGAGCATTCTGCAGCACCTGTGAGGGGCAGCGATGGGAATTCACTTTAAAATAACACCTGTTTAAGTCATGTTTCTCTTAGGACTTGTGGGGAAAATACAAGTGAAAGGGTATGGAATGGGAAGGTATGAAGAAAGATGAGGGAGAAGGGTGTCAAGAAGCAAATATAATCTTCTAAGAAACCCAAAGGCCTTCTGGACAGCAGGAAGAATCAGACAAATTGTGACCACACACCTTGGCAGAGTAGGCAGAGACAGATTTATGCAAGATACAGATTTATGTAAGGTACAGCAGAACTGTCACTCTGCCAAGCACTGCTAACTCCCAGCTCCATGAGGCTAATGCCACCATAACCCCTGACAGATGCTGCTATTGCTCAGGACAAGCTCTGCAGAAACAGGGGACATGTTGCTTCTGCAGGGTAGGGGGAAGATCAGAGGGACAGAGAGAATATTAAACAGGTTGTGCTTGCAGGCTCTCCCCTGCCCTGGCTCCCAGCACCAGACAGGAGCACAGGAGTCCTTGGCAAATCTTGCAGAAGCATCCTCACACCTGCTTTGATGTCTTTGCTGCCAATTTTAACTTTCAGCGGACCAACAAGACATGAAGCAAAGTTCCCTTTTGGCCTCTTTGTTAAGCACAGTGCCATCTCCACCTGATGTTTTGGGGCTTTACTTCAGCCTCCTCACTTGGCTCTGACAGGGAGGGGATGATGCTTTACATGCACCCCTGGGCCCCTGGTGAATGTGGGGCTGCTGACACATTGAAAAGAGAAAATAGGAAGGAAGAAAAGACACAAGCGAGCAGCCTGCACATTTCAAAATGCCTTCTCGTGAAAAGGGAAGGCTGGAAGTAATTTGTCTCTAGAGAGAAGGGAGATGGTACACAAGGCCGTGTCCTGTGGAATGGCAGCTCCTGCCAACCCTGGGACAGGATGAATCCATGCCCTGCAGAGGGGCAGAACAGCTTTTGGGTTGAGGTCTGTGCCTGACTGCTGGGAGATGAAGTGTCAGGAGGAGGTTCTTCCACCCAGACTCTGATACCTGAAGGCACACAGAAGAAAGAACAGAGACCAGCACCTGAACTATCCCTGTTGGAGAGCATGGAAAACTGCCTATCCACAGCTCTGACTGAAAGACGCCGTGGGGTTGCTGGCACAGCTGCCAAAAGCAGACCACTGCACTGGCATGGTACTTCCGAGGTGAAGGTGGGTTGCAAAGGGCCAGCAGGAATTCAGCCGTCTTTGAGACACCTGCCCCACACCCAAGGGCTGCAGGCACAAGGAGAACAGCCTTTCTCTCCTGGTTCCACCATTCATCTAGAGATGCCAAGTGAATGACAAAAATAGGCAAATAAAAATAAATGCACTTCCCTGCCTGAACCTCTATTTATCACAATTTTCTGGGCACACAGAAAAGGACAGCATATGCAACTCAGGCAGGCTCACACAGACGGCGGATTGGTGCTTGCACCCAAATAGGGACCTCTGGCCTCTCCCTTCTGCATTCTGCCTCCTCTGCCTCTCTCTCCTCCTCCCCCTCACTCGCCTTTTCCCCATGTGGAGATTTTACACAACACATCCCAGGCGTGTGTTTCACAGGGTCTGGAGAAGGCTCACCACCTTGGAAATGCAAAGCTCCTTAGTCCTAATGTTCCCGGGACAATGAAGCTTTGCTTTTCACAGATTGCGTTCTCCACCCCTCCCAGCTGCTTCCACCCACCCTACAAAGCTCCTTCCCATATCCCAAACTCCGCCTTGGCTGCTGCCTGGGCAACAGGCACTGCATGCTGCAGCTCCTCCCTAAATGTTCCTACCCAGGTGAGCCAAGTGTAATCTCACAGCAAGTTTCACCTTAATTCCACCAACAGCCAGATTTCTGACTCTCCTCTTAGGTTCACACCGTTTGTGGAAGCTTTTTTTAAAGTCTAGCAGAGCAGTTTTGCCCCCTCACCTCCCCACACAGCTTTTTCTCCATTGAGAAACATCCCACATGGAAAACGAGCAGCTGAGCATGTGAAGATTGAGCTGCCTACACGTGAGTGCCTGAACAGCAGTGCCATGAAGCCCAGAGTAAAACCGGCCAAGAAATCCTCATCCAGGGCCCTAAACTTCCCTATGTTTATTGCTTTTAGTTGTTTTCTTTTTCCCCAATGGAACAGGAACCACAAAGAGTAAAACAGGATTCCTCGGGTACAGGGAGAGCACAAGTTTCATGGTGTCCCTGGACACCAGCTGTGAACACAGGTTGGTCCAGAAAAACACTTACAAGCCACATTCAGTGCATGAGTGCAGCAATGTTTGATGTTCTACATGCACATCCTCTCTGCTCAGCCTGGTGCTCCAGTTCCTGTCTAGAACCTTGGATGTATTTCCATGAAAACCTTCCCTGCCCTGTCACTTCCCTTTCTCAGTCCTCATCATTTTTCTCCCTCTCTTGCAGGGGGTCTGCTCCAACCTCAGTGACCAAGCTGAATCTTTTTCCTGTCCTGCCCTTCCTATGTCTCCTACAACAGCATTAAATCCTTTCGTCTGTATTGTCATGTTTTCTTTTCCTGTAGCTTTATCCAGTGGCAAGACAAGATGCACTGTTTTTCCTGGAGGCAAACATGAAAAACTTCTCCAGAAAGATACAACATTTTTCATGAAGGAAAAAAACCACCAAGGAGATATTTAGTGATTTATCCAACTGTGACCACGGCCTCCAACGGCCAACAAAAAGCCCACACACACCAAGAGCCTGAGGGAGCAGAGCTGAAGGACACGTGCAGGGAAGTCACTTCCCACGGGAGCCCCGGGGCTGGTTGAGACAGTTATTGTCCCACTTCAAGGACAGGATGCTGGGAAATTAGCTCCTTTTCCAGCCCAGGTGCAGACATATGGATGCGGAGGATCAGCCAAGGAAGCAGCACAGCACACTCAGTGGAGATGCTCCACCTGCTGTACTTGGCCCCCGGAGCTGGCAGCTCCTTTCCACCCCATATCTCACAGCACATCACTGCACTGCCTCTCTCCTTGCTCCCTCAGCCACACCAAACCTGCCCGGCAGAAGCAGCAGTTTTGTCAGC
This sequence comes from Atrichornis clamosus, assembly GCA_013400975.1. Taxonomy (NCBI): domain Eukaryota; kingdom Metazoa; phylum Chordata; class Aves; order Passeriformes; family Menuridae; genus Atrichornis; species Atrichornis clamosus. The sequence goes on along the minus strand of WBMZ01009535.1, from coordinate 330,339 downwards.
CATCCCCAAACACACAGGCAAGATCCAACCAGAAAGATGACATAACTGAAACCATGAGGGGTAAAAAGCTAAAAACCAACCAAACAAAATGCCCGCAACAACCACAAGAGCACAATAAGTTGCTTGTATGGGAAAACAACAAAGAATTAAGTAACAAGTCTGAATATTGACAAAAACAGGGAGAAGTGAGAGCAGAACACAAAAGGAAGGATTTTCACAATTATTCCTCCCAGCCTACCTTAAACGTGCTGCTGTTCCTTATTAAAGGGATGTCTGGTCTTACACAATTGCTGTGTTTGGGAGGCAATGATTCTGCTTTTTACAGTTTCCCAATGCCTAAGAGGAGAGAGAAAGAAAAAAGAACACATCTATATTTGTCAGGGAAGTTTATATCACAAAAGTTTGTGTCCTAGTTATTTTTAAAGTATGTAGGACAACGCACACAAAAAGTCTCAACCCTTATCTAGAACTTGCCATTAGCTGACAAGATCAGCACTTGCTAAGGATTAACAAGATGAATTATCTGTGCAGTACATTATCATCAGGCAAAAAAAAAATTCAATAGCACTCCTTATATTTAAAATATAACCAGAAAAACATGACTGTGCTCAGGATATCATGGCAGGTAAACATAACCATCATATAATGGAGAAGAGTTGTCCATTTAGTTTCAGTTCAGAGATAGCAAAAAGCAAAGAAATCTAAGTTAAAACAGCCCATGAACTGATACCAGTTATGGTTTCTTGTGACACTATTATTCCTTATCTATACAATTAGCAGGAGAGATCATCCTGATCTGAAAATCCAGAATCTTCTCATGGATTCTCAGTTTCTACACAGCACAAGCTCCGAGCCTCCAGCTGATTCATATATGAGCCAGTTTGAACCCATTACATAAAATGATATTAAAATATTCCTACTTTGAAAACAAACTATTACTTTTTTCAGTCTGCAGCTGCCTTTCCAGAGCAGCTGAAACCACATTACAAGCAAGATCCACCTATGGTTGGACAAATCATGGGTCAGAGGGTGAATGAACTGAAAATTATTGTAGAGAGACACAAGCCAGAGGTATGGCATTTGAGTTATCACTTTCACTATGCCAAATATCAGTTCTTAAGAACAGGTTTGACACCTACTTTTGCTGCTGAAAAGTCAACTTTCACTTGAAGGTGCAGGTATTTTAATATTCACAACATAAATAAATCCAAGAGAAACAAAGAGATTCAGACACTTTGAGGAGCAAATTCCCTATAGTGAATTCAGACATGGTCACTGGGTTATCTTCATCCCCTCTGTACTTGCTGTGTTCCTAAATTTCAGTTAAGCTTAATAAAAAGTAGGTCTCCATTATTATTTTAGCAGCTTTAGCAGGGGGGTTGAGCAAGATGATCTCCAGAGGCCCCTTCCAACCCCAGCCATTCTATGTTTCTGTCATTATCCTAAAGTAATAAATGAAAGGAGGCTTCTCCAGCAGCTAAAATAAACCTCTTCTGTCAAGTTTGACACATTTCAGACATCAGCAAAGAAACAAGGCCATCTAGAAAACAAATTTCCCCCTATAACATTGCAGCAATCACTCCCATCTTGATACCCCCCCCTCTCCTGCCCAGCTGCACCGTGGCAAACTCCCCTGGCCCAAGCAGCCTTCCATCTTCTCCCGACACAGGGAAAATTGTAGGAGAAGCAGCCCAAAGCCATGTAAAGTTGCTACACAGACCAAAGTGTACTCAAAAATACATCAACCCTCTCCCACTCAGCACCAAACTCCCCATCACTGAGAGGAGTAAAAATCTTCCCCAACACACCATGAAAACTCAGCCCAAACCGTGAACACAATCAGGAAACCCACAAGCCCCAGAATTCTAGTTCCCAGACACCAACCTCAATAAAAGGAAAGAAAACCCCAGGCCTGAAGTCAAAGGAAGGTTTAGTTCTTGTTTCTGTTTTCCTCTAGTTGACTTTTTTTTTAACTCCCCTCTTACCTAAGACTCTTTGGCTGTTTCCCCCACTTTTAAATGCAACCATACCATCCTCTTCCTTTCAGCACTTTCCCACTTGCTGGGAGCTTTTATAAACTCAAACCACCTGCACACAGGGAGGAAGTGGTTTGAAGGCTCAAACCACTATCAGGTGCAAATTTGGTGGGGTTTTTTTGGTTAGAGTGAATCCCAGTGACCAGGTACAACCAGGCTGATTTGGGAGATAGCCCAGGGGGGTTCTGTGCTAAGGAGCTCTGCTGGGAGCTCAGGGCGTCTCCTGATTGCGAAATGTTCCCAGACACCCCGGCCTACCCGGGTGCTCCAGTGCACGTCAAACGCACATCCTGGCACGGCCCAGCGTCTCTTTTGGAAAAGAAGCTTTGGCTGGTGCCTCTGCCAAAGGAAAATGCAAGAGACCAGATCAGCCCCGCAGTGTTGCACTTCTGCTCTTTGTAACTCCACGTGCTCCCCTGAAAATAGCACTTTAAAGTCCTCTAACTCTGCCTCAGCCCCAGCTGCAGAGCAAATCTCAGCTCTCACATTGCACCAGGGGACTGACCAAATAGCTGATTTGCAAACCCGTGTGTTTGCTTCCACTTTATCGTAAAGACAGACAGTGGTGGAAAAAAGTAACATTAACAAATTGAGAGATTTCTTTGCTACTTGTCCCCTGCAGTGTGGACTCTTATAATGGAATCACTCTACGATATTAAATTATACTTCAGTTTATTGCTTCTAAAATGCCCTGGATTCTGCAGGGGCACGGTGTGGCTTCCACACACCTACTTTAGCATGCTTGGACATCCTCAGACTAGAGGTGCTACAGAAGGAAATTTAGTTATGGATGAAATACACTGCTGTGCAATACTATAGCCTAGAGTTCATAAGAAAATCCTTGAAAAGATAAAGCAGGCAGACAGCAACAATTTCTGCCTTCAGTTATGTACGTGAAAAAAACCACCCAACCAACCACAAAAAAAAAATTCATAAAGCAACACAAAAGACACCCTTAAAGAGGATGGAAATGAGACACTGGGGAAAGATTTCCCACTGGAAAAAAAAAAAAGTGGACACTATCATGAGTATGTGGCATACAGCAGTCAACATTCCCTGATGCCATCCCTTTAACAAACACACCTTAAGATTTAATTCCTTGTCACAGCTATGCGTTTTGTCACAATTTAAACAAAACACTCTAAGCACTCCCTTCCACGCCTCATCCCCCTGCTTGCAGGGCCGGGCAGGGAGCTGCAGCCAGAGCCCTGTGTGCTGTGCTGGTGCTGGAAATGGTGAGTTTCTGCATAAGGAATTAGTGCATGAAATGAGCAGGATAAAAAAAAATCATATACTGTTCTGCCTTTGCTTCAAAACAGGTTGGTTGATTGACAGCAAACCCTATACAATAGTTCCTTCCAGGCAGATGGCAAGATCATGATTTGCTCTTCAGTCACAATTTTCTGCTGCCTCTCACAACCAGCCCATCTCCACGATCCTCCACGAATAAAGAGGGGTCTGGGCTGCTTTATATGTGTTTTACAATATTCACATCAAAGCTTATGGATTAATATTGTGACTAGTTATCGTATTCCATTTTGTACAAATTTGCCTTGAATTTGCCTCCAACACCTCCTGGCTGATCGTCTGCAGATAATAGCTGCAGAAATCCACACAAAGCAACTCGTAAATTCCTGTGCCACCCCTGACAGACAATACTCTTTAGAATGCTTGCGTAGGTGTTGAAAATCTTGCCATACATCTCCAGCTCTCTCAGCACATATTGTTTTTAGGCTGCCATCTGCTAATGCACAGCCCCGCCCTAAGAGAGAGGCAGGAATGCTCCTGTCTCCAGGCTGTTCTGCTTTCAGATTTTTATTTCTTCCAAATCCCAACACTCAGGTTCTGTCATTCTTAACCCTGGCTGTAGCTGCAAAGTTCAAGAGACCCGCTCACACCACTGCTAGTTTTCAGTGATAAAGCGAATTTATTGAGCAGGTACCCCGGCATTGCCTTAATGAACCAAAGCAATGCTTCCCTCAGTGATATCCCTGGAAGCAGATTCATTTGTCTCCGTGTCAGCTGCACGTAGAGAAGTGCTGGGACAATCAGGAGCTCTGGAAGCACTGGTTTCCCATGCATGTATATTAAAAGGATGTGTATTAAGTTGGTGGCAAGGGAAGAAGTCAACTCCCAAAGACATAATGTGGGTAACATCTTGAACAAAGCAAGCCATGCACATCACAGTGCAGAATGTCGGGATCAAATTATCCCAGTAAATAAGGAGTGATGAACATTATACTTGATTGATTTTCTTTTTCACTGAAATTGTCAGCAGTGTTCTTTTTCTTACTGCTGATTCTGCTTCACTACCAAGCACATTAGCAAAATTTATAAGATGATATTTAATTTTTTTAGAAAACAAATTTATAATAGCTAATTTACGTTGTTTCCTGTGCAGAATCCATCACTCAAATACATTGGAAGCTACAAATTTAACTCTAGAAAACTGAAGAACATGTTATCACTTGCCAACTGAAATTTATCTGTTTTTATCCTTTTTTTATATTCCTCTTCTCCCACATGTCCCTTTTACTACCCCACCTTCTTCTCAGGTTTTCAAAGATTTTGTTGTCATTTACTCCTGAATAAATCCACTGCAGACTCTGTACACCAGATTGTTGTTCATGTCACACCCTGAGTTCTGTGCACCAAACAGGGAAGTCAGAACTAGGGATCATACATGTTACATTAGAATTCCTTCCTGTGTTTCTTGCAAAGAAAAAGGCGAATAAAAGAGGACCAAGAAAACAAAATAGGATTGGCAAAATGAAAATATAAAGGGCTGTGTGTTTAAAGGGGATACAACTAGTAGTTTTGCTTTCTTTCCTGGCTTGTAGAGCAATCCTCTCTCTCATTGTACAAAATGGTACAAAAATGGTTTGATAGAGTGAAGTTATGTTTTGCTTGATTTCAGTAATCAAGGTAAATCAGGGTAATCTTTTCCATTGAAAATAGAATTCTTTTTACATCTAAACAACAGTAGTATTTTTTGTTTCTTCTACCTCTGCTCCAGCAGAAGATAGCAACTCCCTTTTTGCAAGCTTTTAGTTGCTAGAGATATAAACACCCTCTTCAGAGTATGACAGATGAATTCTCCTGCAATGAAATAGGATACCTTTTGGAAAGCTTGAGAGCAACTAATAGATTTTCAGGAAAATGCTGAAAATTGGCTTAATGTTGCATAAATAAAGATATTTATGCAACCCGGAATGAAACTCTACCACAAACAGAAGGCTAGGCCCTACTTATGATACCAGATCCTTCTTCTGCCAGTTTGCACAGATCTTTAATGGACGTGGGGTCATTTTCTGCCCTTCTGAACCTCCCCTGATACAGTAATCATTGTTAAATTTTAAATATGAATCATTTTCCAGGCAATATCCAGTTGGCTCCTCCTTCCATTTTCCCACAGGGGGCTGAGAGATGTTAAACTGTTCTCTTCACAATTAAATTCATGAAACACTTAAATTCTATGGCAGTCAGACACCAAGGAACAGGAAAATCATTTCATCTCATAATGTTTTAGAGCCCCTAGGCAAATGTAAACACTGTATGTGATAGAGGAAAGGATTTATTGCTGCTGCTGAACAGAGAATCTGCAGATTTATTTGTATATCCAGTAGATTTTTGAGGGTAATTCATTTATTACAGAATTTTGGTGAAACGATTGTTTAGGAAGTTTGAACACACCAGACCCATTTGTGCGGAGATGCATTTTGAACAAAAAGATACAAAACCAGATCAATCTGTATTGAACACTGGCCTGTAATAGTGAATCATTGCTGCACTCACTCTCCTGCCAGGGCATAAAAGGGTCTGAGGTCTCACAATTCCCAGGTTCTGGGGTCCAGGTGACTTTTGATAAGGGACCGCTTCAGGTGCTGCTGGAGATACCTCAATCTTAGGCAGAGAAGTATCTAAGTCACTCTTATAGTCTTGTAAATATTTTATCCAAAAATAGATTCATTAATTTTGCTGAGAAAAACCTCAGCAAACTCTGCTCCCGAGTGCTCTTTTAACCATTCATTTTTACCTAGCTGAGGATGCCAAAGGTCACCCACCGGGGCCAGGACCTTCCTGTTAGGATACCAAATTCACAGAAACATGGGTAAGAACAGGACTTTATGCCATGCCGTTTCACAGTAAGCACTTGTCTCCACTGGAGCCTGCCCTGCTCAGCGGCGCTTGGCAGCCTTGGGAGCTGCTTGGGGACCTCGAGGAGAGCAAACCCAGTTTCACGGCACAGGCTGAGACCCGAGCCCCCACCACCAGGGAGCAGGCAAAAATCAACCAACAAAATCACAGAGGGCCTGAACCTGCTCGTCACCTCTTGGACAGTTCCTCACATGCCTCCACTGAAAGGGGTCTGTGTAGTACCAAGGAATTCAAAACCCTTTTTGTTCGCTTCTTACCCTCCAATTTAATTTAGTGGAACCAAGACGAGACAGGAGACTTCTTTAAACAAAAGCATAATTTCTGAATTTCTCTTCAAAGATGCCCCAGAAATCACTCTGGAATCCCTGCCCAGCTGGCATTCCCCAGAGGGTGCTTTAGGTCTTGCTCTGGCTAACTTGAAGTGAAAACTTGAACAATATCTCAGATAACTGCTGTAGAGAATCAATTTTCAATTTCCTGCTGAACTTCAGATATATATTTAAATACTCAGTACTTCTGGCATCTGGAAAGAAAACAACAATAAAATCAAATGGTCAAGCTACTCATCTGATAAGGGAAAAACCCGCAATGAATCAAGCCAACAGGAGACCCAGGCAGGGATCTGAAGGGGAAACTTTCTCAGGATCAGTGTAAAATCAGGGCCATGATCTTAGTGTCTTTTTGAGAAAAATTACCCAGTTACTCAATGGCAATTTTGTCTAAACCAGAATATTTCTGTAGAATTCACAGTTCATTTTAAAGCAGTCTAGTTTTTAGTGGAAGGGAAAAAATAGATGAAGTTCACTGTGAGGTTGAAATATGTGACTTAATTAGAAACAAGGTTGAGCCAAAGAAGGAGAACCTCTGTTCTCAACACAGAGACACTGGAGGAATGCAGATCTTCCTGAAGGCAATGAGTGTTTTGTCACTTTTCATGACCAGATTTTTTCCTAACAACAGACACTACACCTCACTCTCTGCTGTGATTAGGATAGGAGTCTCTCAGCTCAGCAGTCTGAAGATTTGCCTTTATTTTTCTCAATCTTCAATGTCCTTAATAATAAGTAAATAAGTTAATACAACAGCCCCTGAAGAAAATTCTCTCCTTAAACAAGGCCATTGGAGAGATTAATGTAAAAAGCCCCACAGCACTTTTGGCTGAGGTTTTATTTGAACAAAATTTTAACAAATAGACCAGTGTTCCCCCAGAACAGTAAAATGTTATCAAGTGGGAAACAATGTTCCCTGGCTCAGCCTGCAGACAGAGCAGCAAATGTCTCTTCTTGCATTCAGAAGACAAAATGTTAATTATGGTCATGGAAAATCATGGTCGTGAGGATGTGTTAAACTGGAATACACAGGCTAGGAAGGGAGATAGCAAAAAAATCACAGCACTTATAATTGTCCTGCAGTTTTGCAAGGTGTGGCTGCTTTAAGGGAATCAGAACAATAAAATGCCTCCCTCCCCTTTGCCAGTCCTTGTAAGGCTGTTTCTGAGAGGACCTGATGGGAAGACAGAACAAATACTTTTCTCTACAAAGCTCTGAATGCAGGAACTTGTAAAACACTTCTTTGAAGTCAGAGGGATTGCAAACTGAGGAGGGAAAGCCATGCAAGCAGCATTAAACCAGTGCCTTCAAGAGGTTTTGTTCCCAGCTAACCTGCTCCCACGGTTTGTCCAGACAGATGACGTGCTGGGAGCCTTCTCCAATCTGCAACAAACCACCAGCATCCTGCAAACAGAAAACAAAGGGAAATGACAACAAGGTATCAAAAATAAGCTCGTCTTGATGCCACTGTTTGGGAGGGAAGCAGAAAACAAAATAATAGTCATAATAGGCAGGCTGGTGACAACTGCAGAATTTCTTGGGTTTCAGAGGTGTGAGAGTAGAATTGGAAAAATTAATTGGGTTCCAATTCTATCCTCACTCTGTGAAAATGCATGAGCAACTATGGGCAAAAATGCCAATAGTAGTAACAGTAATTGTAATAATAAATATGACAGGAATTGCCTGAAAAATATTAATTTGCAAAGTTAGGGCTTTTCAAAACTCCTGTTCTGAGACACCTTTGGAGTCTATTTCCTGCAGAATGACAGAACATTCATTTTAGAAAGATATAGGTGCATCCTCCTGTGTGGCACCCCTGCATGACAGCACAGCAAGGCTCCATCCTCCAGTGGATCTGAGGGAAAGATGAGCTGTGTCCAAGGAAAAGCACTGTCCGTGCTGTGGTGCCTTCCCTCCAGCTCTGTGCACCCTGCCCATCGCTCTCCCTGCTTTCAGGTCGGGGGGTGGAAGGGTAAAGGCAAGGGAAGGAGTGGTTCTCCGTGGCCAGGAGTGAGATAAAAAGGAGGATGCACACCTGTGCTGCGTGGCGTCATCGTGGCCAGGTTGGAGCAACCTGGTCTAGTGGAAAGTGTCCCTGCCCATGGCAGGAGGGTTGGAACTAGGTGATCTTTGAGGGTCCTTCCAACCCAAAAGAAATCAGCAATCAATTCAATGATCCCTAAATCTTAAAATACAGTCTGCATTTTTTTGCACAGAAGGGTCTTGGAAAGCTGTCCTCTAATTCCACACTCATGGAAGTCAACAGTGGAGCTCCCATTACTTTGAAGAGCTGGATCTGTAGCAGTGATCTGCAAAATCCCACCCTGTTGTTGCAGTGCCCTCAACTGCCTTGAAATCTGAGTTTAGAATGTCCTCATTCAGTAAGGAGTGACAGCACGGACCCAGGAGAAGGTGGCCATGAACTGAACGTCACTGTGGGTGGACTCAGCCACCCCTTCATTTGGAGAAATGCACAGCCTGTGTGTCATAGCATGAACTATTGAGGGGGTTTTGCATTCCATCCACCCTAGGCTGTAACTCAGTGGCAAAATATCTCCCCTGCAGAGATGTTTTGTTTTGGTGCATTAGTTCTGCAGGTGCCAGTGACATATCAGGGTTTGAAGTAGTTAAGAGAAGAAATCTAATTCAAAGTCACTTGGCTCTAAGGGCAATTTAACCAACCTGGTGTTGCTGAGTGATTATGGATATTTGAAAGAGAGAAAAGCAAATACCCCAAGGCTTCTTGTTTGCGATGTTGCAGTTTCAAGAAGAGTCTCTGTGGCAGAAGGGGTGCTGATAACGGGAGATAAGGCAGGCGATAGCGCTATCAGCACCCGAGGAGCAATAACCGATCTGCTTCATGTTTACCAAACCCACCCAGCACTCCTATTGTGTTTGCCTAATGATTAAATGGAATGACTTTCTTTTAATCAGTATGTCAGCTTGAGCAGCACAGTGGAACTAGTCAGGGCTGAACACAGACTTCTGAGCCAAAAGGGGCATTTCGCCACAACTTCTGAAATCCGGAACTTCGCTGTTTCCTTGGCGGGCCGTGGTGGGATGCTGGGTTCCTTATTCAAACACAGTACATCCAAAATCAAAGCAAATGCCCTGGTCCTGTATTTTTTTGTATCTACTCTCCTAGCTTGCAAGTTCACCCAAGTCTCAGCCAAGGATTTTCTTTTTCCTTAAGATACACGTATGAATAATTTGTTCATGTCACATGGATGACATCTGACAGTTTATCCCAGTTATCATTAATAACTGTTAATGACTGCTGTTACAATGAACCTGCATCAGCTCATAGCCTCGCTTGCATTCATCTCATTTTTCATTTATTAATGAAATTCAGAAAGCTTCTCTTACAGGCAAGCTCACTTACTTAAAAGGGCAGGGATCTGTGCATTTGATTGCTTTTTGAAATTTGGTAGATTACACTATTTAGCTACTGTTATTGAGATGTGGAATATATTATGTGTTTCCTTAATCCTCAAATACAAGTTATTGTCACTCCCAGGGAAGCTGCAGCATGTGAAAGTTTTAGATGCAAACAAATCCAAATTGAATGAAGTCATATTTTTTCAATGCTGAGAAGATTTAACAAATTCATGTAGACACTAATGAGTATTACTGGGCTTATGGAGGGTCATGGAAAATTAGACTGGCTTTTTAAGACATTATTACAGATTTTCTCATTGTTACATGCTAAGCTCTCTACTATTAATACAGATTATTTTTGCTTTTGGCAATTGGACAATGTTTGAGGTTCAATGGCATGGCTACGTCCTCATACTCTTCATTTCTTTGGTAGCCATATATTTTCCCCAACTTTGAGGATTTGGCAGGATTTAATTTCTAACTTTAATGTACTGGCTTCTTCCAGAAACTTGCCTTGTATCTATTCTGCAAACAAAATTCTCATGTAACACAGAGCGTTTATTTAGCTCATTTTCTCACCCTTACTTGATGGGATATGGTGTGTCACTGCTGTAAAAACATCTAGAATAGGAAAAATATCAATTTCTTAAAGATGCAATGCTGAGTTTGTGCCTGATGAAGTACCAGTGGAGTCAGCTGTTACCAGAGTAGGACCAGGAGCACAGTGTGGTGGTCAGCATGTAGAGTCAGCACACATAATTCATCTTTCATCCACCAAGGATATCATCCTGGGTTTCTGCACAGTAGAATGAATCTGCCAGGAACCAGAACTTGCTCAAGGCCGAGGAGCTGAGCTGTGGAGGACACGTTTCACCCAGTGCAGCTTCTTGACATTAGAGGGCTCCATATTCCACAGAGTATGGCAAAAGCAAATCTCATTTTGAGGTCAATAGAGATGACATTGGAAAGAGAATTATCAGCTCCTCTTGGACCTGTGGTTTGACGGTGCTGCAAAATCGGCTTCTGAAGCTTCTTGAGTCAAAAACACCAGCTGAAAATTTCTGGCTTATCTTTTGTCACAACTGATGAACTAGAATGCCTTTTCTGCGTGCTGTTGTTCCCAGTAACAAGAAGAGCAGTGGAGCTGCCACGGCCCGTGCTCGGTGGCTGTGGCACCTCTAGACTGAGGCTGCACAGGGGCACCTGCGGTGCAGGTCCCTGTCCCACGACACACAGTGTGGGACGGCAGAAATCACCAGCTTCCTTCCCTTGTCTTGCTGAGGAAGACACTTCTGTGCCCATCCCAGAAGGTCCCAGAGCAGAGTGCTGTGGCCCTTCAGGGCCACTCTCCTTGTGTAGAGAGGCTTAAAGAAGCACTGGTAGAAAATTTGCATTATGGATGTGAGAGCTCTTCCTTGACATAGATAAGGTAAAAAGGTAATCACTGTGGAACAGGAACAAATATTTGAATGCCACTATCTCATCTTTATGGCTCAACCTATTAAAAAAAAAATACCTTTAAAATATTTTAAACGGCCAAGCTCCAGAAGCAGCTCTTACATATAATGACTTAGCCTTGAGAAAGTGCAACTTGTCTTTGTTGCACTTCAAAGAGTCTAATCCTAAAGATATCTTCCTAAGGAATAAATATGATCATGAGCGGGTCTAACCCCATTCTGTGGAAGATAAAAGAGCTTTTACAGGTAGTACTTGTACAATTCCAAGCCTGCAAAAGTGAAAAAGGTTTTTATTGAGGCAGCCATCTAGAGGGGGCTTCACCCAAGCCATGTGCCCATACTCACACTCTACCCCACCAGTCCTTCCTCCCTGACCACCAATACAATATCCTGAACTAGTGGCTACTGCAGAGGCAAAGAGGTTGTTTGACTTCTCAGAGGCTACAAAAGAAATCAGCATCCTGAAGAGGATTAAAGCTCTCCTTTTTTCCTGTGCTCATATATGGCTTTCAACAATTAATGACTGATATATTGGTGTAGCTTTCCTGGTAAATATTGAAACAGAGTTGGATTATTTTGGTAGGGAGGGCCAGATTGTGATGTTACAAACACTTTGGTTTCCTAAATCAAGCAGAGCTGGCCAAAGAAAATCTCATTCTGTGAATTTTTGGCTTTGTCCTGATACATGGACCATGTTTTTCTTAAATGCTGTGGGCATAATATGGTCACATATTTCTGAAAAATGTCTGTACAAATAATCATTTTACTAGTCAACAAAAAAGACAGTAAAAACGAGGAGAAGAGTACTGTACAGCCACCAGAAAACCACTGAAAATCCCTGCACCTTTTCTAAAGTTACAGAGCTGGACACTCCAACTTCAGCACTTGCAAATTGTGTATACCCAAGATAGCAGGAAAATTCCCACTGTGAAAGGCAGCGTCTGCTTTTGAAGCAAACGTGTGAAATCTACACCAGCTGAAGATCCGGTGCTTGTTGTTGAATTTACTGAGCTTGAACCAAATCCCACTGTAACCAATGGGGGAAAAAAAAGAATGGAATAAGAAAAAAGAACCCCCTTCCCTTCAGCACCTCCCAGCCCAGGCTGGCTGTGAGTGGAGCCCTGCGGGCCCTGTGCACGGATATCAGCAGCTCTCAAACCATGACCAGCTGATTATACAAGGATACTGACTCACTCCTGGTTTGCTGAAAAATCCCAGAAGTAATATAAGTGGCATAGATTTGGTCACAAAACTGCTGTGAAAAGCTTGCAGATTTATATATCTGAAACTAAGTACTCTCTGAAAAATTTGGGGGTGAGAGGGAGTAAATTGTCTCTTTCACATCTGTGTCTACAGGGTATTGAGCCTGGTACCCAAATCACAGATCAATAACATTCTGGAAAGATGATTCTTCATCACGCTTCATTTTGAGATAAATTCGTGTAACGTGGAGAGGCAGCTGCAGGAGGAGAACAAATAAAACCTCAGTATTTCCTTATGGCTCTTGATTTTTTTTCTGAATTTCTAATTTTGTGTCTGCATTTGATGGGTCACCAATTTAAATAAATTAAAGACATAAATCACATAAAAACTGTAAGTGAGGGAGTGCTTTTTCACTCTATGTTTATAAAGTATATTTATTTCACAGTGGTTTATGGCCTCAGCTGTTGTTATACTGAAATAATTCCTTCCTTGGGATTTCTCTCTGCCTGGTTCCCAGAATCAAAGGCTACCCACTTCCACAGATTAGGGGATCCTTGCTCGCTGGGATCAAGGTGAGTCTCCTGCCCAAATTCCACCATGCAGCAACATGCTCTGAACTCCACCTGACAACAAACACCTCTCCTCTGAAATTCCAGACATCCCAGAGGCTGCAGACCCCCAAGCCTGATTTTGGCAGCCAGTGTTATCACTGGCTTTACCAGAGCACAGCTGGGACCGAAGCCGAAGGGGTGCAGCAGTCGGGGATGCCAAGAACTACGGCAAACACCGGGAAAAATCCGGGACAAAAACGCAGTCAGAGCTTGCAGGGACCCTCTGTGGCTGGAAAAGTGAGTTTACCCAAAGCTCTCCAGGAATCCAGTGAGGTACCTGAGGTTCCAGGAGCTGGCTGGTGATGGGAGCTGACTGCACAGCTCCGAGCTGCAGTTGTTTTCCAGACCTCCTGCACAGCCCTGGCCCATCCGTCCCGGCCCCAGCACCCAACTGAGGAGAGTCAGGCTGGGTGGAAAAGGCTCAGAATTAAATATTCTAAAAATGCAGATGTGACTTGAGCTTGCCACGCAGCCCAGTGGAGGAAGCAAACTGTCAATGCCACATCTGCTTGCACTTCTCTATTTATTACATGTGAAACAAAATTTTGACAACAATAAAACAGAAGGAGCGGTCGTGTGTTTGTATTAAAACATCGTTTGGATAAGCAATAACCAGTGATTGGTGTAAAGGAACATCTGTGATATTATCCTGCTATTTTTGAGTCATGTCGCACAGGGAAAGGCAAAAAAGAATAAGAAAAAAAAAAAGAAATTATCACATGTGATGATTGAAATTTTCCTTTGTTAAAGACATATTCCTTTTGATTTTTCAGTGCAATTCCCATAGAGTTAAGATAAAGACATCTGTCTTTTCTATGGACTCAAATAAACATTCTGATATTTTGGTTTGACTATGAATCCTGCTCCTAAAACATTTTTGGTGATTAAGTTTTAATCCCAAATTGATAAATTCCTGCTCACACAATAATGTTAACATTAAGATCCAAGCCTCCCTGAGCCCTTAATCTGGATCTCCCTTGTTACTACTAATGGAGTTTATTTTGTCTATGAGAAAAGTAATTAACTATAGCAGAAAACAAGGCTGAGATGAAACAAACAAAAGAAAAGATATGATTTTTTATAGATAAAGCATGTTAGCCTTTTGTTAGGTAATAACAAAGGCACTTTGGTTATTAGTATCCACTATAGGAACACTGGCAAATTTATTCTAGCCACAGAAAAAGCACTTCCACTGCTTTATAAAATCAAATGTTTTCTTCACGTGTGCTGGGAGGGGAGAGGGGGAACCACTTAAAAGCATTTGTAAGACTTTCGGCTCATCATAGTTTATGTCAGGCAAGAAGGTGATAAAAGGTGTTGATTTTATTAATAATTTATATAGATCAGTATTTATAGCCTGCTCTGTGTGTGGCAAATGGAAGGTTCACAGTAATAAAGAACTCATTAAAACACCCAACATCAGGATGTTTAAATGGAGAGAAGTTCACAACTACGTGCAAACCATTAAACACCTCCCGAGGAATATATGTGGATTTACACAGGTATCTCTTCCTCCTGGAAAGAACATCCATTTTATCCACTTCCCTTACATCTCTGGGGGCGCACTGACTGCTCCATTGTTGCTGCTCCTGAAGGGAATGTGCCACTGGTAGCAATGATTCCCCAGGGAACAGTGGGGAGCTGACCAGTGCGTGATCCTAAAAGTGTTCCTACTTGACCCCCACAGTTCACTGTCTACGTGTTACTTCAGGGGTTTCTTTTAAAATACCTTTGCTATTAATCTGAAAAAAACACCTATTTACTCCCCCTAATTGAAGTTAATAAGGAGGAAGCAATGTGTCCACACTTTTTATCTTAGTCCAGTAGTTAAAAAACCCCAAACTTCTTTTTTTTAATGAAAACCTAACTGATAGCAATATTCCTTAGCAGGAATTTGTATGATGAACTAAAGAAAAGAGTTCTGAGATGTAGACTCAAACTAGCTCTTTACCATAGGTGATCTCTGCTGTGTCCCAATGCCGGTTTGTGAGTGACACTTCTGTAACACATCACAAATATTTCTATCAAATGCTTTGGGTGGAGTTTTTCAGTGCATTCCCTGGTATTTTTGAGATATTAAATCATTGTCATGGGGGCTGAAAACCAGGGCCAGTATCTACTTCAGTCCCTAACTTGCTCCGGAAAAACATTCAGGCCACTTACTTTGTTTTATGTTTTCTTAGCTGACAGTGATTTATGAAGATAACGTTTCCTACATGATAAAATTCTGAAAAGATCAGATATTGAAGTGATGTCAAAGTTACCTAAAGTGTAAGCTGAAACAATTAATTTAAGGCTTAATGTTGTAATGCTCACATTGATCAAATTTTTACTACTGCTTGTATTAAAAAGCTCCTTGATTTTGTGCATAGTTGATTACTATTAAAAGACTGACTTTAAAAAAACCTCCTCTGCACACATTAGATCAATAACCTGTCCAAGAAGCAAGGAGCTGTGGAAATGAGTTATAGCGGGAACTGTGAAGATAAATTATATGGAATAATTAAATTAAAACCCACTGTGTGTGATTGACAGGGAGAAGATATTTCTGTGAATATCTAGTCAACATTTTACTGCATTTTTTTCATTCTTAAAAGATAGGGAAAAATTCAAATTAGTCCTTTACATTACTGTGATTTTGGTACCTTTCTTAATTAAATGTAGTCTCAAGGGAAGGACTTGTTTATGACTCTATGCAGGACTGCTTAGAGAAGACCAGAAAAAAACCTCAGCAAAGATATGAAAAAAGACACCAGTACATTGCACTCTCCTGGTGCAAAGGAAGCAGGAAAGAAGTGCCAGGAATTTATAAAGAAATTGTAGAATGTGGGACAGGCTGGAGGAGAAGACGAGTGGGCCGAGAGATGGAGGGAGGAGGCTGGAGCCAAATGCTGTGATCGGCCCCAGGTCTGGCCCCAGCACCCGGCGTGGGCAGCCAGACCCGAACCCGGCGCCTGCCTCCGGCCTCCTCAGTAACCCAACCCCAGTAACTCCTCAGGCTACGGCTTCGATGGAAAACGCAACTAATGCACAGTTTCAAATGTCAAATTGCCCTGCCCATTAGAAAGTCCAACCTTCTACAAGCCCTGCCTTTTAGTAGAGACTTCAGAATGGTGAAGAAATGCTTCTACAAGTGTGGGTTGGTACGGCTGTGATTGTATTGTTTTGCTACTTAATGGCCTAGAACTGAGGACACACTGCATATCTCCAGTTTACTTTTCTGAGACAGCAATTGATAATGTAAGTTAACATGGTGTATGCTTTTTATTCATTTATGGGAAGCCCAAAGTGGTGAAATCACACGGTCTGAGTTTCATAGGCACAGCAGTCGCATTTATTTAGTGTGCTCTATTTACAGGGGATTTTTAAAAGCTGTAATCCACATGAGTGCCATCATATTAGGATACAAGAAATTGTTCAGATTGTTTCCTGTTTCCAGCTTCTGTACTGGGAATAAACTGCTGTGTTAAAGATGTGTAGTGTGAATAATGTGTGTGGTCATTCATATCTCCAATTATTTTTATCGAATAAATGAATTTATTATAGAGCACTGGAAAATGCCACAATTTGACATATTCTGTATTTAAATATGCATACTTTGTATCTAGCATAGATTTATAGACAATATGTTTGTACAAGTGTATCTAATAGGTTAGAGGGATTTATTAATCTTGGAATTACTGTGATAGTAAAAGCATTATTCTTTAGCCCTTCTATTGTTTAATGGAAATGACAAGTAGTTCAGACATTTGGAGATGAATGAAGCAGCACCAAGAGCAGTTCCCTTGGAAAAAAACTCAATAAACATCTACAGTTGTAAATCTAACCACTTTTCTTGGCAAAACAACATTGAAGAACTGCTACAGAATTATAAAATGTTGTAAAGTGGCCTTTTGTAGGATTGAACAAGAATTTTGTGCTGCTCTGTTAAAGAATGATGGCTGATCACAAACCAGCTTCTCCTTAGCACTTCCAACAGAATTACTTGAAACACTGGCTACTTCTATCACTAACCATTAGTTTTGTCCTAAGTCACATAAGGTTTTAGGCAGAACCTGATACACCCAGTGTGGTGGGCTGGCCAGGGCTGCGTGGGTTGACCTCCTCCTCTCCTTCTCCTCCCTCTTCACTGACCCTGGCATCTGCAGAGCTGTTTCTCTCACGTATTCTCCCTCATCTCTCCAGCTGCAGTTTCTATTGCACAGATTGGTTTTACCTTTGCTTAAATACATTATCCCAGAGGCACTGGCACTGATGGGCTCGGCCTTGGCCAGCAGCGGCTCCATCTCGGAGCCCAATCAGACGTGGGGGAAGCTTCTGGCAGCCCTCACAGAGCCACCCCTGTAGCCCCCTGCTCCCCAAACCTGGCCACAAACACCCAAGACACCCAGGAGGAACCAGCTGCAGTAGTGTAAGATCCTGCATTCAACAAGGCAGAGAGCTGGGATTACTCCTAGGAGATAAAGCCACGTAGGAAGGCACTGTAGGCTTGCATTAGAGGGTGTATTATTTCCAGAAGATCAGGTGCACTGTACTTGCTCCTAATACAGCCTTCCATCAATGCCCAGTCTGCTAAAACCGTGAATGGAAGTGACTGATCTACAATTTGCATTCTCTTTTCAGTCCATCAGCAGAACATTAAAGCCATTGAGCCAAAAGCCATTAGAACAGCACTCACGTATGAAACAATGCACAGGTCTGCTTGTTCCCATTTTTATGCACTGCTATAGGACTATAAATATTCATCGTAATGTAACTGAAAATTATTGAAGTGAGAAAAAAGAGAAACAGGGAAGCCATTTGCTTCAATTCATAAACAGCATCTGTTGGGAAGTTATTCATAGATTGCTTCAGGGCCTGCTGAGCAGCAAGCCCATGGAAAAGGATGCCATTGCAAGCAAATTGGCCAAAACTGCAATGGAGATGCTGTTAAACATGATTCACTGACAGCCAGGGAGCATGATCAGGCACTGGGTTGTTTTATGTCTTCTTTTATCACTGGGACACAGAAGTAGCCTCCAGCCAAAGTCTCACACAGTTCAAATTAGAAGAGCAACCTTCTAAGTATATTAAGGCCTAACTAGTGGGAGGAGAAAGTCGCATGGAGTGATATTATAGTGAATTCAGTTGTTTATTTGTCCCTACCCGAGGCACATTTAAATCCCCTTGGGAATCAAGGTGGCTATAACCTTTCCTACTGTGCATTTTTGTCCAAAAGGTGTTTGAATGTCTTCCTCTGAAAAGGTGAAAACGCAGCCTAATGGATAAGAGAAAAGTAATTAATAACTCAATAAGCATCCTTTAGCTTCTCATAAAATTACAAAATACAATTTGGCAGAAAAGTGACTTGATGTCAAACAAAAGTGTATCTGCAAATCCACAGAAGAGAGCAAGTGCATTTTCAAGTATAGTTTATTATTGAGAATAAAATATTCAGCTGCCAAATTTTGTTTGCTGATTCACAGAGCAGAGTTACAGAAAGGCAAAACTGCCCAGCAATTCTGAATTCAGTTCAAACGGGGCTGAGTTTTCAGCTAATGATCTGGCCAAAATTTTTTTCCCACCTATGGGATTTATCAGATCATGAGGAACTTGAAAAATGCGCTTGCAATCAATATGTGGACAAATAATTTTCCCAGCCCTACTCATCCTCTTGTTGCGAATTATTTATACTTTTAATTAACTCCAGCAATTCAGACTGCAAGGAACTGAAAGTGCATCCCCTTCATAGCAGGGATGTTACAAAGACCTACAGCTCACAAGGTGAAGGGTTTTTTATAGATTTGCTCTATTTTCCTCAGTTGTATTTGAGACAAACAGCAAGAGACATGGAGTCCTTCAATTAAACTTTTTTGACTACTTCTAAATATCCCTGTGAGTCCTTTTCTCTTTTCACAAAAATCTGGGGAAAGATGGGTTCTTCATCTGCCTGACCTGCATGAGATGAGAGACCTTCAGGTGACTGATAAGCTTTAAATCAAGGACATGAAAATGCCTGATTTTTCATGCAAACAGTGATATTTTCTCCTAAGAAAAGCATTAATCATTTGTCATTTGTTTTTCACATTTTGTTGTGGAAGAAAAAACTTGCCTGTGACTCAAGTTGATGAAGGCTCTTTGCACATAAAAATATATTTGACTTTTTTAAGATATTTTGAGCAAATGTATTTCCAAAAATTAGGACTGTTTCATGCTAGGGGAAAAAAAGATAATTTATTCATCAAGTACTCTGGAATGTGATAACTAGCGGGCACCAGTTATATCTATTCATTAGACTCCTTCTCAGGAAAGTTAACTTAGCTTTAAATTATTCATTTAGAGGTTGATACACTCTCCAGGAACAGTAGGAGATGTGGTGGGTGTGTTACATTTAAGGGGTAACAAATGCTCAGGCACAGAGAAACCTCCACTCAACCTTTAAATTGAAGGAAAAAAACTTTTTAAGAAGCTTTGTCCAAATCTTCTTTATATTTTCTTTTGCATGGAAATGTTTGCTAGAATAATTGCGATGTTATAAATAAGAGGTGCTACTGAGGAAATACCTGTTGTCAATAAATTCCACATCTTGAACACCTACAAGATGTGATGTGCAGCTTCAGCGTTGTCCTGTTCAAGATGAAGAACTGCACCACATGATTGATGAGACATAATTAAACACCATGCCCTGAAAGTTACAGATCAGGCAGAACTGTTCCTATGCGTGTGATATCATCACATCCTGGTACAGCTAAATGAGAAAATCAATGTTTGACAAGTAAAACCAGATCATAACTTCATAGATTAATAATTTATTGTACATAATTTGCTTGCCCTTTCATCTCTCCACACCCAAACGGTGTAATTCAATTAATTCTGTGGACACCCTGATTTTAAACACGTAAGGATGTGGTCTGGCAGCTCCATCTGGAATGGAAATGTGGGTTTTCCAGCTCAGGGGCATCAAGTAAATCCTTTTACCATCCCTTCTTTGTTAAGTCAAGTAATAAGATTAAGGGCTCAAGTTCTTTCAGGCTTAGGTTTCACATTCTCCAAGGAACTGCATTTTGGGGTGTGTTTTGCCTGTCCTCTTACAATTCTAGCACAAACTGGAAAGCATTTGAACAAAACACTTGTACAGATCTCTGCTCATAAGTTCACTACTCCCCAAGTGAAGCATCAGTGACAGTTCAACTGGAATTCCCATAACTTTAGACAAGTTAAAATCATTTTAAACATGATCAAATAAGCCCTATTCTTGTTTATGGAGGAAGATAATTAATTTTTAAAAAAATGCTACTACATATGTTAGAGCCACTAGGAACAGCTCTAATTTCTGCCGAGACCATTTACGGAGATTTCCTTTCCTTTTTTTATTCCTTTATTAAATAAGGGAGATGCCATAGCAACCCCTGTCACACACTTCCATTCATGTATTGATTCAGCATTATTCAATCTCTATGTAGTTTCATTGTTCATTACTCTATTCAATGTAGGTTTTAATGTGCCCATTGTCTCACATTATGCTGTAGACTCTCAAAATCAAAACCATTCATTGCAATCCTCCTGCAGTTTGGGTTTCTGAATAACTTGGGACAGAAAAACAACCAGCCTCAGGAGCTGGTTTAGGTCTAAGTCTTTATTTATGAAGACTTTCCCCAAATCTTTTCCACTTTACTCTCATTTTGTATCATTTTCACCTAAAATACCAACAAGTCCAAAGCCCAGTCATTTATCTGAATTATCATCAAATTTATAGGGAGAGGAAAGTAAATCAGTTTGAAACAGTGTTGCTCTGGCACACTGCAGAAAAATTCTGTGATTTTCATGGCAGGCTAATATTCTAAGCAGAAATTATTTCATAAAAGCAATGTTTCTCAGTATAATTTCATTCTTTTTACCATTGTAAACATTTTCAAACATTCACCAAAATGGGGTTAGTCCCTTTTGTGATACAGTCCATACCCTAAAATGATAAAACATCCATCATCTCAGCTTTCTTATAAAGGCCACAAGTGGCTAGTGGGATGACAATAGGTTTTGCTCCTGAATAGCAGAAAGAACCTCTGCAAAAGTCCATCAAACCATTTCACCACACAATTCCATAGCATCCCTCATGGGTCCAAAACCAAGTGCGAGCTTAAAACACAGGAGCAGTTCAGTACCTGAAGCACAGCCTGGAAGTGTCCCACCTAACCAAGATATCCAAACAGCACATAAATTACGTGTGTAGCTGTTCTCAGGCCATTGCACAGATTTCTGCTCCTTCTTGAGTTCTCCTGGAACTACTCCTTCCTGGAATTTGGTGATGCACCCAATTTCTGCAAGCCCTGCCCTTGCTCTGTGGAGATGGCAGCTTGCTCCTCATGTATGCCAAGCCATTCCAGGTGCTCCACGACCACGTTAGCCAGGCTCCAAGTCTGAATTAGGAAAAGCACAGTAAATTAGTTCAGACTTGGATGTGCATTAGAGTAATCCCAGGTTTATGAGTTAGGGTAGGTACCTCCCACAGCTGGGAATGTGGGCACAGCAACCTCCCAGACAGACCCTTGAAAGGATGACAATTGAAACTGTGGGAAATCTTCCTTTGAGTTCCTTGCCTCCCCTAGGAGCTAACACTGGCGGTTTTTTTGTTAAGGCTTTGATGCAAAAGAGACGAGCTGCTCACCCACAATGTGAGGGAAAGTTGGATAACCCCTGTTAATGGCATATGGCATGTCCATCTGCTAAGGACATGGCACAGCACACATCTGTTTTCTGGCACTGGCCTGGCAGCAGAGCTGCTCCGAGCTGCTATCAACACTACCAGCTCCCTTCCTAAACTGCAAGTGATGGCCTTCCCAGGAAGGGAGTGGTGAGCGAGCAGCAAGCTCAGATCAGTGTCCTGAGCCACACTGGTACAAATCACACCAGTGCTTGTGCCTTGGGCGGAGAACAGACTTTGCCCACACGGATATTCACTCGCTCTACATGCAGGAAACAGAATAAAGGAGAGTGAAAGGAAAAGAGAACAATCTTCTTCTTAAAGCTTTGTTCACAGCAAACGTTCTGGACAAGCCTGACCCAAAGTCTTCTCACCAAACAAGCTGTGAGTTACAGCAGTGGTGGCATTGTCCCTTTTGTTTTGGTTTTCTGGTCGTGCTCCGAATTTTAACAGATGCAAGTCCTAAAATCCCAGACCTGTGTCTGCATCGTGACGTGCCTCAGCAGGCAGCTGTATCCATAGTTTTAGTGAAGAATCAAAAAATCTCAATATCCTTTATCCTTCCAGGATGGAGACTGGAAAGGCACAGGACCAGGCAGTGATTAATTATCAGGAAAAATCCAGTGACACAACACCCAGATTTAACTAATCTCAGCTTCTTCTTTTGGGAGCAAATCTTTCTTATGTGTTACGTCAGTTGAGGAAAACTGTGGAACCGGAAGTCTCCCCACCAAAAATAATTTACAGATTTAAAGGATTTTTAGGATAATAATTTTACTCATCTAATTATATTTCAAGTTCAGACAATTACATGAATAGGAAAAAAAAAGAGAGTTTCATATAGACTGAAATACTGTTCACCCTCCAAAAAATGCAATCAATATCTCTGGGGTAGTTCAGAGAGTGAACATATAATCATAAAATACAGGAACAGAATGTGTTAGCAGGGACTGAAAAAAATCAGAACAAATGACATGGCTTCAGCATGTAACCCAGGAAACAAAAATACTTCATTCAGCTGGCATTTTTCAAAGTGATATATGTCAATACTGTTGTTCCCTTGTAGGTTAACTAAATCTATCAAAAATGGATACAGCCTAAGACTTGGTAAAGCAGTCTCTTTACAGCTCACTTTCTTGAGAAAGTTCAATTTCTATTACAGGAGGCCAGCAGTTAAAGAGAGTCACATATCTCTAGCTTGCTATTCTCTGCCTGCCTTTGATTTTTATAAATTTGTGCCATAGTATAATCAGAGCTTTGAGCACTGAAAACATGCATTCCCTTTTGTTAACACTTTAAAATTTGAAAACTTAGCAGCAGGAGATTAAATAAAAAATCGCTTGCCCTTATTCTCTCTTTCAGTGGAAGAAAAAGTAACAATCAAAAGAAGCCTTTTGTTAGAGAAAGCAAGAGCTTTAGGCACCATAAACAGCACCAGGAAAAGGGGTTTTTAAGCAATGGGCTGACAATTGCTGATCGAGAAAGGGGAAAAATGGCAGGAGTCTGAAGAAAAGGGATTCAAGGGCTTCTTCTCTGCTGCGTGCAAAGAGAATATGGAGCATCACAGAGCCTTGTAGCACTGTTGCTGTACGTAAACATGAAATGGAACATCACGTGCCTGTCTAACTCCGTGGACACGCGTAAAACTGGACATAGAGCACAAGTTAGTGACTGTACCCGAGGTGGGAGCGGAGGGTTTCCCGAGACACACGGATGGATGACAGCCTGTCCGGCCCTGCAGGCGGAAATCCCGGTGCTTGCAGGAAGATTATTCTTTCAGCCTAACCACTGCTCACACAGTCTGTTTGCGTGGCAAGGGTGAGTGTATTGTACATCAGTAGTGCTGGGATTCTGCAGCTCTAGGAGTCCTCTTGATCGAAGTGAGGAAAGGAGATTTTGGATATTAAATAATAGTCACGATACAATGTACTCGAGAGAACACTGCACCCATCTCAACAAATTCCCTCTTTGCTACAACTCAAGGCTGCTCAGCTCTTTCAAGGAGGGATAAACCACCTCAAGTCTGCTTGGACCCTTTCCCTACTTGATGTTGTGCCAATTCACAGGCACCCCTTTGTCCTTTAAGGACATTAAGTGCAATCTGTAGGTCCAGTGAGCTTTCTGTACAATTAAAGTAACTTTAAAAACAAAGTACAAAAATAAAAAAAAAAGCGGAAAGATGTGAAGGACAAGCAGCATCAGCCTTTACAGCTGGCAGCAGTTGCAGCTGCCCAGCTCTGAGGCACCCCCAAACCCTCTGCTGGCTCCAACACCCAGCAAAGTGGCTGGGTACGACTCCAGGCGAAAAGCCACCACTCAGCTTTGTGCTGTCAGGTAACAAATCCAAGGCTTGTTAGTTTAATGCTGCCTTTGGTGTGTCTCCACTCCATAACATTCACAGCAGCAAGACTTACCCGGGGAGAGGCCAACAGATGTGGTGAGCTGTGCTCACAGCTAGAAGTGCAAAGTGTTTGATCAGCTGCGTGTGGATAATTAGTTCTATAATTTAAAAAGTTTCTGTTATTCCTTAACATCCACGCTAAGCTGCAGCTAGAGAAATGTTTTTCTAAATACCAACTGTCAGAGGAAATTTCCATTCACGGGAACTTTCTTTTTAATTTAAGGAAGAACTGGAAACAAAAGACATTTATAAGAATGCTCAGAAGACTCACAGGCCGACCTTACATCATTTCTGTAAATTTTAATTTAAAAACAACAATAGGTCGATTCCCAAGTGTTATTCAAATAATCTGTTAAGAAGTAAAATGCCAAATATTGAGGTGATCTTCCAAAACAAGCATCTACATCTTTTTGTTGGAAAATTATTCAGACCACAACAGCTCTGAACTATGACAGTAGTGAGCATGTATATGCCACGTTGCTTGATCACACTTGTCTAATTTTTGCATAGCACAGTGTATTTTAAGGATTAATGCTAGCCAAGTCCGTTCTCTGGTCAGCTGCTATTTTCTAGTTTTCTAGGTGAAACCAAACAAGAACATCCAGAGGATAACTTGCTCACAGCTCCCTTACCCCAGCTCAGTGAGAATTTTCTGTGTGAGAAAAAATGGGTATCCATTACAAGTCAAACTGTGGCTCCAGCTGGAAAGGGACCTGTAAGAACTCCACCTTTCCCATGCC
Source organism: Atrichornis clamosus (assembly GCA_013400975.1). NCBI lineage: Eukaryota > Metazoa > Chordata > Aves > Passeriformes > Menuridae > Atrichornis > Atrichornis clamosus. The sequence continues at coordinate 305,346 of WBMZ01009535.1, read as the reverse complement.
CTATGTCTTTTTCAGACACCACTCACCTCATCCTGGTGACTATTATGACCAAAATTATTTTGATATTTCTCAGCACCTCAGAACCAGATCAGAGGTACGAGGGGAATGGAAGTTGCCTCCTTTGCATCAGCATCCTATAAGCTCTTAAATAAGTTTAAGTCTTGTGCAGATGCACTAAAAACTGAAGGTATTGAGGCATTGATTTGGGCCTGATTTGGCATAGAGCCTTCATCCTTATTGTCAATGCCTGTGATAGAAAGTTTGGGTCTTGACTTCCAGAGTACAGGCTGGAATTTGGAAAAGGAACAGAACATATTTCTGATTATAAACTTAATAGGTTTTATACTGGGTGCTTGAGTGACAAACACAAAACTTCATAAATATCATATTTATGGCCATTCACTGGAGCAGAACAGCAGTGTTAAAAGCTTACATTTATTGTACATTTCTGAGCCCCTCATAGCTTTGTTATACAAAAGTTTGTTTGAATGAGGCCTCTAGTATTTCTCTATATCCCACTGACGAGAGCACCACTATCTTCTTTTTTTCCCCCAAAGCTTTTAATTTAAAATATGCATCTCTTTTTGGAATATATATAAAAAAAAAAAACCTGATTAAAGCATTGCCCAGTGCAGTGTATCTGAAATTTAATCAACATTTACCATTGTACTGGTTCTCAATACCCACAGGTAGATAAGGGCTTTTGCTATTTTCAATTCATGCATACCTGTGTCTGGCCTTTAAAAAGAGGCAGTATTGAATTTCTTCTGAATTGCACCGCTTAGTGTCCAGCAAAATGCCTGGTGATGTGAACCTGCTACTTCTGTGCATTTATGTGGAACAGACCTTTAAAAATTGTCATATTGTCAGCCCATTTGTGCAAATGAGAGTGTTGTTTTTCACGACAACAGCCATCAAGTGTTTTACAGCAGAGTTCAGGTTGCAGGTGAGAAATGGCCATAAGGGGTTCCTGGGTTATTGGCTCGCAGTCCCTCCCTCTGCCTGGTTTTATGGGTGTACCTGGACATTTGCAAAAACATGACCAATCTCAGTCACGTAAAATGATGAACAGGAAGGTTTGTTGAAATATAAAGGGGTTAGATTTGATCAATCATCTTCACTGCTGTTCATTCCTTCATTATTCTCACTTCAGACAAAAGGCCAAAGGGACTATAACCTTTGATATAACCTTTCATTCACGTCTTTGATGGGAATAGGAACTCCTTGCTAAAGGAAAGTCAGTGGTTTTGGGGCTAATTTAAGGTATGAACTGGACTACAGACACCAGTGTAGTAGAACAATCCTTCAGTTTAGAGAAAGTGCTGGCTGCAGATATGGAAAGACCTGGAGTCTCTTGTAAAAATAAAATTGGAAATTAAAGGGGAGAAAAGAAATTGTGGTCTGGTTTTGTCTCAGTGAGGGAAATGATGTTCTGTGGAGCACGTGATGGCTTTGTGCTGCCGAGTAACCTGCAGATACACTTCAGAAGCAGGGGATTAACCGTGCTGTTTGTTTTGTGTTTCTTGATAGATTACCTGTGATAAGGACCTTGAGATTTAGATTTGGAATGCTTACTTTAAAAGTTTCCTTTGTATATACAGTGTCCTACGTGTACAGAGCAAAATAATATGTTCAACCTGGATACCCTTGTTTAATAATGTAGAATGTTCCTGTTAGTTTTGTATCACTTTCTTGCAATTAAGACATCAGTTGTCTTGGCTACAGAAATATAATAAGTGAACTTCTGCCTTCAAGCTACCCTTACCCAGGGCAGCTTTTGCTGTGAGGGAGGTGCACTGAAGTGGCTGCTGTGCCAGCAATGCTCCTTCAGCATGCTGTGCTATGACCACAGAGAGTTCCTTCCCATCCTTCCATAAGAATCTATTAGTCTACGCGGGAAAGCATATTCCAAAATTACCCAAGGAAAACGATTTTCAGAGCAAATCCACAGTATGATTTCTCTGAATATGTAGTCAGAAATATTAGAAATAGCAAATCGTTTTCTTATGATCATTCTTGAACTGCACTCCAGCAATTTTTTATTTACAACCCTTGGCAGCAGGTACCAGTTTTCAGCAACTGGTATGCAGTTAAATGCTCTTCTTTGCATCTCTAAAATGCATATGAAAGTTTAATAAATGTATCAGATGGCAGAGTTTTTTAAGGCCTTAACTTTGCTGCCAACTAATAGTAGTTATCTTACCTAATGTTCATGAGTGCTTAGAAAGAGTATTGTTTTTAAATCATTAATGACACCCCAGGGCTACTGCAGCAGCCACCCTATATATTAATATAAAAGTTTTAAGGAACCTAAGCACAGTCAAGCTCTCTTAAAACCAAAAGATTGACTTCAAATGAACTTAAACATATGCTTAGAGCTATGCATACATTTAAGTGTTTTGCTGAGTGGCATATTTCTTCAAAGAACAGCTCTGTTAACTTCAATAAGACAATTTATATGATCATGTTCTTCTAGTCTTAAAGTATAAATTTACAATCCATTAATCGCAAGCCCAAACCTATGAAATACCATTATAATGAACTTATTTAATAAAGTTCACCTACTCTGTTCTAAGCCTGACGATATATCTGGAAGGAATCTCAAGAACATGGGATTGCAATACTTAAAGGGCACTGAACATGGAATTTTAGAAGCCACATCCATAAATTGGGTTTTTCCCCTTTTATTGGCCAGGGCATTTAAAGAAGCTCTTGATGTCACTTCAAATAAGGTTTTGTATCCAAAACTGGTGCTTGTGAGTTACACATCACTGTTTGCTGCTACTCAAACAGTGGAAGGGAACAGTCTAGAAATGCTGAAACACTTTTCAGCCTTTATATAAAACAGAGAAGGCAGGTTGTGTATCAAACTCTCTCTGAATTATGCTTAAAAGACAATTGTATTAATATTAAATAGGCTGTACAACAACTTTAGATTAAGCAAAGACTTTCAGTTTCCCTGTCAGTGACAGCATCTGTTTATTTTCCGTTTCTGCAGCAAGATCCTTTGAAAGGGCATTTCCTTTGTCAGGTGTCCATTTTGGGAAGGGGAACATTGTTCCTGATCAACAGAACAACTAAACCTGGCCAGAAAGAGTTTTCAGGGATTACATCATGTGGTGAGCAGCAAGGAGCTGAGCACAGCAGGGAATCAGGAGCCTGCAGCACTCACAGGACCAAAATTACCGGGAGCAGCCAGCAAGGGCTCCAGAGCTGGGACATGTGAGGGACCAGAAGGGAAGAGGCAGCAGCTGCTGCAGCTCAGAAAGTCACTTACCTGGTTTGTCTGGATGCAAAGAGTCACCAAAGCTATGGCAGAAGTGGAAAGGAGAAGTTTTTGTTAATATTTCATCTGGTGTAGTCACCTTCAGATTTATTTATGCACCGAGTGAGCACGTCTCCTGAATGAAACGGAAAAAAATATGTACTTCAAGTTTCAGCTCAGAGCTTATATGGCATATATTGTGCCAAAACCTGAGGGATACATACTGGAGTAGGGGAGAGGGAAATGCTCAGGGAGCCTCTCATCACTGGGGATCGTGGGCATCCCTGGAGAAGGGATCTAGCTCCCCTGCAGCACAACTCAGAGCAGATCTCAAACACAAGGTACATTCACCACGCTGGGTTTTCTGCTGTATAAAATATGAAGTAAACCACAAGGTGAAGCCAATGAGAAATTCACTTCTTGTCCTGGGCTTTGGGCTGAAAAAAAATACATCTCATCCTTTCCACTTATTTGCCTTGGTTAGGGAAGGAAAAATAATGTTTTTCCCTTCCGGGGAGAGAATTCTTCTTTTCCTACTTTGTGGCCCAGGATTCAGAGGCTCTTGCCATGTCAGTGAGATTTGGACCGACATCTGGAAGGCTTGGAGGATATCAGGTGACTTTTGAAAACTAGAGAGAGCAAGAGGGAGAGGAGACAGATGGGTGTGGGCTGGGGGCAGAACTCTTTGAGCAGCACAGATGCTCCAGAAGAGAATGTGTGTCTGCAGCCTTGAGCCCAGTTGTGGGGAGTCAGACGAGGCATGAATGGATAATATTTGTAGCAGGAGTGGAAGGAGAAATCATGGGTATGGGCATCTGAATCTCTTAAGTTCTTTTCTCACTGCCATGGGGTTACTTTTCAGGCTATAAACAGATTCACAGACCCCACCCAAACCATCTGTATGTTGTGATGATATTATTGTGACTGATTTGAGCTTTTCAAAGGGATTCAGGCACTGAATTTGACAAATATAGGCACTGGCACTCTAAGAAGTTCTGCCATGATTTCCAGGGTGCTAAGTTTTCGTCTGTGGCTTCACAACTATTGTTGTAACACAGAATCACTCTTATGTGGCCAGGAAAAATTCTTGGTTTCTACCTAAATGATAGCAACACCTGTAAAATCATTTGTTAAGAATGTTTACTGTTAAGGTGTTAATCCTTTCAGAATAGCACATGACTTACTATTGAGTTTAACCTCTAGTGAGATTAAAAGAGAGATATGTGGTGGTTAAATAGCAAGAACATTGGCAGATTTTCAGATACCTTTCTCCTGCTAAAAGCAATATTTCTACTCATCCTCTCACGCTTTAGTGAGTTAAAGGTGGAAGAGAGCAAAGAAGAAATTCTTGGGTCAAAATATTACACAGAGTTGCTAAGCACAGAAAAGAAGAGAAAAAGCAGTCTCTTAAGAAAAGTCAGAACAAGGAACAAAAGCCTAATAATTTACAAGCCTACTTCTAAAAACAGATACTGTAACATGTTTTCATTGCACTTTAGGCAACATTCCCAACTTTTCATTGAAAAATGAGGAAAAGAATGCTTTGCTATTGCATCTATCAGCATAGCTTGCAATATTCATCTACTTGACCTAGCACTGGGAGAAAGAGAAATGAATTAAAGTGATGGTGGGAAAGGAGGGGTAGGAATATCTGAGTGGGTATTGTGCTTTGCTAGAAGCAGAGAGCTGTTCATATTGCATTTTGGGTTTGTAGTTTGAAATAATTGGCAGGGTGCTCAGAGCAGGTAGAAGCCAATAGTTTCTTCTATTCTGGTTTAGATCAAAACTAATAAATAAAGTAGAAAATGCACTCAGCCTTTGGGTCCTTAGATTGGCTTTGGTTTTATTACTTATGTATTACCTGCAGCCTCAACTATTTGCTTAGTTTGGGTGTGTAATGAAATGCTGTTTTCATTGACGGCTGCAAGCATGACAGAAATGATTACATCATGAGAAATCTGTTTTAATTTTACCCTGCTTCAGTGACTGCATTAAGACTATTGTGTGGCATAATCATGTCTTCTTATCACACATTGCACTTCAGAACTGCCAAAGCAGAAGTGCCCTTTAAATTGAAATCAAGTTCTTCCTCAACTGTTTCCAACATCTGAGGCAAGGCTGCTTTTTGTCTGATTTTCTTTCCCAAGACCTGCCCCTCTTGCTATGAGTATCACTCAGTTGAACAGCTCCATCATGAGACTTCACAGAAAGGCATGCAGGAGCATCTGGGCAGGACTCAACACCATGTGCCTCTGAGACAAGGAGTGAAAAATGTCACAGGCTGGATCCCAGACTGCTGACAGAGCAGGCAGCAGCAGGGGGAGGCAAACAGGAGCAATTCAGGAAGTGATACCATCCCTGAAGTGGTGTGTTCTGAAGTTAGACAGAAAGGAAAAAGCAATCAGGAAATGTGTTTGCCGTGGTTGCTAACACTATTCCAGCTCCTCATGAGAAAAGGAAAACTCTCCTTTAATTTATAGCAGTGAGAAGTGTTATCCCCATTTGGCTATCAGAGTCTATTTATAGCACTGCTTACTAAAAGGCTTATCTAAATTGCTCAAGGTGCTCTTTAAAGCTGATATGATTGGCCCCATTAAAAGGACTGCTGAACTGAGGTGCAGAGACACCACTTTTCTAAGCTTGAAGTCCCTGGTTCTCGTACAACTCACTTCTGTGGGTGATCCTACTGTGTCTGCACTGCATGAATTCTACTTTGGGAGTGGGTTTGGGCAAATTCATCCACAGGATCGTTATGATTCTGGCACAGGTAAGTTGAAGATGTCTGTGTCCATCTCAGGAAGACATGGATTTGAAACCTGACGGGGACTGGACTTGAGGTTACTGGTGTTCCTTCCAGACACACCATGAGAGCGAACAAAGCCCCAGGTTGGTCCCTCTCTAGGCAGCTCCACACATGGACCCACACTGGCCATCAGTGAGGATGGACAAGGCCGGCCTTGAGAGTGGGGTGGAACCTGGTGTACAGACAATATATAAGACCTTAAAAAATATTCCCTTAGGAGGGAAGAAAAAAGAGCCCTTTTAATTTGGTTTGTCCTATATAAAGCACGCCTGCCTTTCAAAGGCACAGAATTTCCTGGGCAGACAGAAGAGTGACCACGGAAGCCAACATTTCCATTAGGTGGAGAAACAGCACATTATGGTGCTCTAGTCTAGTCTACAGGTCCTGGGTTTTCTCCCTTTAAATGGCTGTATAAATCTAGTGGCAAAAGCAGGCAGTTTGTCAATGAATGACTAACCAGCAGAGCAGTGCACTCTCTCACCATCCTTTGGCAGCTATTACACCTGAGCAGTATTTTTTGGGAGAAACTTGCAAGTATGTGTAGGCTGAAGGTTTCAAAATAAACTAAGGGAGACTTTATCCTTTCATTTCTAAATTGACAAACTAACTTTCAACAGGGCTTTTTCAAATGTTAATGATTTCAATTTTAAAAAATTCTCTATGTTGTAACTCTGTTTATTTTGCATACCAAAATGTTGCTCTGAATTCCTAGGATACACTGCTGCTTCCCACTCAGGGAGAACTTCCAGTATCATCTGTACAAGCCCAGCCAAAACAGCACATTATTGTAGGCTACTTACATGATCCAAAAGACATTGCTATGTGACTACCCTGAAGTAAGCTTTCTTCCCATTTGAAATGCTACAACCTGAAAAAAAAAACCCAACAAAATAAAAAAAAGCATTTTGGGCTTTTATTTTATATATTTCACACCTTCACAGGACACATGAGAGAAGTCAATCTTCCCCATCACAGGAGGTTGTGTTCACCTCTCTGGAAACCAAACACAAAATGTGTCCATCTGGAAGATTTAGAGAGTTAAGAGTTTTTTAACCCACACATCATCCAATATCTAACTATGGTGTCATGAAGGAATTAGAAGCCCTTAATATTTTTTCACTCACCACAGAGGAAGGTTGGGGTCCCAAATTTTGTTGTTCTAAACCATGTTTTGCTGAGATGCCCCAGGCAGCCTGAGGTGAGTGGTGCGAACAACCCTTTGTCACACGGCAGAGAAGGAGCATTTTGTAAAGGAAGTGAAGGAAACCTTTGCACAAACTGGATTGCACCCGTTGTCCTGAGGTTTTAAAGGATTCTGACAGCAGCAGGTTGGTTCTCAGCAGCACAAACATTCCTCCCTATGTATACGGAGATGACTTTATGCTGCATTATTAAAGATAATTTACAATAGAGCAGTAATTACCAGGCGTGCTGTGTCTTGAATACAGCACTCTGTAAAGACCTGGCACTTTAGCAGAAGGATAGATATTTGAAAACAATTTCAGCTTAATTTCCCTTTCTTCTCTATGAAAAAAAAAAAGCTATAAAGTGTTAGATTTTTCCTGTAATTTGCTTAATTGATTAACTTGATTGATGTTGATGACTGAACAAAGGGTAAGGCAATGAAAAACAGGCCATTATCTTCATTTGTTAGCAGAGTTCAGTTTTGTGTAAATATTTGGTTCCAAATTTATTCAGATTCTTACACTAGAGAGCATTTTTCAAAAGCAAACAATTTTTACCAACAAAAGACTTGTCATCAGAAATTTCACTCCCCAAAGGTAAAGAGAAACTGATTTAACCAGCTACATGTTAGAGGAATCAAAGTGAAGTCACAAGAAAGAGTGGCTGCAAAATGAGGAATGTGTTGGAGGGTGCTGCTCCTCCTGGTCCCAGAAGCTGAGAAGTCCCTGCTCTCAGTTTGGATTGACGCTTTTTCCAGCATGTCAAATAGAAAATTAGTGCTCTATTTGTTGAACAGATCCTTGGTGGCTGGAATTTTACTGGAGTACAAGGGTCACTTTGTAAAGCAGTTGTTCTTTTGGTAATTGTGCTGTACTTCATTTAGGAAGCACACAGAGCAGAGTGAATTGTGCCTACAGTGATAACAGGCATTTGGCTTTCAGATTTTGATTGTGCCATTAAAAAATGGGGAAAGGTTGTCAGTCAGAAAGAAGGTCTTGATAAATGGTATGTTAGAAGAGTTGGAAGCAGTGTGGGGAAAAGGACAGTCACACAAATTGCCTTAATTATTGATTGAAGAAAAGTGCTTTTGTCCCAGGATTATCAGTACAGAAGGAGGATGGTTCTGAAGTAAATGTATGTTCTTTCCTGTTCACTGTGGCATTGCTTTAATTTCACAACTCAGCAGCGCAGGCACCACCTGAGTTCCTAAAGAATTGAATAATTGATCCATAATTAATGGATGCATAAAGCAGGAAAACAGCAGCAGGATACCAGCTAACACTAGAGTCAACTCTGAGGAATGAGGCCGTGTACCTGTCCAACTTTTGGAAATTGTTTTATTAACTTTTATTAGATCTACATGGCCACATGTTGAAAGACACTTTTAAAAGCACAAGGCATTTGGAAAAATGCTGTGTACCTGTGCCAAATTATTTTCTACTAAGAAAAATCTTAGAATTTCAGTAAATGCACACAGGGCTGTGTGCAGGATGATTCAAATTCACTTCATAGCCACAATAATCATGAGCTTTTCTTTGTACAGATGGAATGAACTGGTGATACTTTCACATTGAATCACATACAAGGCATCTCAATTTACACGAAAAATAAAATTTCATCACAGAGGCTTCACCCTGCCCTCATCTTTTCCCCAAAATTCAATTTACACTGTCAAAAAAAGCAGACAATTTGTTACCTTGCCTCTGGGCATATGGTAGTACTACAAGTAACCTTCCTTGCTTCCTGGACCTCCTTGCTTCCAACCAGACCACTGTCACAAGAGAGATCCATCCAAAGGCTTCCCGTATTCTGGATTTTCCCTGTCCCCATCCTCGTGCCAACGTTATGCACCCACATGCATCTGTGCTCCCTGAGCACGGGCATGTACTCTGCAATTAGCTCAAGTTTAAAGACTCAGGTTACCATAACACCCAGCTCTCAGATACGAACAGATGGCATTTATAAATGCACGGAAACTGGAAGGTGATCCTCTACAGCAAGTTTATTTCTGTAAGCCTTTCAGAGCCATATGAAAATGATAGAGAGTTTTAATCCATTGATCTGCTGAGCAAGAGAAACAGCAAACTGGCTTGCTGGGGTGCCTTTGGCTTTTACTGTGACTTTTAGCAAGTGAAAACCAATATAGGTAGGTTAGCAGTTAAGCCTGCACCACTTGTTTTGCAACACTGGCTCTGACCTGATGGCTGTAATGCAGTCCCGGGCTTGTCTCATCTCTTATTTCTCTGAGCATGATTTAAATATCCCCAAGAAGAGGACTCTGAGTGCTGCATGGGCATCTCCCCACCCTGCAAGGCACCAAACACCTCCTGCATGATTGCTGTGTGCTCTGGATATCAGCAGGCAAAGTGCAATTGGAGAACAAAAATGAATTAAGAGGCAAAGGTTCATAGAATAGAATCACAGAATGCACTTCAGAGAACAGACTGAAAACAAGGGTCCTGTCCAGCTCTAAGCACTGCCAGTCTCTGAAAGCCTCAAGCTGACAGCAGTTTGGATGCTAAAATAAAGACTCCATTTCCCCATGTACAGCAGATGGAACTAAATGACAGAACGTGGATAAATATAGAAGACTAAAAAATATAATATCTATTTGAAGCAAATAAATCACGAGGCTCATAACCAAAGGTACCCAGAAGGAGCTGACCAGCACTAGCCAAGCTCCTCCTGTGCTCATGCTGCCTCCTCAGAGAAACTTGACAGGCACTTGCCAAAACCCTGCACGAGGAATAGCTCCTAAGACACCTGGGCTGTGGTCAGGAGTGTTAGGTTCACCTACATGAGCAGCAGAGAACTTCAGCCTGGCAGCAGCTGTGTTCACTGGGTGCTGATAAAGCTGGGTCACACGTTGGAGTAGCGGGAGAGATGTTTTGAAGTGAGCTGGTGAGCATAGCACCCACAACAGGTTAGGACTAATGTTAATGCACTGGCCTCGGATTTACAGCGGTGTTCTCCCAGCTGAGCTAATGACTCAGTGAAGAAAAGTATCCCCACTCAGTCGGCCTTTTTCTAGCCTAAAACTCTACAGCAAATTTCAGCTCCGGGCTTCTTGAAAGCTGCTGGGTTAGGGTTACATTTTTTTACTTCATGATTTTTTGTTGATGCTAAAATTCACCAGAAGACAAAATCTAAATGCAGTGTAACTTCAGCATGAATCTGCTGTGTTTAAAAGAATGTGCCAGAACTTGTTCGTTCATCTGAAGCATAAAGACTCAAAATAATTAACATAAACACAAGCATCATCTATGTTATGGGGATGGATTCCTGTCAGGTGGGTGTACACTGTTTCAGTGTGCACAGGCAGATGCTCTAGTCATTCTTTTAAAGGACCTAGAACATTTATAATGATTAATCACATTTCTAAAGCGGTAATGTATGCTACCATCTGTTTAATTAAATCTCATACTTGCAGACATACGCCAGTCAGCTCCTAGGGGTCAAACATTATTTTCCCCTTTTTTACATCAGGGAACAATTGGTTTACACCATTACATTTTTTATGCAGCCCTTCTGGTTTTAGGTACCAACCACCAGTAGGGAGATGACTGACAGCATGACAGGAGGCAAAACTGTTTTAAAATGTAGAGATCTGACCTCAGACCTTTCCTTCTCTATAATTACTCTGTAGTTTTTTAGCACCTGTTACTTTGCACCTGAGACATCTGTAAGTATCTTATGCTAAAGTGAACTAAAAGAACAAACTCAACAGGTTATGAGGAAAATAAACTTCTCTAGAAACATTTGCTCGCTTCCTAACATGCTTGAGTTCACATGCCCAGAGACTCGTTTAATTCAGTGTAAAAAAGGATTTTGACAGGGTTGTATGTATCATCCCATCCTGTCCATTGCATGAGATTTGTCACTATGATTTTTGGGTTGTTTTATATGTGCCTGAAGGCTTTTTCACCCATTTTCTTGTACTGATTAAGGTCCTGGATGAAATTGCTAAAAAAAAAAAGCAACCTTAGGGATTTTGAAGATTATTATCTCCTATTTTCATTGTGTAGTGATACTAAAGTATCTGAGTCTGAAATATTGCATTTAATGTAAACTGCTGAAGCATGCTTTAGATTTCAGCTTGAACTTACATACCACAACTCGTAGAGATTTGCACTTTGTTAGTGTTGCTATTATGGTTTTTCCCTTGGTTTATTTGTTTTAATAAAGGAATTGCTGAACTGACACAATCTTCCATGATGCAGTACCTCAGGAGAGCTCCTGACCTCCAAATTGGCCATCCTCTCCCTTTCACCAGGAGCGTGCCAACCCCATGGGCCAGCTAGGAATAATGAACATTTCTGGTGCGCAGATTCTTCTCCAAAGTGAGACAAATTGTTCTAAAACATAACTATTTCTTCAGAGGGTGTCTGATCCTGAATTTCGTGTTGGGTTTCTTACACAGAGCAGCTGCTGAACCTGCTGTTTACACAACTATTTCAATACCATGTACTTGCCATCAAGGTACATCCATTCCTACCTAGACAGCACCCTCAGAAATTGGCCTGGTTGCCTGAAGGAGAATTACTGCATTTCCTTGCATTTATGAACTTGATAACTGGTTTATGTTAGAGAAAAATTAAGCAGATGTATTACCTAGCTAATTTAGTCAAATCTTCATGTATCCAGTGCTTGGTCATTTAGTTAAACCTTTCTTGAATTTATTGAAGGACAACGACAACATATGATAGCTTCTAGTGAGGTGATTACTGGCAAATATTTTTTTCATTTTACTTAGACATGAGCCTATTCCTGTTCTTTTTCATTTCTATTCGAATATGTCAGCATTTAGGTGAAAACCCTCTCCTACAGAGGGTCTAGCCCTTCTATCCAACAGTGGCCAGATTCAGAAGACAAGGTAAGAAGACACTTGGAGGGAAGAGTCTTGGCATAACCTGAACACTGATTTTCTGCCTGGTTGTCATCATTAGGTACTCAGTACAGGCACTGCTTATAACTTCTGCAACAGCAATCTTGAGAAATATTCCTTCTGCACATGGAAGGGAACTATTATGTAAATCTCCTTAAAAGTATTTCTAGAAGTCACCCTAAGTGAGATGTTCATCCACCTAAAAATATCTGCAAGGCTGAACAGTTCCTCAGGCAGACCTTCAAACCCTGTTCTGATGTCTACAATTGCTTCTGAACCTGCAGTAGCTGCAGCAGCTCCATGCTGGCAGGAGAATGTGTTTAAAATCACAGTGTGAGGGTTGAAACTCTATTTGGGGCAGAACAGGAAAGGTCCTAATAAAGCTTTGAAGCCAGAGATCTTTGAGAACCTCACAAGATGCACAGAGCTAAGAGCATTCTTTGTTGATGCAAGTATCACTGTTACCACAGCTTCATTCTTTTTGTTATATGATATTTAACGTTGTGACAAACACTGGAGCCTTGCCAGGGGAAGACATTCAGATGAGAGAGTTGGGGTTGTTCAGCCTGGAGAAGAGAAGGCTCTGGGGAGATGTTACACCAGCCTTCCAGTACCTAAAGGGGCTCCAAGAGAGCTGGAGAGGGACTTTTGACAAGAGCCTGGAGCGAGTTAGGGTTGGGGGGTTTAAAATGACTTTAAACTGAAAGAGGTTTAGATTGGGTCTCATGAAGGAATTCTTCCCTGTGAGGGTGGGGAGGCCCTGGCACAGGGTGCCCAGAGAAGCTGTGGCTGCCCCATCCCTGGAAGTGTCCAAGGCCAGGTTGGACAGGGTTTGGAGCAACCTGGGATAGTGGAAGGTGTCCCTGCCTATGGCAGGAGGTTGGAACAAGATGAACTTTAAGGTCCCTTCCAACCCAAACCATTCTATCATTCTAATTCTCACCGTCGAAAAGGAGGGTTCTTCATGGCAGATAGAGTCCCATCTGTGCTTTGGACACTGCATGAGTAGAAGGGTTGAGAAACTATAAGGTTGTACAGGCCAATGGATCTGAACACCAGAAGGGGATCCTGTCAAAATGTTTGGGTTTGGTCCCCCTTGCAGGTTCCAGTTTGGTTTGATTGCTTCCAATGGGGACATAAATCCTGTCGGATATTTTTACAGACTCAAGCAACTTGCAAATAGATCTCATAAACATTGTTTCCTGTGCAATCTGCTTGGCAGATATCCCTTTACATAAAGGGATCTCTTTAAATAATTCCCATTATAAATATTGTAACAATAGAAACAGTTATAGCCCAAAAAAAGGTCTATGATTAATTTTTCAAAGGGGTCACCAACCCAAAAGTCACTAGATCAAGCAAGTATGCACAATTAATTGTTTAGTCACAAAATTTGGGCTTGAAAGCTGCAAGTGCCAAGTGTGAGACCTTACACCTGGTATAATCCTGTCTCTGGCAGACTGTCTCAGACAAGGATAAAATAAAAGCAACCTGCTCACTAAAGCATAAGGTTGAGGATTGTTACAGCTGAAATGCAGGACTAGACTGAGCACAACCTGACTGGCTAAAGCAGTGTCTGTTCTGAGCTTAAGGGTTTTATTAGAGAGGCCCAAAATAAGCAGGTAATTTCTAGCGCTAATTTCAGAAACATTTCAAACTAAAGGAAGAAAAAACCCCTGCTTTCAACATCCCTGGAAGATTTCACCTCAAGTATCCAGTCAGTCTTGAGTTTCTCACTTATGACTTTTATAGTTGGGCATTCTGACTACCAGCAATAACCAGTATAGACATATATTAAATGAAAACAAATAGATTTATCATAATGTGAAATTTTGGAACATTACATGGCTTTAATCTCTCTGACACATCTGAGTTGTTTCTTCTTGAACAGATGGTGACATTACAGTCACCATAAACACTGAAGAAAAATTTCAAGAAAATAGAGTTTTACACACAAAATTTAGAATTTGTGTGATGAAAAACATTGTTAATACAGTCTAACACTCCATTTTGAAGCCTGTCCATATTTAAAACCTAAATCCCAAGCAGAGCACACAGCTTCAAAGCCCAATAACCCATGCACCAAGTTATTGGAAGCAGGTGAAAGTGAAAATCCCGTAAAAGTTTTGTTAACAGATTTATCTTAATCATTTCTTTTTAAACACTTAGTGATTTTTCGAGTTGTCCTATAAAGGGAGATTAAAAATGCATTTGTATGAGACTAGGGCCAGGTCGTCTCATCATTCCAACTCACCTTATTCTGTGATTCTGAGACTGTGTGACAAGGTGGTGTCTGGTCAAATGTTGGACTCAAATACCTTGCAGGTCTGTTCCAACCTTAATGCTTCTGTGATCTTATTGTCCTGAAGCTTCTCCTAGAAAAGGATCTGGAATAAGAAAACCTCTCCACAATCTCATGTAGATCCACAGAAATAAACTCCTTTAGAAGAAAACTGATCAAAACCTGTGACCTGAGAAAAATCCCTTGTGGGTTACAGATTTGGAAGTTTGTCTTCAGGGATGCTCAGGCTCCCAAACCATCAATATAAACTATGGGACCTGCTCCACAAAACAGGATGGGTTGTCTTCTGTCTTAAGAGGCCACTGCCCCCAGCTTGGCCTCTTGATGGTAGATGTCACCATGGTGAGGGTGACTGGATGGCCATTAGCAGTTTTCTGTTTGGTCCGTCGGATAACCCAAGGCCGGTTCACTTGATGCACTGACTTCGCAAATGAATGCCTTTAGCCATCTTTCATTAAATGTTCTGGTATCCCTGCAAAGAGAAAGAAAACATGTCAGTCAGGATCAGGTAAAGAGCTGGAAAGTCTAGGTGCACTTGCCATCCAAATTTAATCCCCCAGGTGATTGTTGAAGGCTCTACTGTTTTGGACTTGTACATACACAAACCTGCATCTGCCTGGGCTGTCCCATCCAGTGAAAAAAGACTCAAATCAGCAGCTACAGCTTATCTGAGCTCTGAAGCTGAACAGATATTTGCTCTTGGTTTTCCCAACAGATATTCCAATTGGATTTAGCTGTCAGAGGTGATATTACTGTCCCCAGCTATGCCTTGACTGGGCAGGTGGGCTTGGTTAGCTCTCACATCTAGGATACAGCCAGTCATGGGCTCACTGCCAAATATGCTCCAGCTATTAGGTTTGAATCCTCTGTGGTACAGGTCAGAGGAAAGGATTTAACACATAAAACCTGCTATTATACAAAATAGCAATCCTGCTCTGCACCCAATCAAGGCTGAAATTCATGTGGGTAAAATAATTGCAGTATCTTTCAGATCAAGTGCCATTCAAAACAATAGAGATCATCATAATGGAAAATGCATAATAGGGGAGTAATAGGGAATATAAGTAAATTATATGAAATGCCTCTGGCCTGGAAAGCAGTAAGAGAAAAACAGAGATAAACCATTACAGCATCAGATTAAAATACACACTTGATCAGGTGATGGCCAGAAAAAGAAATGCTGTGTAAGAAAAAGCCCCATTTATTACTGTTGGACAGCTAAAGCAGTGCTTTCATCCCACAGCAACATCTTAAAACAATTGCTAGAAGAGTTCTCTGCAGATGGAAGGATTATCTCACTCTCACACAATTCCTGTTACTCAGGTTCATTTCTGAGAGATGTGGTTCATAAACTTAAAGTGATTGGTAGTATTTTTGGGATGGCTTTAATGTAAAATTCACTGCTAACATGATTACATTCCGATCCTCTGCTGAAGGAAAGTCTGAGCTGCCCAACAAAAGTACAGTGTGCTTCTGGTTCAGGGCTCCAGGGGAGGTTGTTGTGGCTATTGGACCTGGAGGGAATTGGATACATTTACCAGCTTTGGAAAGCTTCCAGCCTTTATCACCCAAGGCTGTTCCAAACACTCCTCAGAGCATCTGGAACTTATAACAATATTTTCCAAAGGTTTGTTGTAGTTCATGTTTCTTGGGCAATTCACAAAGGACCTGGGCAATTTTACAGCTATTAGAAAGTGATGCAAAAGCCAGTGGCTGAAATTCATGTCCCTTAAATTGCAGGATTAAAATTCTCAAGAAAGAGTCAAAGGAGGATGAACTTGGCATGCAGCAAAATTGAGAGGTCCACCTGTGAGCTGCTGTGCCTGTGCTTCAAACAAACTGAGCTCTGTTAGAGTGAGGTGGCACCATCAGTACTACAGTGACAGCCGTCCTTCTACCGTGGCATTTTGGGGGCTGTTTCACATTCCACTTACAGCAAATAATAGGAGAAAATCCTATTTAATAACACCTTTTAAGAACTTGTACGCAATATCTTGAAATCGATAGAGCGGCGGTGGCTCACCAGCCCTCAGGACACACTCTGAAGACATTATCACAAACTGTGGGATTTTATTTCAGTTCCACTTGGCCAGATAGCAATCAGTCCTATTTCATGTTATAAAAATGCACTATTTAACAGTGATTTTTAAGTCAGGGATGATTTAGATGGACAGGGGAGCAGAATAAAGTGATACAAATAACACAGTAACTCACCTGACAAAAAAACTAGCCAGAAACCTCTGCTTAACACTGTTTTTCAAAGGAAAAGAGGCTCAAGAATAAACGAAAAAAATCTAAATATTCAGGTTTTGAGATCCATATACCTAATACCCTGGATGACTAGTGGTGGAAGCTGAGAAGGAACACATCACTATACTCAGACACAGTTTTTCAAATGCTCACATGTTTTGAGACCATATCCCTGAGTAACCTAAATCTGATATAATCCAGTAGTATAGCCTAACCTATATCTAAGTATCTACACAATACCCATTCATGGCTGAGTTGAAGAGAATTGATGCAACGTGCTGCTCTAAATCATTATCCTCTTGGCTGCACTTGTAGGCAAGAGTTTTGCAAGGGTTAGTCAGATGGGTGGATGCAGACAGTTACTCACAAAGCAACCAGAAATTTATGTAGATATAAAAATTAAGTGCCAGGAAACACACCTAAGCTAGATACATGCTTCCTCCCTTAAATCTGTGGTTCTGATATTTCCCTGTGTGGGCAAGACTGAGAATTTCTGGCTTATCCCATCTGAAGCTTCTTTACTTGGGAAAAAATCCTCCTCCAAATTAGCATCTTGGCGATTTCACTTATACTGCCCCTTTCTCCTTGAAAAGGCAAGCTTAGAACTGAAAGAAACACTGCCCTCTTCCTACAATTGGCAAAGCAGGCTCTGATCCTTTGTAAGCTGCAGGGACTGCATTACATCCTTGATTACTTGCCTAGGAGAATGGGCTAAACAAGGAGATAAGGTCTTAGAACCATGATTAATTTACAGACGCCTTCCCACTAGAACAAGAACTGTTATCCAGAAAGGTAAGCACGAATCTCGGTTTATTTTTTATACAAGAGTGACTGCAGCAGTAGGAACAGTGGTTATTTGAGTTCCTGTATCTGTGTCGCTCTTCCCGAGTAGAAAGGTCACAACACCGAACCTCTTCAAACCATTCTGCAGCAACAGGGCACTTTTCTGTGTGACCAGATGATTTTTGACCATGCAAGTTCCTTTGTGCAGAGAAGCTGGGAGGTGACACGTTTGCGTCTCTGTTGCCTGGAATCTGTTCAAATTCAGCTCACAGATGTTCTGCCTTTCTGTATTCAGTTCCAACACCCCAACCTGTCACAGCCTTGTCTTCCATTTTTCTTCACTGTCCCTGTGAGCTACAGTTGACAACTTGCTTATTCAAGCTTTGAGTAATATAGAAAAGCAATAAATTCACCAGAAATTGTATCATTTTTTTTCTTTTTTTTATATCTGGCTCAAATATCTGGGTGGTAGATCTGCAAAAAGTCTGCTTAACAATTCCCCTCCTTGCTTTCCAGTTCCAGACAGATTTAAGAAATGTTGTACCAAAGCATCCAATTTCTACTCTGTCTTACCTGCCACATCTCCACTCCACAGGAAACACTGAAGGTGTTTGCTGCTGTAGATCTTCACTTTGCTTTTCAGAGGCATCTTTCTGTTGGATCTCTGATAGCTGTCAGAATGTATTGCTTTCCTGCCTGACATTTGCATGGGTCTTCCGTCAAATATTGCCATCCACAGCAATCCACCTGTCTAGATAAGTGAAAATCTCCTTTTTTCAGCTCTTTTCCAGTAAACATTACTCTTCCATCTTTCTATATTCCTCCTACCTTCATCAGCTTTGATTTGAAGCTACACTCACACAGACAGTACACACAAAGATGCTATAGAAACAACTGAAAAAATTGAGGTGTCTCTCAAAACATAATCATTCAGAGTTAGACTGGGAAATGTAATGTCTAATTTATCATTTCTGGTTTATGCACCATTGGTAATGTCACCAGTGGATGTGCCACTTCGAGAAGAAGGAAATGCCAAGTTCCTTGCATGCAGGATTGTCCCAGAAATGCCATCACATATGTTTCACAAGTAACACAAGACTGCAGCAAACTGGTGAACATGCAAAAACATTCAGTAGTTTTCTCTTTAAGGATGACTGACATTTTAACACTCACAACTTTAGCAGAACACAGTGCATCTGGCTCTATTCTCTACCAAATGAACTGAATGCTCTCTGTAAGGCTGGGTAATAAATACAGTGATATGCTATCAGCATAAATTGATAAACTATAACTGATATCCTTCGTTTCTATTCAGCTAGGAAACTTTGCCTTGTAGTAATAAACATCCAGTAAAAATTAAGGACTTTAGAGACACTCATTCTAGTTTTCTTCCAGCTTTAACTCTATGTGAGCTAAACTGTTTAGAGTATCAGTTCTTACGTCAAGTTACACAAGAAAGGAGAATTTAACAGATATTTGTCCAAATCCAGAGAGTTCCCACTTGCCTGGATGAAATAAGTTTGCTATGTCCAAACTTCATGAACCATTCTCAACCAGACTAAACAGAAACAGCAAAACTTTCAGCCAAATATCAGAAAAGTGTTTCCCAGCAAGAGTTTAGAGAAGAGAGTCACAGACATGTCCATTTTTCTACTCCTTCCCAGGTATCGTTTTTTGCCAAGTGCCAACGTTTTGGCTTAGGTGGCCCTTGTTTGACTCACAACTCCTTCTTGTGGTAAGAGGGAGGGGAAACGGCCCTGAAGCAAAGTGGTAAATGTATATCAACAAATACGGTAAATGTTTATCAGCAAATAGCTGAACAGGAAAAAGGCTCCATTCTGCTTTTCTTCTGTCTGAAGAGGGTTTAGGTAAATAAGTTAAAGTGAGTGCAGGGGATGACAGGAACACACACACACCTACCTCACCACAACATGCAGAGGGGACTGGGGCAGCTGCTCCTGAAAAAAGTGAATTTTAGAAGCTTCAGACTGTTTCCTCTAACAAATGGCAAGCTGTCTCAGTGAAAGACATCTGTGGCTTGGTCCTGGTGCAATTTCACTGTGCTCACATTAAAAAAAAAATCGTCTTTTCTTGCAATTGCTTGCACAATAAATTCATAGATCCTTTGCAAACACCTCAAGATTTGCAGGAAAATACTAATGAAAGAAGGAATGGATAATTTTGCTCAGTTCAAATCCAGTAAGTGAGGGATGTTTGAATCGAAGGAGTGATGTTTGAAACCAGCAAGAGAGAAACTGAGGACTGAATAAATAAAAGGAAAATTTTTGCAAACAGCTTAAGAAACCCAGTCTGAAAACAGCCATAGAGCACAGATCACAGCAAACTAAATATGAGCAATAAATACATAACATAAATACATAAATACAAGCATATTTGATTTTCAGACACAAACCCTGAACTTCCTCTCCTCGGTCTACTGCAGTTTGTTTGTTTTGCATAATAAAATTA
The DNA here is from genome assembly GCA_013400975.1 of Atrichornis clamosus. NCBI lineage: Eukaryota > Metazoa > Chordata > Aves > Passeriformes > Menuridae > Atrichornis > Atrichornis clamosus. The sequence goes on along the minus strand of WBMZ01009535.1, from coordinate 285,404 downwards.
TTTTGGTTTGTCCATTAAAACATACTGCAATTTCTTTCCTCAGAACCCCCCACTTTTCAGTGCAGTGACATTAACTCTGTGAAGACACATGGCTTATTTCAGCTGAGAAGTGCTCTGATCTGCAGGAACTAATTAGAGCATTTTCTCGAGCTCATCCCTTTCTTCTCATTACTGGTGACCAAAGACAACTGCTGAGACATGATTATTACAGAACTGTCTGCTAGTGCATGCATTATCTTTACAGAAATAAATCAGCAAATACTACCAGAGTAAGGGGTAGGGAATGCTTAGGAAAACAGCCACTGGCAGAAAGTGGCACCCACAAGAGTCACCCTCAGGCCACACAAACTGATCTCTGCCAGAAGCAGCTTCAGAAAGAAATGCTGTTGGGGAAAAGGAACATAGAAGAAATTGAGTCTGTGCAGGGTGATATGAGTGAAGGCAATCATGAAATGATCAGAGAGTTGGAACACATTTCTTATGAGAAAAGGCTGAGAGAGTTGGGGTTGTTTAGCCTGGAGAGCACTCCTAGGAGATTTTACTGCAGCCTTTCAATGCTTAAAGGGGGCTTATGGGAAAGACTGGGACAGACTTTTTAATAGGGTTTGTAGCAATAGGACAAGGGGTAAAGGTTTTAAACTAAAAGAGGGTGGATTCAGATATAAGGAAGCAATTTCTTTATGATGAGAGTGGTGGAACACTGGCACAGTTTGCCCGAAGAGGTGATGGACATGTAAGGTCAGGTTGGACAGGGCTCCAAGAAACCTGACCCAGTTGAAGATGTCCCTGCTCATTGCAGGGGGTTGGACTAGATGGCTTCTAAAAGTCCCTTCCAACCCAAACTGTTCTGATTCTGTGATTTCTCAGAGTTCTGCAGGTTGTTGCAACAGGTGGGCATTTCAACCAGTATTTGAGGTGTGTCATGTCTTCTGGAAGGCTGAACAGTTTCATCCAGGTTGTTCTTGAGTTCCATAAATTAGTGTTATTTATTAATTAGTTTCTTTGTTTAGGGCCATTCCTTAGCACCATACTCTATGAGTGATATATTTGACCTCAAAGCAACAGTTTTCTTCACCTGCAAGTCCTTAATTGCTGTGCAAAAATGAGCAATAATTACATAAGAAGCAAGGAAAAGGCAGGCATAAGCCGTTCACGGATTTTAAATCTGAATCCATATTAAAGATACAGCATTTCTGCATTTTTGGGGCTTTTCCACATTTCTGCGTGCTATGCCTTTTTTCATTGTCTGGCTGCACGAACTTCTCAAAACCTGAACCAAGTTGTCGCAGCATCATCCCCTTACTGGACTGAATGTGCCATGGAGTCAGCTGATATGTCAGCACGTTACAAAGGCAAAGATTAATGTGAGGGAAGTGCAGAGAGCTGTTCACAACATTGGCACCATCGTGCCCCCACGAAGGGCAAAGGTTGCTCTTGCTGCTCCAACAGCCTTGCCTGGGTGTTTGCTTCAGACAAAGAGTGGGTTGCTTTGCTGAAGAGTGTTAATAAGGCATGCCAGGTCCTAACAGAGCCAGCCAACATGGCAAATCCTGTAGTCTGAAAGAAATGGTCAGGGCAGAATTTAGCTTCAAAGAGAAACCCCACCACCAGAACAGACTCAAGTAGTCATAAAATCTATAAGCACACTCCACAAAGAGTATTTTAACTTCTCCAGTCCTTAAAAACCCCATTTTTCTTTCTACTTCCAGACTGCAGTGGGACTTAAAAAGCATAAGTTTTCAAAAGTGACAGATTTAAATCCAAACCAAAACAACAACAACAGGAAAACAGGAAAACATCACACCAGCTTTATGAGGGAGAAAATCAGATGGCATTTTTACATGCAAATGATGAATATCTCAGGGAAAGAATTCAATATGATAAATGTGATGTTTCCTCTCTGCTATTAAACGAGCTTCTGGGATGCATTTTTCTATCCCAGGCTTACATTTCCATAGGAAAATACACAATCTTTCCCACGGAAATTTGCAGCAGCTGTAAAGGGGATACAGAGCAAGGTCATGACTGGTTGACCCATCAACCCAAAGTAACCAATGGATCTTTGCCCTAGCAAGGAAGGAAACTGAAAAGAAGAAAGACTCTTTTAGGTGTTTCTGTGGCTTTGGTTTTAGATTTTTTTTTGTTTGGCTTTGTTTTTTGTTTTTGTTTGCTTGTTAGTTTTTGTTTTTGTTTTCATTTTTAACATTTAATTACTCTTATCATTATGGTTTTTTTTTAGGAAGAGCAGAGTCTAACACAGTCATGGACTGAGTTCCTGACTCAGCCTTAGTTTCCCACAGAGTCACCAGCCAAGGCTACACTAAAAAGTTTAGCTTGGTCTCACTGTGTCTTTCAGACCTGAAACAAAATTTGCATAACTCAGGAATTGCCCCCAAAAGAGTTTAGTTTCTATCATCAGTAGCTATGTGCCAGCAGGAAAAACTGTTTTCAGCAGTGCAAACAGAGCACACCATCCCTTCACCAGGGGTTTCTACAACAGCGCTGTAGCACAGGGACCTCCATAACTGCACCTTGTGACCTGCCCTTGTTTAAATTATCTTATTTAAATTATTGAATAAAGAGGTAAAACCAAATAATTTTATCACTTTCACAGGCAACGGATTACTTTCTGATTTTCAGCACTCGGAAGCCAACATCCAAAATCATCATCTTGCAGTCCCCAAACACACAGGATTTTCCCTACAGCCAACAAAGATTTTGCCAGAAAAGGCTGTAACAGCAAACCAAACACACTGAACCTTATTTTCAAAAGGAAAGACAAAATTAAAATGAAATGAGTCACTCATAAATGTTCTTGAAACAACACTAAAACTTTAAGATGGAGCCAGAAACAAAAGGTTAGATTTCTGGTGGAGAAATGTTACAGTTGTTGTGTGTCTGTGCTGAAGACACGGAAAACTTTTCTCACCACTGGAGAAGGCTCCTTGATTAGGGGGAAAAAAAAAGGAAGAAACAAATAATGACAGCCAATTTCCAATGCTTTTAGGCTATTTCATATCAAACTGTGTGATGAATGTAGCAATATCACTTTTGGCTATAGCACAAAAAATATTATCCTCTATAGACGCTGCAGCATAAAACAAAAATGCTTTTATTACCACTAGCAATGATGTGACATGCCTGATAAATGCCACTTTAAGACTCCTTTGGGTCCCAGCATCCCTTCACACTTATTATCAAGTTACTAATAGATTCTGTAGGTTTGACTGGCCATCATTTAGGAGTGTCATTTACTCTAAAATGACAGAAAAGTAAAATGTTCTAAAATGCTCAATTTTTCTCTTTTCCCTGACTGAGTGACTAATGAGTAAGAATAATAACTTTTATTCATGTTGTCTAGGTGATAAAATGGCCATTGTAGAATGATGAATATCAAGTAAAGATGTTTTCATTTAACAGAGGCAGGGGAAAAAAAACAACATGAACCTTTAGGTCTTAAAAATATGAAAGAGAGCAGGCAGCTATTTAAGTATTCACATCTCCTCTAAAAAAACTGAGCCTGTTTCCCTTTGTTATTAGTTTTTCTCTGGATGCAGAGAAACATTGGAAGGTCAGACATGTTACAGATTAAATTCTTCCTTGCAGGATGATACTGTCCAAAGGCCCCCACTGAGATTAACACCCCTTTACTCTGGGTAATGTATGGACATACCATAAAGGTTAATTCCTGCAGCAAAGTGTAGAAGTTACACAGACTAGACAGGCAGATTCCTGGCAGACATCACATGGTATTATATTTAGATTAAAGATGACTCTTTGGTTGCAAAAATTTGGTTGTAAATCATAACCATAATACCCAGCAGAAGACAATTTTCACCCACCATTGGTTTCTGTGCTATACTACAGAACCGACAGAAAAAAGGAATATAAACCACATCTTTCTGCAAAATTAATTAATGGGAGCTGAGTCCCTAATTCTCTAAAGCCACTTAAAAACCCAGCGTAAATTCTTGTCTGTATTAGAGGATTTGATCTCACCATGACAAAGATGCAATAATTAATTCCATGTTAACTACCTCAATGTAAACACTCACCTGACCCTCTGCTCATCATGCTCAGTCCTTGCAGTTCAAACCCACCCCCCTACTTCTTTTCAACCCAATTTTGTGTGGGCAAAGGATAGGGTTTTTTAATATTTTTCTTAAAAATTTATCTTTCCCTAGGATAGCTTGGCCTGTTCAGTGAGTGTATGTGTGGATCAAAGGCACAAAGCAATATTGTGTCTGTATAAACACTGCAGCAAGTAATCATATTCAAATGCTGTTTAAAGTATAGGGCTAATTTAGATCTGACATGGCAGCAAGTCCAATAACTTCAGTGGAGATGCTACTGATCTGCACAAATTATGTCCTGATTTGGTTTCATTGACTTCAGTTTTGATTTTCATGTGGCTGAGCCCACCATCCCAGATCTTTAGTTTCTCAGTTCTTCAGGGTGATTGAAATGTCACGGCAGAGCCCAGTGCTGCCAAAAAAGGGATTAAGTGAGCTAGCTCGGAGCAAGGGTCTTTAGTTGTTCTCCATGAGATGAAGAAATTCCATCATAAAAAGGGCCTGAAGGACAAAGGGCTTTACGGCGTGGGGATGAATGGCCAGCACCTCAATTGACTCGCCAGGCAGAGCAAACAAGAGACTGTGGGAGATTAAAGCATCCGCTGTCATGGCCTCAGTAAAGGAGTCAGCTCTGCAGCTCCTTCAGGAACAGTGCCACAGCCTCTGATCCACTCTGAGAGGATCACAGTGTCACTGCCTCCGCGCTTCGTGTTCGTTACACAGACCTGGACCGCCGGCTCTAGTCACACAGTGGTCAGTTCTGATCATCACAGGTTCCTTGGCAAAGAGGAGGAAAAAACCCAGCTATATGATCAGAAAGATCACAAAATGCTGCTCTGGCTGTACTGCAGGCTGTGTAATGTAAACTCTATCAAATAAACACTCCCAGATATTTTCCTACTCTCCGATTACTGCACTAGAAACGCTCAATAATGTTCAACAAATGTACGAAAACAGCATATGTCAATCCAGCATTTTCTTCAAACTGTTCTATTTTGAGTTCCTGTTTTGTTCAATTAACACTGCTATCACTGACTCAGTCTCATTACAGCTGATCCTCTTGAGAAGAACAGAAGGAGTTTTCCTTAGCACTGAAAATCTATAGTTCACAGGATATTCTGAGTTGGAAGGGACCCACAAGGATCATCAAAGCCCAACTCCTGGCCCTGCACAGGACCTCCCAAGTCTCCCACTGTGTCCCTGAGAGTTTTGTTCAAACATTCCCAGAGCTCTGCCAGGCTGGTGCTGTGACCATTCCCAGGGGAGCCTGTTCCAGTGCCCAGCCACCCTCTGGGGGAAGAACCCTTTCCTGATACGCAACCTAAACCTGCCCTGACACAATTTCAGGCCGCTCCCTCAATGGGTGCTGTCCCTGGGCACCAAGAGCAGAGACCAGTGCTGCCCCTTGTCAGGATGTTGAAGATCCCAGTGAGGTCTCCCCTCACTCTCCTCTTCCCCAGGCTGAACAAACCAAGACCCCTCAGCCGCTCTTCATTCAGCTTCCCCTCCAGACCCTTCACAATCTTCGTGGGCCCCTTTGGATGCTCTCTAATGGCTTCATGTCTCTTTTATATTGTGGTGCCCAAAACCTCAAGGTGAGGCTGAGCCAGTACAGAGTAGAGTGGGATTGTGTGTTAGAAATCATTTGTAAAACTATTTGTGTAGTCCCAAAGACAAATTCATTTTACACCAGCCTAGAAGACTCTCTTGCTATTAAATCATCATCAGTGAAAACATCACTGAAAGGTCATTTTGTTGGAGTTCTCATTCTAAATTGCTAGATCCAAATTTCCCCGTGCCTGCCTGGATCTCTCTGCCTGAGGCACTTTTTTTCCTTGTCGCTCAGGTGAAGGCAGCTGCTATGTGGATATATTTTACAATGTGTTTTGAAATTATTCTCTAAATAAAAATTGGGTTCTGTAGGCTTCAAGAGGCAAGTCTAAATAAAGAATGTGTCTCAGGTTTAAATACAGTGTGTAAAATACACATTCCTAACATTTCTTGTAAGAAACTTTTCTGGATAGAGGCAGGAAGGTAAAACACCATGTTTTAAATAAAAGCTAACACTAATGAGCACTTCTAAGATCGATTTATATTAAAATTACCCTAAAAAAAATAAAAACATGTATTAAAATGTTCATTGGAAATTGTGATGAATTTTTGTCTGAGGAGCAAATTGTCTTAAAGGATCCATTTTCTAACACAGAACTGTATTCACTCTATGAAATATTTTGCATTATATTTTAATTAAAGTTATAATTACAGAACTAAATATAATTAGCTTCTTTCTTCAAAAGAAATTGGAAGTGAACTTACTTTATTAAATTTTCAATTTGTTTCCTGCAGTGTTACATAGTTTATTCTAATTAATTGAATGAGATCTCATAAATATTTTATCAACATAGGGATGTGATTAACAGCTCGACTTTTGTGTGGTTTTCTTTTTTCTTTCCAGTTTTCTCCTTCTCGGCTCCCCCAGTTTTCATGTTCACTCTCCTGCCTTTGGTGACAATTTGAGTATGGGAGCCCTGCCAGAACCCCCCTCTTCCACGGCAAAATGCTGCATTTTTGCAGTCTCGGCCACAAGAAGCCATTTTTGCCTTCTTTTTGGGAATGTTTGTTATCTCAGGAAGCCCTCCCATAACACAGACCGCAGAAGTGACACTCATTTTTGTGTGATTTATGACTTCCACGCGGAATAGCTTCCTGCAGAATCTCCCTTGCTTTGGGGTGTGTGTTGTTTATTCTCTGAGCAGATCAAGCAGAACGGAGTAAAAGGGGCTGTAACCCCCCATTAGCACACCCAAGTCCAGGGGTCACAAACGGGCAGAAGGTGCATTTCACACACTCCCCTTGTCCCTGTCGTGTTGCAAAGGGCTCCATTTTTACGTGGCATCGGTGAGATTTCAGCTGGAGGGTGCTGAATGGAGCCATTGCCGTTGGAGCCTCTGGCCTCACCTGCTCAGCCTCCTGTTTGCCAGGTGGACTTTCAGCAGGGCAGAAACCTCCTCTCAGTACCCTCAGGCCCCTCGTACAAGATCAGAGGGAAACCTCTTACCATCAGGGGGAAGCCACACCAGGGGCTTCACAGGCTCACAAGGAAAGCGGCAATCCCTGCTTCAAAGCATGTCAAAGCAGATAAAAAGGGAAGGAGGACATGCAGGTGAAGTGACCTGCCTGTAGTTACACACTGCATCAAGACAAACACGAGAATTTGCTGTCCCAATCCCCAGCCCAGGGTTTCCTCCCTCCCCATCCCCTGCTGGAATGGGGTGATCACAGCTCATGTTGGAAATGATGCTCTGCAGCCACAGTGTTGAGCAGATAAACTTATCAGTATGGAGAGCTGAGCAAATAAACAGCATGTTGATCATATCAAACAGCCAAAATGTGAGTACAACTGTATGTAAACTGAATAGTCAGGAAGTAAGGAAAAGATCATTATGGCTCTTTATCAGATTAAATCTGACAGCCCCCAGTTTAAAGGGGAAAGGAGAGTAGCACTGTGTTCTTTCAATATATTCCAGGTTAATTTAATTAAGCACTGCTTTAATAATACCAAAAGAAAGATTCAGCCATTACCATGACCTTTATCATGCAGCAATATCAAAGGTATGTGATAAACAGAACAAAAAAGAAATTCATATATATTTTAACCATCCATTTAGCTCAGGCAGGAATCGTGTCACTTGCCCATCTTGTATTGTTGACAGCAGCAGGCTGAGTATCTTTTAATATCTAAAGAACAAATGGTTTTCTCACAAGCATAATTCAAAAGTCCCAGTGACACTAGCTGCAAGTGGACATATTTCTTCCTGGTAAAAAAATTTCCCCTAATTGTTTTTCCCGTCCATGCATTCCTTTTACTACTTATTCTTTCATTTATGGCAAACTTGGAAGTAGAAAAGTGAATCAGATTTGTTTCAGATCCTATATGCTGTACAAAACTGGGTAGTCTTCATCTGCATGCACAGTAATGCTGCTTTTGAATTGTGAAATAAATGAATGGAAGTCATGTTGACAAGAACCTTTCACTGATCATTCAGTGGTCCTGTTGTACTGTTAATGTTGTTTTCTAAAGTCTAACACTATTTTCCAATCAATCCAAATTTTGATTGATAGGTGAAGTTAACCCTGATGTTTGCAGGCACTTCTTGTAGAGTTGTGACTGTTGATGCCAGACCTGGATTTGACCCGAGAGTTACTCTGTATTTATGTCTTGCAATGACTCCAAAGTAGCTTTGTTGTGTTTGGGTGTTCATCTTCTCTTAATTTTCTTTATTTGTCTGAAATTAAGTAGACTGTTACTTGCACAGCTGCAAAGGCAATGACAACAGTAAATGCAATTTTTATATGAAGGCCTCATTTCTCAGCTCCTAATACACCAAGAAAGATGAAAAGGCCAGAAAACTTGTTCTGCTGTTAAAATGACAAGATTATGGATATTTTCTACAATTATTACAAGACAGGCCTGGGATTCACATGTAATATTTAAAGCACATCCAACATACTTTAGGCAGCACAATATTAATGCCAAAAGAAGTATGTTTTCCAAGCATTTATTTACAACTCTTCAGTGTTATAGCTCCAAGCAGGGATTCCTTCCCAGGGCTGTACATGTGGCAAATATCTTGCTCCATCTCAGCCTCCCACTTTCCTAGTCCAGACTTTCTGGCCTTTCGTTGGCCATGCTCTCTCCTGGGCAGGATTACATTTTATATTGCTATTTGAAGGGGAACTTTGTGCAATATCAGCATCAGCAAAGGCAGCTGGACCAGCATCCAAACCCTCAAAATTCCCTTCCCACCATGCTTCAACAAACTATGGCATCTTGGCACTATCCCTTTATCTCGTAAAAGGGTATTTTATCTCCTCTTGTTTTAGTTTACTTTCACAGCCACAGTCTCATCTTTTACCTTGTAACATAACTTCAGATACTTTTGCTGTTACCAGATTTATTGCCTGCTGCAGAGTTTTCTTCTCAACATATGGGGGAAACAGTCTTCACACTTTCCTTTCCATTCCACATCCTTGACATAACGGGGAGTTTGAACAGTTTGCATATGTACACACAATGGAGAGGGAATCTGTGCTGACAAAGAGACAAATGCTTTAAGCATTTCGTTGAGACAAATTTTAGAGAAGGTTCTGTTTATTTTTTAAGGTTCGGACAGGATTTGAGACCCAGATTGTATTAACTTATCTGTAAAGTTAACTCACAAGCACTGTAGTAATTTGTTTCTTGCATTTCATCCACTCATGAGGGTAAAACCAGCAGAGATCACGGTGTTTGGCACGGGGCAGGCAGGTGCTCAGACCCCTCCATAGCAGAGGCTCCCGTCTTTACGGGCTGCGATCCCTTTACACACTCACACAGAGGGTCACAGGAGCTCTGTGGGTCTACAAAGCCACCCTGAAAAGAGAATTACTGGTGCACGAGTTCAGGGAGCTGACACCAGGCACACCACACCAGCTCTGCTGTGTCCTAACGAGGTGTTGAGTTATGAGATGGAGAATAACTCATGTCATAGTTCTCGCTACCCATTTGTCCAGAATAGTTTCTATTTCATATCTGCCTTTTTTTCACAGCAAATTTATTAATGATAGAAATATTATGAGCTGGGCTATGCCAAGTTGGAATATTCTAATAACAAAGAGTCCTTGGAACAACTGCAAGGACTTTGAGGCAAGAGGTACTAAAACCAGCTCTGAATGTTTCCAGGTTGTGACCATTTCTGTAAGAGGGGACAAGTGAACAGATATTTTGATGCTAGAACTTAGATCAATATAATTTTTAACTCTAACAGTAACTAAACCACAATCTGGATTTTCAGCCTTTGTGGTTTTGTCACAGCATTCACGTGGCATTTGTACCACAGTATGTTGATCAGCAGGTAGCATCTGCCTTGAGTTTTGTTCTATTTAATTTGATAAAAGTGGAGCTCATGTAAAGACAACTAATTGGGGAGCTGAATACACAACCTACCACCCACCATGTGTCATTACTGGAAATAACTCCACAAAGAAACCACATTTGGTGCTGAAAATCTGAGACAGCTTTAATTCCTGATAGCATTCTCTGTTTCATTATCTCTCAGTGGCTTGGGATGCTTTCATGGCAGACACATCCCATACACCCCTGTGCAGCAGAAATTGGTCCCAAAGGCATTCTGAGTAAGGGACCTTTGAAATTCCAAAGCTGCCCTACCCTTGGCTTTACACTGTCTTCAAGAGTGGGAAGATTGGCAACAAGATGCAAAGCACAGATAGTCTTCCTCTGTATCATCTGGTGCTGTGACACCAAGATGATTATTGGACCAAAATTTTAGTGAAAAGATGCCCCGTGGCCTGGTAATACATGGGGCACAAACATTGTTCAATTCACACAGCCATTCCTGTGCTAGGACTTCACTTTGTGGGACAGAAGACAGACATGACATTGGGACAGGGGCAGATAAAGAAACAAACACATAAAGGACCTGATGGCTGCAGGGTCACCTCTTCATATCTTCTTGGAGAATGGTAGAGGAAGGCCCTTGTGGCTGTCAGGAAAACCTACTGTCCCAAGTCAACTTCCTTTGAAACTCTCGGGAAAAGTATTGTCTGTCCTTGTGCATTCTCTTTAGCCATCATAGACTCTCCTCTCAGACATCTGCAGGGCACTGCATGACCGGGCAGGTTTCACTGCAAGAAAATATCAGGTCTTTACAGCACTCTTGAGAGAAACAAAAACAAAAGAAAAAACAAACAAACAAACAAACAAAAGATTAAGTGCCTAGCTTTTCCAAAAAGTCTCTCCACAAGAGTATATCTGAACTCATCCAGGGCAGAGCAGTTCAGAGGGACAGACTACCCGGGGCATTTATCCTACCCCAGTCAGTGTGTTGATAAACCTGTGCCTTTAAACAAGCTGCCAGAAGCAGCCACTGCCCTGTGCATCCCTCCTGACTTTTCACCCAGGCACTCCTGAAGTCCTTGCTCTGTAACTGTAATTCAGGTCAGATTCCAGTTCGGTGTCTTTCTCCCTTATCAATTCATCTCAGCAGTTCTGTCTCCACAAAGGAACTCTCCATGTGTTATCTTCCTTGGTGTAAATGGGATCAGTGTGGCAGTTTGAGAGCCATGCTTTATTTTATTGTCACCCAGAGAATGCCACAGCTCTTCTCCCCCTTCTGATTTACATGAAACAATATGGGATAAGTGGAAACAGTAAAGTTTTTATTTTAGAGGCACTGCCACTAAAATGTCTTTAGAAGCTTCCAGAACAATAAGATGTCATCTATTTCTTTTGGCCTTATAAATTCACAATTGCAGAGCTACAAGCCGTGGGTGAAGCCAGTGCAAAAGAATATCCTTTCTCTGCAGAGATTTGTTTCACTGAGGACCACTCTCCCTGGCCTTCCACACCTTGAATCATCATTGACCTATTGCTGAAGATCTGGACCCAGAAATAACTAGAATCACTCCAAAAAGGACATTCAATCTTTAGTGGATTTTACTGCCCACTCAAATCCTTGTAACTTTGTGTTTAACTTTGCATTATTTGTTAACTTCATTTTAATAAAGAACTTCCTGAAAATTAAAGGTATCTGCATCTTTTTTCACTGTTACCATGGAGATCCTTGAATGACCTGCTATCAATATAGTCTAGTTAACAGGAATTTCCATTCTTCACATTACTTACTCATTTGATCTAATTATTTTATCTCTCAAAAGTTTCCAGAACTCTTAACATATTTTGCTCATTTAAGGCAATTAGAATTCAACTTAGGTCTCAGAAATCAAGACAATAAAATCACATCTCACTGTAACTTTAAAGCTGTCACAGAAGCTCAGATTCTTCCCCCAAACCTTTCTTTCTCTCCAATTAACTATGATATATTTACTGCTTATTTTCCAACATTAAATGCTTCAGTTCAAAAGTGCACTAAGCAAATAAGTAATGTGCAAGGCTTTTTAGCATAACTCAAAGGAAATCCTGAGAACCTGTGACATACCCTTTTTCAGTAAGAAGAAAAACAGACAATTGTGGATAATTTAAATCAAACTACTTTGTAGATTTTTGAACACCACAACTCTAATTCTGTAGCCATAATTTGCACTTTACAATGTACTTTCCAGAAGCCAAAATGAAAATTTTAAAGAGTTTTGAATACATGTGGGTGTGAAAATGCTATCAAGGGAAGCATAACTTTTTTACTGATTTCTAGACGATGTAGTCACATATCAAAGAGTTGGATTTTTCCATCAACTTGCTTTCACCAAGCCGTTGAAAGCAAGAAATAAAAAGAAATGGGACAGTTTAGTTCTGCGATCAAGTAAATGATGTGGAAATGTGCAAGATCGTAATTGAACATGATTGTTTTGCAATTAGTTGGTGTTAGACACAGAGGCAGAGAGACATTCATCATATTGACCATTGTGGAAATCCAGTGTGACCACTGGCCTCCAATGCTCTGTGGGAGTGTTTGCAGTAGCTTCTACTGCCTTTTCTTTCAGATGTTTTCAGAAACCATATGATGTAACACTTTTTTTTATTGGCAAATGTCAGTTATGTAATATGAAAGAGTTCACAAGACAGGGTTAGTTTCAATATATTTCCCTCCACACATTTCTGACTCACACAAAATACTGAAATTAGCAAACACCTTGTTTGCCAAGAAGTTTCATTTCCTGGTCTAATAGACTGCCAGTATTTTCAAAATTATTGAAACAAGGATCTTAAGCGAGACAGCATGAGATGATCAGTCACTTTGGATTTTTCCATTTTCAATTTTATCCTACTTTAAAATTATTATTTCTAAAATTTTACAAGCTGCTGCCGATGGGGAAAACCCATTTCCCACCCAGGTGCAGTATCAGGTACTTCTGCTTCCAGCCAGATATCCTGCAGAGGCAGATGTGTCTGCTTCTGCTGCATATTCTCATTCGGAACTGATCCTTTTGCTGATCCTGATGCTTGATCCGTTTTTCCTCCCACACTGGACAATGTTGGTTATTTAGCACTGGGCATTCAGGTTCTTCTGGGCATGTTTTACCCGTGTAGTCCAGGACTCCGAGGCATCAGGGAACAGAGTTAGTTGAGAAATGTAATATTCTGCCCAGTGTTTGATGGATATGACTAAAATGGACTCAGATATAACTTTGATAAGAAAAAGGGATGAACAGCGAGTGATTGTACAAACTTTAGGTGAAGTTTATTACCACTTTAATGTCCCTGATAAATCTGTGCCTGTGCTGCACTTGCTCACTTGCGTCTCTCTTGGCAGGGTGAGCTCTGACCTCCCAGAAGCAGCCTGGCATATACGGAGCGCCTGAGAGCCAAAGATATTTCACAACAGCACAAAGTGAATAAGCACAAAGTGAATATACCATGGTAGCATTATTTCTGCTGGAAGAAATAGAGAGGGAACAAGAGGCACCAGAGGTGTATGAACACCCTGAGGGGACATCTCACATTGTTGCCGTTTATAATCATTTAAGCTGCTCTCTGTGAAGAGGGGATAACTTCTAGGAAACCCCAGGGGGCTCTGGTGACCATTAGCAACTCTATAAAAGGGGAAGAAGAAGTTCAGCTAGCAGCCTTTTACCAGAACTAACCAACAGATATTGTAAGTGATCTGGAATTCCAGCTCAGCTTTCTGAGGACAAAACCACAGAACCATGTCTGTCCTTTCTTCTCCCCACTTTCAACTTCTCCCACTTTCTTGGGACTCTGCAATCAAAGGAAGCAGAAATGGACCTTCCCCTACTAGGAGCAAAACTGGGTAGGGTTGAGCCTTGCAGAGCATATTTTCTTACTAGTTCGTTCCTTACATGCAGGCTGGACTCAGAGTAACAGCTCACCAGAACAGATGTTATTTTGGGGCTGGGGGCAGGAGCAGGGAGTTGGAGGCTCCTGGTAACAGATGGAAGAACAACCTCAAGCCTGCTCTAACCCAGGTCCAGGACATGGTACTCATGCTCTCAGCTCCCCACTGACTTTAGGGGAGGCTGAATGTGGCAGCGAGGAAGCACATGGCTCAGGACTTTACAGGGGGATATTGGAAGAGGGAGCTTGCCAAGCCCGCATGGAACACCCCGGCAGCATCATTCAAATATTAATAACAGCTGCCAGAAATTTGGAAGAGCCAGGAAATTGAAAAATACCCTGTGCATCTGCCCTTCTGTAACCATGTGCCCAACACATATTCTGTCTCCGCCAGGAGCAGAATTCCCTCTCCGCAAGGCAGTGGAGTTGGCACGAGCACCTACCCGGATCAGTGCCGGCGCCTGCTGCAGTTGTTCTGTGCTCCCAAACCTCACCACGTGCACTGAAACCCCCCAGCACTGCCAGAGCGCAGCCTGGGGGACGAGGGGAAGTGGGTTATCATTCCCTCTGTTCTGGACAGAATAACACAAGGAACTGAGGAGTTCTTACCGTTTTGCTAGCACTCCTGGCTATAGATGGAAGTATACAAGTGTAAGTGAAATGCTGCAGAGAATTTAGCCCCTCATGGGTTACTGCGTTTGTCTCCTGCAGGAGGTGCAAAGATAAAGTTCTCTGAGCTAGGGCCATCAGCTGTATGGATTAGCCCACTTTTGTTGAACCAGCTGTCTCAGGGAGCAGAACCGTGGCAGTCACAAAAGCACACTTTCACCTCCGTGGATCTGGCACTGGGATTCTGAAAGGAACCCTGTTCTGTGGGGGCTGCAGTGTCTCGGCACAGGTGGTCTAAAGCTACCTTAGGTATGCTTATAAGCTCTGCATTCATGGCAATGTAGATAAACTTGGGAGTTATACATGGATTACTGCCAGAAGTAGGGAGAAAAGTGCACCACAGCAATATTAACATGTTATCAGGCTAGTGTGTTATGTCTGCCTACCATCCACTATCACTGTATTTACCTATTTTGTTGCAGTCATGTCAACAGTTCTGAAGGAAATTCTCAATTTCAGCTCCAACCTACAGTCACAGAAGAGGAGACCTCAATTGTCCTGGAAAGTTTGTAAGTGAAGACAAAAGAGGATGGGGGAACTGCTGGACATTGGCCGCTGGCAGTGGAGGTCAGAAAGTGCCAAAGAGGCTGGAATTAATGTAGATCTCCTGAACCTCAGCCATGAAATCATTCTTCCTCTCCTCTCTTCATCTCTGAGCACTGTACGCTGGGTTAATGACCCTACAGCAGCAGGCTCAGAACTGAAAGCTCCTACAATCTTTCATTTGTATTTCTTTTCTTGATGCATCCAAACGCGTTCGTCACGTGTACCACAGTTTCTCTTGAGTGACTGGGGTTCTTTTAAAGGGAAAGCAGGACAGCAAGGAACTTTCCCACCTAAAAGCATTCTTCTCCAAAGAACCATGGCTGTCATTTCAAAGCTATTTGTTGTGTTAACAATATTTCTCCAGGATTATGTTTCATTTACTAATTTGGAATGTCAGGACAATTGTGGGAAATAAAAACCCATGAAAGTCATATGATCAAAAATCTACAAAGATTTCAGAACATATGAAAAGAAATATATTTTAAAAAACCCCAGATATGCAAAATAAAAGATTCAGATTAAATTCTCATAGCTGTAGGGCTTTTGCTTGCTATTCATGAATTTGCTTCTACTTGACATCAGAAATGCAGATTCAATGAATTCATTTAAGAAAAAATTGAAATCTTATCTTTTCAGGCTGGCTTTTCCAGCCTTAAATGCAGCTCAGTTTTAAAGCTCCTAGATATTATTTTATGTGAAGCTATTTGAGATCCTTTGTACTTTCTGCACTATATAGTTTTAGTTTTATTGTATGTAGTTTGTGTGCATTATGACATAGCAAGAATAGTTGAAAAATTACAAACCAGGTAGTGGGAAAGGCAAAGCAGTCATTTGCTAATGGAAAGGATAAATACAATAGAAATGGAAGACCTCTAAACCATGTTCTTAAATATGAAGAAATATTTAGTGAATGAACATATCACGAGGATTTCTACATTTCCCATTTCTTTAGCTGCCATGCCCAGCTCTGTGTGTATGGGCACTAATTACAAATTGCTCTGCTCCACCATACCCCCATTTCTTTCTGACCACACCTCAGCACTTCCCAAAGTTCCTCTTTCCTCTTCCTTTAGGGTGAAATCTTCACCTGTTCTCTCTTACTCAGTCCATCCCACCACCACGGGCTGCTGCACAAGCAGGCTGCCAGCCAGGGATCACAAATGGACCTGCTCAGGTCAGGGGGGCAGGAGTGCAAATGGCTTTCCTCAGTTCCCAAAAGGCTAAAGTAGATCTTCCTCGAACTCAGCCGTCAACTTATGGCCAACAGAGGCAACTTTCAACCTAGCAACCTGAGGAGGATACAGGCGTCACTGGCTGCTGTGGTGCAGAGAGCGGGGCCAGGGTCAGCCTCCTGCTCTCCATTACGTTCTCAGGAGCAGCTGCCTCTACCCCCTCTTCAGCATCCGTGGGAAGGCAGACATTGACTACACAACACAGACAGAACACGCTGCTGGAGGCCTCTTCGCTCACATTGACCATTTCCACTCCTCTTAATTTCAGAACACAAAAAAACCCCTCAGATGAGCTATTTTCATGACGTTACACCCTGCAATTAAAGATTGATGGACTGGAAATGGTCCCTGCACTCGTGTGCAGCAAACACAGAGGTGCAGGTGCATGTTCTCATGTCAGCTGTACACACAGGTAGTGTGACAAGTGCAGCGGGTGGATCACTGTCCTTTCACTAAAATAAGAAGACAACATCTTCTGACAATGTATTTACATTACACTCTGTGTTTTCTCTTTTGTAAAAACATCTCCTCTGGGTCTGCATTTGCAACAGTCCATCAGTTCCTATCAGCTCCCTTTAAGGGTGCAGGACTGCTGAACAGGCTGCATTGCCACTAAGAAATTACAGCACTGGGAGTCTTACATTGTAAAAAAGGCATGTTTTCTAGATGAAGGCTTTGAACTCATAGAAATGAAGTCTGAAAATGATAGTGGCACTAATAATAATCAAAAAAATAAGGTCTCTTCTAGGATAAATAGAGATTTTTCCAGTTATTTTATTTTAAGCAGCCTACTGTAACATGAAATTTGGCTTATAATTTGTAAAAAACCCCAACATCTTCTGATATTTATAATTGATTTTGGTACAGAATCATCAAAGGAATGCAGAACAAAAATTGAACAAGTTGCTTAAAACCATTAGCAGAGCTAAATTATACTATGAGTATAAAAAAAAAAAGCATAGCACACAGGTAGCAGAAAATGAAAGGCAGCTGGATATGGTAAGAAGAGGGATCAAGGTGCAAAAATATCAGTTCAAATATTTTAAACATGACTTTAATATTCATCAGCTTGTACTTCTGTATTTTACAGTTCATTCATCTGTGACTTAGGGGTCACATGATAACAGGCATGGATTGAATTAGGAAACACATCTTTTCCAGCTTTGGACTGAGCTTTGAATGAGAATAGGTAAATAGAATTTTCTCTTTCTCTGGATTTCCCGAGCTATGCAATAGAAAGAATTATATTTATCTCCATTTTTCAGATGTTTTGAGATCTGTGATGAAAAAATGCTCTGTCAGGGCTTAGGTAACGCACTGTTGCAGGCAGCTTTCTCCTTAGTTGGCTCCATTTTTCTCTTCAATCTCATTAGGCACCCTTTAGAAACTTGTGGTTCTTTTAAATGGCCTCAGGTCTTTTTCAGGCCTGTGTTCTTTCCCTCTGTGGCCACCCCTTGCACAGGTGACCCTGGGCACGTTCCCGTGCAGTCACACTGCCCCTCTGTCACCGAACTGCTCAGACTCTTTACAGTGATGCTCTTCACACGCTTTTTTAGGGCAAGCCTTACGTTTTGATCCACGATAATGACCCAAGCTGTGCCATCAGACAGGGAAATGTATTTGGTTTGGGATTCACATTTAGCTTTGGAGTAGCTGAATGACAGGCACTGCCAGGGCTGGAGCCAGACAGTTTCTAGAGCAACCCAATTCTGACAATACTCTCTTTAAGCCAGGTAAACATCCTTCAGATTTGCTGGAGTCTGTGTACAGCCTGCCCACATTTGCATGGGCCAGAAACAAAGTAAAACTCATTCCCACAGGCACGCTCCAGTCTAGACCACCTTCTGTTCTTGGCACATATCATAACTATTTTCACTGCATCCTTATCAGTTTGTTCTTTCAGGAAATGCATTCTATTTTCCATTAAGTCCTTTTTGCATAAAGCCATTCTTACATCAAGCAGGCTGACAGGCTTCCTTTATCCTTGACTGGCCTTTGCTAGGTTAGTCTGGCTAATGCCTTGCCTATCAGTTCCATTTCTCCCTGCCTTGCACTGTCCATACTGAGGGCAGTGCCTTCCAGGAATTACAGATACAGCACTGCAAGCAGCACTTCCCTCAGCTGATATTGTGATGAGATCGATGCAGGACCACAATCTTCAGGTTTGAGCTTAATAAGAAGCCACTTGCATATTTCTCTTCAGGTGCAACTCTTCAGTTTTTAAGTCAGATTCTGGGCCTGGGCACAGATCTGCCTCGCTACACCAAAATGCCTTAATTCACACAGGTCTATGTGAAGGGTCTATGGCACTATTCAGTATGGGAAAAGTCATCTGGATCCAGCCCTGCATGAAAAATTTAAAAGCTCTGTTGGTTGATGAATTAACTGAATCTCAGTTGCTGCAAATGAAGACCAGAGAGACTTCCTCTTTCTGCCAAGAAGAAACACCAAGTTCAGGTACTGTAGGATCTAAAAGATCCTGTCACAGAGCCTTGAGAATTTTGTCCAGCTATTCACGTCCTGAGCCCATTACTGTAATTATTACAAAGGGTTAAAATCTCAGGCTGGCAATAGGCACTTCCACTTTTTACTGTTTTGTAATAAAAACAATGCAAAGACATCTAAAAGAATGTAAATTGTATCACTGCTGAGAATCCGATAAGCAAAGTGATGATTTCTTGTCTTTGATCTGCCGTGTTGTGCATTATTATATTTCAGAGCTGACAGAAAAGATGTTCATTTCAAGGCACCAAAATGTCTGAACTATTTAGGAATTGTCGCCTTGAATCAATTCTGGTTCCGTATACTGCATCTTTGCAAGCACTATTTCTTCCAGATCAATTCCATATCCAAACTAATTGTTTAAAAGCCATGACTTTAAGGGAATATCCATGGCACTCCCAATTAAAACAAAAATATTTCCAGTAGGGTACACAGTTTACACAAAGGTATTGACAGCAGCAAATGTTTCCAAATGCAGATCTTTTGCCTGTGCACATACAAAAAAGCTTTTTAAAAGCTGAAGGGCCTATGTTAGAAAAACATACAGTACATACTTCAACAAGAGAATCAGATATCATTTATAATTCATGTAAGTATATTGAAGTTTTCCACTGCCATCCAAGAGAGAGGGTTTCAAATCTATGGAGTGCAATAAGCCAATATTCTGTGTTGCAACTTCTATATATCTCACATAGATTTTACTCAGGAGATCATTTCTATACCGAGGTCTTCACATCTACAATGTGCAACATTCAAAACCCCCACTATCTCTGCATATCTATCAGCATTAATATGTCAGCTTGTACCCCGTGCTCTTTTCATAAGTGCTTTAGGGACACAGATTTGTTGAACAGATAGAAGATAGAGTTAAATGTAATCTATGAATAATCAGAAGCAAGAGAAATATTTAGCTCGATATACAACTATTTTTTTCATATCCAATATAAAAACCGAAGAGAAATGAATGATAACTCTGGCCAGTTCCTTCTGCATTGATGGGCTGAAGCAAAACTGCTGCATATAATCCAGCTATTTCCTACAACCACACAATTTAAAAGCCCAACAGGTGAGCATCTGAGCTAAGGGAAGTTTATTACAATTCAACCACAAACACTTCAGTTCTACTCAAAGGCTTAGATTCTCTTTGCCAGTGAGAGAAATTTGCACTGTGACTGCCTGCAAGGCATCTAACCTAACCAAGACTCCTGATCACAAGGGCAATTCCATTGTCAGCTCTGTCTCTTAATTCCCTAAAGCATGTAGTCTCTTAAATAATCCTCTGAAATTTTAGGACTTACATTAAATGATCATGTATAATGTACAAAATCCAGTTCTACAGTTTGGTAAAAAGTCCCAGAGAATTTGATTTCTAATAAAATTTTCTTCCGTCTCTGCAGCTCGCAATAGTATTTAGCACAGAGCAGAGATAACGCATCACAAACGACTTTATCGGCTGTCATAGACTTAAAACAGCTTTGTTCTGCACTTGATTAATTTGTGAGGCAGTTTATTCAGATATTGAAGCTGCTTGTTCTGCATGATTATGAAAACTAAACAGAAGCAAGTATCCATTATTACCTAAAAATAACGAGTGCAGAAGAGGCAGGCCCTTGGGACCCAGGGAGGTGACATTAATGTTCAACTCCTTGAAAACAGCAGCACATCAAATTATTGATGCAAAGCATTTGACGACTGTCTTTAAAAGGCAGGGACAGAGGCTGTCTAGACATGATCAGATATCAAAGTCTACGGGTTTTGCAATCTGATCATTTTTTCTTCCCTTTTACCAAGGTAAAGAGGCGCCTGTCAGTATCTGACAGGCTGCAGACACAATGATTATAACAACAATAACTGCTCTCTGTAGTATTATTATCCTCTGAATAACTTTGTTGGAGGAACTCTGTTGCAGTTTGTTTATTTGTTTGTTTGGTGGCTTGGTTAGTTTTTATTTCTGGTGCAGGGTAATTCCTGTATATTCTGTGACCCTTAGTTGCAGCTCCCACTAGACAAGGATTTAGATAGCGATCCCAAATTGATCTTGAGCCACTGTGAAGAGACTAAGTGGCATCATCTCTAGAAGTTGAATTGGAATGTATTCCAGATAAAGCAAGTTGTTCTTTTTTGAATTGGACTTCATGAGTAAAATCTGATTTAACCCTTCACATGCACAAGAAAATTTCTCCAAGCTCCTCATCTCATGATTATTGATCAGGTCACAGGCACAATGATTACAACAACTGCTCTCTTTAGCAGCAGCTTATGATAACAGATTTTCAAGTGATATAGTTTATATTTAACATAAGAGCAATTTTAGGAATTGATGTGTGGTTGTTTGATAATTCTAATTCAATATCTCTGTCAATGTTGCTTTTATCAGCCAGACCTCATGCCTGTGCTTTTGTCAACAGAAAATGGTAATGCTTTCCTCTAAGGGAAAATTCCAGGACAAATGAAAGTTGAGATAGAAAGCGTGTAGTAGTAGAAACTATGATCAGGGCATTTGGTTTAGTCTTCTCTTTGTACCAGACTGTATAGGCAGTCCCTGCTAAAGCATGCCTAAGAACAAAATCCCAACTCAGCATCAGTTTTTGATTTGATGTAGACAATGATGATGATGTCATTTGGGTGGGTACCTATGGGAAAAATAAGACAATTAATGGGAGATGAAGTGATTCCATGTGAAACATCACAAATCTAGTTCAAAGTATTATAACATGTTCCGACTCCTGAAACTGTTGAAACCGTATTCCATAATTTTATTTCCTATTATCCACAGGTTTTCATATGTCTCTTAAGTAATAACACCCCGTGATGCTGCATTATGACATTTAAGCCTCTGGGTTAAAACACCAAGTCTGCACCAAGTCATCCTGTCTGATACCCTGATGTTTAGTCACACGCAGTGACTACCAAAGATTTTAAATCCAGACTGTGCCCAACTGCTATTTATCATCACTAGGAAATGGATTTTTAAGTCACACCTCTAGGAAGGCTGATCATCACATTAGTGAATCAATTTCCAAATTGCAAAAATAAGACTGTTGCTTGTTATCAAAAGGACTTTAGGCAACTGGTCAGTAAGCATTTTTGATAGCAGTCAGTGCAAACTTCTAGCAGAAAATCAGAAAATTAAGAGGAATAGGCTTGTCATGGCTCACCTATAAGAAGTGTTTCCCATTTCTTGGTTTCAGAAGGCTTTGGAGGTTAAAAACACAGTTTGCGCTTTGCTTTGGAAAATCAGTGCTCTGTTGTGTTGAGCATTACATGCACACAGAGTAGGAAAATGTTCTTGTCCTTACAAAGCAACTACACAGATAGATCAGAAAACATCTTATTGTCCCATTTCAGAGCAAGGAAATCAAGGCCATTGTCTGAAAACTGCAGCAGAGGCATAAAGAAAATCCACGTCTCCTAAATGTGTACAAATCATCTTTCTCTTGCGTGAAATCAGTGAAGAAACTACAGGGAAAAGTTCTGAAGACTGCAATTATTTAGGCAACTGGAGTAGCATTGAGCATGAGAGCAGGTGCCTGGAAGTAGAGTCAGCACTCAGACCAAGGGCTGCATGTCCTAAACCCCAGAGAAGGGTCCTTGGATCAGAGCCGAAGCCTGATGCTCACACTGTGAAATACAATGTGCCCAGTGTTGCTGAGCCGCTGGTGAGCTGAATTCTTAGACCTCCAGGGTTGTCGCTTTTCTGTCAGAGAATCCAGACAGACGTTGAGGTGCTTCAAGGTGCAGGGGCTGTGTCTGATCCAGAGCTGTGCTGCGTCCCCGCCTTGCCCACAGCTCCTGCACCGTGGCCTGGTGCACACAGGAGCACAGGGGCCAAAGGTGCTCCAGCCCTGCTGGGACTTCAGAGACTGAAGCAGCAAAGCACGTGAGGGATGGGAAGGTCCAGGGACCCAAAGTGAGTCAGTCCCAAGCGATGCCTCAGCCACAGAGCAGGTGGAGGGGCCGACCCACTGCTCCACTCCCACTGTGCTTTTGTACAGTTTATTCAGCTTTTGGCTGCACACCTCAACTCTGAGATGATCTTAATTTCTGTCCCTAAAGTGCACTGCTGTTTGACCAGCCTTCAGGTAGCTGGGGTTGCTATTTATCCGAGGTCAGTCTATTGATCTACTTCTTCCCTTCCTACTCCACGGCCTCAATTCACTAAGGATTCCGCATATCTCCTGAACTCTTGATCTGTATTATGAATAATGACAGATAAGCAGATAACATCACCAGGCTGCCCTACATCCATCTCCAGAATCTGGTGAACTTTTGCTTATGTCAGTAAAAATGTTTAATAGAAAAAGAGCCTTTGTCCCTGCAGAAGTCTCCATCTATTAACTCCTTTTTACTAAAAAATGCATGTCTAACCCCAAGTGGGAGGGTTTGTCATGTAAAGTTTGCAAGAAAAATGAGTAATTACTTTAAAAGTTATTTAATAATGTTGAACACAAATGACCAGAAATGTCAATTACCAGGGAGAAGGGGTACAGGATACTTCATGTAATCACAACTGTTGCTCAGGGGCACTTATGTTTGAGCCTTTCTGACAACATCTACAACACTCTAATTGAACTGCCTGGGCATAGAGGAATTGCTTCTTGCTCCTGCAAAATAGCTAGCAGAATTACAAAAATGGCGTTTCAGAAAAATGTAGTGTGTTTTCAAGCTTTTGAAATGTCACACTCCTGGGCACCAATTTATCTGAGTTACATTGCAACATTACAAATAGCCAGCAAGCCTTACAGGGCCATTTTTCACAATAAAAATACTTTCCTAACTGCTATTTTAGTTCAGTAATGATTGTATAGATCTGTTTATTATGCATTTATATTTTTCCCTAAATAACACCTTACTGTTGGCAACGTACTGGAACAGAGGAAAGTGTGCAATATTAATGGGGCCAACCACTTGCTTCAACGTGAAAATATTTCTGACTCCAGGGGAAAAACAAAGAGAGAGAAAAAAAGAAAAACTCATGAGAAATCCATAAAGAGAACAAAGAAATCCTTCAGCTATTTTTCTAATTTAATATTGCTTTCACTTCTATCTGTTGTCTCCAGGATAATGGCCATTATGATCATAGTGAAAAGATTACATTGATTGCAGGGTGCCAGGGAAGCTATATTAAAGGTCAATAAGGAAAAGTGGGATATATCTCTGCTGGAGCTGTGATTCAGCCTCTTGAGCCCACTTCTGTGGATATTTCCATTGTTTTTTGCTGTATGTAGAAGCACAGATAAGCTGCCATTTTTAGAAAAGCACAGTCAAAACCAAGGGATTCCAGTTCCTCAATGCTTTAGTGCACCTGTGTTGTACACCAAGGAAAACTATTAGGCAAGCAAGCAAGCCCCAGTTCTTGGAAAGTTCCCTCACTAGCCCTAAGATAGCTGTTGTCACTGAGGGATGTCCTGCATCTGCCCAGGCGAGCTGGCTGTCAGGGCTTGGGACTCCAAGACCACATGATTATGCTGCAGTGCTAGAGTGAAAATTTGTTGCTGTATAACTGGCTAATTCTCAGCTCCCTGTGGCTCCTGCATCTCTTGGAGGCAGGCAGTGCATGCCTCATGAAAGAGAGACTCACATCTGAATTTGGCCACTGAACATGTGTTCCCTGTGGTACCAGAGATTGCAGCAGGGACTTAATTCCAGACAAGAATTATATGGAACCTTTTACACTTCTTGCATTTGTCCTGGAGTTATTGAATAACAATTATTAATAGCAAATTAACATGCAGTTGGCAACAGCTAACTTATTAATTGTCTTAACAAACTGCCTGCATAACCCTCTTAAGCACTGAGAAAACGGTGGAAGGTCAGGATTTAATTTCAATGGAACCTTAAAGGGTATGAATACCCACCCACCATGCCTACAGGCTGACTTTCTCTTACAGAGGGAGGTTTGGAAAATCTCCCTCTTAAGGGTTTAAGTGCGAGGAACTTTCTAACAGAAGGAGTTGTTAAAGGAACAGCTCTGCCACTTGAAGAAAATGGTTGCTTTTCAAAGAATTCATTGCTACCAAGTTGCTTGGCAGTGAGAGCAATGGAAAACTGTTGTGTGCTTCACATAATAGCAAATGCAAAAATTTCAGGACTCCTTAGTCCCCCCTCTCCCCCGACGTCATGCAGAGGTGAGCAGAGATAAGTATTTTTAATACTCTAATAAAAAAAGTTTAAGTACTAATAACTATTGTTCATTCTGTTGGCAGGATTTTAGTACAGAACCCTTTGTCTTCAGTTTTTAGAATCATGGTACTACAAACTGGAGAAAACAACATTTATACTTTATATGGACATAAAACAAGTCCATGCATATATTCTAAACATATTCCTTAGCACAGGCTGCCTCACTGGGTTCCTGTGTCTATAAACTGGACTCTTTAAAATAAACTCTGGAAGCTTCCAGATTAATTAACAAATAAAACACATGGAAAGTTGTTCAGCACACAGTTTCATATGTGAATAACATTCCCATAATAGTTTCATTTTATTTGTGCTTTTAAAATGTAGTTTAGGAATATCTTGAGGAAGTACAGTTGTGGTTACAGGGAAACAGTGGGCTCAAGAGGAGTGAGCAAAAGCAGGTTAAAATCACAGAAACTGAAGGATGGCTATTTTGAAAGAATATTCATGTGACTTCTACCATTTTCAGAAAGGCTACCAGAAGTATTTTCTGTCTTCCTAAACAAACTTCTCTGTATTTGTGACTTCTCCCTGCTGTCTTGCAGAAGGAGAATATCCCTGAGTCAGAATTAGGCCAAGAACACGCAGAGAAGCACTGGCCTGCAGGACCATCTCACGGCTCTGAGCTTCAGAGCAGCAAGCTCAGATCATTCAGAGGGACACTGAGGTTGGCACTGAGCAGGCACCAGCCTATTCACACTGGGAAGCTGGCACTTGGGACCGTCAACAGGCCTTGATTTCGATGTCTGCTCATCTCTAGGGACAAAGGCTCTGCTCTGAGAGGCAGCACCATGACTTTGCTTAAGTGATCATCTGACCCACAGGAAAATCTGTTTAAACAACTCTGCTCAGATTAAAAAGTCCAAAAGGAATTCCTTATACTTCCTTGCCCTTTTACCCACTAGCACTGAGGGTTAGTATATGTCTGTGAGCTGCAGCATGCTAATCCTAACAAGAGAACGGATGCTTAACCCAGTGTATTTTATCTCTTTGATCACAGAAACTTTGATACTTTACCTATCATTTGATGGGAAAGACATTGCTATTTGTTTGATTAAACAGTGCATAATTAAAAGTCAATATGCGAAACTGTAGTAGAATCTGTGTAACTAGTAAAATTTTTGTCAATGACCTTGTCTAATTTATAGGAAATCTGTAATAAAATGTTTGTTTCCAACTTTATCTACAAAATGATTTGTATATTATGACAATAAATCCATATGGCTTTGGGTTCACAGATAAACATCCATGGCCAAAGTTCATGGGAAGGTGATCCATCTCAGGCACTGAACTAAGAAGTGCTATTAGGGGATGACAAATTATAATTTACTTCTTCAGGTCTCTAGCACATTGTGCAGAAATGAGTTTAGTTCCTTTGAGAATATCTGTCATATCCAAGCAGGGAAGAATGCCTTAATAGGCTGTACCCATTTCAGAATGCATACAAGATAGGTGTCTCCAGGGGAGGGAGAAGAATCGTCTTATGTTTAAAAGTTTCTGAGCACAAGCTTGTTAAGAAAGTTGGCAATCAATTATAGAAACTAATCCAGTCAATGAATTACTAGTGTCTGTTAGTAAAGCACCACTGGTGTGAAATAATTTCATTAACTATAACAATATACCTGCTACACTGTGCCCTCGACCAGTTTCTAAAGTTTTCTAAAGTCTGACACAAGTCAATGAGTGGCAACTACCCAAATCAAAAGAAACAAAATTAGTAATCCTAAGGATTTTACTTCCAAAAGAATTTAAAAGGAAATAGTACCTATTAATGCTTGACAGGAGCATGTAGGAGAATAACAAAGGGAATCCACAGATTGAAATGGGAAACTTCCATGCAGTTCTTCCAAATGCCTGAAAACATTTCCAAAGGGGTTTGTTTATGCCAAGGACAGCAGTCTCTTTTCCATTGTTGCTCAAGATGTTAGGCACGGTAGGAGCTTACAGCGACAGGGCAGGAAGCCAGACCCAGACAGTTCCTGTTGTGGATTGGAAAGTGGCCAAAGAGCCAAGCCCGATTTGCAGAGCTCAGACTGAGATCTTGATCTCAACCTTCCCACTGCCTGGGTCAGCCTGAAATCAGGCTCCTTGCTCTGGACCCTCTCCTGAGCTTGGCTTGGCTGAATGAATTTACTTTTTTCATTCCTCTGAGCAGGAATTGTAGGGGTGATTTGACATGCACACAGCACAGCTCTGCAACAACAAGCACATGAAAGATAAGAGACAAACTGCAGTAAAGTAAGCTCCAGAACTGGTTTGCATTTTGAGCAAGGACACGGCTTCAGAATGTGCAGTGGTACAGCACTGGACCAGACCTCCTGGGAGGGAGACACCAGAGAACTGAGTGAGCAGGTGGATTCCTTTGATTCCATGATTCCCTTCACATCCTATTTCGTAGGCAGAGGGAGGGATGCAGTGATACTACAGCAGTGTTAACAACACTTAGAGCCTGAAGCAATTTTCAGTCCTGCCCCTGTTCTGCCTACGTGACGCAATGAACTCATGTGTGCCGGTGCAATCAGGACAGGCAGTGCTTAAATTCTATGTCACAAACATCCTAAACCCACTCCAAACAATTTCCCTCTGTGAACATAGGTGGGCAGATTCCATTTTGGAGACAGGTTGAATCCACACGTGAGCTTTGAAAACTTGCTGCCTGGGGTTGAGGCATGAGGGGGAATAGAGAAAGAGAGAGAGACAAAAGAGATGCAAAGTATTGGTCTCAACATCTCTCCTCCCTTTTCAGCCTCCTACATACCCTACAGAAATTTACATTGAGATAAATTACTCAGATCCTCCTCCTTCCCACCTCCCCCTGCCTCCTGCACTGGCTGCAGTTACATCACCCCTTGCAAAGTCTTTGAAAGTCCTCCAGTCATAATAAGAGAGGAATGAAATTATTCCTTCCCCAGCACACGAGCAGAGGAAGCACTGCTGGTTTGCTCTGTGGGTCATGTATGTCTGTGTTCTCATTAGTTACAGGAGAAATTCCACCCTGCTCAAGTCACCAGGAGTTTTGGCAAATGACTGTGCTACACTCTGAAAGCACTGGTTAATATCTCAGCATCTCCAAACTAGCAGAAACAGCAATTTCTAGTTTAGAGGAGATTACCTCACAGATGGATTAAGAGATTTGAGTAAACCTCCCCTAGATATTCCAGGCAGGACAGGTTAGCAAAGTGTGCTCCATGAACAAGAGCCCCACAGTGACCACTCAGCCTAATGCCCACAAAGTGTCTCCACAAGATGTGCAGGAACTCCTTAGAGAAGGTGTATCCTAACACCATGATCTATAGAGATTACTAGTATTTCCCCACTGCATACAGTTGTCCTTACAGCAGCACTTGGAGAAAAATTCTTTGAAATAATTCCTTTCTTCATTCAAAGTTGAATTTCTGTCTTAAATGTTCTCACTCCTGTAAGTTCACCACTTTCTTAACCCATGTGTTTTGGAGACACCAGCCACTTTACAACACTGGGAAACATGGTGAATTTTTATGGAACATTCTTCTTATCTGCAAGCACTCAACTACTTAAAATAAAATGCATTTTTCAAATGTGTGCAGCAGTGATTTGGCATCTTTATGTTAAAATTAACTAATTTTATGGTGTTACCTTCTGGCTGCTGCTCATGACAATATAGAGTTTGCAGTTATAGCCCATTATAAAGGGAAGAGCTGCAAGAGGGTGTTAACAGTCTATTTAGGATATAAAGCATTGTGCAGCACACAGATTTAAATTCAGGTGCAGTATAAGGTCAGCCTTGAATTGTATGTATAATATGTTTGTCAGGCACCCCATGTGTAAAACTGACAGCTCTAACCTAGTTGCCACAGGCTGTTTTATACAGTTGGGAATATTATGTCTCTTTGACTTCAGTGATGTACACTTGAAAAGAAAATTGTTTCATTTTGAGGAAACTTGGAAAGTCAGAACCTATTGCATTAATAAAATACAACATAAACTTTCTAGTTAAAAAAGGCTATTTGGAAGTAGTTAGCATCAGCTCATGCCACAATTAAATACAATACATACACATTAATAATAATTATAATAAAAGAATAATGAAGCTCACGTAGTCTGGTTTTATTCTTCTATAAATTTGACACATGTAAAGTCTGGCTTTGCTCTGCCACGTTGGAAACGTGAGCTGAATGCTTGGAACACTCCAGATTCCAGGGAGTGCTTGGTGCATGGCTCTGAGAGGAGCACACAGAGCCAGCAGTGCTCACAGCTCTGTGCCTCCTGCACAACCTGTACCTCATGTTTCCCGCATGATCCTGAAATTCATGCTGCACCAGGAGAAGGGGGCTACTTTCCCACTGCTAACCTTAAGACACAAGGTGTTTCCCAGCACCATCTTGTGCTGCTGCAAATCTGGGGCCCTCCCTATCCCCATCTGATTTGGTAATAACTAAGCTTTGTTGTCCCTGGTTTATATTTATCCTGCTCTAACCTGGACAGAATAACCTTGTCATGGAGTGAAACATGAGCAGTCCACGGCACAGGCAGTGCTCCAGTGCAAATCAGTTGAATTTAAACACCAGACCACTTCTCACCTAGAGCAATCCTGCCTTTCAGAAAGGAAAGGATAGGAGAATGAGTTAGGGTAGGAGCATGTTGATGAAGAAATTCAGGCACACAATAGCACTGTAGCTTGCCAAAGTCATGTAATGGCTCTGGAACAGAACTGTTTCTCAATCTCCTGCCTCAGCAGAAGCCACCTTTGTCACCACACATAACCACCAGAGTGAAACAAAAGAGTGGACATTGTACAGCAACTGCAGCAATGACAAAGGTGGAGGCTCTGACAGGACAAGGATTAACCAGAATTAGGCTATCATGTCTTGGTTATGTCACACAGCTTTCTGCTGGAGAACACCACTGTTTCCAGTCACTTCTCCCTCACTTTCTCAGAAGAGATGGATGATGATTTATCAGGCCATTGCACACTGATCTAAAAAGCCCAGCTCTTCACAGAAAGGTTTGAAGATACAAAAGTTTTTTATGAGCTCTCTTGGGAGGTAGCCTTTCAATTGGTGTAAAACAACTCAGTAGTGTCAAATGGAATTAGGCCAATTTATATTGCCCAAGGATTTTGTAATGTTATTTCTTATATTTGTTCTCAATATCTTTCAGTCACCTCCCTAAAAGATATATTTCAGATTGAATATTTATCATCCTTCTATATTTCTTATCTTCATTTTAAATTGGAAAAGAAAATAACAAACTGTCTGCAGAGTAATCAGTTGCTATAGTAAACATTACTTTAGCATACAATGCAGTACTTATCTCTGTTCTCTTTAATTAAATCTGTGGTATATGCTGTCATTTGTCTATGCAAGAGCAAGTGTTCTTCTCACCAACTAGAAACCTAATTTCACTAAATAACTCTCTGGTTTTAGAACAAATTAGGAAAGAGGTTAAATTAGCCTGATTTTCCTCATTTCCCACATCACTCATATGTGCAGAATATGCATTACTGCTCTGAACTAGCAAACTTCAGCACCCAGGCATAATGATGGAAAAAGTACTTAAACTGTGTAAGAAAAGCCACATTTACAGGCCTTATTTATTTTCTAATGATAATGGATGTTCCAAGCCTAGTGCTTAACTGACTATATGAATTTTGAAGTTGGGAGGATTGCAAGCAGGCACTTCCACTAGCGAAGGGCCAAAGCACGAAGACACAAAACAGACACGAGGCTGATGATTTCAAACATTTATGTTAATGAATATTTGGATCTGAATTGCTAATGTGTGCATATATTTAGAACAAGTATTGGTGTTTAAGTTATACATCATTTGTTCAGCTGGTCCAAATCCCTAAAAGTTCTTCTATGTCAGAGAAAATGGTCAGGGTTATGTCAGCAAAGCATCTTGCCCTACAGTCTGAAGAGAAAGGCATTATGCTGTCTTGGGGAAATCTCCAGGAAAAATGTAACCAAAGGCAAGTATTCCCACCCTTGAGAAAGCACCTAGAAAGACCTTTTTAACTGATGGCTCCAGCTATTAAAACCAGGCATCGCTTAGAAGGCAGCAGTGCCTCTAACTGTCTTCAGTGAAGTCTTTGTGCCCCAGTGCAGAGAACCAGCCCCAGCAGGGCAGTGCTGGGCTCAGCTGCACAGCCCAGGAGCTGCACTGCAATGGCTGGCGCCTGTAGACATCAATCACCGAGGTTTAGGACCCCACTCTGCACCCAGGTATTTGCAGAACTTGGCTTAATATTATAGTCATAAAGTCATAGAACATCCTGAGTTGGAAGGAACCCACCAGGATCAAAGTCCAACTCCTGGCCCTGCACACAATAGCCCCAGGAATCCCAGCATGTGCCTGGAGCACGGAAACTTGAACCGCAGTTTGCTTCTGAGCTCATGGATACCTACACTGTGTTAGACCCTGAATAATCCAAAATTGAAATGTTAAAAGCAGTAAGAACACAGCACTGTCTGCAGAATATTGCCTGAATTTCTGTCAATGCACTTTGCAGGGATGATGTTTTCCTCGGGTTTAACACTTGTAACAGCTCAGTCACTCTGCAGAGCTAGTGCCTATCCTCGGTACAGAGACATGAAACTCTGTGTTGTTTCACAGTTCTGTGGTGGGGCCCATGGGCACTGATCTAATTTCACTGCATCACAACAAGGCATCTGCAATATTGCAGCACAACCTACAACCGGGCTGGAGCCAGCGCAGCCACCACACTGCTGGTACAGCCCTGTCACTTCAATTCTTCACGCTTTCTTCACCAGCAAAGTCTCATCTCCCCAGTCTAATTGTATCAGCTAATAACCAGTAACAGCCTCAGCAATGGAAAATCTATGGAAAGTCAAAGGAACAAACTGGGATGATGAAACAGCTGTTCCCATTCCTGATCTTTAGTTATCTTACTCTGTGAGTTGCAAAAGAGATTTTCATCTCAGCTACAACACCTCTTTTCCAGTGCAAGATCCCCGGCTTTGCACACTGGAAATGGTGATTAGTAGCTGTCTGTTTAGACTGTCACTTGATTATTGTCCAAATTATCCTTCCATAGATTTTCTTCAGTAAAGGTATTACAATAATCTGGAAAAATCTTAACAAAACTAGACTTCTTTATGAAGATTTAAACCATCCTCACATTATTCATTCTTTGCTACAGAAGGTAAAAAACTATATGATCTTGTTCATTAAAAAAATATTTAATTGTAAACTGTATTGCTCACATAAAATCATGTGCTCCAGCTTCCAAAATTATTTTCCAATCATGCTAAATAATATTCCCTATCATATTTACTTAGACATTATATTAAACTAATAAATTTGTTGTTGAAATATTACACAATGAAAAAGAAAATATGTTTATTTTTCTAATAAGTTCCATGTTTTTTAATCAGTTCAATGTGAATTCAATACAGCCAATCTTCTCTTGGTACTGTTTCCCTTATTGAAATCAATTCTTCAGAAGGGAAGGCAATGAAAAAAATAAAGAAAGGGCATGTAAATGTCTGAGTTACAGTCAATGGATATAATCATAGAATCATTGAGTGATCTGGATTGGAAGGGACCTCAGAGATCACCTTGTTCCAACCCCCCTGATGTGAGCAGGGACACCTTCCACGAGACCAGGTTGCTCAGAGCCCTACTCCACCTGGCCTTGAACCCTTCCAGGGATGGGGATCCCATGGTCCCTTCCATTTTTGGGAAACTGACTGACTGGGAGTTCTGCCTTTACACTTGTGCACAGGTGAAAGCTGTCTCCCAAACAAAGCACTCAGAAGTGATGCACCTTTGGTCCTCCTGTGGGCAATGCAGAGCCCAGCCAGTTATCAGATATGGCTTCCGCTTTTAGCAGAACGAACTACACAGCTTTTCTCTGGGTTTGAAAACTGGTGCTCAGTGGCTGCTTGAAGCATTTTGGATGATTTCTTTGTTCCTTATGGCAGTCTCATAAGTAAACGAAAACTTCTTACCTAAGTTCATAATCAAAGACTTCCATTTGTGATTTAATAAAAAATTCTATAAAAGAGTGTGAAACAATATACAGAAGAAGTAAACAGGTTCCCAGTTCTTTATTGTTGGGAAAAAGAGTCAGTTGTTGGTAATTTGGTATCATGATGATGCACTACACATTTCAAAGACCAATTGCAGAGATCCTCTCAGATGACTGCAGGACTCAGTGCAATGCCTGTCAAATCCTGAGTGATGGGAGAAGTTGTGCTGCCAGACTTTGTGCCTGTCACTTACATCCCCTTTTTGCAGAACAATTTACACATAGTCACAACTATTGTTGTAAAGATAATCCCACACCACAGCAAAGAAATCAAAATGGAAATTCTCTGTGAGGTGGCATCAAACACTGTGATTGATGCTTTAGACATGCAAGGTAACATATTTTCTGGGACAGAATGACTGTTTAGGTTGCCATAGGACTCATTCTGGGGGCTTTTGACTTTGTCCATGTACCTGGCCAGTTTCATACTCTACCACTTAACTCTATGGTGGAAGGAAATTTTATTCAATCTATTGCCCAAATATTATTGTATGCAATTTCAGATTCAGGATCTTGTCATTTTGGTTCGGTACTTTGTCATTTTGGAAATATCCCATTTGATGGTTTATTTTTAAATGTCCTCAAAAGGAAAATAATTGCATGAGTACAAATTTTAAAAGTAAGGGTTATCTAAAGAAAGTGGCTTACCTCGTGATAAACTATTCTGTCAACACTTGAGCTGAACTTCATAATTCTTCATTCCTGTGAAGGACATAATATTCCAGACCGCTTTCAGATTTTTTTTTTAATGTTTTATTTTAAGAGCAGAGCAGAGTTAGGATATTCTTTTCTGCAGTAGAAATCTGCCTTCTCATCATTTTCTCAGTGCCTGGATCTCAAGCACTGTTTGGTAATTTATACCATCAGTTTGTCCTATGCCATTTCCACCAGGGAAAGGACATTAGCCCATATCTGTTCTACAAAATAATTAAGGAAAGCAGGAGTATCAAAAGGACTGGATGTATGACAACATTCATGGTTCAGGTATGACCACCAGAGGAGTAATCTGAGTAGGACTTGCATGGCTCTAGAGATGTAGGATATTGAGTGTAAGGCCTGTGTGCTCCTGTCTGCCTATTTTGCTCATTGAGTGTGGGATGTAGCAGAACAGTATTGATTCTTCTTCGACTCTTCCTTCATTTCCTATTGTCTCAGCCTGTTCCAAATCACCCAGAAAATGTATCTCCAGCAGCACAAACTTCACAAATGTCAAATCCAAAGCAAGAGATAAAAGAATTAGCTGCATCAGCTTTACACGGATGAAGATTCCCCCTAGCCCAAGGTGTATTCTCCAGGTGTCAATCTGGCCAGTTAAGTTCATTTTGTACTGACTGAGCTTAATGGGCTGTAAAATCTCTTTCACTATAAGCAATTCTTATTCAAACCTAGAAGCTAAAATAATTTGTTCTCTCTTTTTGAAGCCAACACCAAAAGTCCCATGAGTTTCCTTGCAAATTGACCACATTTTCTTTCCCTGTGCAATGCTGCCTTGTCCACTGGAGAGAATGATATAGACAATTTCTGCAAAACAGTGTAAAACTATTATAATCTAAACTACTCCTGCTACCTCTCCAGTATAACGCTGTAGTCAGGAAAGAACATTTATGGACTTTCTTCTCCTTCTACCATGGAGTCCTGAATTTGTTTTCTTCTTGTTCTCCTCAAATCCATTAGCAAGCCAGGAGTCAGCCATGTCAGAATGTTCATCTATGAGTTGCTACTTGAAAGCATTTTGAAGCCCAGAGTAAAAGCCCTGGATCAAAGGTGCTTGGCTAAGCAATTTGTCTGGGGAACAAGCCATTTCCCTTGGGAAAGAATTCCTACCATAATGGAAAAGATAAGGTAAACTCAATCCTTGAAGTAGTTAATATCAGGAAAGAGCAAAAACCATCATGAAGACAAGGAAGAACCTTCCATGCACTGGAGGCACTGTTCCAGAAACACTGCAATGTTTGGCTGCTGTTTCAAATCCCCTTGTCAGGAGGGCTGCAGGTGGAGATACAAAAAAAAAACCCCACGCAGAAACACAAATGGCTGTTCTTTACTGGCTCAGGGGAGGAACAAAGATACTTGCCTGAAATGCTTTAACGTCACCTTTAATACAAGTAGTACCCATGAAAGAGCTTATCTTCAGAATCCCTGCTTACTGGTTATCATTCCTTTTTTTTTTTTAAGTGTTGCAGGCATTCTTGACATTTGTGCCATCTGAAAGTTACAGCTGCACTCCCAATCCTCACTTGAAGGCATCCTCACCACTGAGAGCTTTTCTGGGAAATGGCAACCTGTCCCCTCATCCAGAAGTGTGATTTTTGAATGAAGTGCAGGCAGATGATTTCAGCTGAATGGGTGTCTTCTAGAGGTAGACTCTTACATCTTCTTATTTTCTTTGTGTGATAGCAGAAGCCTGAGTCTATTTATTCAATTACCATGTGTTTGAGCCTACAGGCTTTGCATGCTTCTGCCTAGCTAAAATAACTCGCTCCACTGCTGAAATCTAATTGAAAGAGTTCTGTGCAGTCTCATTATGAATTATTCTGTGTTATGCTAGGAAGGCTAGAGGTTGTGAAACTAGTTCTATCAGCAAAGCTGGCATCTGATTTCATTAGCTTGCACTGTAATTGCCTTACATTTGATGGGCCTCATACTACCACTCCTGCTCAGAGAAAATTTCCACTGCCTTTGTTTCAGAGCTGTCAGTTCCACTTTGGAAGCTTATGGCTCTGTGATCTGGCACTTCGTACTACAGTGAGTATCTGGCTGCCAAAATATCCCCAGCAGTCAGGGTGGAACAAGGAGCATGGAGGTGCCATATTGTAGGAAAACACCTGTACTAGTCTAGGCCACTCTAGAATTAAACCGCTCCATTTCAGACCACTCTGCGCCATTGCAGTCCTTTCATTCCTGGCCAGTTTGCCCAGTAGAAACACTGTCATTCCAAGGCCTATCTGCACTGTCCAACAGTTCTCCAGGTAAAGCAAGACCAGTAGGTCTCCAGGACCACACCTAGTGCCAGATAATGACAGTTCTCAAAGAGAACACATGGGTCAGTGCCGGTACATGAGTAGTGACAAGGTACAAGTGTTTCCAATGCCATCCTCTTCTAGAAACCTTGGCCAATGTGGGGTTTTCCAGCAGGATTTTGGGAAGTGGTCAGGTCAGTAGTAGAGTCTCTTTCCTCTAGCTTTTTTTTTTTTTTTTTTGAGCATTTATCTCAATCACTGCAGTACTCAAACAGTTGATCAACTAGTTTTGTCTCTCTGCCAGTGGGAAAGCAGAGTGGAAATGGGATCCTCTGTCTCTGCCATTCACAGGAAGAAAGATGTCATATACCAATTATTAAGCTTCACCTAGATTTATGGCATGTGTTTGCCATGCAAAATGAAGACATTATCCACAAAGATTCTTTGATTTATTACCCAGAGAGGTGATGCATCACTGAAGAAAAGGAAATGGTGGAGGAATAATAAAAGAGAGAGCTAAACACAGGCAGTAGCAAGATGGCAAAGGTTTTCTTCCTATGCCTACAGGAATTATGCTTCCTAATTCATGTATTTCTTTTAGTTCACAGAAAAGAATTGGAATTCACAAGGATTTCTGCAAGCAACCTCAAATTGCAGCTGGAGGTCACATTCTTCCATCAGTTTCTTATCAGTGTTCTCCAGTTCAGTGCAGTATTTGCAACTGTCTTTTCCTCCTCGTAATTCTCTGAGTTTGTACAGAAAGGATATAATCTAAACTAATATATCCACCATTGCTGGAAAAGTTGTGAACTTCAGTCTGTCGTTTTCTTCCACAGCCAAGAAGATCACAGCTTTCGTTCTTCAGGAGCTTTAGAAGATGTGAGCTTGGGTTCTTACTTTGTCAGAAGGAGCGGGCAGAAGGATGGGATGAAGACCATTAGACCAGAACACCACCGCTAAGAATCACATCGAGAGTCACTGTCAAACACCTCCCAACAAATCAAGTTCAATCCTCTCAAACTGCTGGGATAAGAATAGCACAAATGTCCAAAATACGTCACATTCCGTAGGAGCTCTCCAGCTCCTTTTAAATCTTTTCTTTGGAAGTGTGCATGAAAGGATAAAGTTACTGGCACATTTAGCAGAATGTCACTCAGTTTCTTCTGTCTGCTCTTAAACGATTTATCAAGTAGTTTGATAGAGTGAAAATACAATGGTTTCAGTAAAAAAATTAACTGTAAAATGTGAACAGTTTTTAGAGAAAAGCTATAAACCAGTTTGTCATAACCAAGTTACCCTGCTGCAGGACATAGGGTGCTTCCAACACATACCCTACAAAAAGGTGAAATGGCTGAAGCATTTGAAGAGTTTAATACAATATTTGCCAGTGTTTCTACTGTAAGGGTGGAAGATACCAATATAGCTTGGGTACATTTTACTTGCTGTTCTATAATGTTGGAATACTACTCGTATTTATATAAAGTTTCCATCTTTCCTTGGATTAACCAGCTTTTTATTAATGCTTTTTATGGAGCTTTACGGCAGCAGATTCTTCTGTAACATATAGTATAACTGAGCTGGTCAAGCAACCGTGATTTCCCATAGTACAAATTACTGAGTGATTTGAGGGAGAAGGTGCAATTATGTACACAATGCAATGTTTCCAAGGAAATTTCAGACTAGGCTTGAAAAAATGAATTTTCGAGGCATCATCAAGTCCACAATATGAAAGGTTGAATGTGAAAAAGAATCAAAAACAGAGCTCCACAGAAAAATAAAATAAAATAAATAAAATCCAGCATTCACACCTGTACATGACTAAAGGAATAAATGTATATGTTCAGGTCAGGTGGAAAACAGCTGAAAATACAAATACAGCTGGGGTGCAGCTGAGAACAGTCACCCAGTTCAGTCACACCAGGAAGGCTGACAAAAGTACTTCTTTATGACAACAAGATACATCATTTCTCCAGAGTCTCTTGCAAACAAAATGGATCAGAAACATTCCCCCCACACTGTGTGGACAAGAGAGTGAGAAATGATGCTGAACAATCTATTAAACAGTTCTGTGATGGAGCTGTAAGTCACATTATAAGGTGGAAGGAAACTGAAGCAGAGTCTGTGACAAACCTAAGGAACTGGCAGCATTTGTTAGATAAATGGAAGCAAGGGACACTAAACAACAAACCAGGCTGTCTGGGCAAAGACTTTGTAGCTCTGAATTTTCAGGTGACAGAAAAACACACCAAGATTTTTAAAGGCTTTTTTTTCCGCAGAACCATTGACACGTCACTAGGGAATGTCAGCAAATAAAGAAATAATAAGTTTTTATCGCAAAAATATACATCATGCAAAAGAAGGAAAAGGAAGTTGCTATGAATATTCAGTCACTGTCTTACCCAACATTTCTGAGGCATTGGCAATTGGCCACTTCTATTGTGTTTTAGCGTGCAAAATGCATTTTGGGCACAGAACTGTGGGAAGCAGGTTTTACAAAGAATATTATCAAAAGTGCTAGAAAGGTTGCTGGTCTGAGACAGCCTCATATGACTTCAGTTGAAGAGTGCCACTGGGGTAACTTGTCAAAGATGCAGTTTTCTTCCCAAATTCATTGATTCCAGCAGTGCCAGAAAACTATCCTTGAATAGCAACTATGAAGAAGGAAATTATGGTAATTCACAGACCTCTCCTGAGCAGAAAATACCAATTAAACACTGCATTAATTTAGTGTTCACCAGAAGTTATCTACTTAGCTCCAATCAAATCAGATCTATGCTCTATGTTAGTTGTAAGCTATGTTTAACTAAAAGGGTGCAATAAAGGTGAAAGGGGCACAGTTTTCCTCATATTTTTGTGGATTACACAAGTATCATCTATGGCTATTTACTCCAGCTAGAGCAGATCTAGTCTGTTGCTTTTAACATGAAACTCTGCACTATTCTCTCCCCTAGGGAATAAAAAAACCTCTATGAAATTAAAATCTGGATCCTGTATCATAAAATCAGGCATAATGAAACAAGAACCAGCAATGCTCTCTGAGCTGATGTCAGGGGCTGGAAAAGAAGTTGAATGTTCTCTGAGTGAGGACCACATGCTTCATTCCAGGACTTCTTGCTGCATTGCAAGGCATTGATGGCTGTACCATCAACTCAAGTAAAATCAGAACCCAGCAGAATATTGATCTGCAGGATCTGAAAGCACTCTTCAGAACCTTGGCCATCTTAAGAGCAAGCAGGAGCAAACTACAAAATAAGTCAATTGCTCCTTAGTACATCGTGCTATCGAATTTTTCCACATCTCAGAAACTTTTTACTGAGCTTATATAGTTTATTGTGGGAGTAATACAATGAGTGAATAAAATAAAAGTATTCTATCTTCTGTGTCATTGAAATTCAATCAGATTTGCTCAAAGAAAAAGTGCCATACCATCTCCATCCCCAGTGTTAACATTCAGGACTTTCTCCCAGGTTTGCTTATCTGATAAAAAGCCTCTCCACCTGGAGTCTGATATTAATGCATAAATCCCGGAAATGTGTCTAGAAAAGTTCACACTATTCAACTAAAAAAACATTAAACACAACATGAAGGGAGGATAAAACTCTTTCAGGTTGAAATATGATTTCTATGTTTCCTTTGGAAAGAGCAACAACAGACCACAATCTCAAGGGAGATTGTAAAGTCCCCAAGGAACAAACAAAATAACTGGAAACTTTAGAGATTTAAGATATTTGAATAAAAAGGTTTTGGCAAATTAAACATCCAGAACTCTGCTGTTTATTTAGGCCTCAATATTGTAACGAAGTCAGACTGCAGCATGGAGAAAAACAAGCAATGAACTGGAGACCTCTGGTCCTAAATATATCAGCTCCTTCTGCTTGAGTTTAACGGCCAACCCTGGAGCTAAAAGCGGTAACAGCATATCATGTGTGGATTGGGACCTAAGAGGATAAGGAAAAGGCACTGACTGCTGGCCAATAAACACTTAATCATGTCTATCCACCCCTCCTAGGGCTTTACACTGCCGTCCATCACGGTGCCATCCCAGTGCCTTCGTGTGAAATCAATAGCAGTACTGAAATCCCTGGAGGGTGTCACAGAAACTCCAGCACCTCTCCTCTTCTGGGTGTTTGCATAGCCAGCTAGACACAGTTTTTTATTTTAATGAGACTGATCATGAGTACTATGTTAGGGAAACTGCCCATAATCATACAAACATTAAACTATCCCTCCAAATATTGCTGCTAACAAAAAAGACCAGATTCAGACACTACTTTCTATAGCTCAGTTTGAACAGTTCATGAACAAATGATTTTGTAGTTTACCCATCAGCTGCACCCTTTTCATTGTTTACTCTAAAAAACGGGAATAGACAAACCCACAGATACTCCCAGAAAGGGCTGCCTCATGTCATAGAGGAAGCAGTTTGCTGTCTGGTCCATTTACAACCTTTGTCAGTGCCAATCCTGTATTGTTGTACCTAAATGATGTTACCATCATCTTCTGTCATGCTGATGTCTGCACTCCATTTGTCAGCACACTCAACACATCAGATCAGTTAGGACTTACATATTGATATTCATTCAGTTCCATTTAATAGCCCATGCAAGACTGCAGCTCAGTTGTGGTAACTCCAAAACAGATTATATTTAAACACCATTGTGATTTTCTTCATCATAAAACAAGTATAACGTTATTTCATTTCTCTGATTTTCCAAGTTTTAATGATACCTTAGGAAATCGATAGACATGCACCTCAGAAAGAAAGGCAAATAAACATGCCAAAAAGTTTGTACACAAAGTTCCCTCTCTTCTCAGTTCACTGAGAGGTGGCAGCAAAGTGCTCCTTTCTTCAGCTGCAGAGCTGCCACAGTTTCAAACGAGTATTTTGTGAACACATCAGCTAAATATCCTGAATGACTGAAAGCCTCATTAACAACAGCAGATTTTCTTCAAGGGATAGGAGCTGTCTCTTGCTATTGCCACATTCAAGGAGCAGATAAACACGACCATTGACAAATCCAAAACCCCCATGAACTGCCTGGGACTGACGTGCTGAGGGCATGGGAAGGTACCCAAAGGAGAATTGTGCAATGTCACAGGAGTTGCCTTTCACATTCTGACCTGTAAAACAAGGTATAATGTGTGGATGGGTTGGCCAGTGAATCACTCCAGACCCAGGAAGAATAGTCACAGACCCAATAATACTCTGAATATTTTCTATACATATCACTATACATTGATATTAATATAGGAGGACTGCAATTTCAGAGGTAACAAAAAGACTTGAGCCAAGGAATGGGTGAAAGTATAAGGCATCCAAGCTTCTTACTGCCCACTTTGAAAACATATGCCAGCCTGGAAGGTTGAACAAATTTAATTTCTCCTATTCCACTGATTGTACAGTTCAGAATTGAAGCAACAATTCTTTGAATACAGAAGTACTTTCTTAATGTGTTCCTTTTTTTTTTTTAAATATAGACTATTTGATTGCTGCTTTCTTGCCACTGAATGTTCAGACTAAAAATAAACTGGACTTAATTGCCAAAGGCATCAGGAAAAAAAAAAAGTAATGAAATGTCAGTATATTGCCATGAATCTTAGATTTTCATTAACAATAAAGTGTAATCTGTGTGCCACTAAGGCAATAGAAAGCTCATAGCTGAAAGGACCAGGAGAATATACTGTGAACACAAGCTACAGTTATATACATTATCCTAAGAACAATCTAATAAAGCCTAATTGGTTGAATAATATTAGGAAATTGAACAGCAACTACTTTAAACTCACTGTCCCCAAGCAAAAAGTCCATGTTTGCAATAAAGCTTAGAACAAAAGCTCCCAAATGTGGCTCTGGAGCTTTCAGGCTACTTCATCAAACGGGTCCAACAGCCAAGACATCCATCTCTCATTGATCCTCCTCAGCTCTTAGCACAGAGCTATTCCTTCTGTTATCCTCTCTGTTATCCTGCCGAAGTCACAGGATACTGGGGGGAGAAAAGGAGGCTTGAGGTTGCTGCCACTGCAGTGTCTGCAAAGGCAGATGGGATTTACACGCAGGCTGAGCTTGGACAGCCCACCAAGGCTGCAGGTGTGGGCACAAAGTGTTTTCTGAGCAGCTGTTGTTCCTGGGGCTGGACACTTCAGTCACCCAGCAGAGATGAACAATGTTCTTTACTGCTGTGCTGAAGCAGAGAGAAGCTTTTTCTTAGCATTCATTTCATTCATTAAAATGAATTCTCCTAATAAATTATTGGATGGGAATTGAAGTCTTAAACCTCACAGATTTAGTTTTGCTAGTTTTATGGTATGTACCATTGTCTGTGTGTCATTTCTCTAACAAAATATTCTAGAGGTTTGTATTACAGATATTTTCTGAATTCTTGCAAGGGCAACTGACATGTTACATTTTCATTTCCTGGACACCCATGAATGCCAGATATGGGTGGAGGAATCTTTACTGGGTTTGTCTCTTAAAATTGCCACTAACCTATAGCAGTATTTTCTCACCCTCCTCTTCCCTCCCTTTGGGCAAAATGGTACCTCAAAGGCTCCTAGTTTTATGCAATACTCTCTAAGCCTCCTCTTCCCCAACTCCACACTCCCAAAATAGAGAGCTACATCTGCCCTTATTTTTGTCTCTTCCTAAAAAGTTTTTTGAAACTTCTTCTTTACAGTATGTTTCAAAGCTGCAGGAGAGATAGAAAACAGTAAAAACTTCACACCCTATAATCTCTGTAATTTCTGTAATCTCTACTTCCCACCCTATAATCTCTGTAATTAAAATGGAATTGTATTGCTTTTTGTTTTTCTCAGCCTTTCCAGAATAATTCAACTTTCAGCAAAGAATGTATCTGGAAATATATTTATGTTCTGAACACAGAAATAAAAATGTTCTAATGAAAGTTAAGTTGCACTCTTACCTACAGCATTCCCTACTGTGAAGGTTACTGTTTGAAAAGTCTGCTTGTAATGCACCATCTGCTTGGTTTCTTTACACTCACTTTATTCTTTATTGTGTGCTGTAATTAATGAGGCTTTCTGTATTATTACCATAATAGCTGATGTTTTTCTTTACAAATGAGAAGCAATAGCTCCCTGATGAAAATTTCAGCTTACTCCAACAAATGAGAGGAATTGCCTTAAGACTGGATGGTTGTTCAGGTGTCATTCCAGCAGCAGAAGTCTCAGCAATACTGCAGCCCACTTGCCTTGAAACATGGTGAACATGAAGTGATATCTGAGCTGGATGAAGTTAGGTTTTAAGTTGCAGTGGAGAATGATGCAGGTTTTTAGATACACAAACCCAGCATTCTTCACAAAACAAGCAGAAATTGCATGACAAACCTGCGCTCTGGTTTGGTTCCCCACACACAAAGGAGCAAAAGTGCCACACATGAAACAATCCCTGGCCTTCAGTTCACAGACACACATGATATCCTAAAAGGTCCTTTTCAAGGACTTTGCCTCTTTTCTTCAACTTTCACCTACAGTAAAGACCTTTCACTCTGCAGACCACAGCTGTACACATGAGACTTCTGAACTTGCCATTTAGTATTAGCTAAAGCCCAAGAGATAATCAGCTGAGGCTGAAATGACCTCTCAGAGTTAGCTTTCAAGAACTTAACAGCCTACCTTCAAAAACACATTTCTCCATCTGCTCATCAAGAAAAATGATTTCTGATGGTCTGCACTCACCGTTCATTCAGGACTGATTTTCTCATTTGGGTGGAATTTTGTGGAGCTGATTCTCACTCTCTCAACCTCTCCCAGGTTATTAAGACAGACCTGTTCAGTCTGACAGCACAAAGGCAAGAGGGCATGACTGGGCTACATTAACAATTCTATGCAATTTGATCTGTGCTATATGTAATTACTCTGTACATGCTGGTTAGAAATTCCTGGAATACTAGGTATACTGAAACTTCCTCACCATTTTGAATAAGCAGGAGGAAACCAGAGGAATTAGGAAGGAAAATATTGCAGAATTTCTAATATCACAAAAAACCAGCAGAAGAAAGATCTTAAATAATATTTAACATATATTTTAATATAAATCTTCTATCAGTAAAGGTCTCCACTATATATATATATATATTTATATGTACCTACACACACATATATGTACCTGCTGTATTTTAAATGATGCAAGAAATATTTGGCTTATCACTTCCACTGGTCTAAAAAGAATGAGACACTTCTGCAGGA
The DNA here is from genome assembly GCA_013400975.1 of Atrichornis clamosus. Taxonomy (NCBI): domain Eukaryota; kingdom Metazoa; phylum Chordata; class Aves; order Passeriformes; family Menuridae; genus Atrichornis; species Atrichornis clamosus. The sequence goes on along the minus strand of WBMZ01009535.1, from coordinate 241,194 downwards.
TATACTGGTGACAAGTTTGCATTAGGCACAGTGCCACTGCTGAACTCTGAGCATCTGATCTAAGACAGCATGAACCGAACTGCTGCTTCCATTGAGAGGTGAGGGTTAAAATCAAAACTCATTGCTATTCTCTAGGAACTCTGGACAAGAGATTAATCCCTTCCCAACCCTATTCATTGTCTGCTTATTGACTGGAGCTCATATTTATATGCTGTATCACAAGATCATACTTAGAATTAAAGCTAAGTGATTAATTCATAACAATTACTGCCTAACAAGTCTTCTCTTCTTCACAGAAGACTGATGTATTTTGCAAATTCCTCAGTTATTTGTTGTTCTGAAGTAATGAATTAATTGCAATAATTTTGTGTTTTATAGGGTGGCAATGGTTGTGTTTTCAGTTGAAACATGGCATGTGTCATACAAGGCATACATTATTGTTTTTCTATCCTGGCTGGCAATATTATATGCAATTATGGAATGAAACACTCACAAACTTTTACATAGATATAAATTTCATTGGAATTTGGGGGTGTATTCATCAGCAATATTAAAATTATTTAAAATTCTTTCAGTTATAAATAACACTTCCTGACTTGAGCATTCCTACATTATGCACTTGCATTAATGTCTGCAGGATGATCAGTAGTGGTAAAGTCCAATCCTTTGTAGAGAACTGAAGCATGGGCCATAGACACTGTAATAACTGTGTTCCCAGAAGCCAGCAGAGATAAGAAAGTTTGCTCTCAGCATTTATCCCGTCAAACTCTGTTATTTGTCATGAATCCTACTCTCAATTCCATCAAGTAAGCCACATGTAGCCTTGAGTAACAAAGGGATTCACTTCAGGATATAGCTCAACACTCATTAAATATGTTAAAAGTCTAGGGAAGCTAAATCTAAAGTGAATAAAAGAGTGATTTGCTCAGAACCCTACACTTGAGTATTACCTCAAACATAAAGTCATCACAGCCATTAAATGAGCTGTCCATGTAGATTTTCTGCTGTTTCCCTGAATTTTTATTACAATACACATTTTGATCCTAAATGACTCCCCAAACAAATCACATACCTCCTATGGCAGTTGTTGTTAATGAATTGGTCATCACTGCTTTTTCAAAGAAAAAATTCAGCATTTTCTGAAGCACAGACTGGTAGCAAAAAAATACCTATTGGGATAGAATTTTGATTGTAGACTTGCTTGTGTGCACTAAAACATTCCCAGCTTTCCTAGAGAAACAAAATCATCAAAACACATTTATTACAAACAATATCCATAGCAGAAGCTATACCTGCTAAATTTAACAGCTAAGCTTGCAAATGCTACTTTACTAAATCAGATGATACTAGAACTTGTTGCTTGGAGAAATTTTATTCCAATTTCCTTTGTGATGCAGAATGTAAAAGAGGAATTTTTTTAGGCTCTGTTACAGCCAAGCTGATGGCTAAAGCATTCCCATTTTGATCTGTATAACAAATGCATATTAATTAAAAATATGTTAATTCCTACATACATTTGTAGGAGCTATTAAAGGGATAGGCCATGGGGGAGTTCTTTTTGATTTCTCCTGGCTCTACTAATAGAAAAAAGATTTCTATTATTACTTCCCAAAGCATGAAAAAACTGTTGTGTAGAGGTGTACACACACATAAGATTTGAAAGTGAGATAATCTCTGTGTGTTCATATCCAAGAGTTTATAAAGATAGTTAGCTGTACGTATATTTTTTTATTATAGATTGTAACAATCTTCATAAGCAAAACATTTTGGAGTTATTCTGCTTACAGGCTAAAAAAAGTTTTACGAAAATGAAGTCAATAAATGATATTGCTTCTTTTACTGAATAAAATGCATCTATATAGAAAACAACCATGAGGCTTTACCCTCTCTACTCATCTGTTCATATAGATACTGTCCCTTGAGGATACAGACTTTTCTTTTTGCCCATTTTCTCTTTGAATTTCCATAAAATTTGCAAACACTATTCAAACAGGAAATACTAATGCAGCTTATTTACAAACCTCTGTGTAGGGGAGGTGATGCTTGCAAATGTAGTAGGAGTTCTGGTTAAATATTTAGGCTATATGGTCAGGAAACTACAATCCGCCATGGGCATGATCAGTTCTTATTCAATTATATTTAATGTTTCCATCAGGCTCCTAAATTCTCCCTGCATGTAATTTGAAGGGATCTCCAGAAACAGTCACTGTCTGTGTTTTCTACTCCAGGAACTTACGTTTTGACCACACTTTAATTTTTGAAGAATTGATACATTAGCTGGTAATTGATCCATTAGCTAGCAAGAGGCACCTGGAACCATCGCTTCTTGCGTGTACCACGTGCAAAGAGCCTGCTGTTTACTGGCAGCTTTATTCTAAAGAGAACAGGTTACAAAACAAATCAGCACAATCTCGTCTGTGTGGTTGCATTTGTAGATATTCTCCTTCTTCTTTCAGAGCTCAGCCCAGAAAACTTATCAAAATCAGAAAGAAAATTTACAAACTTTGGTCTTTTTATATAGAGGCACTTTGGGAGAGTTCATGCTTGACATGCAATTCTCTCACTGTGAGCCCTTCAAGGACTGATGAAGACATTGCCCACTAACGAATGAGATGAGGTCAGTGCAGGAAAAGAGTAAAAATGAAATGGCTCAATGTCTAAAATACAAAGAGTAAGAAATACTGAAACGCTGTAGAAAGAAATGGAGGGAGGATTAAACCAGGGGTGGGGAATAAACAGTACAACGGGCAGTGAGATGATAAATTGTTGAACGGCAAATTGATGCAGGACACCCAATAACCCAGAATGGTCTGTACTGGGTCAGATACCAGCACACAGCGTCCCCCATATAGCACAACCCATGGTACATACCAGGTCTCTGCAGGGCATGAGGCACAAGCCCAAGAGTTACTTTTCATAAACAAGCATTATTGCAAGATCTCATTAACACACTGAGATCTTTTCAAAGCACTGGTGGTGAAGTCTGCCTGCAGTTGTGACTGGGGACAGCCCAGCTCCATCAGCTCTAACTGCTCTTGCCACCAGCTAAGGTGAAAAATCCTCCTTTATGTTACACACTCATAAATGCCCAAATATGCTGTCTAGACAACAAAGCAGTGAGCATATGCACCAAATGCCATAGTAACTGTTGTCACCCTGCTTTATGTTTAGGCAGTTCAGTTTTCTCTGGTGGTGCATTCAGGTTTTGTTACAAGCTTTTTCACACAGTGCTGCACTCCTTTGTTAGGCTCTTCAGAAAGGTTATGGTTTTTATAAACTTCCGTGATCATTGAACCACTTGCTGATGTCCAACCAATTGCAATGAAAGTGAAACCTGCCTCCATGACAAAAGACTTTATTGAAATAGGAAAACACAGCAAGCAATCTACAAAATCCACTGAAATAGTACCCCATGACCCCAAACTAGGTAGCATAGTAAGCTACTTTTAAATCAATACTTCATTTGGCAGAAAAATCAATTTCCCTCCCTCTGCAATCCATAAAATTCATCAGGAAAAAATTACCCCTCACATATTAGCAGCCCTTTCACCTTACTGGTTTGGAAATTAATTACAATAGACAATTTCAAACCCTGTAACAGGTTGGGGCAACGTGCTATAAGGTATTTTGCAACCTGTGAATTAAAATATGGATTAGATGTGATGTGAACACAAATAGCTTCCCCTATTTGCCCAGCCACCCTTTGGTAGGGGCAAACACTGCTTTTTCAGCTACAGCCTTCTGCAGTCTCAAGCAGTGTCCAGGTTTCATTCCTGGAAATGCTCACCTGTTTGCAGATACTGTGCAGGACACACACAACCCCATTAACAAAGCTGTTTCTGTCAGCACCCAAGTAATTTCTATAAAGGCAGAGACAACTTGCCTCCATTATTCCACATGGGAATTGCAGCCCTGTTGTGAAAGAGCTGAAGAGCTTTGCTGCATGGCACACATGGAGTTCACAGATTCCCATCAATCAGCATGTTGGGTATGGATGTTCCAAGTTTGACTGCCTGGGCAAACCCCTCATCATCTGGGAGCTTTCCTGTACACTCTAGGTAGCTTGCTGAAAAAAATGTTTTAAAATATAATGGCTTGCAGTTTAATATATCTTTAAATACAATGTACAGAATATTATTGATCTAGTCAAGATTTTGCTTCATATTTAATGAACCAGAGTTTCTTTTTAGAATGTTTTTCTACATAATAAACTGGATTACTCAGCAGACAGAGCCTGTCTTTTCATTACATCACTGTTTTGCTGCTACTCTAACCTCCACCCCTTTCCCCCAAGTAACTTTAGTCTGGGGTTTTTTTCAGACTGTTAGACAATTCTTTCCTGAATTTAGATTCACTGTACTTTTTAGAGACTTCAAAGTCTTTGTGGGGATATAGTGACATCTTTTCAAAGGGGTCCAGCCTCTGAGAGGTTGTTTTCTTCCACTGTATCCCACAGCTCAGATCTTTACACGTTTTGTATTCACAGTCCTGTATCGTCTCTGACAGAAGTTCAATAAAATTCTCTTTCTACCCACAATATCTGGGTTCTCAGCATTGTTGGAACTGAGTGTTATAGACCTACAGTCTATCTCTGCTGAGAAACCTGAACTCCTCTGTCTGCCTCATAATACAGCAGGCCACTGGCAAGAAGTAAACTGATGCATCACTTCTACTGTTTTCAGCCTATTAATTATGTCATAATTCCTGAAAGTTTCCTTTTTACACAGTCAGGTGGTTAGATATCAAAAAAGGTGGAGCATTATTATTGCTATTGCTACCATTGGTGTTGCCTCTCTTGCTAGAAATCTTTTAAAAATTGGTTGTTTCACTACTTTTTCTCTTTATTCCTACATGTTATTATTTAAAGTCTTCCCCGTTTTAGACACTTCTTTTCAATTTTTAGCTCCAAGTACAAGTCAAAGTTATCACACAGTGCTAAAATGCAGCATCCTGGCTTCCCACAGCATTGAGCAGAAGATGCAAAGGCTGTTTTAAGGCTTCACTTGGTTCTTTCATTCTGAGCCACTTACAAGTTCCACTTTGTACAGCACAGGTGCAGACAATTTGAAAATGAAAAAGGCAAACTGATATTTACATACAGAGCCTGGTGATGCAGCAGTACGTAGAGCTCTTCTGTTTACTGAAGACAGTGCAACCAGGACGTTTCATCTCACCCAGTCAAAAACCACCCCATCCTGCTTCTCTCCAGGATACCTTCTAGTATATTTGAATAATGTTTTAATGAATGGAAATTTTATGGCTGTATGTAGTGACTGAACTTGGTGACCTAGGAGGCAATTTACAATTCTAATACGCTATTTTTCATTCCTTGTTTTCATCCTTCTTTTTAGACTTCAACATTGTTATTTTAATCTTTTGTTACCTTTCTTTCACCTATTGTCATATTTACCACTTACTATAAATTTTTCTTTTTGGTTTAACATTTGAACAGAGAAAGAGAACAAGAAACAGTGAAGGACTGAGAGAGCATCATAGTCTGAGAGGTGCTTGTGCATCAGTGACGCTGTCAGACTCAGCCTATGATCTTGTCTCCTGTTCCTCAGTCACCCAAAGTGGGACTGTTTTAGTGAGTTTGTTGCAGTTTTAATACCCTCACTCATTATTCTTGGGGATTGTGTGTGTGGGTTATCTTTCAAATGAAGTTATTAATTATAAACTTATTCCCTATGAAATCTATGTGAGCATGAAGCTCAAGTTCTGTAGTTAACACAAGAATAATTACAAGGCAATAGGCAGATGGTGAAATGCCTGTCAGTCCACTGGTTGCAGTTCTCTGAAATAAAGCTACAACCCATCAAAACCCATCTAGAGCAACCATATTATAAAATAATAATTTTTAAAAAAGGTTTGGGAGGTAATCTGCACAGATAAAATGAGTATACAATGTCATTGCTAACACACAGAAATGCAAAAACACTTAAAATTGTACTTTACCTGTGATAAAGTGACGGGGTTTTTTTTGTCTTTAAATCTTTTCACTTGAACGCTATCAACTATTTAGCCTAAGGGTAACTTTCTTAAGAGGTATAAACCTTTCACAATGTTCTTCTTTAAACTTAATTGCAAAACCATTAGTGGTTGTTTCGCATTAAGAAGACTATTGCTAAAAACTTAGCTACAATTTAGCCTTTTATGCATCTTGGGGAAGATAGGAGAACAGGAGCACACTCAAATGCTGCACATCCATGAGAGATATAGGAGGAATGTTTGGAAGTCTAGAAGGAATGACCTTTGAAACAAGCCTCTTCCTCTATCCTTTTTATTTTGCACTTCACTTTCCTTCCCTCCTTATATGTGAGGACGGTGTGTTGAGACTACTCCTTAGCTGTCCCCAAATCCCTGCACTTCAAGTGTGTCCCCCAACAATAATTCATAATATGTATCTCCTCTCACACACCAACATACCTCTTATCCCATGCTCCAAAAAATCTGACTCTTGCTTGCTCTAATTGCTTCAGGGACCTGTTTCATCTACATTTTCTTTGGTTTACACATACACAGAAGGAAGCTGGATGTGAAGACAATGAATCTCTGTATCTTTGCTCCTCATACTCTAAAGGTCAGGTATCTTCTGCACTAGAGATACAAAATATCATGGTGACTACCTCACACTGTGCATTTGCACCGTGGTTTTCTACTAAATCTAAACAATAAAAATATAGTAAAGAAGGTTCTGCGTTATTTATATTAAGCAGTGAAAGTGCTCCTCATAGCATTAAATGAGAGCCTGGCATGCAATTCACACACATTATCTGAAAGCTTATATACCTGCTATATATATAAACCTAATGCAGACAGCCAGAATAGTCTGTATGAATAGGGAACGCTGTGCTTACTGAACCACAGTCATGAAACTAAAAATGAAATTACAGTTCCTCCATCATAATACCAAAGTCAGGATATAATATTCTGAGAGAACAAGCATGCAGTAATACCTGAGTTAATACTGGGTACCATACATTATTGCTCAATGCTATCAAAAAATACCCTCTCCAGATTCTTTATTGAAACATATTACATTACTTAAATTGTCATGACAAAGACAAAAGTGTTCAATTTCAGACTTTTCTAGCACCTCAGTTTTTATGAAATTGCAGATTTTTTTTTCACATAGAAGTATAATTTATTTGCTGATTAAATTCCAATAAGGGAGTTGTTCAGTCCTGATTTTTTAAAAAACACATTTGGGAGTGTAAGTTCTAAGCCCTGACAGAAGCATTCTCCTTTGTTCCCATTCACATGCTGGACTAGAAGATAGGGATTTGAATGTTTATCCAACTATTTCATCATAAACTACTGAATAAATAATGTTCAGCATAAATAATGCCTCCATATAATGCTAACTCTGCATGCTTCAATATAGGTGAATTTAATATGAACTGTTGTAAAATTGCAAGGGTATCTCATCCACTGCTCAATTTTAGCAATTTTCTTTTTCAAATAATGATTGTTAAAGGACCATTTGTGTGAGCTTTTTAAAGTTAACTCTCCATTACTCATAGGTGGATTATCCAAAGCGTGCACTAACCAGAAACAGATACAGAAATGCTCAGTTGGGGCACACAGAGACTGTATCTGCAAAGATCAGGCCATCTGACTGTTGAGTTTGCTTCAGGTGGTAGACATGATACACCAGTGTCCACACCAGCCCCTAAGTAATTCCTGATGGATGGAATAATTTTCACAAACCTAGCTCCTGGGACTCACTTTGATGAAACCTCTGCTTGGACTGGGAACTCATAAGTTAGGTTTTAAGTCTGTGTGATGGACGTAAATCTACCAGGGCTCTGATCTTCTGCTCCATCCCCCAAGCGGGCCCATAATCAGTGTCTCAGGTGTGGCATTAACTAACAGGTTTTCACAGAACCATTTAGGCTGTGAAAGACCTCCACACATCATTCCCAGCCACTGTCTTCTCCACAGAGCCCTTTCCAGCTCTGGTCACCGCACTGGGCCCCAGTCCCAAACCCGACCCGTGATGGGCACAGTCACCCCAAACACGCCTTGACAGGATCTCAGAAAGGGTCAGGCTGGGAGGGACCACACGGGCTCATCTGGTCCGACCTCCCTGCTCATCCCAGAGCACACGGCACAGGATTGTGTCCAGATGGTTCTGGAGTACCTCCAGTAAGGGAGACTTCACACCCTCTCTGGTCAATCTGTTCCCATGGTCAGTCACTACACAGCGAAGAAATTCTTCCTCGTGTTCACGTGGAACTTCCCAGGCATCAGTTTATGTCCATTGCCTCTTGTCCTGTTGCTGGGCGCCACCGAGCAGCGCCTGGTCCATCTTCCTCACACCCTCCCTGTAGATGCTTAAGCACATTAACGAGGTCCCATCTCAGTCGTCTCTTCTCGAGGCTGAACAGGCACAGCTCCCACAGCCTTCTAAGAGCGATAACACACCTTCCCCGCGGTAACGTCCCCCGTCACCCCGCCCCTCGCACCACCCCAGCCCCTCATAGCCCACCCGGCCGCTTCCGGCCCACCCCGAGCCCGCGGCCTCGCGGCCCGGCCCGGCCCCTCTCCGCCTCCGCCGGGGCTTCCGCCCGGGGCAGGGCGGGGACAGCGGGGAAGATGGCGGCTCCCTTGGCCGGGCAGGCGGGGGTCGTGCTGCGGGACCTGGCCCTGCGATCCGCCCGCCTGCGGGGCGAATTCCCGGTGAGTGAGCTGAGCCCGGCCCCGAGGCTCTGCCGCCGGCAGCCTCCGCTCCACCTGTGCCCCGCGGCCGGCGCGGCTCCCGCTCGCAGCCTCTCCGTGCCTGGCAGCGGGAGGGACCTTTCTCCTCCCGCCTCGGCTGCTGCTGCTCGGGCTGGAGGATGTGTCCAGCCCGGAGCCCCGACGCTTCACAAGGTCGGGGCGAAGCTCCGGCGGCGGCGCCGGGTCAGGGCTGGGCATCGCCAAGCGTGAGCGGGAGAGCCAGTTCTGAGCGGCTTCCCGCCCCTGCCCCTAACAGGACTCGCAATGGTTGCAGTGGCAGAGCCAGGTGACGCTGAGCACGAAGTGATACCGTTTGTCCGAACACGTTTCTGGTGGCAGCGTCGCGTTGGTGTGGCTCAGTGCTGGTGGCTGAGGTCAGGATGGGGTGAGGACGCCTGGTTGTGCTCTCCTGGGAAGGTCGAGCCTAGCTCAGGCTTCCCGATGGGCTTGAACCTCAGCAGTGCGATGGGAAACAGTAGATGGGTCTCCTGGAAGGACTCAGGAGCTCTCTTGAGGAGTAGCACGAGTTCATTTTTCCCCTTGACTGCAGCCATGTGAAGATGAAATGAGACATGTATGTTTTAGACAGCTGTAGGGCCTTTGACTCCCCACTCCATTATTTTGTCTTTTTATGATGAGCAGCTGCATGAGAACTTACTTTGGTTCACACTTCTGTGTTTTCCCAGAAGCATAAGCCCCTGGAGCAAACAAAGAGCGATTGTGGCCAGTTCTGCTCCGTGGGTGCCACTGCTGGGAACGCTCGTGGCTGCAGGTGCAGGGCTGTGTGGGATGGAGTGTGGTGTTGGTGCTGGGCTGAACCTGTGCTGTACAACTGCTGCTGTGTGGCTTATCTTTTGACCTGAAGGAAGTTGGCCACCTTGGTTGTAAATCTGAAATCTTTTGTGCCCAACTTTCCTGTTTGAATGCTGGGTACGGTGTTTGAGAATTCCGTGCAATTGACTTGTTGATTTAACGTGTGTTAGTTTCATATATACGCACGTGGTACAGAGAGTGTTTGTGTATATATACACACACATTTATATCTATATGCATATATTTACCTGTATATATACAGACTTTGTTCCATTGGTGTGGATGAGCAGTGCTGTCAGTCACAACAATGTTTGGTGCATATGCATATGGTTGAAGACGTGTTCCTGCCATCGTGGCTTACATAAATCTGATCCTACAATAAGGGACTTGGAGGTAACATCCCTGGTCTTGGAGGGCTTGGAAAGCCTGGAGTATGGAGCAGTATCTGGACAGAGTCATCTCGGTGTGAAGTACAGAAGGTGTTTTGGTTGAGCTGCTTTGGTGGATTTCAAGCCCTGTCTTTATCTGGTGCTGCAGTGGGGATTTAAGATGCAGGTGGAAATTAGGAGTTCACACTTTGTTCTGTCTTCTCTCAAAGCACGGAGGTAAATTACCCCACTGAAATAACTGGGTATCAGCTCAGATTCTCAAGAGTATTCATAGGATATTAAGGGGGCCAACTTTAAAAAAAAAAAAAAATCTTTTTTTTGTGCGTTACTTTTGAACTAGAGATGTTTATCTTGTTTTGTAAATCACATTTTGTTATTCTGCTTCTGAACTCTGACGGATACTGAGAGCATCTGCTGAGATCTGTGCTTTCTAAGTGTTTTCAAGAACCATGTCAATATTGTATAACAACAAATCAAGTTCTTAATTTCAAAGTAAACCCCTTTCCTTTATAAAGGTCTTCAATTTTGCAATGTTATATAATAGAATTCCATCTAAGTAATCTCCTAATCTTCCACTGTCTCAGACTTTAAACTACAAATAAGTTCATCAGCCAGGTGATTTCTGTGGATTCCTGTGCTACAAAATAGGATAAAGGATTTGAGAGTAAGAGGCCTTCCATTGAAGGAGTTTTTCTCATTAACTCTCATTTCAAAGAGCTTGTATCATTCACTCTGCAGGTCAGACCAGAAGTTACACTGTTACTTTATTTAGCGTAAACCATCTAAACCTGTCCTCAAAGCCCATCACATTGCTTTCACAGATCAGAGTCTTCCATATGGTGAGGATGTAATCAAGAAATATCACTCTTAAACTTTGTTCTTTTGGTAACCCTGTGTGAGGTTTAGAATCTTTCCTCATAACCCTCGTGACTTATGTTGGAGTGGTGTTTCTACACTTTGTTGCAAAATTTCTTTTTATTTCAAAACTGTTGCTGTTTATAGCTGTGTTGAAACAAAGTCTTTGAGAAATGTGGTTGTGTGCCGTCATAATCTGCAAACGTTTTCCTGTGTAGCTTCATTTTAGGGGTGGACTAAATGGTGGTTGTTCCTATTGCGTGAAAATATTTCATCATCCGTCTGCTTTCCCTTTGGCTCTTTACCTTTTTATAACCGTTAAACATTTTTTACTCTTTTTGCTGCTTATATTCTTGACAGACTCAGTTGTTTGTGCTTCTGGAGTTTTAAATCTGACCAAGTGTTTCAAGAAGATAAAAGATAGATTTCAGTTGTCTGCAGTGCACGTGGACAAGCGCATTCAGGCCTGCTCTTGCTGGAGCAATATTTGTAAAGAGCTGTGACAAACGCTCCGGGGACCACTCGGCAGCAGAATTCAATCTTGTTGGCTAGCAACAAATAGGCTCCATTGAAGGCTGTTTATTTGAATGGGAGTTGGATTGGGCCCTTTGGGAGAATGCTGTGTTTTCAAAATAGCTTCAGATGCAGTGAAATTCAGCGATGAATATAAATGAGGAACAATTAAATCAGAATCATAAAAAGAAATGCTTAAGGTAACTCTCTAGTATTCTAATAGAGTGAGCAAGTTGGTTGGTGCGTTATGAACCCTATCCCAGCCTTCAAAATGGGCCTCAGTCCTGCTGGATTCCAGGTGTGTTGAAAATATTCTTTAAAAAAGCAAGGGTGGGAAGATGGAGTTAAACAATATTTCTGTTATAAAATCTGCTGAAATTCTATAGGTGTTAAAAATAGGGAACTGTGCAAGGTTGCTTAGTGCAGATGCCTTCAGTTCCTAGACTGGGATACCTATAAAAACTCATTAATATTGAACAGAGAAAGTTCTGTCTTTGTTAAGAAAATATCAACTGTACCATCTGATCTTCCATGCAACACAAAACATTACTGAAAAGAGCTTTTCCATTCTTGACTTCAGAAGCTACTTTAATGTTGAATTGTTATTTTTTCTTAGTTTTCTGTGAAGTTCTTGAAAATTTCTTGAAGGTTTGGACTGCTTCCCTATTTGGCTCTTCCTGGTTGGCAGTTTTGCTATATTTTCAAGGTTTTGCATTCAGAGGCAGGAAATACATGAGCCTACAGACTTTCACAAACAGCTTTTTCTATAGGCAGCTCATCCAAATGACAGGAAAGCCCTCTTCAAACTCTAGACAAAACTGAAATGCCAAAGTGGAGCAGATGTTTGGCCCACTCCTCCCCGGCAGTTCCATTAAACACATGGTTATTGAATCCTATTTTGAGATGAAAGAAGGAAATGAAAACATAAATATAACCTCAGACTGTGATTTTTTTTTTTAATTTTTTTTTTCCCCGGTTAGTTTTAAACTAGTGGAACTTCTACCCTGGAAGCAGTCTGCCGCTGGCAAAGATACAGCTTTGTCTTGAAGTAACAAAGCTGCACTTGGCTGCATTGATTTACCTTCCTCTGTACCTCATGGAGGTGTAATCAGGGGATAAGGCTAATTAGATAAGGAGAGGCAGCCTTCATGAATATGTCATTAGATTGAGAATTAGCAGGGAAACCTGTGGTCTTAAACCTGGCTGTGAATGAGTAAATCCTTCTTCCTGACCCACCGTCTGAACTCCCAACCAGCTCACCCAAAGAGACTCCTTACACTCCTTGGGTGTGTTTAGGATTGGTTAAATGGTTTTTTGTGTAAAAGCAAGTGGTTTTTTTATTGATCTGCCTCCTGAGGAACTAGATAAAGTGTCAATAGACAAACTGTGTTTTCTTCACAGTTATCTGAGTGACTGTTTCCTCCTATTTTTCTCTGGAAATGTCAGTGTGTGTGGTAATTTTACTTTCCCCTTCCTCTTCCCCTTCCTCTTCCCCTTCCTCTTCCCCTTCCTCTTCCCCTTCCTCTTCCCCTTCCTCTTCCCCTTCCTCTTCCCCTTCCTCTTCCCCTTCCTCTTCCCCTTCCTCTTCCCCTTCCTCTTCCCCTTCCTCAAACCGCCTTTCATTTGGTGTATCTGGCTGATGACTGCCATAAGGGATTCTAAGAGGAATGTGTGAAGATACTGAGATTCTTTTGGGAATACAGAAAAGCAAGTTGAATGTTTAGACACACTTGGGGAATAGTTGTTTCTTAGAAGTAGTTTGTTTCTCTGCTATATTATCCTTTCTCTTGTTTGGGAGGTTCATTTTCGGCAAAAATGGGCAATGTACTTGTTTAGTGCTTAGAAATGAGATTGCCTCCTTCCCTGTTTTGGGGACTCACTTGTTCCAAGATGACTTAACCTCATCTGATAATTTTTATTGTTGCTGTTGGCCACATCTGTAGTGGGTAGCTTGGCTCATTATTGCCTTGGCCAGTCCAGTTTTTCTGTGCATGTTTGAGATTTTCATCTACAGCTTTGAGTGTATACCCTGAGGATTTTCTCCAGAAAATTGCCCCCTTTAGTCCTCACTACAGAGAAAAGCAGTTTCAAGCCATCTGTGACTCAGCTTATACTCATCTCTTCCATAGCATTTTAATAAAACACAGAACAGAGAATTCATGTTACCTGTGCAACTGCTTATGACAGTAACTTTGGGACTGGTAATTAAACATTGATTCATGATAAGTAGCTGGCTATTGATTTTATTTTAACTGGATAACAGTAGGAGTGGGCATGAAATGAATAGAAGTTAAGATTGACTATTGTGAAAAATTCCTTAATAGTGGAGTGACTTAAAACAGATTCTGAACTGCAAGCTGAAGCCATCCTTTAATATGGTAATGAAAATGAAAACCCCAGATTGGTTGTTTTAGCTTGTTTGTGACATTATGCTGATGGTGATGTTTTTGTGTAATTAGTGTCTAAATGTTAACTGTGAAGGAATTTCAAGACTTGCTATTTTTCCACTTACTGTTGGAGCATTTTTTTTTAAATCTTCAGTCAACAATTTATACTGATAGCACAAAATATATTCAGTAAATGCAAGTTCATGAGTTGTTGTGTTTAAAAAGCACTGCTTTGTTGAACAAATTTACCCTTGAGCTTTTTTCTTCCTGTCTTCTCTCTGGTCTCTAATTCCTCATAGGTTTCCCTAAACTATAAGAGTCTGTATCCCAAAATTGAATTAAATTTTATTTTATTTCTGCGATGCACTGAGAGTTTATAAGCTTTGAATCCAAAATCATAAAGCTCTAGGTAGTCTACTGGGTATGAATGTGGGTTGGGGTATTTAACTGAAAGACTTTCATTTAAGAAAATACTTTCTTACATATTTTGTTATACATTGTTACTCATTTGTGTTTACTTACCTTGCACATGGGTAGTAATTGGTGACAGATCAATTTCTGTCTACTCTGTTTGTCTTTAATTTGTGCATCACAGAATCACAGTCTGGTTTGGGTTGGAGTCTGAGCAAAGTAAGCTCTGAGAAATAGCCTCAGTTTGTGTCAGGAGAGGAGAGAACCATTTGTATTGTAGTCTTAACTTTGATGTCTTAACTCTTGTCCACCTAAATTTTTCACGAGATGCAAAAGTTTTGTAAGAATTGTCAGGAGGAATGAAAAATTGCGGGAGATTTTTCATCATGTTTGGTAGGTTTGCCTGCTTGTTCAAGACTTTTGACTGAAAAATATGAAGCTGCAAATTAAAACCCAGACACAGATTACTAATGGAACACTTTATCATTTTTTGATATCTTCCTCTGAAGGATCTGTGGACAAAAGAACAGTTTAATTTGACATCTGCTAATTTCATGGCAGCCAAGAAAGCCGTTACTGCATCGTGCAAAAAAAAAAAAAAAAAAATTCATATACAGTACGGGTATAAAAATGTCAGGGAAATTCCAGTTATTGGAGGAGTTCTATGTGCGAATTGCACATAACAGTGATGGGTATAGGTAAAAGATAGAGATATTTATGATAATTAAATATGAAAAGGCTATTAAAAGCAACCATATCCTTTTTATTGTCAACATAACTACTTGCTGAGGTCTGAAGATGGCATAAAAAATGTATTTTCCCTTAAATTTTCTATCTTCTTCAATTCTGTCACTCCAAACACATTGGAAACAGTGAATCTATTTAATTGAATTCTTTCATGCAGAGTTTCAGTCTAGATTTGTTTTTCAGTTAAATGGCTCAGATGAAAATAGTCTAAAGTAACGCCATAAATTTTGGAAGTAGAGGAACAGATATTTAGAGCTTGCTTTAAACATGATGTGAGATGATTAAATGTGATTCCAGAGCAGCTGGAATGTTGGAGCTCCATCTAGGGAGGGTTGATGACCCAGCTGAGAACCTGTGGGTCAGGGTTTGTGGGCAGACCAACAGGGCACTCGTAATCAAGAGATCCAGGAGGGTTTTGGAGAGCTCTGGTAACAACTCCCAAATGCAGGGACCTGACACCTCCCTCTGATGAGGTGTCTGGGGCTAAAGCTGAGGGCGGAACGGTGGCTGTTGTTTGTTTCTGTGCGTACAGCATGGGCTGCAATAAGACACAAGAATCAAGGTTGGGCATAGTCCCAATTTCCTTAACCAGTGGAGTAATGCCATCATCCTTTGGGCTTGGAAGTCCTGTTCCATTGGATTAAAGTTTACCTTACTTTCTCTCCATATAGTCAGAAATGTAGAAATCTGCTTTAAGGTCAGAGTTTTTTGATGATGATGATGATGAGATGATTCTTTTTGTAGTGTCCTAAACTTGCTTTGAGGTTTGAGAATGGCAGCAGGGTGAATTTCCAGTGTCAATAATGGAGAAATATTAATAAAGAAATGACCTGCAAAGGAAGGAAAAAATGTTCTTAATGTTTGCCTTCCTCTTATAGACTGACTTTCAGTGATTATTCTGGGCAGTTTCTGGTTTCTCCCCAGCTCTGCCCAAGCAACCAAGGCTCTCTGCCTCTTGTATCTTTGTCTCTTAGAGTTTACTTCGTATCAATCTAAGTCAGATGTTCTAATTAAAACCTAGACTTATTAGCAATAAAAGGTGTGAAGCTTTCAGATTGAAACAAAAAATAGGTGCTGGTCTTTTCTTACTTCTTCCAGGATAGAAACTGGTACAGGCCATTCTGCACTGGCTTAATAAACCAGCTATGACTTAATCATGCAGTGGAACTGTTTCTGTGGGTACTTTTCTATATTTCTTTATTTTAGTACCGTGGGGCATTTGCATTTTTGTTGCTTGTGTTATGTTGCTTAGTGCTCAAAGTCGTAATCTCCTGTGATGACATAGTTGGGTAGAGTGGAAATTATAATAATGATTTGACTTCAATATTAAACTGCTGGAACAAAAAACCTGTGATTATGTTTCATATTTCCTTCTCTGTGATGAAAAATGGAGCTCAAACTGTCTAAATTGGCATTTTATTGGTGTTTTTCTTAAAATATCAGTGACTTCTAACACTTCAGAAAGCATTCTTTCCAGGGTATGGTAGGCGTGAAACGCTTCTTTGATAGATATGATTACTTGAGATACAAATTCAGAAACATTTCTGCTCATCTTATTGAATATGCTTTGAGTTTTGTAACAATTTTTGAAGCTTAATTTGCATGCAAGAAAATAAAAATTGATACTGGCTACTTGATCTCATCTTAGGTGTTAAAATAGTTTTAGAATTATTTTGTCCTGGTTTTGTTTACTATTTAGAGCATTTCTTCATTTCTTTCATAAAAGTATCATTTTAATCCTGTAAAAATTTAGAAAATTAAACACTTCTATAAGATGAGAACAAAAATATTAAATTTCCCCTCAAGATACTTAAAATAAAAGAATATTTCTGATTCATGTGGAGAAGATGGCTTCTTTCACTTTTTGAATGTGTTGTGCATATCAGCAGCAATCTTCTTTCATTTGCCAAGGCAGGGAATGTGTTACAGTATTTTCTGCAACTGATTATGCAGTTGTGTATGGTTGTGAGTTTATTTTCATCAGATACTTCAAAGCCTTATTTTTTAGGTCGAGAAAGTATGCTTCTCTTAAAGCTTTGAAGTTTTAAATAAGCAAAATGAACATAATTTGACTAAAATTAATTACTAATGCAAAGCAGAACTTTTGATGGCGAGCACATTGACAAAAGCAGAAATTGAATCTGGGAATTTGTGTTCTTCCTTTACCCAAGCAAAGGCTCTGAAAATCGATTCCAGAAGTGTAAAGCTTCTGTAGTCATGCTTGCTCTTTGGGCACATGCGGATGTACAAGTAATTTTAATGCTGTTTTATTTTGCTGAAATTTGGTTTAAAAGTGCAAGGAAAAAAGTGTTTTACAAACAATTTCTGCAGTAAGCTCAGAGGGCGTCGTTTGCCCCTTTGGACTGGCGGCTCGGTGTTTGGGCAGCCAGCTTTGTTTTGTGACGTCCTGTTTGTGATGTGACATTCTGCACGTTGTTCCAACCAGATGGTTTTCATGTAGTCCCATAGGATAAGGAACCTGCCCTATTTTAGCTGGGGTTTTGGAATTTGCTGATGATTCACTGCTCAGGTGAAGGTTTGTGGGGTTGGGGTGTGCTCAGCCCTGCTCAGGCAGCCTGTTCACACTAAGTAAAACGCATCTGAGAACTCCTCAGGGTCACAGGTGCTGTCACTTAATTGACAGAAATTTCATTTTGCTGTTTGCATGTAAATAGAGGCCTGAATGCCCCCAGGGGGTGGGGAGCAGGATGCAGTTGTCAGGGGTTTGGTGATGTTCTGCTTAATTTGGAGGTGAGTCTGTAGCCTGACTAAAACAGCTGCTGAACAATAGGCTGGCGAGGTGTGGGAAATGGAGGAGTGGCCAGGGTCTTACTGTTCAAGAGGACACTCCTCCATCTCCTCTTTCCTTTTGAGGACTGTGGTCCTCACAAACCCATCATGCAGACACCCAGAAGGATCATGCAGGTGGTGGCTGCTAGGATGTACCTTGTAGAGCATGAGGATGTGGGCTCAGATTCTGGTTTTGTGAGATAAGGAGAATAAGAATGACAGAAGAAGCTCAAGTCTGACCCTGTGCATGTTCCTGGTAGTTTACAATGGAGCATAGTGGGTAGGAGAGTGTATTTACAGAAGAGCTGTCAAAATCCCCAAGTGTAAGTAAGCTGTAAATAAGTCTGTAAAGTATAATCGTTACTGGGGACTTTAAATCTGCAATGAGTGAAGGACTTGCTTCAAGTTTGTTCTTGTCTCTGCTTCCTTGCGTGAGAAGTAAACAGAAGGATAAACCAGAAAGCTGAGTTTATACATGTGATTGAAAGGCACATTGGAACAGGATTGTGTCGTTTCATTTGTGTTTTCTGGAGCTAATGACCCAAGTCCTGCAGTGGAGGAACATCACACCACGCTACAGCTTTTCCAGGACAGGGCAGAGATTAAGCCTGGGATCAATCAGTTTGCAATCAGACTGACTATAAAGGGACATGGAGGAGTCCAAGATAAAATTAAAACAACACAGTAGGACAGGCATTCAGGAACCCTTGAAGTAAAAGGGTTTCTTGCAGCAGACACCTAGCAGGAACATTCAGAACTGTTAAGGGACTCTTTATGTTTTGTTAAGATTGCGGTCAGGATTTTCAGTCCCACTTCCACTCTGAGTACATTTACTGCCCTTACCATTTTATCTACAATATTGTGGATTTTCCAAGACATAACTGCTACTGTTCTGTTTTTTCCATTCCATCTATATGGCTTTGTAATGTAAATTTCAGAATCAGAACTGTGAATGAGATGGGTGCTGTTTTCTGAAATCCTCTTCTGTTTCTGTGAAATTTGTTAAAGCACAGCAAAATTGTATTGTTTCCTGTTGGAGCCACCGTGGAAAGATTTAGAAGGTGGGCTTTAATGAAGGAGACAAATAAAGCAAGGAAAGCCTCAATAGCATCCAGCCACTTCAGAACTGATGGACGTACTCCTCATGTTACTCCTTTCCAGATAAGGGATTCCACCATTGGGAGAGGAAAGAAAACACTGTATCAAAAATAAAAAGGGATGTTGGAAGTATCATTATATGTTTCCTAATATATATTGATTAATATGTCATTGCAGTTATATATATATGTATTCTTTAATGAAAGGGAATGTTGTTTCAAAGGTGGAAGAGGTAAATCCTCATGAGTATGTAATATATTTATTAATGAATTAATTTTGAGGTAGTGGGTAGTGAATGAAATGCTCAAACCACCCCCCCCAGTAATGAGGGCATTTGAATTTTATTCTGAAAAAACTTTAATAGAGCCACATATTTTTAGCTTCAATTACCTTGGAAAGTTGGCGGTTCAGCTGGTGAGCGAGTTTTGGGAAGGTTCACCCACTTCAGTGAGCAGATCGGGGGAGAGTGAGGGAGTTTGATTCATGACTTGACTTTGGGGTCAAATCCAGTAGGCTTATTCCTTTAGTTAAGTCATTCACTTTCCCGGGTTAATTTTAACATTCTGGGTAGGCTGTTCAGGTTGAGGCTGAAACTGTTCTTTTTATAATTGGTTTCTGCAGGATCTTGCTACTTTGAACTGTCCTGTATTACACAAAAATGTCAGACCTTCCTACTCTGCCTAAAAGTGCTCCCTGCTGCAGTCCTTGTCTCTGACTTTGTATTTTCTTCTTAAAAAACAGAACATGGTTTATATGGCCGTATCCTGTAGTGGGTATGTTATAGGTGTTTATTTGATATAAATTTCTGTTCATTTCTGTGATAGTATTGAAATAAACCTCCTTTGGTAAGACTGAAATTTGAAGGAGAACTTAATATTGTTTCTCTTTTAAATTGTGTATGAATAAATGATTACAAATTGACAGATGCTGCTTGTAGTGATTCCTTTCTTGAGTGAAAAACCAATTTCTATTTCCTTCTTAATTTAGGAACTGAAAATTATTAAGTGAGAAAAAGAAAAACTAGATGCAGTCCCAACACAAGCCAAGAGAAATTATGAACTGAAAATTTAATCACTGCTTTTGCTTTCAGGGCCATGTTGCACTGCGCTAAATCTGCAGATGAACCAGCTTTTACTTTGGGTTTATTAGTAACAATAGCAGAAAGGTGCAGTGGGTGGATGTGTGGAAAATGCAGTGTACCACGTTGTCCAGTGTCCCTGGAGGGAGTCCCTCAGCCTCTGCCCTGGTGGGCTCAGTGCCTCACCTGGAGGCTCTTTCTCTCCCAGCTCAGCAGGTGCCTCTGCAGGGGTCTGCAGGGCTCTGGCATTGCACACCAGGTGGGCACAGTCTCTCACCTGTGCTCAGGAGCATCCAAATCCCTGGGGTGAGTTCCCGGGTGATGTTTGCTGCTGGAGCAGTAGGTGTTTAGGTCCATACAGTTCTGAGAACTTGTGCCTTTTTCAGAGAGCTCATCCAGAGGATTTGCTCACTAGCAGGCTTTTATTATTCCTTTAAATAGTGTACAATATTTTCTGGTTTAATTTGTTTTGAAATAAGTCAGCCATATTTTATAATGCCTTATGGAACTCATCAATACTGCCTGTGTGTCTGTCTAATGAGAGTTCAGTAAATTAGCATATTCATTAAACAAACAAATTATCATTCTGTTAGTAATTGGTGACTGTTTCTCAACAGATGAGTGATGTCAACTATTAGTTTAGCATGCTTTGTTACCTACAGGTAGATAATCTGTGGTCTATATCCTTGCTTTATTATGTTGTGTTAGAATAATCTCTGCTGCCTGCTGATGGAATAAAAGTAGTTTCTCTTGATAGGGTGAGATGACTAAATATACCTTCTTTAGCTTTTCAGTTAAAATAGCTTCCTTCTCTAAAATTGACACGTCACCAGTTTAACAAAGCTTTTCCCTGCATTTCTTTGTTTGTCACCATCTTTGTTTCCTGCTGTGATGCTTTGTGATTTCTGCCTCCCTGTCTCTGGTTTGCAGTGGCTCCTCTTAAAAACACCTTGCATTGTGTGGCAAGAGAAATTGGCTTTTCCTTGAACTATGGGAAAGTATTCAGGGGAAGATTCAACTAAGTACTGGTTTTGATTGCATGAACTACAATTACATGGTGACACAAACACCTAATACAGTATTAAAAATATCCTTTGATTGTTTCTTTTAAACAAGATTTTTTAACTAAAGCTCTCCTGGTGTTACTGTTCTGGACTGTGAATTGCAGTGAATTTGAGTAATTGCTTTGGAAGGATAAATGCAGTTGAGCAGGTAGTTCCATATTGTCTTCCCCTGGCTTGGTTTGCAACAGGTAGTTCAATCTCATTTCCATCTTCTGAGCAGAGATGGTTGCCTGTTTCACTCCTCTGAAGTTTTTAAAGTTGTCATAATTAAACGAAACTGACACATTCCAAGCTCTTGGCCACCCTCTCAACTGTTTGAGTCTAATTTTTGTAAGCAATTTAACAGTAACAGTCCTAATAATAGTAGTAACTGTGAGCTCCTTTTATAACCAAACCCACATTTTTTTTCTGTATTTTTGAGTATGTGAAGTATAAGTGTTTAGTTATTTAACACAGGCATCTTGTTTCAGAAAGTCAGAGATGTTAGGGATAGTAATAATTATCCACCAGCACAGACAGTCTGGCTTTGCTAAACAACAGTGTAGGGGCATGCTTCATGTGGGTTTTTTATTTTATTTGAGGTTGAGTTTCATAAACCTTAGTTGCACCGACAGATTTCAGTCATTCTGAAAAGTGAGTATATGGTTCAGTGGTATAAAACAATAAATTTCCCCTGCAGTTTATTGATCAAAATGCCTTAGCCTTTAGAGAACTGGGAAATGTGATAGTGTTTTGGTTTTTTTCTGTGAGACATACTGTATTTTACTGCTCAAGATATTTTTGTGTGGTAGATTTTAAGGAATAAATATGGAACTAAGAGGTCTATAACTATTAACTAGAATGTTTGTATTGGTTTTGTTTTAGTTTAGTTTAAATGAATTCCCATTGTAGGGATAAATAAAATAAAAGGTCTTGAGCTGTACCTGTAGAAGATTTTAAGATCAAATGCTCATCTTTAAGGCCCAGTCTGCTTATGGTGCTTTGATACAGACTGAAAAATAGGTAATTCCTGGCTGCTGTGAACTGAAGCATGGAAACTGTTTTTGTCAGGGAAATATTCAAGACTTCTTCCTAAACTAGCTCACAGAATCAAAGTTATCCCTCATAAATATATCACAGAAGTCTAGATGAAGACTTTGGTCATAATGCTCAGTGTTGGATGAGGCTGCTGCTCTCTAAAGATACCAAAGGGGCCTTGCTGCCATATGGCATCCCAGCTAAAGTGGGCAATTCGGGATGTTGATGGAAGACAGTTTCCTCTGTGACTTTTAAATAGGATGACCTGGATGCTAGCTCCTGCTCTGGAAGATGAAAATTACTGGTTTGTGGCAGCCAACAGGTCTTTAGTTTGGAAGGATATTTGCTGTCCTGTTTTTCATAATGTGCCCTCAGGTTTCCAGGGTTGGCCTTCTCTGGAGAGAAGGGGATTTGTGGTTTGGCTAAATGGGACAGATCTTACTGCTCATCAACCTCACCATGAGTCTTTCCATTTTCTTTTGTGCTTGAAAGACTTGCTTTCCTTCCTGCAGTGCATATGTTTGCTTTTTATGGTGTACATTTGCGATAAACTTCTGTTCAGTGTGGTGCCTTTTTGCTAAATATTTGTTTCTTGTCAGGTTAACTTATTTCATGGGCATTGCCAGCAAACTGAAATGCGTGGTTTAGTTTTTCAGTGGCCTATGTGGTACATTTTAAGTATATGACCTAATAAAATGTGTCTATACCTGCAGTGGTTTATAGGAAGGTATTCAGTTCTATTTCTGATGGTTTCTTTCTCATAGAAACTTCTACAGCTTTATCAATTACAGAGGCTGTATGTCAATAAATATAATAAAGGTTTATTCCTCATATTGATGAATGGTCTGCTCTTTCATTACTGTCATCATTGTGTATCTGTTTTCCTTCATATGTGCTTGGAATTGTATTACAGGTCAGAGAGCACAAATTGAATAAACTGGAATGCTGTAGAATGTGTTGGCTAAGCAAATAGATTTTTTTGGTGACAAGCTTTTATTTTTCGTCATATACACTAAACACACCTCCTTTTAATTTCAGATACAGAATACATCTGAAAGACCCCTGGAACACCACAGTTTTTCTTCCCAATTGACATATTTCCAATATAATCATTACAATAAAGTCCAGGCTTATAAAAATTGATACTCTATACATTTGACATATAATTTGCAGAGATTATTTGTGTTGCCAGGGCTGTTTCTTACTGGCACAGGATCTCTAAGCACAGTTACAGCTATTGCCTTCAGTGGAGCAGCAGAGGGGGAAGAAAGAAGTGGACATTTATTTGACCAGCCTTACTGCCAGGTGCTTTTAAGAGGTCTTTGTTTTGTGATATTAATGCTGGCTTCCATTCATACTGTGAATGAAAAGCAGTGTTGAATGTTAAAGTGTGTCTTCCTTTTAATAGTCATGCAATAAAATGTGTTAAACTTTGTTAATGAAAACAGTAGAGCTGCTGAATTTATGTGTGTCACAGGATGTTCCATTATCCTAAAATTTGCTTAGTGGTAGTTTTGTTTTCTTTAATAATGTTGATTAACACTGGATTCTCTTCCCCAAGCTAGATTTACTTGGCATTTTGCAAAAGTAGAGATTTGACCTGGAGAGTCCTACCAAGAGAAAATAAGTATTTATGATTAGGGGCTTTTTAAGGGAAATTATCTAAACATGAACACTGGGCTGGATATGGTGAAATACTCAGCTGGGGATGGTTAGCCAAGGTAATTCCATGTGGAATAAGTGTGAAATGGCACTAATTTTTTTGAAATTTGATTTTTTTTTTTTAGGACCACGAGGCTTCAGTTGTAATAGAGGTTATAATTTGAATCTTTGTTTGTTTGTCAGACTTGACCTTTCTGTTGCTCCTTTTTGACAGTTTCTTCATATACTTGTTGCAGAACAGACTTAAGTGATTCTGTTCTGTTTATTCTGTTTTTTAAAAGTCAACCTTGGATGTTTTAGCAGGGAGGCCAAAGAATTAGAAAACATAACTGAGCATATAGGTTCAGGTAAGAAATAATCAATAATATAATTTGATGAAGTTTGGGTTTACTGCTGCTCCTGTTTTGTGGTTATATGGAACATTTATTTTTGAGTAGAGTTTTGCTGAAGTAGTTAACATGCAACTTGCAAACTTCTTGATGAACGTGTTAAGACAGTTTCTTCTGGTTTTATGTGTGTGTGTTTTCTTTTTTCCAAAACAGGCACTCAAAAGGTACCTCCTGGGCCATCTGAAAGATGTTGTACATCAAACTAGTTAATGCTGCATATATAACAACCATGTCTCTTTGTTGCAGTGTTTTCTAAATCTGAGTGGGGTTTTTTTTCATTTATATTGAGGCAAATTTCTGCTAGAAAATGTACTTGTAATTCCACTCCTGTTTAACTAAGTTGTTATTTTTTAGCTCTTATTATTTAAACAATGCGATTTTTTTCTTGTCATGTGACAGCTAAAGAATTGGCAAATGAAATAGTGGAAGAATAATGCAGCTGCTCTCCAAATGCAGTGTCTGTGCAGAGCCTTTAGCATTTTATATTAAAAAACCCCAAACCACCAAACAGAAAGGTGGTAAATAAGAGATTATACAGGTTATATGAACAATCCATTTTTTCTCTAGCAGTAGTCAGTAAACCACTGACACAGTCCTGCAACACCTGACCTTGTTAAGACCATCAGAAAGAACTTTGAGTTCTTGGTGTGTGTGCCACTCATTTAATCATGGCTGTTGGACCAAACATGGTCTCTGCTTATATAAAGAAGGAACTTTGAACAGAAAGCTTGTTCAGAACAAAATATGCAATTACTTGTAACAGTAGTTTTCTAAATCCTCCTCACTCTACAGACTTCTGGTCCACATTAGTGTGATTCTGACTGGTAACAAAAATCTTGGAGGTTGGAGGAGGGAAGGGAGATTAGAGGTGAACCCCAACTAATATCAATTTTTTGTGCTTTTGGAAGATGTCAAATAATTCTAGCCAGCAGGAGTCTGGTGTCAGATTTGTACTTGATTAAATAATTCTGCCTTCATCTCACTTCATGTTACTGCTCAGTCGAGGCCTTTTGTTCCACTTGCTTGAGTTTTGGGATTTTTGATGATGTTGTCAGGCTCTAAGGAAATGTTATCAGTTGTAAAAGAGCCCTATTTAAGTATATTAATCTCTTTGATAAGCACTTATGTTAGAAATTTAATCTTAGCAAATATCTTATTAGGATGAATTTAATTCCTCTTTAAAGCTTTATTATTTTAAATAACATTTTATTTTTTTGTGCTGCTAGTAATGTTTTCTTAGTTTTACAAACTGATTTATTCTTAAACCTTATTTGTAGTTTAAAAAAAAAGGAAAAAAAAAAAACCCAAAACCCCTTTTGATTTACCAGGCAGATCTGAATCTCAAATAAGAGCTACTCTGCATCTACAATGTGTACATCAATACACAACAGTAAGTTCCCATATGGAAGGATAACAGAAACATGCCACCGATGGAAAACTTTCCAGGTTTTGTCTGTCATTTTATGAAGATGAAAGGTCAGATGTCACGTAGGGAGTCAGGGAGGTCCACACACAAGTTCCAGTCTCTTCCTCACAGGCTGGTGGCGCAGGATGTACTCCTTGTACTCCAGTCCAACCTTGCAGTAAAAGAACAGAAGCACTGATACATCTTGAGCTGCTGGAACATTCTGGGCTTCAACTGGGACAGAGCTTCATGGAAAGATCTGAGAGATCTCTGGTGTTTTCTGATAGATTTTCTTACTGGTATGTGGGGGGAGGAGATAAAAATAGTCAAGCAGGGATAAGATGGGAATAGAAGGTGGTGAGAATCAATAATGGACAGAAATTCCTAAAAGGTAGGCTATGCTTGCCTGTGCTTTGGGTTCTCTTTTAGTTGCTTCCCCATGCCCTCTTTCAGATTGAGATTATTTTTCTGCTGATAATTTACAATCTAATTCCTTTGTCTTGGAGAGCTGGAAGCACATTGGTGAATCTTAGTGTTTGATGCTATTGAGAGCAATGAAATAGAGCTGCAAAATGGGAAAACAAATAATACATAGACATGTGATGTCAGTTGTGTTCTATGCCCAATTAAAGTCCCCTTGTAATAACTTTCAGGGAGAAGGGTTGGATTATGGCTGCCTATAGAAGATTGTCTATGGGAAGTAGCTTTTCTTTCAAACCTTTATAGCCTCTTCCCTAGGCTGTTTTGAGGCTGTAGCTTTGTGCATTAGTCCTCTTGCTGTCAGTCTCAGGTGTGGATTTATCTGTAGGATACATGGAAGTTTATGATGCACAAGAATTTAGTCTGTTTGAAGCCCATCTCAAATTCCTGTGAATGCTTGGTGTGTGTTTAAGAGGGCTGGGATTCCAGATTCTTGTATGAATTAATTTTTTTCATTGCTGTCCCTTTTAAGTTTTTCACGTATAGATCTATTGTAACCAGAACATCTTTGAGTTGGGAATTGGTTCAGAGAACCATCTCTTTACTCACATTTCTAAGATTTCTTGGCCACTTTTTTTGTCAACACCCTAAAATGCACGTCTGCAGCTGTTCTGATTTTTCAAGATGGTCTTGAAAGAGCAGTCACCTTCACAGATCCAAAGCTTTTGCTCTATTTCATCTCTTGTAACTGCTTTAGTTTTCCTGCTGCTCTCAAGACATATGGAGAGCATTCTGTGAGTGCTTTTCATGTTCCTTGCTCTTCAGAGCTTCTGGTACAGACCTCAGATAGTTCTTAATTTTATCAAGCAGTTCATTCACAACCAGGAGTTTCTCTTTTGTGCAAAGTCTTGATTGAAAGTCCCCACTTAGCATTCACTAAGGTGGTCTCTCTTAGAATCCTGTAATATAGGAGGGGGGAAAATTTGGTGCTCACTAACCTGAAGTCTGTAGCCTTTGCTTTTCTGTGCCAGCAGTTCCTGAACAGACCTTTGTTTCATCACCCTTAGGATTGCTTTGACAGTTTTCAGGGGAGTTATTCTCTTACTTCCTGTCTGTGTGCCTCAGATTGGTCTAGTTCATAATTTAGGAAATAAATATTCTCATAGTATCTAAATATTAGTTGTCCATTTTTGTAAGAGAACAGACCCATGTCTGTATTTTTACGTATGTCTGCACTGTATGCATATGTAATAAGATTTTCAGCATTTCAGCAATGGAGTATCTCTGTGGGACATTTTGAGTTATATTTTCGAATTCTGAAGCTGTTGCATCCCCAAAGCACCTGTAAGGTGCTGAGAGGGTGTTTGGGAGCACAGGCCACTGCAGTTCCTGTCAAGCAACAGCAACAAAAGTCTTCCCCAGAATGAAATTGTTTGGATATTTTCCTTCTTGTTTGTTTGATTTAGATCTGCTTAGCAATGCCTAAACGTGAAACTGATTTATTGTTCTAAATGATGAACAATAGATGTTTTGAAGACTTGTTCTTAAATTATAAAACCAGTGACCAAAATTTTATCAGCTGTATTACTGAAATGTAGAAATTTTTAGGTAAACCTAAAGGGTTCCTCCTGACCCACAGTGTTAATCCTTTTGTGGAAATGATCCTGAAGTAATAATTGTTAGAGCCTAACAGAGAACTTATAATAGGAAAACAAATGTCAACAATTATGAAAGTGACTTTAAATTTTGACCCTACACTTGAAGTATTGCATAACTGCATGTATAATAACATATTGTCTGTGAATAGCATGGAGGAATATAAATCATATGAGGTGTCTGTATGATGTGTGGAATTAGAGATAGCCATAGAGCAAACTGACAATGTCATTTTGCTCCTCTAAAATATGTTAATCAGGTTATGGATAAAAGGATTTAAAATGTCATTCTGAGCAATTTGTAACTGTTTAACTTCAGTGGGAGTCACTTTTATAGAAAACATGCAGTTACATACTGCAAAAGATGGGTTTGTATTTTCTTTATGCATCAATCTTTTGTGCTATGTTTCAAAGTGAATGGAACA
This sequence comes from Atrichornis clamosus, assembly GCA_013400975.1. Taxonomy (NCBI): domain Eukaryota; kingdom Metazoa; phylum Chordata; class Aves; order Passeriformes; family Menuridae; genus Atrichornis; species Atrichornis clamosus. The sequence goes on along the minus strand of WBMZ01009535.1, from coordinate 213,355 downwards.
GATGGGAGTTTGCTTTTGAGACAACTCAGCATGTAAACCTCGAGTGTTGTGAAAGGTTGTGTGTTACTCAAAGACTTTAGCATGGAGGCTTTTGTTTTCAGTATAAAGTTGTATTAGGTTAATATTTTTTTTATCATTCTGTTAGAGATCAAAGTATTAGTACAGCAAATAACCTTCTTTGTCTAACATTTCTAAATATACAGCACTAGCTTGCATGCTGTGTTCCTTACTTCAGGAGAAACCGAGGATTGATTGTGGCTGGCTGCCAGGAGGACAGCAGTTTGTCCCTCCATGTGGGAAAAGCATCTTTTGCTGGCACAAAATGGGATTATACCATTGCCAGGAGCCAGCTCCACCTTTGCCATTATATCATTGCCAGGAGTCAGCTCCAGCTCCTTAATTATGGCTTTTGTATGTAACGATTTATCCAGTGTGGAGAATGTGTCCTTTCTTAAAATCATTCAGGAAAGGTCCTGTGACTCCTACAGTGTCTCAGTGTTTCCTGCCAAGACAAGCAACTGTGATGTCTTGGTGTGTGTAAGGTTGCCAGGTCTTTACCCATGGGATATAGATATGTTTATATTCCCACAGGGGCATCTAAACTGGCATGTTGGGAATGAGGAGGGAATTCTTCTCCAGCTGTTGTTGGCCTTGCATGGCTGCTGTGGCTGTGCCAGCATCCTCAACAAAACCTGCTTAGAAGCACAACCAACGAAGCACAGATAACAAACCACTGGAAATACATGTATTAATGTATAGTTTCTTACAGAATAATGCTAATTCCATGCCAGTTGTTTTTCTGCTCAGGTATGCTGCAACAAATGCATAGAATCAGTAGAAATAATTTTATAAGGAGGAATTGGATGAAATGTCATGTAAATAAGGATATGTCATATGAAACTGATTTGTTTAGTCTGTTACTATCTTTATAGCAGAGGGATAACATAAACACATAAATAGACTTCAGAGTTCAAGCCAAATTTGCCAATTTGCCATGATATTAAATGCAAGACATTTTGTCTAGCCAAGTGAGCCTTGTGTGGCTTTTAACAAATATCTGTAGCTTTCAGAGTACTTGGGATGCACGAATGTTAAGAAAAGGCACTTAGGTAAATCAACAGGTATTTTACCTTTTCTCTGAGTGTTGTTTAACTGCTGGTTTGAGGTAACCATGAGGTGGAAGAGCACAGTGGGCTCTCATGAACTGTTCCTAATGAGCATTATGTTATTTTCCCCTCTTGTTTTTTCTAGACCGTTCAATTAACCCCTAGACGATGGCTGAACCTGCAGGAGTACCAAAGCAAAAAAATAATGGCAGACCATGGGGTTACAGTTCAGAGATTCTTTGTAGCTGATTCTGCAAATGATGCCCTGGAGGCTGCTCAGAGACTGAGTAAGTTGACTGATAATGGGAGGAATCTGCTCCACTGGGTAGCAATCTGGAAAATAAATCCTTTTCTAATAAGTTGTATACAGTCTTTAAACGGATGCTTAGTGAAAAGGTTTGATATTCTATCCAGACCATAAATAAATGCTTAATTTTATATGTGAACAGAAGTTTATAGCAGCAGTACTTAGAACTTTATTTCTCAAATGTTTTGTATGCAGTATGTAACATGAATTCTTTAATTAACATTACGTATGTAATTTTTAATAATTCAGAATATCATGAATGGTTGCTGAGGAAAATCATTATTTTGTATATTTGATACAATTTACGGAACTGAAATAAATGACCTTCTGTAAAAAATTGTTTTCAAACAAAAATTCGCTCTATTAAAAAGCAAAGGAAGGAAAAGGTTGTGGACTCTTCCATTTTAAAAGATATTTAGAACCCATTTGGACACAGTCTGCTTTAGCTGGCCCTAGTGTGAGCTGATGGGTTGGACTAGACAACCTCCAGAGGTTCTTGCAGCCTCAACTGTTCTGTTATTCTATGAAGAAATAAAATATGCCTGGGAGAATTTTATACATGTATATTTGTTAATGTATGTCATGTATATTTGGTAAGGTGTGTGTGTCCATATGAAGAAATAGAAAAGGTGAGTTACCATCACAAAGGGACATGACAGTGGCTTGGAGAGAAGATCCTGCTTGTGAAACTTTGTTTTAATTCTCTGACAACATTCTCATTTTAGTGTGGTGAACATAAGATGATAGTGTGGGTCAGAAATGAGTCTATGTAATAGCTTTTTTTCTCAAAAAGCAATGTGTTGAAGTACTTTGTCAACCTATTCTAACGTTGAAATAATTTTTCTACTTTTTAAAGTTGAGTAATTTGCATAGTTTTGCTCTTTTCATTTAGCTCTTGTTAATATATCAAACATCAAAATGCCAGAGGCCAGACATTATTGTGGTCTAATTGTGTAGTAACAGGAAGGTTTTTTGGTTTTATGCTTTACATAATGCACAGGCCACTTAGTTAAATGTATTTCAGTTTTGCACACTGGAAGGTAAATTAACACAACTTAGTCATATCCAAGGTCTCATCAGAGCTCGAGTAGCATTAGCATAATGGCTTGCTCAATCTCCAGAACTTCATTAAGGTGATACATTTTTCGGTGATCAAAACCTTCTTATGACAATCAGTGTATTTGAAAACATATTTGAAACAAAAAGTGAAATGCAACTGTTAGGGTCATTTCGTAGTACAAAATGGAAAAGTCGGGCGCAAAGCACATAAAATTGGAATGTTTCCTTGGGTCTGGATGTCTGAGAAAATCAAGAAATGCTAACTGAAGCTGTGGCAGGTTTATCACCAATCTTACAGCACTTAAACTCTCTTCTTCATGATTGAACTCATAAATGGATTGGTCTGTCCAATAACTATTGCTGTTCTTGATCTTTGTGACTATTTGGAGAAATAAATTACTCCATTAAAGGCAGTGGACCTCCTCTGTTTTATGATGCTGAGTTTATTTTAAATAACCTCTGTAGCTTACTTGCTTTGCAAATCACAAAAATATCAGCCTATTAAAAAACAAAGTGTTTTAAATAATCAAAAGTGAAATCTAAAAACAAAAAACATTTGTCAATGAAACTTTATCAGATAAATTGTATTTTAATTGTGTTGGCTTGTTAGCACTTCAGAAAATGTCAGTGGTACCTTTCTCCATTTGATGTTGTTGCATTGAGCCAGGCTGCACTACTGAGCATTAAAGAATTGTGGTTCATGGTGTGGAATCTATTTCACGTTGAAATGATTGACACTCCATTGATCCACTTAATAATTAACAACATCCTTGTAATCATTCTGACAGTGTGCTGTCCTCATACTTGTAACATTCACTCTGAAAACTTCAGAATCAAGAACACCAGTTTTGCTACTGTGGTCATTGTTGTTCTTAGATTTCGTCGGATTTGCCTTCTTTGTGAGCCCTCAGAGTAATATTGTCTCTGTCACTCAGGTTTCTCTGCACAATTTGCAACTGAATATGCAACCACACAAAGTAAAAAGATATGGGAAAGCAGGAAACTGCAGCCTACAGGAGGCACAAAAGATTACAAAATACCCAGTGAAGGCAGTTTGGGGATGTTGTTGATGGACAGGCATTCTGCAGTAAAATGTGGTGAGAGGCCAATGGCCTCTGCCAAGTCCTGCTCAAAAATCTGAGGTTTTAGATGCCACATTGCAGCTGTCCTTTCGTCTCTTCAAGCAAGAAAATATGCTTGTCAATGTATTTTAAGGATAAAAATAGGACAAATACTTGAAAGTCAAAGGTTTGCTATTTTTCTTGTGAAAGGGAATTCGATAGCCCTCATGAACACAGGAGAAACAAGAATTTTGTGTTGTAATCTTACAGCATTACATCACTCTTATGGCTCTGTGTGTGTCGTAAAGGGATACAGAGAAGGGGGCAGGAATTTCTGTCATGGAAATCTGTGTAAAGTCTGAAATTCACAATTTAACTTCACAATTTCACCAAATATTTTGTGCTTGGCAGAGCTGTCTTTGCTGCAGGGTCTGTGCTCACTAGCTTTGCTATTGTTGGATTTCCTGTTGATGCAATGGAAAGAGATGAGATTAGATAATTTTTGCTGCTGTCTTCACTTGTCGGGAAGGTGTTAATGGATGTCTTCTTGAAAGGGTTTGCCTTTATCCAATATCAGCAGTTTTGTTACACTTTGCTCATTTCCTCTGTTTCTCTCTATTTTTATTAATATATGCACTGAATGTTAATTTTCTCAAAGACTTTCAAAACTTACCAACTGCACTAAAGGCAGTCTACAAGGAATTTTTAATGGATTTAAAGGATTGATTTTTTTTTCCTTCTAAGATAAGAATGGCAGATGTGAAGAAAATTAAAATGACATCACTACTATTGACTTCAAAAGAAGTTGTACACAATAAAGAGTACAGAATTAAGCCCCAAGGGATTCATTGCCTTCTATGTGCTAAGCAATTTTCAGAGGTAACTCTTGTAGAGAAGGTGATATTTACAGATTACCAAGAAATTCAGTCTCAATAGTTTTCTAGTTTGTTAAAATTCCTTGGTTTTCAAGAGAGGAAAGAAAAAGACATTATCCTGTTTTGCTGCACAATGTGGTGTTGCTTGATCTGCTCTCTGAAGAAACTCAATCTAGAAACAAGTTCTAACAATTTCAGTGCAACTATTTAATAGAATTAAATAATTGAAATATTTGGGAGCTGAGTTTTTGGCTGAAATAGAAGCTCATCTGGCTGTTTTCGTATCAACTCACAAGTCTTCTGATCTAATTCTCACCTAATTTAGGGCTTGTTTAGCCAGAGAAGGCATTTCCTTACTTGTTATTTCTTTTCCTCAAGTAGTACCAATACCTAAGGAAAAAAATCCTTCTATGTGATGTGCATGCCCCCACTGAGGGTGTGTGCCTTGCCACTGCCTGTGCTCTGCATCATTCCAGGGCCTTCATTTTCCCTGGGCTCTTCCAGCACAAGCCCTCAAGTCTCGAGCACTGCTCTTGTGTCCTGCCTGATGGAGAAGTTAGGAAGGGACCCATCATTTCAAACCAGTAGGTGGGCAAAGCTGAGAGGGCCTGCCATGGTGCTGGAGGGGGTTACTGTGCACTGTCATGTGGCTCTTTGAATCAGTAGAGGGCTCAGAGGTGGCTGGCACTGCTGGCAGTCCTGAATCCACACCGGGAACTTGGCGTGTGTTTCTTTTTCTGAATTTTGCCAAAAGCAATAGAGTGCTGCCTGTTGCCACTTAGAGTGGTTCATTACGTTTAGGAATCAGTCAGGTGCAGTGTTCACACTCTATCGCAGGGAAATGCCATTCAATTGAGTGCACGGTTTTTATTCACTCTGCTTTAAAAAAAATAAAAGGAAATATAGCCTCTGCATGCCCTATTTCTATTGCTTATGCATGAGGGAACTCATAAAATTCGGTTTTGGACTGAAGGCATGCTTTTTATATCAGGCTGGAGAGGTAAACATGTATTTTATAAAGAACAGAAAAGGTTTATTGAAGCATCTTTTCATGAGGTCATTTACCTGTCACCTATTATTCACCATTTTTTAGAATATTGAAAGAGTTCTTGGTCATGTGAGCACCAGTCTCCTTCCTCTCTCAGCTCCTAAGGTTTCTTTTCTTCACATGGCTGTTTAATTTAAAGGGAAAGCTGCATTTTTAGATGCTGTTTTAGATCCCTTATCTGAAAATTTCCCTCTGTAGCACGAGTTGTGAAAACCACTTGAAGGCAATTTATGTTTAGAAGGGATCAAAAATTTACGTTTAGGTTGGTAGTGTCCTTTTTGTGTAGATAATGAAGAATTTGTTGGTGATAATGCTGTCTACATTTAATCTAAGCTTTTTTGTTAGGAAAATTAAATATATCCTTGCACCTGAGGTTTCTGAGGATATTAGAAATGTGAATTCAGGTTCTTTTTTGTTAGACCAGGAAGAGCTTTTCTATGAGTATCCTGTGTAGAGTAACCCTCTATATAAAATTTTATTTGAGCAACTTGGCTACTTAGCTGATCTTTTTTTACGGTCATCATGGGGTTTGCTTATGTGATTTACTTCCCTTTCTGTTTCTCTCCATCAGGATAGGTAGAAGAATTGCCTCCTTCAGCATTTCTGTGATTTCCGTATTTCTTTCTATTGTGTGGTTCACTGCATAGTAATAATTTTTCACCCGTGCGTGATGAGTTACATCTCAAAAACCCTTATGTACTTAGTGGTTATAACTAGTTATTTTTTAGAGCCTCTCTGGTTATCCTTTTCTGCATATGTTGAAAAAAATCAAGTGTTGCTGCAGTAGCATTCCATGAGCTGTACACGGAGAACTTGCTCGCTGGTGAGGAACAGCTCTCCCATAAGTCCTCTTATTTTCCCTGACAGCTTTTATTAAAGTTCCTTAGACTTAAATTATAGCTTTCTGAAACTGTTCTTTCAGGCAAAATAATGCTGTAAGTTATTGACTAATATGATTCTATTCTCAGATGGGTAAGTATTTAGAAAACAACCTTTTAAATTTAATAGAAAGCTGGTGCTGGATGAGCTGCCTTTGGACCACGTTCAGCATTACTGAGCATGAGTATTTCTCTATTCCACTCAGTAGCTTTTCCCTTCATGTATTTTACCTTGTCGGAGTGATGAAATCTAAGTCTAGAGTGAATCTGCTTTTCCCTGCCATTTCTCAATAATAGAAAATACCAGTTAATACTCTTTTTTTTCCCAGTCTTCATAGACATCTCTTGAATGTATCCATTTCAAAGCTCCACAAAATTTGTCAATGCCTATGTTTTTACTCCCTCTCTGTTCAATTCCCTGTTGTTTCTTAGAGTTCTTTCCTCATTGTGTCCATTTGCCCTTGTTTCTTCTCAACCCTCCTCCCACCTTATGAGTTTTGATTGAGATAATACTCTCCTTTTTTTTTGTTGTTGTTGTGCTAAACAGTCACTTCTTACCCTGTTTACCATGGTTAGTTAGAGCAAGTATTTAGCAGCTGTGTTCTGCTAAAAGCCACTGTAGCTTTGTGTGCATACTGGTTTTTTGCTTGCTGAAGTGCTTTGCTCAGACCAACATTGGCTTGGCTTGGCCAGCATAGACAGTAATGTTTCTATGTAGGGTCAGTAGACAAATACTGGTTGCTAATCAATGTTTAAACAATATTTAAATATTGCCAAATAATACCGTTCAAATGACATTTTCAAATAGTTCAAGTAATATTTTTTTCTACGTTTGTCCACGTTGCAGTTGTTTGATTTCTGAAGAAAATCCCCAAATGTAATGGTTGTGCAAACAATTTTAAAATTCTCACTTGTGTTTGAAAATTATGAAAATAGAAAACTAGAGTAAAAATTATGAAGGCAACATGTTGTTTGCTGCAGTTAAAGTAATTCTTTTTAGGAGGCTTTGTACTTAATATGTCAGTGACCCAATTTATTTACCTTATCTACTGGATGAAAAAAAAACAGTAATGGGAAATCAGAGGAGCTGGGGAAGGTGTTAAAGGGTTGTGTGCACCCTTTAACATATTCTTGCTTTGCTAGGGAGTTAGAAAGTCCTGGGGAACAGCTGGAGTCCCTGTGATACAGCTGTGGAACAAAGCAGGATAAAGTACCTATGCCATAGTAGCTTTTTTAATGGACGTTCTTCATTTTCTCACATATTATATTTAGGTACTTTAACTTAATCTGTCTTGGAAGCTAAACTGCACAAAGGCACGAAGCTAAACTGCACAAAGGCATGATGAAGGTGGAATTAGGGTTGCATTTGAGGATTTCACACACGATGGCTGTTGGTGCTACAGCACCTTTCTCCTGGGTATGAGCCCTAAAGTGCTGCTTCTTTTTCCCCTTGGTGTGCGTGGGTTGGTTTTGAATCTGATAATTCGTGCTTGTTCTCCCTCCCCTTTGCTTCCCTCCTCCTTCTGTGTTTCCTGCTGAGAAACTGCTTCACAGAGGCAGCAGAGAAGTGGCGAACTTTTAAGTGCAGCAGTATTTAAGCAGTGCAACATCCTGGGTGAGCTCTGCAAGGGCTCTCAGCCTTGGCTTCCCTGCTTGTCTCATTCCACCTCTGCAGCTCAGCAGTGTTTTTCTGCATAAACCCTTGGCACCTGTGTGAAAACCAGGCAGCTGTGGAACAACACATGCATTTGTTGGTAATGGCCACATGTTTTGCATCCTGCATGCCAGGGAAACTTCCAGCTTCCCTAATGGGGGTTTTGAGTTTTATTCTTTTCCAAAGAAAGTTAATAAAAGATTTTGTCAAAGCTCACCACTGGGTATTGTGGTTGAACCTTTCCGCTTCAAGTTAATTTACAAATTGTGGCTTTTAAAATATTTTAGATATGGAAATTCTTCATAGGACCCTCTGTCTCCAGAGGAGTTACAGAAATAGTGAATTTCAAATGCATTGTTATGAAAAACAAATTGTTTTGTTTTTCTTATCTGTTCCCTTTATTAGAAGATTGCATGCTGAGTGTGAGTAGTAAATGCAAGCTTGAGACTGCTTACATTAGTTGGATATTTTATAACCATTCTTTGTCACCAAATGTCTTCATATTCGATAGATTTATAGTAATATGAGTAATGGCTTGGGGGCTAACAAATCAAAATCTCATTTCAGATGTTTGGCACTAATGCAGAGCTGACTTATTGTTCTCTGTGTTGGATTTCTGATCAAATTACCAAAATAGCTACTTGAAAGTAAAACACAAAGTCAAAAATACTCTAGAAATGGGGTACTGAATTCAAAATGTAATGTGTGCCACAGAGAGTGGTCATTTACAAATTTCAGTTGTGTTAAGTACACTACTGGATTTTTGTTCATAAAAGAAGGAGGCAACAGAAGTCATAGTTCTTCATTCAAGAATTTTATCAGGTGGCAAAAAAAGCAAAATTTTACAAGGAAGGTACAAAATGCTGGTATTTATTCCAGACTTGTCACACCATATTTCATAGTTCTTCAAGGCAGCTTTGCAGCTGCAAAACAGTAACCAGATGCGTAATTGAGAAGCAGCTGCATGAAATTTTCATTTTTTTTATGCATAAAATCAGAATCATTAGACACACTTTATGTATAAGGTATGAAATACTAAACAACAATGTTTTCTCTGTAGTACTAGCAGCTGTGTAAAGGAGAGAAATCACTCCTACACTCTCTAGATGCCCATCAGCTTCTAAATATTTGGGGGCCAATTCCTGAAACCAAATTTAATTATTTTCTGTTTTTCTTTTTTTTTTTTCCCCTTGTTTGTTACTCTGTACTATGTAGTGCTGCATATTCTGTGTGATCAGTCCCAGTGGGTAATCCTGTGTATAGGGGTATCAAATATAAAATGGATGCTTATGTCTGTTTTTTGTTTAAACCTTTTAGTGGCAGGACTAGCAGTAAAATCATGTTGAGTTGAATGAGTGTAAAATCTAAGAGGGAATGATGGCAGTAATAAGACAGAATAATTTATAATTGATACTGTCATAATTTCCCTGATCTCCACTAGTGTCCCCAGGTGACACAGGGTACAGCAGGAAGGTGCTGTTGTTGCTTATCCTCTTTCTGTATATCATTTATTTGGGGAAGCTGCTTGTTTTTAACCTGTGAATTGTTTCTGTTAAATTTGTTGCACTCTTTGTCTTTATGGAACAGGTGGTGGTTTAGGATGGGCTGGATTGGTGAGTAAGGATATTAACTTGTTCCTTTGCTATAAAAGCACATGGTTTTGAACCAAGGCAGGAATCACTCACAACTGGCCTTTCCGCTTGTATGAAGCTCAGAGAACACCCAGCATCCAGCTTCCATGCCATGATTCCCACCCCCTATTTCCTCCTCAGCTTCCTCCAGTCAATGCAGTAATATTGACTGGTATTTTGCAAAGGTTAGGATGACTTGCAAAAGCTTGTTTTATCTTTAAAGATGGGAGTCATTTACAAGTTGAATATATCAGCAGTTGAGAAGTATGATCATAAGAGGCTGTGATTATTATTTTTTTTTTTTTTGGTAGATAATCTCTACCTTAAATGGTAGAGCAGTTTTTGAAGCTAGGGATGTTCTGACATTTTGTTAATCTGCTACTTCATATTTGAGAAAGTGCTGTGAATTTTAAATATGTTTATCTACATTTCTTCAAATATTTGCAGTTCAAGAAAAGTAAAATATTTCAACACATTTATGAATACAAAATGTGTCTTTGTAACCCTGCTGGATTCAACTGGGAGATATTATCTGAATCTCTGCATCACAGTCTATTTTAAATGATGCTCTAACCCTTGAGAATGTCACCACAAGAAAACATTTAGTGAGAATTATGTCCAGGGTAGTTCCAGAAGTTAGCTATGCTCTTATTTAAAGTGATTTTTGTTTTATTAAGAAAAATCTGAAGTTGACAGTTTTACCTATGTGCCCTGGTCCTACAGTTAAAGCCAGCTTTTGTTTCGTGCATCATTATGAGGGAGAACATTTTTCTTGCACCTCCCCTGGGCTTAGTTGGACTGCTCACCTGAGTAAGATGAATATGGCTAAACTTCAGGCTATAAATCTTAAATATATTTTTTGTTCTAAATACTTAAAAACAGCCCCGGGGTTTTTGTCGAAAGAGGAGAAAGGCAACCATGAAGAGTTTGCTGTCTAAACAGTTAACAGTGGAAAGTCTCTGGGAAGATTCACCACTGCTGCACTGCACTTCCCTCCACTCCCTGACAAGTCTTATCCCTCGATTATTCCTCTGTGTATTTTAGTAGTAGCTTTCCCAATCTTAGTGTGGGCTTTGTGGCCCACTGAAGATTGTTGTCATAATAGTCCTGCATGTCCAACACCCCCTCTTGTTCTTGTTACCACAGATCAATCTTGTATACAGTTTTTTGGGTTTGCTCATTAGATGTTCAGCGTGGTGGATTTTCTTATTGGCCTTTCCACATCTTGCCTTCAGTGCAATGCAGCTTTTGTTTGGATATGTTGAAATAAAAGTGGAACAAGAGAGACTTGAGGCTGATTAGTGCAAATTTCACTGTCTTAGGAAAAACTATTCTTATGCAATTCCCACCCACCCCATAAATACAGGGTTAAGTCTCATGCCATAAAGTAATGTGCCATTTAAATACGGTGATTAATGTATACTATAAATAACTTGCTTATTTTTGATTTTGAGTGACATTCCTATTCGAAGTGCATATGCAGATAGTTTTGATTTAGTTGTTTCTTTGATCCATAAGCAGCCAAGTTAGATGCTTAAAGATGTGTTTACGCTTGTATGTAAAAGTTATTTTACAATTTTGAGATGAAAAGTTTCATGTATTTTCATATCTTATGTTGTTGGTTTACAAAATGAGACTCCTGTGTCTTTAAGCTTATGCAGCTCTGTGACTATTTTCACAATTTTAATGTTATGGGTTCCAATTTATGGCTGAATTTTACATTGAGTTTCTGACATTTTGTGTCCCGTAAATAGGGAGATGCCTTGACTTCCACAGACTGGAGTAAGCATTCCTTCAGAAATCTCTCTGCTAATGAAGAAGCAAAACAAACCAGTCAACTTAAACACTAGAGAGAGATTCTTAAGGGCCGAGGTTCAGAGGTAATTTAACACAAGCTGGATAGCACTGAAAATGTCTCGATGATGTCAGAATTTTCAGTTGCACAGAAAGGATGCGATTAGTGCAGTTAACAGCAGGTAGGGCAATGTTAATCATATGTTCTTTTGTCTCTATGAATTGTTTTAGCTATTTAGAGCCTTCTTCTTTTGCATATTATTAAGTAAATTATACCGCAAGAGACTTTCTGAGAGTAAACTGTGACCACTATTTACACAGATGTAATTTATACTGCCTCAGATGCGAGTTCTGAACTTGACCTTGAAGTGAGAAGGTTGGAGTGGAAGAAATGGCAGAAGCATGAACAAAACATCATGCAAAAATGTTGCCTTTACAGAAAAATTGCTCTACTATATGTCTGACACTCCAGTAAAATCCAGAACTCTTTTCAGCAGCATGGAGAGAAGGAATAATCTACTGTAGGTTTCTTTTCAGCTGTTACCTCTTCTAATTCGTAAACCAGGCAGACACAATGACGTGACTCTGCAGAGGCTGAGAACTGGGTTTTCTGATGTGGTAAAGCAACTTGCTGACCTTAAGTTAATGAAATATTAACCAGTGCTTAACAGTTGTCAGGATGTCACAGAGCATCTGTTTTTGAGGATTCATAGGAGGGGCCATTGGGATGGTGCTTAGGTCACATATTTGTCATTTAAATTGCAGACTAGCTGAAGCTACACACCCAGCTGGGTTATGAAGCTGGTGTACAGATGTGATCATCTGCTGCTGACAAGTTCAACACAGATTTGATCCACGGCCTTGCTTGTCTGAAGCTGAGAACGTGCTGCACAGCACTGTACATGAAGAATGTGACCATCTGAGATGTACTCACCTGTTATGTCAGTCCTTTTTTTGGTTCATCATGGGTTCAAAGCACTTAAATGAGATGCCCATTCTCTTTCTTTGCAAACAAAGTTGGTGTTTATTCCAGCTTTACATTTTTACCCAGAAAAATTCTGTTTATGCGTGAGTAATTGAGAATGCTCCAAATTCCACAATTTGATACAACTAGTCACTCATTGTGGTGTTTAGACTGTGCAATTCCATTAAAATATGTTCAATTTCCAAGCATAATACCTGCCTTCAAAATCCCCACAGAGCTCAGCTTGCAGGAAGCCTGAATGAAACAGCTTTGCTGGTTTCCACATCATATTGAGGTACATCCTTTCCTGCAAATGCTGATTGCCAAACCAAAAGCTAATGCCTCTCTGTTGCTTTTATATTCATTTTTTTCTGGGCTAATTTAATGTTATGAAACCCATAAAACGTGAAGTTTGACTGTAGTGCATATAGTTACATCTTTGCTGCTGAGGTGGTGATTGGAGCTTGAGATATAAATGCTAAGCAGTCAGAACTGGAGAGTAGGATGTTTGTATTCCCTCAAAGGACTAGGAATGGGCTGTTGTGTGAGGAAGCCATGTAGGCTTCTGATTAACCAGTGCAGCACTGCTAATAATTGAGACTTGGGCCTTGTGTATGTGCGTACTTGTGTACGTGCCTTTTAGCTAACTCCAGAGTGCCCTATTGAATACTAGAGGTTGGTTGTCTCATGTACCCTCCCTGCTCTTTCCAAGTTCTAAAAGCTGATTGTAGATCTTAAGGAGAATCACAGATTGCATTCCTTGGATTTAAATTTACCAGTGGTTGTCCTCACCACAGCCTGTTGGATCATCATTCCACAGAACTGGCTGTGCCATCCAGCAGACTGTCCTGAACAGGGTCCCGCGTGGCAACTCAGGTGCTGCCCTGATTCGAGCGGAACGTCCGGGCAAAGCCGTGTGAACCCTTCCAAGTTCACAGGAAAAGAGAGATTAGAAAGACTGGAGCAGTCAGGGGAGGCACTGGAAAACCTGCAGTTGGCAGGAGGTTCTTGTGCTTCTCAGCGGGCTCTTGCGTGTCCTCAGCTTTCCTGTGAGGTTCAAGAGCAGGTCAGCAGTTTGTAAGCTCAGGTTTCTTCCAGGTCTTAATAAGAATTTGTGCAAATAACACAGGAAATTTGTGGTCCACAAGTACCAGTAATACCTGTAGGTGGTATGGAATGCTGTTTTCTGACAATATCACCACATTATTCCAAAATACAAGTTGTGACAACAATAAAATAAATTAATAAATTCAATAATTTTGATCTCACAGTGGGTTAAAATGTGTATTTAATAATAATTAGTCTATTACAACATACAAAATCTATGATTTCATTATCAACTGTTATATTCAAGTAAAACAATAGATGGCATGGGATCATGGGGAAACTTAAATTTTTAAGTTACAAGAATTGAGAATTATATAAAAGCATGAAATGGAATATGTTATACTTTGATATGGAAGTCGTGGCTCCTTCTGGTGATTCAACACTGTTCTCATCAGGTAACATATCTTTAGAGTCTTCAGTGAGACATAGATAAATCTCATAGGATCTGAGGTTTGTACAGTTGTTCTGTTGGTTTTACTTATATTTTATTATTTATTCATATCTAAAGATGTAAATTGTGATTTCTCTTTGCACATGAACAGCGTTTTGAGTGGAATGCTGCTCATGGCACAGGTTTATGCAAACACCTAACAAGTGTGACCTGCTTCCCTGAAGCTCAGTTTCTGTACCTCTAGAAGGTTCCTGAGCTGTGTGTGCTCTTCTGCAGGAGGCCAGTATTTGGATTTTTAAACACCTTCCATCCTTTTTTGTTATGAATCCACAGTCAGTACACTGAGAGCATTCCCCATTTGGAAATATTTTTTTGCAAGAACAAAAAGACAGTTTCTTTTGTATATAAAGAAAGAAATAGGCTTATGTGCAGGAGTGAAGGATCTTAAATAAAACATTGTCCTTTTTCTACCTTGGTTCAACTGGGAAAATCAATTTTTGGTTCCTCAACTGCAAAGAAAGATCAAAAGGAAAAACTGACAATCTAAACAAAGGGCAAGGTGATGTGGGCTGCTTGCACTCCTGTTCCCTGGTGTGCTTCATACAGGCACTTTTCCAAGCAGAATATATTTACAGAAGAATCAAGGGTATTTTTTTTAGTCTCTGAATCAACGATGTTGGGACTAAAAGTGACCTGAATATAAAAGTAAAAAATCCCTACTTTTTATTAATTCTGTGGTGTTCTTTGGTGCTAATATAGGCAACAGTTCTCAGATGTGGCAGGTTCCTCATTGCAGAATACTTATCTTTTAAAGAATTGTCATTGATTTTAGTTCATTAGAACTGGCCAAAGCCAGTAGTTTTGGGGGTTTTTTTAGGCATGTTATGTAACGCAAGAGAAAAAGTGCTTTTATTCTTGCTTAAATGCCAACCGGATACTTCTTTAAATCTTCATATGAAAACCAATTTCAGTCAGTGTGGAGGGAAACTTTATGGAGATTGGCTTTTCTGCTTTGTATTGATTCCTGTTTTTATCTTTAATAAATAAAACATGATTTATTGTTATAAGCTCATATTTACAAGAGGAGGAGATTAAAGTGTCAGCAGGAAAAACAGAAGGGAGGAGTGTGAAAACCCTTTAAAACAGACAAATGAAAAAGCACCCTAAACTGAAAAACAGCTTGAAGAGCTTTTATGAAGTATATGAATTATCTACTGCATAAATGTAAAAAGTTGAAAATAGTTATGAAAGTATTTGATTTTAATAATTTTCACTTTTTGGAGAGAGTTACTGTGTAGACATCAATTTTGTAACCATACTAAATGTTAATTCAGTGGATATTATAAGTATAAAATAAACAGGCAGTATCTGACTCAAGGCACATCTTTGCAGGAAAATATTGTTCTCTGTATGTTGTGTATCAGTGTGTTGGGTCCTTACCCATGCAGGCAGAATGCATTTCCATTTGGAACTCTGTATTTGGCGTGTCTTGGCATGGTAGAGATGCAAATAACTATGTACAGAATGCTCATTTCAAATACAGATGGTCCCAAGTTTGAAAAGCAGCAATTGTTGCTGACAGCTCTGGGACATTTTGGAATGTTTTCAGGGAAGGGCACTCTGCTCTGTAGCATTTGAAAAACAGAACCTTTAGAAAGTGCCTCCAGATGATTGTCACAAAGGACTAGTGATTTTTAAAGTTTAGGCCTATGATTTTTGATCAAGACTTCCTCAAGCACTGATTAGCTCCAAGACCCCCTCCTTTTAGTCAGGTGTGTCCAAGGGAAAGTTTTGAAAGCAAATCCATTGATTTAAGGCCTTAAATTTGTGTGCCTGTATAATAGCTTTGCAAGGCTGATGTCAGCATTACATAATCAATAAAAATATGTCTGTATGTTTGACCTGTGTAGAGTTTGAGCCACTTCAAACTTGCAGCTTGTTTATTGTGCAGTTAAATCTTAATTTGTGATGACAAAGAGCTCTGAATTAGGTGAGTGGTGAGGAGCCATGTAGGAAGATTATTATGATAGTAATGAAATGTGCCTGATTTTGTAGCTGTGCTCATTTGCAGGATTTTTCTTTCTTCGTCTGGTCATTAATTGATTGTGTAACAGGAAAGTTCCTGGGAGATGTCGACAGAAAACTGGCAGCTCCACCTGTTCAGTCTGCAATGCCATGGAAGTGTCACTGTGGTGCTTTATCACTTCACTTCTTAGACAGGAGAGCAGAGGTTCGCTGTAGCTCTCTGCTGAAAGTAATCCACTCTTCATTTTCACTTTCATTTGTTGTCCTGTTTCTTCTTTCATTAGTCTGAGCAGTTGAGAGTTTTATGAAAAGCTTATTGCAGGGAGGACATGTGACTGACCCAGGTGGCCAAGGTAAGAGCCTCGGATGTCTTGTTCTCTCTATGAACACCTTTCCTGCACTGCTGGCTGCAGCTCCTCTCCAGAGCTGCCCTGGACAGAGCTATGGAACAACCCCATCCTAGGGGAAATTACTTGATTTAACACAAAAGTTCTTGTTCATGGCCGGTACCCTTCTCGTGCTGCCAGGTCCCTCGTCCCTCTGCAGTTTCCCTGGGTCACAAGCACAGTGACAGCGTTTTGCCCTGGGGATGGGGGACCTTTATGCCTTGTTTTGTGTCTGGCTTGGCCCTGGGGGCTCCACACTGGCTGCCTTGAAGGGTGGAGCACTTGATTTTACACAGGCTGTTCTGTGACATCCTGGGGTTTTATTTAAATGTTTGCATCCTGATGTCTCCTATGCTGAAAACTAAGGAACTGTTGATACTTCCACCTTGCTACAGGGTACAAGTGGATAGGACCTACCCTCAATTTCGTTGCGGCTGCTTCAAAATTCCTTCAACAAATGCAGACTTGGTTCTGCAAAAGTCAGTTGAGGTAATGTTAGAAAAGCACTTTGGTGTTAGTCAATTGGAAAAAAAAAAGATGTGGTTGTAGATATTCAGTTTCAGATCAGTGGTAATAAAGTAAAAGAAAATTATTATGTGCATAATCAGATTTCATTTCTCGTGTATCCAGAATGTTTGGCTTTAAAACGATCGTCCAGGGGTTTTGCATCCGATGTACTTTGAAGAAAAATCTACTAATATCAGAACGGCTACTTTTGTGATTAATTTGAAAAAGTATTTCCATGTGAAACAAAGGAATTTGTATATAGAAAGAAGAAAAAAATAGATTGTGTTAAAGAAGCGCACAAGAAGAAAATGAGGAATGGTTTCGATTCATTTAGGTTTGTTTAGGACATGTTCTAGAGATAATGTTTCTTGGAGGGAAAAAATGGAAAAACTGTGGGTGTGGTTGGTAATTACTGCAGTATCCTTGTCATGCTGGCATAAATGACTCTACACCGAGATATACCATTTTACTAACAGTGTTTTTAAACATAAAATGCTGATTTTTCAGTATTTTTTTGTGAGTTAAAACATTGATTAGGCTTATAATGTCGCTAATGAGAGAGTAACCTTTAACCTTTAACCTCCTATTAGTTAATATTTGGGTTTTCTAAGGTAGAACCATTTTTTATTTTTACTGTGGAGTTGGTAAAACTCTGACACTGGAATTTTATTACTCTTTTATACTTGGAACTGCATTAGCAACCCAAAAGGGTGTTACTGATTCTGGTTTTTCTCAGTAAGCTGACAAATGGAATTTGAATTCTCTTGCCTCTGTGCCCAGCCAGGTAACTCGTTACAGCACAACTCATGTGAGAAGAGTGCAAGGATGTATATTCATGGTGAATCAGTTCATAAAATCATGTCTTCAAATTACCCTGTAGGATGCACACTTTCCCATGGTTTTGACGTGGAAATATAAAACACAGTTGTTTCTTCATATAGCCTTAATCAGCTAATTAGTTACAGGCCTCTTAAGATCTTCAGGAAATACTTATATCTATCCCCTGTTAATTGAGGAAAATGTGCACTTACATGGGGTTGCTTAGGAAATTGTCTTCTTTCAGGCTGTGTCTGTTTTCTCAAGAAAAAAATGGTATTTTAGCTTAAAACTTTTCAAAGCAATTTTGAAAGGCAAAAATGAACAACTAGTTACGATTGTATTTGAGGTGCTGTATTTTGCTAAGGGATTGTAGCTCTTTTCTGCTGAGAAAGCATCTGTATTGCTGCCAGATATTTTCTACTATTGTGTGTCATGCTCTAACTTAGTTTGAATAGTGTAGACTGTGCTGCAGGTTCTGGAAAATCTAAAGCAAATGCCAGCATGAAATGCCCAGTGGAATACCAAGGAAAGAAAATGCAATCAGTGGAGTGCCTGAATTGACTCACTCTTAATGTGGATTGCACCAACTGATATGTGTGTGTATATATGTGTATATATATATCCCAAACTCTGCCCATCAGCTTGACTTCCAGTAGTGGACAGCAGTAAAAGCAGTTATCCCAGGTGCTTCTAAGGAAATTTCTACCCTTACATATATTTTATTTAAAAAATCCATTCCAATGATGCAAGCAGACTTTTTATTTCTGTTTTACAGTAAGAGACTTTGAGAGTTTATGTAACTTCAGGTGCTCAGACGTGACTCTCAGACCAAATTGCTCTACAATCAGCACATACACAAGATGTAATAAAGGGCAGGGAGGAAGAAGGAGGCTGTTTTGGGGTCATTTAGAGCAGCAGCTTAAGTTCCAGTGATTTGGAATAGGTTTTTCAGCTGCTGTGTTGGGTAGTGGGAATTCTTAGTGCCTGTAAAATGACAAGGTCCTGTAATACACTGACAAGCTCCCAGTCCAGTCCTGGATCATTTCTCTGACTGGCAGAGCTCTGCCAGGTACTTAGGGCTGGGCGGGAGCCAACCCATTAGCAAATCCAGGGAGTAGGTAAAGGTGAAGAGTATCAGAGTCACAACACAAATTGTACTACGCAGATCTTCCTACAAGCTGTTGTTGTGAAGTTCCACTTCCAGAAAAAAAATCTTAATTGTGGTCTTCGGGGCATACACTGTGATTAATTTTAACATCCAGTGGCTGGCATGGACCAGAAATGTGTGAGTGGGAAAAAGGCTGAGGAAGTGTTTGGAGCATCCTAGACATATGCAGGCATTCCAAAGCTTAATCTCCTTTAGATCGTTCCAACCATATGTATTTTTATGGGCTTTTTTTAGTGCTGAAAAATTAGAAAATAACTTTTAATTGTTATTTACGAAATGCCATATGGCTGTCTGTAATTCTGGCTTCTCATGGAATGAGGAAAATGAAATTAATAGGAAATCACACTCAGAAATCTATTATTAAGTTAATGGAGCTAACAGCTTGTCCAGTGTCCTCATACAGAGCATGTTGTGGTTGCACATAATAAAAACCAACTCCTTATAAAACCACAGAGAAAACTAAGTGGCAGAGGGAGGCTGAGCCAAGAAGCTGCATGTGTTGGTACTGGGCACAGTCATGAATGCTTCAGCTAACAAGCTACTGGTGAAAATCAAGGATACAACATGTATTTTGACAATTGCTTTACTATGTGATCTAAATAATTAATATTTCCTTTCAGGTAGTTCATGAATTAAAAGCTCATCTTGGGATAAAAATCTTTTGTCCCATTTTTTATTTGGTCTACCCAACTAAGTTGCTCAAAAGTTCTGCACTTTTTTTTGTGGCTTATGTTCAATAAGTCATGGGAACACTTTAAACCTAATTTTTTTCTCTCTTAACCTCTCCTAATATGCAGTGAGTTTTCAGAGCTGAATCTGTAAAGCTTGCATTATCTTGCTTCCTCCAAACATTCGAACTTAATACAATGGTGTGAAAAAGGAACACATCACCAAGATGAAAGACTATAAAAATTACCAACCTATGAAAAGCACAGCAGGACTTTTTCCCCCCTGCCCCGCTTATCTGGAACAGTCCCTAAATTGCCTTTCTTCAACGTTTTTGAAAAGTGTCTGCAGATGATGTGATACTAAGAAAAATGTCACAGAACAAGAAAGAAATCTAGAAGAAAACCCAAAATAAGTTATTTTTCTGAGAAGGCTAATTAATATTGGCAGGGATGCATTGTTAGGGATGTGTTCTGGGTGGGTTTATGTTGAATGTCTTGGCTGCGTGCACGTGAAGGAATTGTATAGGTTGGGAAATTTTATGAAGTTGTAAAAAGAACTTTGTTCAGGTAATACAGATTTGAAACTATGTTCTAAGCAAAATTTTTTGGGCATTGAATCTAAATTAACCAGTGTACCATTGATCAGTGAGATGGCCTTTTTATGGAGTAATTAAGTCTGAAATATTGAATTAGATATTAACAGAGTCTTATAATGGGTCTCCTCTTAACCTTTTTCCAGTATTAGATTCTCTTGGCAGTGGTTTCTGTTTCACATGTGATGAGTAAACAAAAACAAGAGGAGGATGATAGTGCATGCTCTCCCTTGTTACTTGGACTTAGTGATTAGTGGTGTTACCTGACATTAAATTGCGAACACTTGTGCTTACCACAGATGAAACCTCATCTGTCTACAGTAGTTAATATTTACCAGTTGCCAGAGGAGTAAAATATTTCTTTCAATACTGCTTAATGCAGTAGGATTTTTTATGAAATGGAAAGCTAGATACCATGAAATCCAACTCAGGAATCCTTAGAAGGATTTTAAGCAAACTGTGCAGGAAAATATCTCCAGGAGTAAATATGGTGGTTATTCTGATTGCAGTGTTTCTATGTTTTAAATAAATATGTCTCCATTTATTTTTGTATTCTATTGCCTCTTGCCTTCTTTAAACCTTTATTTGGTGAGCTTTCTCTGTCTGTTTCATACTTGGATAACTCTGTTTTCTGGATCTGAAGCTCTGGAAGGGAATGAGCTTTTGCACAGAGTCTCCAGTTAGTTGACCTCCACTTGACGGGAAGGAAACAGAACCAATTCTGTTCCTCCTTCTTGGTTTTTCTTTTCACTCTGGGTAAAATTCACTGCTGCTCCAGATGGCCAGAGCCATACCTGTTCATCATTTAAGTCCCACTTATATCTGCAAAAGAACTTAAATGTCACCTAGCCTTGTGCAATCCCTCAGCCCAGCATCTCAGTTACGAAATTTTCCTTCTCCATCTGGCTTTTACACCTGTTATCAGGTGTCTGTTAGAAGCCATGCTGGAAAAAGATTATTTCTTTAAATTGAGATAGTGTTTGTTTTCATTGTGGAGTCTGATTTTTCTTCTTCAAATAGAAAATACCTCAGTGAATGGGACTGTATTTCAGTGATCAATACTGGTGTGATTTCTGTCTGCAAGTAGGGCAGAAGGTTTGTGGGTGTTGTTGGTGGTCAGTAGTTGTGGGGAGGGGTAAATTGGGTGTTTGGGTTTGGCCAGGGGCAGAAAATCAGTCTCTTCCTTCAAAATCAGGGCCAACAATCAAGGGTATATGTAGAAAAACAGCTCCAAAGTAACACTTTCCAACTTTCTGTCTTTAGCACTGCTGAGGCAGACATAAATTCTTCAATGTGATCATTTTCCCATCCAGATGTTTCCCAGATAATGACCAGTCTAGCATGATTCTCTTCAGAGGCTCAATAAATTATTTCAGCAATACATTGAAACTTTGTACTTAATTCTGCTGAATAAGTTAGATAATGAATCAGGCTACTGGGGGACATTTCAGTCCTACTGGGCTTGATTCAGATCAAAATGCTGCCAGATTTGCTATTCTTTTGCATGTTTCTAGTTTTGGATGTGGATTGACTTATTTATGGTCTGAACAGCCAAATGTGTGGTATCTAATGCAGCCCTACACAATGAAACAAAAACGAAGGGATACAAGGCTAAGAGCTAGAGTAGAATTGTATAACAGGAACTGTCTCTGGGAGAGAAATGTTAATTTTGCTAAAAATGTAAATATTCGGCTAAAAGCTGTTCAGTATTTTCACTGCTTTGGGTAAAAATGCAAACTGTAGAAGAGACTTGGGTTTGGAGCTTCATTAAGAAATTCTTCATGAAATGTGTCAAAGCCTTACTGAGGGAAATACTAATGCAAGCACCCAAATGCCAACCTGGCGTTAGTGTGTGCTTAAAATTAAGCAGATAACTAACTACCTGTTTAATGAGAGCATCAGCACTGTGTCACTGTAAATTCTTGTAAAGAGGAGAAATGGTCACTGTGGTGGTGAGTGGAGGAGGGAGGTCCCTCGGGGCTGGGCAGTGCGTGCACGTGGTCACCTGTCAGCTCACTTTGTCCCGGCTTTTACCAGGCAGCAAGAGATGGTGAAACCCTCTGAAGGGACTTGTTCCTGGCCTGGTATTGACAGCCTTGCAGAAATTGGGTCTAAAGTTGCTGCATGTTCAGATTTCTCCCGTTGAGCATGTGGTCTGTTTCTCGTGCTGAAAGCCCTTGGTTGCCCACCCTCCCCTGTGGGATGTCCTCCGCTTTTCTGTCAGCTTTGCCCTCTGTTTTAGTGCTTATTTTTAAGGTTCTTGCAGGGCATAGCAGGCCTGTGTGGAAAGACTGTGCCTGGCAAAGGAGTAATTGCCAAGTCTGTCCTCGAACAGGATTCACTTGTCACGTATTACTTTATGAATTTCTTAAGGCTTCTTAAGTAATGGTGGTAATGCTGCCACTGTCTTTACTGACTGCATATTGTCATATATGAAGGAGACTTGGTTTAGATTTTATTATTAGGAAAAAGTTCTTCACTATGAGGGAGGTGATGCACTGGAACAAGTTTCCCAGAGAAGCTGTGGCTGCCCCATCCCTGGAAGTGTCCCAGGCCAGGTTGGATGGGGCTTGGAGCAACCTGAGACAGTGGAAGGTGTCCCTGCCCATG
Source organism: Atrichornis clamosus (assembly GCA_013400975.1). Classification (NCBI taxonomy): domain Eukaryota; kingdom Metazoa; phylum Chordata; class Aves; order Passeriformes; family Menuridae; genus Atrichornis; species Atrichornis clamosus. The sequence goes on along the minus strand of WBMZ01009535.1, from coordinate 190,704 downwards.
GCAGCGGCTGGAAAGAGATGATCTCTAAGGTCTCTCCCAAACCAAATCATTCTGTGATTCTGTGATTGATATTAACTTGCTTTTTAGCCATGTAAATTCCCTAGTTTCTTGCTTAGGTTTCTTACTTCATGCTCCATTTTTGACTAAATCTCCAACTACAACAACTCCTTTATGATTAAATATGAAGTATGAAAAAAGCTAATACGTGTTCCTCGGGTTTTATGTATTCTACACTACATACAAATTTTTCAAAATCATCTCTGCAGTTCAATAATGGATAAAAGAATTAGAATCAGTCAGAGAAGGCTTTGTGTCTTTTGTCCCTTATATATAATCAGAAAGAATGAAATTTTGAACACGTTCCAGGAAAGCAGGTGTGTGTATTGTTGCAGCAAGGGGCGAGAACAGTGTTTGTTCCTAATGGCTGCTTGACTTCAACACTGCAGATTGCATAAAGCCTGTTCCCTGAACTGTACTGAAACAAATTGTGTTATGGTATTCAGTCTAGAATTTAGGACACAGTTGATCTGCCTAAGTCTGCTAACTTTAAAATATATTTTACTGGGAAAAAAAAAAAAGTATGATATTTTGGCAAGGAAAACTTGAAATCCCTGTAAGCTTAAAAAGGTAAAGATGCAAAGAAAACTGTCAGTGTATTCATTTCACTATTTTTTTTTTTTTTTGTAATTTAGGGAAATGGGAAGGATAGAGAGAAATATCTTGCTAAAAATCTGTTCACATTTTCAAATTTTTGAATGACAGTGGTTTTAGAAAGCAAGTCTTGTGATTTATTCATGTATTTTATACTTGTAAGGAAAGCAGGTCTCCTGAAGCACATGGTTTTACATGCCCAGGTTTCTCAATGCATAATAGAGTATCCTGAGAAGCTGCCACGCTGGTGTCATCAGGTCTAGGCATTGTGACTAATACAGAAGTAAAAGTCTTCTTTGCTTTTTCTTAAAGTGAAATTATCAGAAGAGGAGAAAAATAATGTTGACTTGGGAATAATATGAAGAATATTTTGAAGTCTAAAAGTAGCAAGAATGGACCTGTTGGGTATAATGATGGAAGAACCCTGGATGCATTTGCATGGATTTCTGCATTTTGTTCAGTTTCATACTATTTATGTGGTGCAGGATGCCAGGGTGACACTGCAGGACATAGAAATTGGCTTTCTCTGTTTTGCCCATGGAATGGATGTTGCCTCAAAGCTGGCAGAAAGAGCTTTTTTCTCTCTTGTCAGTAAACTTCAGTGCTCTTCAACAAAATATGAACTTTTTCCTTTCCTGATTGAGTTTCAAACCATGTCTGCTCTCAAGTTGGTAAGCAAATGTGAAAATAGTCATTTTTCTAAGCCCTTTGTCTATTACAGAGGAAATTTATGTCAAAAAATGAGACCTTACATTGAAAAAAGAAGCTGTTAAAGGCTGAAAAATACCAGAAATAAGATATCCCATGGAGTTTTAAACAAGCACATACAATGAACAGTTTTAATATGAGAACTGTTTCTTTTGGATCCCTGCCTTAATGTGCATATTTTTCCATGCATTATAGTGGTGGATACAGTGAGGCTCTGTTTGCTGTATAAGTAATTTATCAGGTTTAACTTAAATGTAGGATGTGTGAATACTTGATTACTTTTACTCTGAGAAGGTTTAAGGCTGCAATATTGAGAGTGAGCTTTAGCTTAGCTGATTTTATCTAGCTTTAAAATTTTTATCACTGGTGAAGTGTATAGTAATGGTTATGAAAGCAATTAATAACAGGAGTGACAGAATCAAGAGACTGACTAATTTATCATTATAGATTTTAATGAGGCTTATAATCTAGCAATAAATATACAATATATTCAAAAGTATGGAGTTATAAAAAGGTTGATTTATTTAACTTTAATTCTAAACTAGTCTGCAAACCAAAGGTTGGAGAAACCAGGCTTGTAAGAACATAATTCTTTTTGGTGTTACGGAGCAGAAGGATGAAAATAACAGAGGAAAGGAGTTTAAATTAAAATTAAAGAGAGAAGATCAATTGTTTACCTTTATTGGAAAGGCCTTTAAGCACAACAATAGTTTTGTGGATGTGGGAGGTATCTTGTGGACAGCTTCTTTTCCTTCTCAATCTGCTCACTTGGCAGAGTGTGGGAACTGTCTGGATGCTGCATCCCTGGAGTTCTCAGAAGATGGAGAGTGGTGGAAGTGGTAGCAATGCTTGCTCCGTGGAAGAAACTGTCTCAGATTTCAGAGCAAGTTGGTGTAAAGAGACCCAAATGTGAAAAGTTATTACAGCAACTTTAATTCAGTTTGAGAATTAGACTTTACCACAGTTTTTGTATTATTGTGTTACATTTGTTATGATCTTCTTTACTGTTTTTACTATTCTCCCTTCTTTCCTTGCTGAGTGTCTCTGGACAGGAGTGTTGTTAAAAGTAATAAGTACCTGACAGGATCTTGCCTGAGCAGTGTAAGAAGGTGGCTGAATTTTGGTAAATTAATTATAGCCAGTCCTGCCCAAAGGGAATTTGGAAACTCAGGTGGCGGGGGTAGCATTAAACAAGAAAGAAACAACAGTAATAGAAAAGAACAGATGAGACTCTAAAAAGTAGGTTTCCATAGTGCTGGATCAGCTAGAGGTAAGTAGTAAAACCCCAAATCAACCCAAACTGGACCCTTTTAAGGCTTGTAAGGGGAACCCTTTGCTTTGGAAGAAAGGCTCTGAGCTGCAGAGGTGTAGTTTGGGAGAGATATCTAGCACCTTTACAGGACACTTGAGCATTTGTAGGTTTGCATCAACGCTGGTGAGGAACATGGAAGTAGGAATGGCATGTAGGTGTTCTGGAGTTTGTTGTTATCTTTACAGTTCTTGTGCTATCCAAAACAAGGCATAATTGCTGTCAGAAAATGTCTGTAATGTCTGCCTTGTTTTCCTCAAACCTCATGTTAAGAAAGCAAAACTATTAAGCAGAGAGGAGGAAAAACTCTTGCTTTGGGAAACACTGAATTTACTTCTGTTTTTAGGAAATCAGTGTTAAGCATAAATGGTTGGGAGATGGAATTGATCATGCAGTGCGAGTCCTTGCCAGTCCTTCATGGAGTAATATTCTGGACAACCATGAAAGAGATGTGGACTAAAGCTTGGCTGGTCAAAGCAAAGCTGGAAGTTGCACATGTCCAAACAAAGCAGTGATTTGTGTCCCTTAGAGCAGTTTTACCAGGTAAATACATCTTTAGGTTGGCCTCTGCCTCTTTGTAGAGTTGGAGAGTTAGGCGCTGGTTGCAGATTTGTGTACCTGATCTTGATCTTCTGGGATCTGGGAAGGAGGAAGCACTCCAAGAGTTCTGCTCATCAAGCACAGCTTAATGATTTTACCTAAAGAAGGGTGACCAGCAAAACTCTTGAAACCAGTGACTGTCTGCCTGGCCGCTGTGGGCTGGGGCCTTCCTGTGCATCCTGGAGAACAGAGGAGTCTGGTTAACCCCAGCTGCCTTTATGGAAACAGCTCCTGTGTCTTTATATACTCAGTGTTTGGGTCAGCAAGGAGACAGGGCTTCTGCAAAACCTTGACTTGGCGTGCTCTCAAATTGTCTCCACTGTGCAGCTCCCATGGCAGTGGGTTGCTGTCATCTACTTTGCAACGTGTGCTAAGCTCATTCCAGATCAGGGCATTTTCCAGGGACACTTTGCTGCTGCTGCAGTACTTACATTGGAGTCAGGGGTCTGGAGTCAGCCCTTCTGTGCTCAGGGGTAAAAATACACCAATGTAAGAGTGAAACAGGTTCTGCATTTTTAAAGAAGGTGCAGACAGTAATTAATTTACACAGAGCCCCTGCAGAGAGAGAAGCCAAACTGCTGAAAGTTGCATGGTGAGACAGAAATGTGATTAGGAATTCATGTGAGACCTCGTCCCTTTGTCCCAGGCTCTAATTCTGTGGTGTGGGATGCCTTGTCAAAGTAGTCCTGAGTTCTCTCTGCTAGAAAACCATTTGTTCATAAACAGGGGAGCGTGAGACCTATTCCTGTGCAGTGGTACATGGTCTGTTCTTTACAGCAGTTTATTTTTGATAAGCTACAGCACATTTTAATGTAATTGTTAACATGCCTAATTTGCAGCCACACAGTCGTATCAATAATAATGGAAAGTTGTTCACAGGTAATAAATTAGCATAGCATATAGCTGGCAGAACTCTGCTGCTCAGTATATTGTTTCACGATCAAGAATTCAGTAGTTAAATATACACAGCAGTGGGCTGAGAACAAGCTGTTCATTTTTGCTGCAAGCAGTACCAGTGGACCAGAGTAATCATAGCTCCCAAAAGCAGGACTGATTTTATTGATTTTAAATAGGCTTTCATTATAGCACTGAGCTGATTCCAATTGCAGGGAGTGTCACTGCTGTTTGTATTCACGGCGCCGACTGAGGGAAGGAGAGGTCTTGTTGGATGCAGTGTAGAGACTGCTTGTCCCTCAGTGTTCTGTTCTGCCCTGCTGAAACATCTGAACTTATTACAGAAAAATAAGTACTTAAGGCTTTTTCCCTATGTGGTTAAAGTTTTTTAGAAATGTGGAGCCAGATACCATTGTGAAATTTTGAATTCTGAGGAGTAAAGGTCTTGCTTATTTATTGGCATCTGGCTTAGGGACCAGCTGTATTTTGCTTCCATTTTTTTAAAGGACTCTTTAGAAATCATAGAATCATAGATTCACTTTGCTTGGAAAAGACGTCTAAGATCATCCAGTCCAACCATTAACCTAATACTGCCAGGTCCAGCACTGAACCATATCCCTAAGCACCACACCTACACCTCTCTCTTTTTCTGTAGATTAATGTGAAAAAAGGCAAATACAAGAGCTGTTCAGTCTGAGATATTAATGTATTCAAGTTATAATTAGTTAAGAACACACGCTGTTACCAGCAATGTGTCATTAATCTGCACGGAGCAGTTTGCAGCCATTTGTTGCTAAATTAGTGACTCTTAAAAGCCATCAGGTCTTTGTATTGTTTTTCATGATAAAGAAAATTATAGATCTGTGACAAAATACCTCATATATGCACAGTTATCAAGCAGGCTGGATTATTATTTGGGTTTCTTTGGGGGTTTTGTGTGTTTGTTTTGTTTTTTAATTTACATAAGGCTGGTCAGTCAGTGGCCATGCACAGAAGTTGGTTGACCAAATGCTCTTGAAAATGTTGTACTGTACTTTGTGGTGGTGTAAAGACATGTTGCTTGTGTAGGTTCTCTTCAAATCATGTATTTGTAACTACACAATCCTGCTTAAACATTTTTCCAGTGTTACTAGAACAGTTTGGAAGGGTATTAATAGAAATTAGTTACACCTTGCTGGTTTTAGTGGGTTTAATACTGACTTTGGGTACCTTTTTTATACTTTTTTTTCTCCTTAAACCTACAAGTGAAGGTGAATCGCTTCAGATATTCTTGCTAATCCCACATTTTTGTTTTGGCATAGTCTTTCATAGCATGATTTGGGAATTCAAGCAGGAACTAGCATAAAAACTTTGTGTGCGCATTTCTAGAAATCATCTAAGATGGTGACATTAAGCAGTGAAACGATTTGCTAAGTACTGAATGATCAAGCCTAGTTACTGTAAAAGAAGATCTGGGTGGTTTATTTCATTTTACAGAGTTTGGGCAAATAATTATGAAATTAAATTGCTTCCTGTTGGTTTCCTGCAGGGCATGAAGAACCTGCTGTAGTGTGCTCTGCTGAGCTACTGCATTGATTAGTTCTTCAGGTCTGATCTTTCTGTGGCTGTGCTCCCTTTCTAGTCTGCCTGTTTATGGGCCTGATAGTTGTTTTTCAGAAGTTATTGTACTGCCTTGATAGTCCTCTAGTGGATTATAAAAATGTACACATTAATTCCTTTCTCTAGCTTCATTTGTTGGAGCCCAATGGAGATAATTGGTGCTCATGGAATGTGCTGGTTGGGAATGAGGGTGATGATCACTCCCAGAACTGACACCACCTATCACTGACAATCCGAGCTCACATTGTCGGGGTGGTTGACAGCTAAAACTAATTTAATTAAATGCTTACAGCATCTATTAACAACACTATATTAGATTTTTTATCACAGCTGCTCTTGTGATTTTTAGAGTTTGCTTCTGCAGGTTGGAAAGTGATTTATAGTTTTAATTCATCTTAATTTGTGTGCTTAGGAAACATTTGATGTAAAACTTTTTGTTGCATTTAAATTTCCTTGTTATCTGCTCTGCAGTGGCATGAGTAATAGAGAGCCCAGAATATGAATATATTGGAATGCATGAAATATTTCCAAGGAGAATGCTTTTTAGGATCAGAGTGATATATGTCAAATGTTACTGAATGGATAAACCTGGAGAGGTTTTAGCCTCAAGAAGCTTGGAAATTAAACATCTCTTAGCACATTACCTGTGTTACAAATAATTAATATAATAATAATATAAATAATAATAGTAATAGCAATAATATAATATTGTGTTACAGTACAATGCCCATGTTAATTAGAATATTTCTTTCATAATTATTCTATCCTAAGGTTCAACTTCTTTTTTTTCTAGCTGCTGACATTTATTACACAGGCACTTTGAAATGATGCTATGTCAGAGCTTGTCTGCACCAAACATTCCTGCACCTCTAAACTTATATTTAATAATTTGTAAAATGTTTGTGCAGCCTGGAAAGCCTCTGTGTGTTTGAATGAAAGTACCTGTATCCTCTGGGCCAATTAAATTTGTCAATTTAACAAGGAGTTCTCGTGTTCCCCTGATACTTGGATAAAATATTATGATTCAAGGTGTAACCTAATCCAAACATCACTGAAATCAGAGATTTCCACGGACTGCAGAAGAGAGTAACAATGAGCCTTTTCTAGGCATACTCAATGTTAATATTAGGATCTCAGACTTTGCAAGACACCCAGCATTGTCATGGTAAATGTGCAAAGTGACAGGACTTGGTGTTAACAAACATCTCTGAGGCACCTGGCAGGTGTTTATGGTTCAAGAGGCTGCTGTGATCTGGGGCTGCAGAGACCGTCAGTGATAGTTTGGTTTGGTTGGTTGTTTTCTTTTCCCCTTTCACCCCGTTTTCCTCTGTAAGGATATCAGGATTGCTTTTGTTTGGGATGTGGGACATGGTGCAGTTGCTTTTGTCACTGCCTTGCTGCACTCTCTCGTTACTAAGATCCCGTTGTACTCCAATTGCCAAAGATCCAAGTGGTGCCTCGCAAACACGTGAACTGTTTTCACAGCTCCTGCCCTTGCTCTGCACTCACCTGCCCTTTGGAGACAGGGATTTCTGCTCTTAGGACCACATTCATACATTGCGTTCCACGTGTTCAGAGCAAGGAATGGAATTTATTACTCTTGACAAGCATTGTTTTGTTGTGGATTCAAGACAAAATACGATCTGATTTATGTTTAAAAAACCATGCCAGTGTGTCAGCCATGGAACTGAGCTGGTGGAATGGTTTGTTGTGCAGGCCATGTCGCATTAACAGCATGGTTCTGATCTCTACAATGACATATTTATCCGTCTAATAAGCAGTGTATGTTCATCCCTTAACTTCCTTGAGCATTTCTTTTTTGCAAGGTTGCTTTATAAAAATGCCGAATTTACTCTTGTTTTATTGCTCACTAGTTATGAACAACTTCTTGTTTTAAAAGAGTCCAACCTGGAAATGCTTTTTAATCTCACCCTAACAAGCTTGATAAATGACACACCACAGGATAACAATGTGCTTTTCTTTTGCAGAGGCAAAGGAAATTGTCCTGAAGGCACAGATTCTGGCTGGAGGGAGAGGGAAAGGTACTTTCAATAGTGGATTAAAAGGAGGAGTTCATCTAACTAAAGAGTAAGTATTTTAAATTGAAAAAGCATAAATAAATTGCTTCTTGTATGATATTGAGGTTGTTTACAATAGCTATGGACTGTTTCTTTTAATATCTTTCAATAAACTAACATTTTTCCTTTGTTTGTAGCCCTAAGACTGTTGAACAGCTTGCTAAACAGATGATTGGGTACAATCTGTCAACAAAGCAAACTCCAAAGGATGGCGTGACAGTTAAAAAGGTAAGATTATGGCCTCTTGAAAAAAGTTGAAAACTATGTTCAGCTGCAATTTTGCATTAATAAGCTGGGATGTACGACACAGATTTTTTTTTTTTTCAATCCTTGTGCAATTCCTGATTGATTATATCTAATCCATGAAAAAAAAGTTACTTCTTTCTGTGTATATATGTATGTATTTTGTTCATACTACATAGCTACTGATGGAAAAATAAATTGATTTCTACTACCTGTGTTGAAGGGAGTCCTGTGTCATAGGCTCATCCTTATCAAATACTACATACTAAATGGTGATATAACTGCACATGGCATTAACTGTACATGCTTAGTGACATTCTGCTTACACAAGTAGTACATGCACAATCACCTTTAGTAATAGTATTCGTGTTTTATTCACCCTCAGCTCTGGGCAGCTGTTAATAAAGTCACAAGTGAATCACAGAATGGTTTGGGTTGAAAGGGATCTTTAAATTTCCTTTCGTCCAACCACGCTGCAGTGAGCAGGGACGTCTTCAACCAGATCAGGCTGCTCAGAGCCCTGTCCATCCTGAGCTGGGATGTTTCCAGGGATGGTGCATCCACCATTTCTCTGGGCAACCTGTGCCAGAGCCTCACCACCCTCATTGTATAAAAATTCTTCCTTATATGTAGTCTAAATCTATCTTCTTTTAGTTTAGAACCACCTTGACCTGTTGCAACAGGCCCTACTAAAAACCCCCTTGAAGTATTGGAGGGCTTGCATGAGAATGATTTCAATTGAAGAAAAGTATCTAACAGTAGATTCTTCCTACCTGTTGCAGGTACAGACTAAAATATGTTTGTGGTAGTGATTGAGGTAACACGTGGGAGTTCATTTTCCAGTGATGGTGCTCACGTCAACATAAATGAATTGCTCTGTATTGACCTAAATAAGAGAAGCAAAGATTCAGCAACATTCTCCTTTAAATTATTAGAATTCTATGAGTCAGGAAATCCTGGCAATTGCCTATCTGTTGTCTGTGTTTCTATCTCTTGCTTTGTTTTACTGAGCAAGAATCCTCATACAGGTCAGTAGTCAGGAGCCACACTGTGTCTGATGCCAGGAAATAATTTGGCAGGAGCTGAAGGAACTGCAGTTCACGTTTAATATCCTGTGGACAGCTTGGTGTATTAGCATAGAAGGGAAGGAACACCTGTCTGGAAAGATCCTGTCTAATGAGGGCTGAGGAAGGTGTTCAGGCAGTTCTTCTCTTGGGGAGCAAGGAGAGCAGATTACCATCACTCCTCATAGATGTTGTTAAAAAGAAATGCTATATATTAAAAAGGAAGAATAGTATTACCATTAAGGCATGTCTGTCGGAGATCCTGATAATACTAAGGATGTAAGAAAGGATATACCTTTCCCATATTAAGGCACTCTGCTTGGTAAAATTAGAATTGTAAAATCAGCTTTTTGTAAGTTCTTTGTTTTTATTCTTTTGCCCTAGTTGGCCTACCTTGAATACAGAAATTCTACTCTTTTGTCAGAGTGCAAGCCTGCTCATCACTGACAGGTCTGAAAAAGAAACTTCTAATTTTCTTTGAAATTGATAGCATTTGAAAGAAGCATATGGTTGTTGGGTTTCTTGACATGGATTATTCAAAGCATTTATATTAGGATGATTTTTGTACCATGTACAGAGTAGCTAGAGAAGATTTAACTTGTGTTTCCTTTCCTCCTCATGCACATGTTATTTGTTGAGTGAACAATGGGCAGGATACAACATCAAATGCTGAAATTTTAATCAAGGAGCAGACTACAGTAATATTAAACATGTAAGTCTAGCTATGTTTGAGATGTCATTTGATGCAGTGGGACATTAGTGCACTGAAAATGCCAGGCAGCTGAGCTTGCTAAAAGCAGTGGGGAAGATGAGAACAATCTCTGGCATTTTTGTTCTGTTTCAAGGCACGTGCCTTCTCTGTGTGTGTATGGAAGAGTTTGTGTGTGCATGTGTATTTAAAGAAAATGGCATTTCAGGAAGAAAAGGCATGGTTTAAGGAATTTTTTTAAACTTATTGGTGTTCTAGAAAGTTTGAGTGTTCTAAAACGCTCCTATGTTTTAAAAAATTGAAGTAATAAGCATTTTTCAGAAGGAAAATAGTTATTATGTCACTTTCTGTGAGGCAATCAATGTGAGGCAGTCAAGTCAGAGAGTAAAAGTCACGTACCTTTTACATGTATTTGTAAGGAAGGAATAAAGGATAGAAATTTTCTACAATTAGAGTAATTATAAAGCAGAAAATGACCATTTCAGCTTGCTTTCTCAGTTTGTGCACCCACTACAGAATTTAAAGTGTGTTTTTGCCACTTCAGATTGATGTTTCTCAAACAAATAGCAATCTCTCCAATTCCCTCATAACTTGGAACCTGTTTTGTGAGTTTACATAAAATCCTCATGTGGCAGTTTGGAGTTTGGAGAGCCTGGTTATCTGTGAAGACAGTCTTCTCTTATCGTGACAACCTGAGAATTTGCTACCTGTGTTTTCTCTCCAAGCAATAACAGAGTGAACATTTTGCATATTTGATTCTGTATTTTCAAAAGTCTGTTGCAGTTACCCTTATGAAAATAGATGTGTGACTTAAACTTTTAGGTAAAGATTTGTTATTGAGAAGGAAAGCTTGAAGTTGTCAGAAAGTTTTAATGAAAACTGATTTTTTCCCCAGGACATTTTAAATATAAATGTGATATGGTAAACAGATAATGGTGCTTCATATTCTTTATCAAAAGCAAAGCAGACAAAATGTGAGAAGAGTCAACAGTATGTAGATTCAATTTCTCTGCTCTTAACTCCTCATTAATGTGTTTGCATTAGTTTTGTTGTGTAAGTGATAGGTAGACTTTTTAACAAATAATATTTAAAGACCTTGAACATTGATTTCCCTGGCTTTACCCTGCATCAAACAGGGAGAATGGGGAAGGAAAGTTTTTTTTATTGGGAGAAATGAGAGATATTGCACAATCTGACAATTTTGCTCTAAGGTTGCCAACTACCAAGTAGACTCTCAATAGCTTTGTGAATTAAGACAGAGAAGTATCTGATGATGTTGACATGGTTAATTAGCAACAGTGAGGACTATCACTCCAGTTGGAAGTTGCAGTTGAAGATACCTGATTTAATAATCTAAGTTCCACCTGCTGTGCCTGTAAATGTATTCCTCGAAACTTGTGGAGTGTATTCCCATCCTAAGTCTGGCCTTCATCCTGAGCTCTGTGGAAACTGTCTGAAAAGCTCTGACAAGATCCAGTAGGACCAGTTGGTTTTATTTGACCTATGTCTAAAGCAACTGACTCGCATTTTCCAGATACATTGATGCAGGATATGTAAGAAGGTGAAAACATGGATGCAGGTAAAAATAGTAGCAAATCGAGGATGCTTTCCCTACCCTTGCTTGTTAATTTGACAAACCTTGGCAGGTAGCCAAGCTGTGTCTCTGAAGTTGGCTTTTAGCATCCCTGTGTAGTAGTCTAAAATAGGCAGATGCTTTTAAGTAGCACAGTAGTTTTCTGCATTCTTAGTTCTCTCCTTCACCCTGGTTTTCTCTAGTTTCCTTTTCCTTTTGAACTGTCGCTTATTTGAACTATTCCTTTACATCCCCCTGTGTTGTATGAATAAAGCGAGGTAAAAGTAGAAGGAAACAAAAGTGCTATAAAGCAAATTTCTTCCAAGTCAAAAAGACCATAAAGAAATTTCATCTTTCCTTCAACTCTGAGCGCAGAGGGCTTTATTTAATTCCTTGTTTCTTACTTTTTATTTTCCTCTTCTCTAATACATACTGCCTGGCAGAAAGTCCCTACATTCTTTCTTGTGTACTGTGGAATAGAATGTCAAAAAAGCGACTTGGGTGAAAGTATAGTGCATCTTTCTTGTTTATAGTCCTTGAACTATGAAAACCCCAGGAATGCTCCTTTGATGGAACACCTTGTGCCAGGTAGGCAGAGTTTTAGGGCTGCAGGTGTAAAGATGCCTCTTGGATCTGCTGACTGAGAGAATGAATTTCTCCTTGTTTAGCATTCAGTGGTGATCTTTGTCTGCAATCAGTGTTCAAAGCTGTCACTTCATAAACAGACAGCATTAGAAAGGTGTTGCCACTTAATCCTTCTTAATTATATTAAAATTAGGGAAGTGATTTTCCTGACTTCTACCACTTCCATTGAAAGATGGGAAATAGTAGCTCTGTGAAAGAATGTAGTGCTAATTAAGTTGCAGAGGTGGCTGCTTCACTTTCGGGTTGAAAGCAAAAATGTAGTGCAGAGCAGAAATACAGTCTTTGCACCTTAGATTATGGCACCTGTTTCGCTCACAGGGAACAATTAGTAACGATCATATGCAGATTTTTTTTCTTAAAATTAAGAATATTTGGGGAAATTTAGTGTAGCATCAAAACAGTTTTGTGAGCCTTTTGCAAATGTAAAACTACTTAATCTCTGAAATTGCTTCAATGGCTGTTGCTAAACTTTTGCAAAAATGGACAGTTCAGGTGAACAGGAAAGCACAGTTATTGTTATACTAAAACGGAAAGGACTTTGGCTTCATCATCTTTTGGGGGGGAGTGAAAAAATGGTAGCAAAGACTTTGTATGGGCCAATTTCCATCAATTTTAATGTGTTTCTTGTAGGTTCCAAACTTACAGCATTTGAATCACCTCCTTTGTTGTGTGCTGAGGTGTCTGTCTGATACTGGTACCAAACGGCTCTGTAGCTTATAGTAATAAATAGAAAGTAGTAGCTCTTTGGAAAAATAAATTTCTGTGTTTCTAGGTTGTGCCGGTATCTGAAGGACGCACATCTGCCTGACTCTCTAAATTGAAAGTAAAAAGCTGGATGGCAGAATTACCTGTAAACCCATTTTCTTAGGAAATGCTTAGGCAGGGCAGGACTTCAGTGCAGAGGGTACAAGGGTCTGGTGACCTTCTGTCAGAATAAGGGGGAGAACTTAAGCCTGGGGATTTACTGGTGAGGAGCAGCACTGCTGGTGAGATGCTCCTGAAAGCCACCGTGCCCATCCCCATATCTGTGTGATTTGCAAACTGAGTCCTTGGTGACTCAAGGTGTTCTGGGGGCAGCACGTTAAAATGCTTGTTGGGGTAAGAAGGTAATCGAGAGGTTTCCTTTATGGACACAGCAGCAGCTCTGAGTCTGTTCTTGGCAAAACCCCAACCATGAGGTGTTCCTGGTTTGCATTGCTTGCTGCGTGCCCCAGTGAGAAGAGCAGCATCACAGGAGTCTTATTTAGGGAGGGAGGATTTCTTGGGAAAAGAATCACTGGTTGCAATCCTTGTAAAGGCAGTAATACAAATGTTGCTTTTCAGGATAGTGAGTATCAAAGTGCTGCATTTTAAGGCAAAGCAGAAGGACCAGTCAGAACCATGGATGTTTTCTTTTCTTCCTTCTCTTAATTTTTAGGTGATGGTTGCAGAAGCGCTGGATATTTCCAGGGAAACATACTTTGCAATTCTGATGGACAGAGCCTGCAATGGCCCTGTCATGGTTGGCAGTCCTCAGGGTGGTGTGGACATAGAAGAAGTTGCAGTAACAAGCCCAGAACTTATCTTTAAGGTAATGAAATAGTGTTTTACCCTAAGGATTTTCCTTGTCAGTTATCCAAAAGAATATGTTTCCTGCTTTCTCCTTCCATTTTTCCTTCTTCCATGTATGGGAAGGAGACAGTAAGAACCATAAAAATAGTGTTACATCAAATCCAGGATCAGACCTGTCATCTAGTAAATGAAGCATGTTTAACGTCTGACTTTATTAGAATTTTTCAATTAGAAAAAGATCTTAAATCTGGCTGTTATGTGACATGTAAAACTTCATACATGAAACATTTTATGAGTGAGTTTCACTTTCAGGAAGGTACAGTTTTTTCACAAGTGGGTTTGTGCCAATATGCTTACTGTTTCTGTGGCTGTTTTTCTCTAATTGACTGAGTTGTTAATTATTTCTTTGTACCTGCAAGACTTCTGCATCTGAAATACAACTGTTCTAATTGCTTTCTTAACGATGACTGCACTGAAGCATTTTTTATGTTACTGTGGCAAGATAATGAGTAGACAAGCTATTCAGCTGAGAAAATAATTGATACAATCAACTATAATTATTCAAAAAATTGTAAAAATATTTAATGTGCATTTTAAAATTATATAAACTTCACAGTGTTACTGGGCAGTGACACTCCTTGCCTTGAAAATATTCCAGAATATGTCATAAAAATTAACAGACTAAATATTCGTCAATGCCATCTGTACAGTAATTAAAAGTGAAAACTGGTGTCACATTGTCTTGTCAGCATGCCACCCTGAAGAAATATATATTTTTTGGAAGGACTGTTTCACAGTCAGTGTGGTAATTATAACATCCCCTATAGGCAGCTGCTATAGCCTCAGTCTCGAGCAGCCTTGGCAAACAGCCAGGCTTTAATTACTAATTTGCACATGTATACTAAGTGTTTTCCTTTTGAAGTCATAAATCTCCATTCAGAATGAATATTTAGTTATATTTATGCATGTTATTGTTCCAGGAGGAAATAGATATTTTTGAAGGCATAAAGGATCGTCAGGCGTTGCAGATGGCAAAAAATTTGGGATTCCAAGGACCTTTGCAAGAGCAGGTAACTTGACTCTGTTCCCTCAATTTAGGTTGAAGACTTTTTAGCCCAGCTCTGTGTTAAATGCTTTCCAATAGGCATGAAAGGCCAAGTGTCCATTAAATCAGGATCATTTTGACATTCTAAACACTAAATTGCAGCTGTATAATTGTCATTAGGCTTTAGCAGTTTGAATAAGGTCCTTATTATTTTAGAAGTGAGAGCCCATAGTCTTTGAAGCAATTGATGACAACATGCTGTTCCACCACGTGGGATTCTTTTGCTTTCATTGGAATTCCACTGGCGCTCAGTGAATGGCATGGGTACAGCTTTTTTTTGAAAATTGGCTCTTAATATGGGGAGAAATAAAAATGTGTCTGGCTGTGTAATTGAAGCCTTTTAAATTTTTTTTTAAATCTTCAACTCAAAAACAGAAGGCTGCCAGCTTGTTGTCTTTTCAGTATCTCTTTTCTACAAATATATATATTTTAATTTATATATATTTGCCTTTATGAATCATTTTGCAGAGAAGAGAGCTCATTTTGGCTAGTTTGGCATGGGTTTTTTCTGTACTATCAAACTGTCATTTTTGTAGAACTCCTTTATTTTTAATTCAGCAGTTTTAATTATTTTCTATCCTAACATGCAATTAACAAATGCATAATGATTAACTTGATTAACACACATTTGAAGATTTAGCTGTATATCTAATGAGGAGGAATGATTATGTAGAACCTTTCAACCCTTGAAGAGTTCTGGTACTTGATAATTAACAGCAATATGTGGACTTTTAAACAACACATTTAAATAATGCTGCGGGAATGCATTTCTTTCCTCATGCTGTCAACTGAAAGGAATTTACTGAAGCATAGGGACATCGTTTTTATCCAGACAAATCCTGGTATTTACTTATACATTCACTAGTTCTATGTTGGGATTTTCTGCTTAGCCTTGAAGAGGCTCAATACTTGCAGACCTTGAGAAAGAGAAGTGTTGACATTAAGCTGCCTGATTCAGAGAGGTGCTGAGAGATGGAGCGGCCCTTAATAAAAGTGAAGTGATTCTGGTGATCTGGTGCAATGACAGTAGAGCTCTGTGGCAGCAGCAGCTTTTCAGGTTGCCCAGAGTCAGTGTGGGGTTGCAGGTGGGGCTCCCTCCCCAGCGTCACTCTGAGAGCCTCACCCGTGTGCTCCTGGGGTGGCTTGTCAGGCTGAGTGTTTGTGCCAAGGAAACTGCTGCAGATCTACAACTGGTAATTTTTTGAAGTCTAACCCACTGAGAATCCTTCAGCTGAGAACTCTTGAGCAGGGAAGGCTTCCTAAGCAGTTGGTGTGCTGCTTGCAAGCTGTAACTCTTGAAAGAACCTTATCACAGAATCACAGAATGGTTTGGGTTGGAAGGGGCCTTAAAGACCACTCAGTTTCAACTCCCCAGTCGTGGGCAGGGACACCTTCCACTAGACCAGGTCACTCAAAGCCCCATCCAGCCTGGCCTTGAACACTTCCAGGGATGGCGACTCTACAACCTCTATGTGCAAAACCGGGATTGGGTTGAGTCTTTCCAGTTATAATGTTTTCTTTTGCATGACTGACCTTATAGAAGAAAACTGACTTATGTTTTCTTTATTCTAATTCACTTAACAGGAGAGATCCCAAATATTTTTGGGGTGTGTACTTCAGTAACTGATCAATAATGAGGGGAAGAATTTGAGTGGTTCTTTATTAGTGCACTTCATCTGCAGATTTATTTCAGCTGATAGGTTCACAGTGTGTAATGAACCAAAGGGATTTTTTAATGCACGTTCATGTTGCTTTTTAAAGTTGTTCTATTAAAGGAAGAATGTTATAAGAACAAAAGATTTGGAATTTAGTGTTCAGTGATGGTACTTTTGGCCACAGAACCAGGCATGGAGATAGATGGTAAGGAATAGGGAACAACCAAGAGTGTCTTGTAGTGAGCAAACAAGCATGCTTCAGACATAGTCTTCAAGAAAACATTTCAGACTGAGGTAGGAAGAAGAAATAGATATTTTTTCTAAAGTCACCAGTGGTTTGTGGTTTCTGAATTTAGACTGATTAGCATGAATGCAACTCAGACCTCGACGTACCAGAGAATACATCTTTATGTTGGCACCTAAAAGTCACTTTTCAAATTAAACTTGTCAGAGTAGTTGTACTGTTTATTTGGTAGAAAATCTCCAGTTCATGTAGTCTTTAAATGCATGTTTGTTAAATGTTATGCAATATCATAATGCTACATTATAGCTATTTTAGAGACTACATGAATACTGTTAAGAAAACAAAAATAAAAGCGGTAATTATTTAGAAATAGTGTGCAATGTAATACATTAAAAAAAATCAATAATGGTTTACCTCTGCCTTGAAAACATTAACTTTTATTTTTCTGTGTGGTAATTGTAAATCGTTTGATCAAATTTAGGCAGCAGATCAAATTAAGAAGCTGTATAATCTTTTCTTGAAAATTGATGCCACTCAGGTTGAAGTGAATCCCTTTGGTGAAACTCCAGAAGGGCAAGGTAAGAAATTGAAGGAAACAAATGAATGCATTATAATTCTTTATTTATGCAAACTATAAATTAAATTGCATAGAAGGATGTAGCAGCAGCTTTGCATTAATTTCATTTTGTAATGTAATTTAAACAACATTCATAAATATTCCCATGGCAAATTTTATATTTCGATACCTTTTGTTGTTTCATCCAAATAATGGAAGTATTGACATCTGCGTGTTTTGCTTGGTGAGAGACAGCAACTTTTTCTGCTCTTCTGCTCTTGTACAAAGTTGGGTTTTTCTTGATTTTGTTTTGTGGGTTGTTTTGGGTTTGGTGGGTTTTGGGTTTATTTTTGTATTAATGCTGCTAGAACTACTGAGATTGTGTGGAAAGAAGCTTCTTCTTTTATGTTTGTATTCATATGGGTAATTTAAAATTTAATGTGCATGGCTCTGCAGCCTACTAGAGCATGGGAGAAATTTCAGCTGGAACAGACACTTGGCTACATCCTTTGGGAAGAAAAAGGGTCATTGATCTGCTTGCACGCCTTGAACAGGGCTGAGAAGGGTAAAATTAAGGACCTGGATTAGTTTTCACCTTATTTAATAGTTGGTCTTCCAGCTGAAACCTTTCCTTCCATTTGTCATTTTTGTCCAAGTTACTTGGACAAAGATGAAGAGGGGAGGAACTAAAGATGCCTGTGGGATGTTGAAATGGAGTAGGGCTGATCCAGGTGGATCACAGTTACCTCCTCATTGTTCATTTCATTGAGGTGCTGAGGGCATATTTGGTGGGTACCAAAAGGGGAAACTGGTGTACAAGTAGAGGCAAGTGAAGGAGAGTATAATTAGTAATGGGGGGAAATAAAATGTGGTCCTTAAAGATTGGAAAGAACCATGGTGGTGTTCACCTTGCATCCTTGCTGGAGTACTGTGAGATGGCTCTGTGGAAGTAATGGTTTGGATAAGTTACCAAGTTAGCTTTTCTGCAGTGGATGTGCATATTTAGTGAGAAGGGCTTCATTTCAGGGGTGGTAGGAGTTTTTATGCAGTTTTCTCCGAGGTTTTTCCCCATGTTTTGCATCCAGGAAGCTGAGGAGCAGCAGCAGAGTGGGTTTCAAGCTGTGAAAGCCATCTCGCTCGCAGAAATGCACAGGAGTCTTCCTGTGCTTATTTCTGTTTTGCTAGCAGTTCCTTCATCTGAAGTGTCTTAAAGAAGAATAAAGATAAAACAAATGGAAGAACATTTGAGTAGCTTAATGCAGCTATTCTTAATGATAAAATATAAGTCTCCATATGAAGTCCATTATTCCTGTCAAAGTAATGGATAAGATGGATTTATTTCTTGCTGTGTTTTGTGCTTTTCACTTGTGTGAATTTCCATCACGTTGTATGCATTTCCTTTTGTTTAATATTGTAGCAAATTCTTTGTTAATGCTGGGTCAGAAGCCTGAAACTGCCCTTTTTTTTTGTTTGTTTTTGCTTTGTTTGCTCTCAGTGTAAACTGTTGTATTGGCAGATGACAAAAATCCTACACCGCTAACGAAAACAACAGAAGTACTTCATGAATATAAGTGTTGGAGCTTTCTTTGATATTTGTTTAGGAGAAAAAGCCATTTGTATAATCTATCATGCATGTAGCAACGTGCTTTTGATAGTGAAAATGGTTTGATAAATATTAATACATGTTTTTGCTGCTACTTTGTACTGCATGGCCTTTGTTAAAGATGAATGTTCTGTAGAAATGAGTTTCTATTAATATGACATTGAGGATGCTTGTGTGTAAAGTAAATAGAGCTCTGAAACACCAGTTGTACTCTAGCTTTGAGTTGTTTTACCAATTTAAGGAACTGAAAGCTAGAAGAAGAGAAATGGTCTTATTTCATGGCTAAAAAATAATTAAAACAGCTCTAGTATATTGGAAACGTATTAGGAACTGCAGGCATTTCTGCTTTTGGCATTTTCCCACATGATGGTTGGCCAGGTAAGATCTAGGGTCTTTTAAGAGATTTATTATACACACTCATGAACAGTTTTCTGTAACTGCAGTCCCTGAAATGAAATTTGATACTGTTTTAATTTAATCTGTTATCAGTTACAAGTCAAATATTAAAAAAAATAAAAACCCAAAACCCCATCAACATCAAAAAAACAAAACAAGAAAGCCCAATGCAAATCAAGATTTCCAGTTGAAACTCTCCTACTTGTGTAAATGTTTTGTTTGCTGTTTCCTTAGCTTTTTTTTCCCTAAGTTAAGAAATTTTATATTAGAGAGGTGCTTGTCCACCAAACAAGATTGTGTGTTTTGTTATTTTAATTGATGTGTGTCTGTATCAAAGACTAAAACTGTCTTCTTAATTGTAATTGACCTCCAGATGTGTGCAATGCTCATGAACACATGCACATGTACCATGTACGTGTTTCAATGCCAACGTGAATAAAAAAATCCAGCAGATAGAAAAACTATTAGATTTTTATGGACACAGCATTTAAAGGCACTTAAATCTGATTGGTTTGCCTTGAGAAATCAATTATATTTAAGTCAGTAATTATAATCTGAATATAGTACAAGTGAAATTACTTGCATAGTAATATGATGAGTATATAGTCTTACATTTACTTAGAACATTTTAATCTAATGAGGCATTTGCCTATGCAAACCCATAGAAATAATGAGTCAGAAAATAGGCAAATAACACTCTACAGGCATTTCTGTTACTGCTGTGTTTATGTGAATGTTATGGCTGCTAGCCAGTCCTTTGTATTTATTATTTAATATAGTCAGATTTAGCTACTTTTTGATTTGTTTTTACAGCCATAGTGGATGTTGATATTGATGAGAGCCTTTGTACTTTCTTAGTTTTCTTTATTTAAGGTAATCTTTTGGTCATTTTTAACCTATGTTGGCTTCTGGTTTTTTGAGATCTTTAGTAAAATAATATGTGTATAGTTAATAATATTGGAACTTACAAATATGGCTAAGGAAAGCATTTTGTAGTGCTCAACTCCAAATGACTGCACATTACCAAACATGACTTTGGATTGCTGTCACCTGTTACATCTGTTGTGCTTTCAGAATATTGAAAGTAGACTTTCCTATGACACTACTGCAGCCCACCTGCCCAAATCATAAAATCTGCCCTCATAACTTACAGGAACTTTGTTTAAAGCAAACACGGAAGAACCTCCTGTGACTCTGTGATGTGGAGATCTTGCTGTTGCCTTTTCTCAACACAGGATTTAAGGAACACCTGTCCTTTGCTGCTGGACTCAATGCTGGAACTTCAGCTGCTCCTGTGTTGAAGGCAGCATCATTCCCAAAGCAACCTCCCCTTCCCTGCTGGAAGAGCTGTAATATTTCAGAAGCTCTGACTTAACTGTAAACTCTGATTGCCTCTCTGTTGTTTTATTTTCTCCTCCAGTTGTTTGCTTTGATGCCAAGATAAACTTTGATGACAATGCAGAATTTAGGCAAAAAGAAATATTTGCCATGGATGACAAGTCTGAAAATGAGCCCATGGAGAACGAAGCTGCCAAGTATGACTTAAAATATATAGGGCTGGATGGAAACATTGCTTGCTTTGGTAAGAACAAATACATCCAAAAGGCATTTGAAGACAAATTTATACTTGTTCAGTGCATAGACTTTGCTTACATCTGACATTCAGGCTACCCTTGACAGTATTTCAGTCTGTTTTGCTGAGGTTGTCTGTCCTTCCACAAGTTCTTGCTGGAATGACACTAAAATTGTGTGGGAGCTGTGATGATGGCCACAGCACACAGGCAGGGTGGTGTCAGAGAGAAGGCAGGCTAAGGGAGAAGCCAGTGGGGTTTCTATTTCTGAGTTTTTAACCTGATGTAATTGATCTTTCCAGTAATTAAAATAAAACAAGAAAAATCATCAAAACCCAATCATTAATTTTCAGAAATAAGACACTGCAAAACTGTGTGTGTATAAATGTGACATTCCCAGTTGAACATTGAACTCCATTTCCCTTTAAGGAAAGCTGTTAAAGAATCTGCTGGGAAATGGCAGATTTTTTATTTTCCTGTAGTTTCTGTAGAACAGAAATTACTCTGCTGTTTAGAAGAGATAAGTAAAAAAGTCATCTATGCTCTAAATAGTTTTCATTTAGTACAAATTCTTTTAGCCAGCACAACATTTTATTATGAGTCTAATTGAATTAGGCATTTTTTTCTCAACTTGGTGAGAAAATGCCCAGCATTTATATTGGCTCAGATGTGTACTCTAAACACAAATCTAGAAGATTCTGATAATGTGTTGCAGCTGATTCAGTAAGTGATGGTGAGACTTTAATCTCAAGTTAAAAAAACAAGTATGAGACCATAACCCAAACAATAATTGCCAACACAATGGTATTTTTTTAGTGTTCTATGTCATTGTTGAAGTCCAGGTGGCACAGGAGCCTTTGTTCTGCAGGAGCAACATACTGGGGACACATAATTCTCACCTTTTCCCAGCTTAGAGGATGTTTCTGCGCATGGAAATGCTTCTAGACTGGTGCAAATCTAAAATAAAAGGCAGTTTCAGGAACATCTGAGGTCTCTCCCCAAAGCTGTGTCTGTGTTACTGTAATACAAAGCATCATCTACTGCTGTCGGAGTGATTGGAGAGGAGCTTAAGGAATCAGTTTGTCCTTCACATCTCATGATGCAATCACTTTTTTTGTTCCTTTATTTTCAATGAAATCAGAAGATTTTGCATTGCCACAGTTACCATTCCAGTGCTCATACAAGCTTAAAGGAAGGTGCACATCTAAGCCCTAAAGAAACCTAAATGTTGGTGTGTCTGCAGTAGATTTTGTTATTTGTTGCACTGGATGGCCTTGAATAGCTACTTACCTACTTAGAAATGGATACGCAGCATTTTGAGCTGTGTTATGTGGTTGTGCTGATACCTTTTAAGCCTTTTCACAAATCTTGTACATGTGAAATACAAGCACTTGATGTTTGCAATTACAGTCAACGGAGCTGGACTTGCAATGGCAACTTGTGATATCATATCCCTGAATGGTGGGAAGCCAGCCAACTTCCTGGACCTGGGGGGAGGTGTGAAAGAAGCACAAGTCTATCAAGCCTTCAAGCTGCTGACTGCAGATCCAAAGGTAAAAATGTTGGGTTTGGACCAGAAGCTTCCCTGTGCAGCCATACAGCTGAGTGGGACTGGTGTAGGGCCATGAACAGCACACTGAAACCCCCAGATAATGGTGTGGACACTGAGGGTGAGTTACTAACGGGGTGATCTGGGAGGACAAATTATTTCAGTATGAACCACTGCACAGACTTTTCAGTTCCTGATCCATCCTCAGGTTTGCTGGTGAGTTGTGAGTGGGAACTTTCTCAAGGCAGTTCAGCTCAGAAGTGCAGGTGTGGTAATGCTGGGAATTGCAGTGCTGAACTCGGAACATCTCGCTCCTCAGTTGGAATTGGTGAGATTTAGGTGCTTAAAATATCATTCCTAATAGTGTAGTGCCACAACAGACTGAGAAGAAAAATGGGAAAATTAAGCAAATAGCTAATTCTAAGGGCTGATTTGTACTCTTTTCAGCTCAAGATTTCTAAAATACCTAACTCTGCACTGCAGGATAGTCTGTATTTAATTAACATTCCCAGGCTGGAATCACAGTCTGGAACATTCTGATACTTCCTATTGCAGATGGAGCTGCAGTTGCTCTTTTCTTTTTTGAACAAGAGGAGAAGATATTAGTCTGTGTGTACTGAGTAGAAGTTATTTCTAGAGATGCATGCTGAGGTCAGTGGTCCCTTTTGCAGACAGAACTGGAATATCTGCTGAGAGAATATTGATCAGGCGTGGGCTTTGGAGCAGTGCCAGCTGCCCATCCTGCCAACATGGAGTTATGCTTTTGTGTGTAGCCAGAACTTGGTTGCTGTTGATATTTTTACTAATGGAAATCTGTCGGAGGGCTTTGATCATCCTTTCCATCTCCTGCACCTTCAGCATCGCAGCTGAAGTCCCTGTTTCAACACACTGCTTCTTTTTGTGGATCTGGCTTCATCTCCTTTATCTCACTTTTTCGGTGATTCCAGTCATTTTCCTCATGTTCATTGTGATGTGATACTAGCTCCTAAATACCACCTTCCTGTGACAATTACATTGCTGTAATTGTATGCTCTGTGCAGCAGTAAGTGACAAAATGTTGTGACTTTTCGATGGGAGGTGGATATTGTTTGCAGCAACATTTCCAGGCAAAATTAGGAAGAAAACTTTCACTACAAAATAAGCATGGGTCAACTTCATTTTGCAAGCTCTTTGCAGTTGTGACTGTCCCTGCATATTTTTAAAGCACCTGGTACCTTGATGGCTCAGCTCTTTGTTGTTTGAGTTGCTCTGCAGCGCCTGATGCTGGGTTTGGCTGAGATGTAATTTACTTCTGAAACTTGTCTTAGTGCTAGAGAAGCAGGTGCAGTAAAGTCTCAGATACACAACTTAGCTGGTGATTATCACCGTGCTAAGTAGTTGCTACTGTCTGCTGCAGCACAAGCAGCAGGTATTAATTTTGATGGTGAAGCTTACTGAGTTTAAACAATTTTGAAACAAAAAGGCATTCTAGTAGCTCTCAGCTATAGAACATCTGCATGCCCAACGTTTGACTTGTAAATGTATCCTGCTATTACACATTCTGCTTGATGTCTTACTGCTTAGCTCTAGCTGCCTACACCAGGGCTAGTGGGGCTCTGCTACTGAGAGAAACCAAAAGGTAGCCAGGAAAGGGACTGGAATAGGCATTTATGCTGTGGCTGTGCCATTCCTGGCACTGACCGGCTGAAGATGCAGAGGGCAAAACATTCCATGTTTTACTTCATTCTGCTCAGAAAAGATAGTAAATGTCTGTTTTTTCCTCTCCTGACACACCATGTCCATTAGCTCACTAATATACAGGAAGAAAATTGAATGAATCCTCTCTTTTCTTAACTAACAGTAGGGTTTCAGTCCCAAGAGTCTTTGTGGTTAATGCAGCATTCACAGGTTGTATCTGGTCAGTCATTTCCCTGTGGCCTTTAACTTGATCCCCACCTTGTTTGAGAAGATAAAGATTTGTTCTTGGGAACTTGAGATCCAATTAATTGTTGTAAATGTCTGGAGACTAAAGAAATAAACAGCAAAAAAAAATATCTTCAGGGCTGTAATGTGGAGAGTCACTGTCTTTTAGTTGCACTGGCAGAGTTAAGGACATTGCAGGACAAGAAATCTTCTAGGAGGAAATGTTCAACTGCACTTTGAAATAGATCTCTTTCTCTCTCTTCAGTTGTCTTTAAAATGTCTATTTGTATTAAAGCAAGAAAACCCAACCAAAGAAGTGCACAAAAAGAAACCCCCCAAACAAACAAAAAAACCCAAAACAGGTATGCCATGATTTGATTTAGTGAAGCTGAGGATATTGTTTTTTAAAATGAAGATCTGCACTGGTTTGCTGCTGGTTTAATCTCTCAGTTGTCAGTGTCTGTAATTCTTGGGGAAAAAAAAAAAGAGTGTGGGGTCTTTTTGTTGCAAAAGGTTACCCACTGGCTTTTGGATGGAAATACTGTCCCTGGAGCCAGTGACCCTCTTCATGCTGTGCTGGTCTTGTTTGCAGTCTGCCATATCCAGTACTTCCTAGGTCAGACAGGTCATTGCATTGGCTCTGAATTCCTCTCTATTCACTGTCTAAATTCCAATTGCTTTTTTTCTTTCTTTTTTTCTTTTCCTCCTTCCTGTCTGTCTTGTTTCTGTGAGTTTGTGCCATGCATCTGTTTTGGCAGGAAATGTATAGTCTTCCCTCTTTTTAGGTACTAACAGGAAAGGGAAAGATGTCTTAATTCTGGGAGTTCCAGCTGCTGGGAGACACTGCAGGAGCCTCACTTATCCCCACTTTGTCCTACAGTGAAGTAGTAGTTTCCTTCAGTATTTCAGAGGTTCTGGATGAAGCCTGGCTCTCCCCTGTGCGTGTGAATTCCTGCTTCAGGCATCCCCACAGGAGTCCTCATCCATGGCTACTCTCACATCCTTACCAAGCTCACAAGTGCTTTTTTTTGTTCATGCTGAAGCCCTGGTTACCACATGATGACTGTAGGATTTAAAAAGGTTTTGGAAAAGCTCTGTTATCCCAGAGGTGCTGCCACCGTCCCTGATGGGCTCAGCCTTGGCCAGTGGTGGGTCTGTCCTGGAGCCTCTGGCGCTGGCTCCACTGGACATGGGGGAAGATTCTGGAAGCTTCTCACAGATGCCACCTCTTAGCCACCTGCTACCAAAACCTGGCCACACAAACTCATACAGAAGCCAGCTAAGCTGTAAGCAGGTTTGGTTTGCCATCAACAGACTTTTAGCCCTGATCTTAGAAAGTATCACTGAAACACAGGCAGCTAAAGACCAAAATGAATTGTTGTTCTTTTTCTCCTTTTCCCACTAAGGTTGCTTTGAAAACCTTTTTTGAAGCCTGTCATTGATGATATGACTAAAGACTTGCCAAATCAATAGATACTAACTGTTGGCTTGTCATTTAGGCAAAATACTATTGACAGAAAAACAAATGTTTCTCTGGAAAAAATATTCCATATTGACATCTGTTAGCCCATATCTAGGGAATAATTAATATCAAACACACACAAAACTTTTGAGTTATTACTTAGTCCAAATTCAGATTGTCTTAATTATACGGACTAGACGTTCTTATTCCTGTCACTTTGCTTTGCCTGTTTGCTTCTGTTCAGATGCATCTCTGTGCCCACCTTGGTGGTGGGACCAGTAATGGCACTGATGTGTCTCACTGTTGTGTGTTAAGCAGAGGTCCTGGGGATTTTATTTTCCAGGCGTCTGAGAGAGTGACCAGAATTGTGAACGAGGATATCATTAAACCATAACTTCGCAATTCACTTACTTTCCAGCTGTGTTTGGTGTGAAAGTAATACAGTTTATACATCCTTATTATACAAGACATTTTCATCGTCAGTTTATCCTTTTGGCTTCAGGGATTTTAGTATTAGTTTTCTTAACATTTGCAGTCTGTTATGTGGCAACAGAAGGGATAACATTATACTAAGAGGAAAGATTTGGGATATTCTTTTCTTAGATTTCAGAAATAAAAATAAAGTTGCCATGTATAATTTATCTGGTCTTTATTTCGGGTGAATTAATTCAGAATTGAGTGAGCTAGTTCAGTTCAGGCAATTCAAAACATCTCCCAGCATTCAGGCAGTTTGGAGTGTAGTAACTATATTTGTGTGTTTCTGGACTGTTTACTCTCACCTCAAACAATGACCTCAACTTTAAACAACGTTTCAGCTTTAGACAATGACCTGCTCCCAGTTTTAGGGGGAATAGACTTTTCTAAGTATAGTTTCTTAAGGTTTTGTCCTGGAAGTTGTGCAAAAATCTGTCTTGTTCAGGCTGTGCCTCGTATTTGACTGTTGGGTTGCACACCTGAGCCAGGAGGGGGTTTTGGCAGACAAACTTCTTAGCAGGAGCCAGGTGCGTTTTCTGTTCCCAACCAATTATTTCCTTCATCCTTCCCACTGAGGCGCAGTTTAAACATCCTGGGAGAAGAGAGAGTGGAAGAAGAGGGGAATGCGGTCACGTGGCGTGATCCTGATCCAGGACTGGGCACTGAGACAAAATAATCACATCAAAAAATAGTGTAAAATAATGTCAGTGGGTGCAGTTTGCACAGAGAGTTAACAGGATATGCAGAGGGGCTGTTCAACATCAGACAGGCTGGGCAGCCAGGCTCTCAAGTCTGTCTTGACTAAGACCAAGAGATTATCAAAGGCAACATCCAGAAACAAGGAACCAGCTTGTTTGATTTCCATAGAGTCATCAAATAACAGAATGGCTTGGGCTGGAAGGGACCTTAAAGATCATCTTGTTCAAACCCCTGCTGTGGGCAGGGACACCTTCCACCAGACCGGGGTGTTCCAACCTCATCCACCTGACCTTAAACACTTCGAGTGATGGGACATCCACAGCTTCTCTGGCAAATTTTCTTCTAGAACTGCCTTGCCCATTGATTGGGATGGTTATTATTGCTCTTAGTTCTGGAAGTTTTTTGTGGAGCTAGAGTGCTTTGAAGAGTAAAAAGAGGTTTATTAAGTTTTAGAATTCATAAATAAAAGAAAGAGGAGAGGTTTTAAAAATATAAAAATTGCAAAGGCCACACTTCTGTGATAGTGAACCTCATCATGATTAGAGCATAGGCTGGCTGTGGACAGTTCATCTGCATTTGTCTGATTGCCAGCAGTGGATTTCTCAGTATTAAAATAATGCAGAACCATAAATCTGTAGGAACAGATAACCTTCCCTATCACACATGCCGTCTATGTCCGTGTGCATATAATGTTGGAGAAGAAAAGGAAATGTAAATAGGATTCAGTTGCAGACATAAAATAGAGTCTTAGAGAATTTGTTTGAATTGTCAGATTTTATGTCATTTGAGATAATGCAGAGGAACCCTGTTTTACAGACTCATTAGAAATCTTTTTGCTTTCTCATTCACATATCATGCACCCTTTACACACTTCATTACCCAGCTCTTCTTTACAAAGGATGAAAAGTCTTTATGCCTTGTGTGTTTTTCTGATTCACACGAGAGGGTGAAACATCGTGCGCTGGTTTGAGTACTCATAAAAGCTGTAGCTGAAGAGTTACTCTAGTGGCAAATATCTGTGTGCTGTCCTGTACTGTTGCAGGAGTGCTCACTGCTAGTGCAGTGTTCATACTCTGTGTGGCCCTCAGAGCTCCAGCTGGGTATCTGAGCGTGGTGGCGCTTGAATTTAGTGGATGCTTTTGCAAGTTGAGGCTCTGACTGCTATTTTTACCGTTCTGTGTGAACTGTGGGTTATAATACTCATCTACCATAGATCACTGACAAAACATTGATCAGAGATTATATAGTTAAAGAAATTAAGTGCTATGAAGATTTAAACAATTATCACTGTTCCTTGGCTGCTTATTACAGAGCCCTGTCCTCCTGGCAGTTTAGTACTCAGCACTGCTTTTGTAGAAGTGCAACATTAAATTTTTAAAAAGAAAATCATAATCAATAAACCTGTTGTGGGTTTATTCTGTAGCAATTTTGACATTTCTGTAAGATGTTGTCTAATCAAACACTGAAAAATTCCACGAAGTTTTTGGAAGCTGGATCTTGCTATGTCATCTCAGTATTACCTCCTTTTGCGGGGGAGCAAACAGGTAGGCAGAGACCAACATTGTCTCTTATTTGAAATACACAAATGATTCAAGGGTTGAAAGAGGAATCAGACACAGGAAGGTGAAGGAACCTTACAGTTAACCTGGGAATCTCTGGTGTTGCAGGTCAGTGTCTGCCCTGGTCAGGCAAGAAGCAGCAAGGTTTAAGAGCAGCAAAGAAATGTTGGTGTGTAGATTGGCTGTCCTGAAAATTGTGCAGGAAAAAAGAGGTAGTCGAGTCCTACAGCAGTTTAATTTAGGAGTTTATAGGCTATCCAACACCACAAGTTTTTAAGGACTAGCTAAATAAACATTTATCCAAGATGTTTCAGGAAGAGTTGGTCCTGCCTTGGGGCCAGGGAATGGTCTGAAGCTTTCTTTTTGTGTTTTAGAGAACGTCCCTAAACCTAAAGCTGTGATTAGTAATTTTGTAAGGGCAATAATGCCTTGGCTTTGGAAGTTTAAGATTATTCTCATAAAGTGATAGTTTATGGAGGTAGAAAAGACCTGTTATGGTACAGAAACATCTTGCAAAGCTGGGTAAAGTTCACAAAGGCATATTATGTTTTCTGCCTCAGAAATTTGTACAAATACTTTGCCTTTAGCCAATGGAGCAGCTCACTGTTCTTTTAAAGATACTGTAGGTTTTGAGTTTATAGGAGTAATTTAGGAGTTTCCCCACATTTTTATTAGCTCTGCATTGGTGACAAAATATAGACTAATAGAACTTTAACAAGGATTTTTCCTAATGTGCCTTTGCAGTTTTGCAGAATTAATGTGAAATGACTATTTGTCTTTTAAAACACTTACAATATTGAAAAGTCATTCTTTCATCTCATTGAGGCATTTTTAGAGACTGATAGCATATTCACAATATTTATGAAAATGTGAGGACAATTATGCATTTAAAATGCATAAATGAATTGTCTTGATTTATAACCAAGACTAAAATATTATTCAAGAGCATGTGTAGTATTGAGACCTAAGTAATTGATATGTAAATATACTTTAACAGGAGTCTGCCATTGTTTATGGGCACTGACAAGTTGAATGCCTTTTGGCATTTTATAGTAGGCTATAATGAATCTCAAAAACTGAATATGAAAATAAAATTCCTAAGCAAGAGGAAAACTTGCAGTGATTTTGTAGTTGCTTCCTTTGTGGCAAAATAAGAAAGATTCACAAATGTTTTCTTAGATGGTAAGTGCTGGAAAATTTGTGGAAGAACCACAACGCAAACTGAGCTGTTAGGTTTGGATGGAATTTGAAATGTTTGTGTGCCAATTACCCCCTCTGTAGTGTAGTCCCTTCTAAAACAGGGACAGAAGAGCAGGGATTTCCATTTCCTTGGAACACAAGTGGTGTCACCCTCCTGAGACAGCTGCTCTGTGGTCAAGGCTTGTTGCATTTTCCTGCTTGTTTGAAAGTGTGTTTGATTAATGATCAAAGTGATAAAGGATTTTTAAATTGGCTTTGCTCGTTAGTGCTTGGGATTGGTGAATCTGGACTTTCCTGAGGTATCCACTGATGAGCCAGGATGGCTGAGCCTGTGGTGGGAAGTGTTTGAGAAGGGCGTGGGAATGGCTGTGGGATGGAACCTGTCTCTTGTAATGTCACAGCCTGGTATCACCATCTCACTCCAACCAGGGCCTCAAATGGCAGGTGATGGATCCAGGCTGTAAATCTCCGTCCTGAACGCCTTGCCAGCATCACCTCTGACTGCCAAAGGCCTCGTGTCATGTCCAACATGTGCAATATAATGTGCAGTTATGTTTGCGTGTCTCACTATTGCCCGGTAAAAGGAAATGTCATGTGAAATACATCAAAAAAGTGTTTAATCCTTTGCTGGGCTTCCCAAATTGATTAAATTTTGAAAATTTATATGACTCATTTTACATTTAGTGAGAATAAAAAGGGAAGATATTTTAGGAATCTCAATTTGGTAATTCATCTTGGTGAGATGAGTAATTTATTATGAATCTACTTTTAGATCATCTATCTAGCACACACACAGGAGAATGAAAGACAAATAATCTGATAATACAGGTAGGAAATAGTATATTAAAAGAAAAGTTGTAGGTGTCCTTACTTAAACTCTTCTGTAGAGAAAATTTTAATGCTCATTATTTTTAAGTGGGTGTTATGGCTGTCTAGGAAAGTGTTTGTTCTTTCAATCAAAATGAAGAAATTTAATCACCTTGCCTCCATCTGTTCCTGATAGAGACTGGCCCAGATGATGAAATGTATATCTGGAGTAGGTGCTTTCAGCCATTTGTGCTGGGTTAGGCACACTCTTGTGACAGTGAAATAAATAACTGGTTTTACTTATCAGTTCAGAAGCACCCTGGATGGATGGAGCACAGGTAGATAGCACTTCTTATTTTTCTTATTGATAAGACTCAATTTGGGAAAAAAATACTAAACCATGACAAAATTAACAAACATTTTCCCATCATAAAATTATCTTTTAATGACAGAAGCATAAAGGGCCTAATATTGCTAAGATTTTTAGAGTAAAGATACATCTATACTTTTAATAAAAGGACAATGAAAAAGCTTTGGAAAAGGCAAAAATTATTTGAAATATATTTTAATGAAAGAGGGCAAAGGCTTTTTCCTTTGAATCTCTGTTTTTTTTCAGGTAGGACTGAATTATTTCACAACTTCATATTCATGCTCAAATTCAACAAGATATTCAAACCTGTTTCAAGTTTTAATATTTTATTATCTTTTATGCTGAGTGGATGGATAAAGCTGAAATAAATGAGTCTATTCATTTTTAAAGCTTGTCTCGTGCTTAAGTACTTGGCAAATCAAGTCCACATCTACCACAAATGAGTAGTTCTTAGTCTTTTTGCTAGAGGTTTATTAGTTTCATCTTCTGATAAAGAACTGCACTCTTATAGGAACATAAACTTAGTTGTGTTTCTCAGAAGGTGTTGCATTTTTGTACCTGTCATACTCAGCAGTCTCTAAAGTCAGGTGTTTTCTTTAGAGCAGTGTGAAAAGTGAAGAGTTTCTTTCTTTTAGTGCTCCTGCTTTTGATAGCAATCTGCAGAAAGCAGAAGTTACTCCATTTCCATCTCCTGGTGTCCAATTCTTTCATGTTTGTAGTCTAAAACAGACTTTGTGGGCATCTGCCCACAGTCCCTTGAGTTGCACAGGAGTTCGGCTGGTTTGGGTGGCTCCAGTATTTGTGCTCACAACTGTGGGCAGGTAATAGGGGAGTGCAGAGTCTGTAAAGCAGCGTGAGGGTGTGAAGGAGGAGGTTACAGAAATAACCTGGCTCTGTGAATATATTGGATTTTGTGGTTATCACACGGTTATGTTCACACACCAAGCCTGAGCTATCCCTGAGAAGAAGCACACTGTGTGCTGTTTATGTCAGCTGCAGTCAGCACATGTCAGTCCCTTGATCTCTCAGTGACTGAATTGAATTAAATGTATAGCCCTGAGTTTAATCAGCTTCTTGAATTTTCTTAGGGTTCTACCTAATGCCTTTGGGGAAGGGAAATAGTTTTCCTGTGGGTGTTTTGTTCATTTGTTTTGTAAGCTTTTTTCCTCTATCTCAAGAATCCACACGTGTTTGTTTCTCTGTCCCAAACACCAAAGCGGTTTCTTGGCTTAAATCTGGTGAATTGAAAGCAGGACACTTTTGTTGCCTTGCTTTTCCCACTCCTTTTGTCATGACTCAGAGGATGTTTCTTCTCTCTCCCCTTTGTTCAACAGAATTGAACTTGTGCTTGCTGTGTGGCTACCTTTAAAAGCACTGGAGGGGAAAGTAATCTTAAATACCTGTGTTTAAGGAACTCATTCCCTCTTCATTATTAAAATGGCAATACGGATTCCTTTCTAAAATGTGGATAGAAAGTCCATTGAACTGCAGGGGAGTTGCCTGTGGTTCTGGATGCCCAAGGAAGGGGTTGCATCTGGGAGAAGCCAGCAAATGGCCATGGGGGCTTGAAGGTACGAGCTGGGCTTCTGCTACCTTTTGGCATGGGTTACGTAGCTGGGATCCTATATAGGCTCTGCTTGTCAAGGGAAAAGCATTTCCTCATGTCTCTATTGTAAAGCAGAATAGAAATGCAAAGCTAATTTTTTTTGCAATGGTAGTACCTAAATGCTTACAGAAACTGTCACTTTAACTGAAGGGGTTTATTTGAAAATCTGAAATCCTTTTAATGGAAACTGTCCATTTTCCTCGGGGTTGGTGGACAGCCACACATTTCAAGGGAAGAGAATTGACTCAAGAAAAAGAGCTAAAAACTTAGTTTTTCGTGTTTTTTAATGGAAAAATATTTAACTTTTTAAGCCAAATTAGTTGGAAAATTCCAAGTAAAAGACAATTAGTGCCTGTGTGTGGAAAGACAGGTGGATAATGTCTGACCAAATAGACTTTGCTGAAACTTCCAAAATTAGTCAGATGTTTTCAGCAGAAAAATACCAAACGTTTTAAAGATCTTTTTCAAGCAATTAGAGGACTTGATTAAGAATAAGGTAGCCTTAATTGATGCAAATAGTAATATCATTTGGTTTTTTTGGCAGGGTGGAGCAGGTATTGCACTATTGCAGGTATTCCTAATGAATTAAAAAATATTTGACTGCTTTTACAAAACCATTTTCACCTTGAATCTCCTGCTATGGCTGTCATATCCTTTTTTACTTACATACTTATTTCACTCACCAAACAAGTAGAGGGAAAAGAGAACTAGATTTTTATATTTTTTTTAATTTTTGCATCTGTTTGCTTCAAAAAAGTGCAGATGTGCAGGTGTGTGTGTGTGTGTGTCTGCAGATCTACACCCGGCTGCTGCTCTGGCACAACTTGTGTGCACCTTTGCACAGCCTGTTTTGTATGCAGTGCTGGCTGTTGCTGTACTTTAGAAACCATTCCTAATTATTTAAGGGTAAGCCTGAGTAACCAAAGAGCTGCAGAGCACCGGATGTTCATTCCCTGGGAACGTGGGGGAGAAGGAGCCTCCGTCGCTGCAAGGTGCTCAGGGCAGAGGAGCCTCGGGATGGGGCTGTGGTGGCTCTCACTGTCCTCTGCCATCCTCCCCCAGGGACTCTGCAGTGCCTCGGTGCAGGAAACACAGCCATCCTGCCACCAGTGCCGTAAAATTGGATTTCTGGGTGGATGACAGGTGAGCTGACCATGGAGAACACTTTCCCAGAAAAGGGAATGAAGTCTCCATCTTCAGACAGGCCCCGGCTGAGAAGGTTGTTTAGCAGAAGTTAACATAAGGCTCTGTCTTGTGACACAGTGGTGCCAACCCTGTGATTAAAGCAGGAGCCTTTGCATAAACTATGGGTGGCACTTGTGAATGGTAGATTTGGAATTAATAGTGGTAACATGGGAAAAGAGTGAGAACATCTCATTAAGAAAATAGATTACATACATGCTTATGGAGTGCAAGTTTTAATCTAGACAGGATTAAAACTTGGAAATGCTGAGGATTTCTTTTTTTCTTAACTAAATCTTGATTAAGTCAACCTCCCAGAGTACTCTTACAGGCCTATAACAGGCAAAAAAAGAAGAATCAATTATTGGGTAGAAATGAATGAATGTGCAGAGTCAATATTTTATAGTAGGTGGTGAAAGTTGAATGCCTGATGCCCAGCAAATCATTTGATTTAAAGGTTTGGGACTGCAATGCTTGACTTCTCATTGAAGAAATATAAAGGAGCAAATTACTATTTGCTGAAAAGTCACAGAAACCTTATCAGAATTGTTTAGTTCCTGCTGCTCCCTGGAGGTTTTCCTCTTCAACCATTGATTGAGTATGTGCTCTCTGAATTGTGAAGGATTTGCCTTTAATCAAAACTTCCATGGGGCTCTGCACAGTTGTTCTGGGGTTTTTGTGTGTGTTACTTAGAGAGAATCTCAAATACATTTTTGTTTTCACTTAGTCATACAAACTGGAAGTAATTGAACTGAAAAGATAAAATAAAAACAATTAGAGCAAAGATGGTGTCTACATATCAGCAACATTCCTTTAACTCTCTTAATAATGCTGAACATCTATTGAAGTTCAGTAAGAAAAGCAGATAGGTTCAGCCTTGCCCCTGACCAGTGGAACAGCCTCCACCTTACTGACCACTGCAGTGTAAGGCTTTTTATATAAAAAGTATTAAATCTAGAGGGAGGTTTCCCACAGATCACTCTGATTAGGGATCAAATGTGCTGCACTCTTCCACCCTTTGTTTGACACCTGACTTGGTATTTCATTTATTTATTAATCTTGCTGAGCACAGAGCACTCCATAGTGCTCGCCATAAAAAGCTGGTCACCAAACTTCCATTATTCATAATTTACCATTGAAAAACAAAGGGGAAAATCTGGCACAAATTTGATTTCAGTAGAAACTCTTATTAGTACCCTGCTGGTATTGGTGCTACAGTTCTGTACAGTGAGAGAGCTTCCCCTTGTGTGGAGTTGAACAATACCAGCACTAGATTGTCCCAGCACACCAAAAGAGAACTCCTCTATTGAATTCTCAGGTGCAGCATCTTGGCATATAAATCACACCCTGTCTCATTCTAGTGCCAACTTCTTGGTCAAAATCTCAGCCCTGGTGTTGAATTTAATTGCACAGTGGATAAAGAGCATGAAGTACTTTCATGTTATTTAGGAAATCGTGGTCATGACTACTAAACAGCTTTTTTTATTCCCTGAGCTTGGTACAGGGCTAATTGTTTATCACTCACCAAGTCCCTCATTTTCTTGCTTCTTACAGTCAGAGGCACTGTAAGGCCCCAGAGTCACAATGGGAGCCCCACCCTCAACAGAGGAAGATGATGTTTATCAGAAATCAGGGGAACTTGGAATCAAGCTAAAAGTACTGCAAAGGTGGGGCTTTTTTCCCTCTCTTAAGAGAAGAAAAGCTTCTTAGTGAAAATGACTGTGCTATTCCAGTTCCTTCTCTGTTTTTGATGTACTTTCATCCGCTGATTTGCTCCAAAATAAAATGCCTAAAATCAATTATTGTAATATAAAAGAAAATACTGGTTTGGTCAGTTCCTCCTTCTCCAGGTGCATTTTATATGCTAATGCAATTTTTTTATTACTTTGGGGAGCTATATTTGCAGAAAGTGGGGATTTGTTTTGGAAGTCAAATATTCCACTCCCGCTACACACTGGGGAGGAGGGGTTGGTTGGGTTGGTTGTTTTTTTTTTTAAGCATTTGTCAGGCCAGAACAGCTCTAGAGGCTTTAAGTAAAGTGCTGATTGCCCTGTCAATCAGGGTGCTGAGGAACTGGGAACTTCACAGATTGATGCTTGACAGAATAATTAGAAAACTGTCACTTGAAGTAACCACTCTGGTGTTCCCTGAAGAAATGTGCCGGTGCCAAATGTGTGCTGTCCAAATCTAGAGGTTAAATGTTCAGTAAGACAAAACATAGCATGTCACCAGAGAAAATTACTTCCAACATGCTGTGGAAGTGATGCTCCTCAGGTCCCTAAACAGGGACTACACAGTTTATTGAGCTTTACCTGCCTTGATCTTGCTCATGTATTCAAGAGCTTTTCAGCCCTGAACGAGGGGGTTTAACTTGGTTACCCACTGAGGCATTATCTGACATTTTAGATAGCAGAGGGTCTGGAAGGGTTTGAGGCAAAAGCACTTAAAGCTGTAACAATACTTTCCAGTTCTGGAAAGGTTTCAAGGCGATTCTCCAAGTATTTTTGAGTACTTTTCACTAAAAATAAATAGAGGCAGGTAATACTATTTTTTTTCTTTTTAATCCCTAGCCCTTAAGGAAACCTGGATGTACGTTTCTGGTTTAGTTTGGTTTGGAGGCTGCTCTGAGGAGCACAGGACAGGGGCTGTGACATTTGTGTGCTTTGGTTTTCAGGGGTCTAGTGCTACAGGGTCTGTGTGGGGGCTGGCATGTCAAGGAAATGAGGTTTGTGGGAGTCAGTTCTGGAATCTCAAAAAGATCCAAAGAAGGTCTCTCCCAGGAGGTGTTTCTATGATAGAAAACTGTTCTCCAGAATAAATCCACATAGTGGATTTATCTTACGCCACCAGACTTGCATAGTCACTGCGTTGAGGCTTGCCTAATTTGCAGCTTAGCGTTTATTTTAAGGTGTAATGGGCTTTTTCAGCATTAGTATTTTACCTAAATTGGATTCTCCAAGTAGTAAACACAAAGGATAATTCAAGATTTGAATTGAAAGCAGGCATTTTCATGTTGATTTGGAATTTTATAGGAAGATGTGCTTTATTTTGCCACTCCGATGCTTAAGATCACTTCATACGTGAGAGTGGTTTCCTGATTGCTTGTCATCTGGAGGGCTGAATCTTGAATTGTGCAATTCTCCTGACAAGGAAAAACTGCTTGAATAAGTTAGAATGAACGAGTTGTAGATGCTCAGGTTGCATTTCTCAACACTCACACTGGAGCTGCTGCGACTGTGTTTGCAATGGATCTGTCAATCACAAGTGCAAGTGTCTTTTGCTTTGAACACTGCAGATGCTGAAGGTCAGTGCTTCTATGGATTTAACTGAGAATAATTTTGAAATTTCTTTTTTCAGAGTTAGAGATGAAATTTCAAAACTGCCACAGGGAGAGAAAACATTTTATTTCCATGAGCAGTCAAGGTCTGATTCTCTTCTCAGTGAGATATTTCTATTATTTATACATCTCCTTGTACTGGAGTGTTAGTGCTGGTTTGCATTAATCTACTAAAATCAGATTGGATCTTTAATACCTGTTTAGTTTATTTTTGTACAGAGTGAATTAAACTGATTTTTTTTTTCCTAGGTAGCAGTGTTCACTGTGTGCACACTGAAGCCAAATATTGCTTATTGCCATTGTGACATCTTGGTAATGAGGAGGGATTGATAAATTTTTCAGGTTTATTTTTCAGGTGGCATTTGTGTCTGTCATTTTATAGCAGGGACAATAAAGTAGGGCCACCAAGAAGTCACTGAAAGGGCCTCACTGCCTTGGTGGAAGGTTGCAGTCACCCTGCCAGCTGCATCCAGCCCTGGGGTCCCAGCACAGGAAGGACATGGACGTGTTGGAGTAAGTCAGGAGGAGGCACCAAGGTGATCAGAGGGAAGGAGCATCCCTACTGTGAGGAAAGGCTGAGAGAATTGGGATTGTTCAGCCTGAAGAAGAGAAGGCTCCAGAGTGACCTAATTGTGACCTTGCTGTGCCTGAAGGGAGCTACAAGAAAGATGGAGGGAGATTATTTACAAGGACCTGGAGTCCCAGGACAACGGGGGATGGCTTCAAACTGACAGAGAGCAGGTTTAAATTGGATATTAGGAAGAAATTCTTCCCTCTGAGGGTGATGAGGCCCTGGCACAGGTTGCCCAGCGAAGCTGTGGCTGCCCCATCCCTGGAAGTGTCCGAGGCCTGGGTGGATGGGGCTTGGAGCAACCTGGGATAGTGGAAGGTGTCCTGTCCATGGCAGGGGTGGAATGAGATGAGCTTTAAGGTCTCTTCCAAAACATTCTATGATTCATTCTAATACAACAAGGTTCCTATGGTCACAACAGCTCTGCAGCAGCACTTCCTGGAAAATCCTTGCAGGAAGACAAGAAGGAGCTGTCGTGTAGCTTTCAGCAAAAACTGGAGTTGTTTCATTCAGCTCAGAAAAACCATCAGGGATAAATGAGACAAGGATGATCTGTTTCTTGAGACTTAGGATCAAGGCAGAGAACTTGTTGAATGCAGGATTCCTTTCTTGATGAGTTGCTAAGACAGAATCCTTCCCTTGGGACTGTGTCTGAAAGGTCCAAATTCTGCTGGAGCTGGAAATTTTTGAGTTTCTGTTCTTTCTCAGCAGCTGGCTGCCTGCAGAGTGAAGGGAGCAGGTTTCTCCGTATGTTGGATGCCGTGCAGTGAAGAGAATTGTCCACTGGGTCAGGGCAGCTGGTGCAGCCACAGGTATAACAGGCATTTCAGTACAGTCTGTGGTGGGTTTTTTGCCCAAACCACCCTTCAGATTTCAAAATGGTCCATAAACGTAACTTTTCACTGACACAACTTTTCACCGGCCCCATCAGTGACAAAATTGTTTCTACAGAAACTGATTTCCTCCAAAGACCAACATCAAAAAGCCAAAATCAAATAAATGGCATGAAATAAAATGTGATGGTGCAGATGCTCTATCTTTATGATTATTGTCACTCATGGGGGGAAAATCCACGTAGGGCATTCCTATCTCTGGCACCCATTAGAGATGTTGTCACTTCAAACTCACAGCAGTGAAACCTTTAGAGGTTCCCAAACCATCTCCTATTAATTTTTATTCCTTTTTTTTTTTCCCTATCACACATACCAGTTTTCCATGCATGCTTCATAGACATTTTTATCATAACAGTTTCAAGCAAACTTCCCTTATCTTGCTGCTATTCTCCAGTCCAGGGTTTTTAAAGCTCTAGTGTACCTTTCCTATCCTGAGCTACAGTAAAAACGTTCATTCTTTTTTCCTTGTTAATATTTTTTTAAAGTATTTTGGTGAATTTTGATTGCATTTTATAAGTATGTGAAAAGGGAAAACTTTTTATTTCCTACTCTTTGAAATCATTCTTGTGTAGATATTGATAAATTGGACTTGGCATAAATGCCTTCATTTTGTCCCTCTATCAAACTTCTGTGTCTGAATAAATCAAAGAAAACATAAAAAATAGTGGAGGCAGGGGGTGAAAGGGTTATAGGGAGATGGTGAAAAATTATACTCCCTGGGAAGAGGGACATGCTGAGCATTTTGAAGTGTATGAAAGGTGTAAACATGAAGGAGGGAGTATAATTATTTAATCTTAGTAAAACTGGAACTAAACATTTTTAAAAACAAAGAGAAGTGAATATTAAAAGAAAAATATTCCTATCAGCAAGAGCTATAGTGTAAGACTTTGATCTTGAAATTAGCTCAGTGTGTGCCCTTCCTGATGAGGCAAGGAGTCTGCTGAGTAGGTTCTTCCCTTAGTCTGCATTTCTGTTTGCAGGGTCCTGCCAAAAATCATTTAATATCTAAAATGAAGTGCAAGCCATCTCTCTGGAAAACTTTAAAAGTAAGTAGGCTGAAAAAGGAAAGATATTTCATGGTCTGTGGAGTGAGTAACTGGAACTCCTCGCAGGTCATTTTTGGGGTTGAATTAGTGATCTTGTTGCATGCACAGAAGATGGCAGGTGGTA
Organism: Atrichornis clamosus; assembly: GCA_013400975.1. NCBI lineage: Eukaryota > Metazoa > Chordata > Aves > Passeriformes > Menuridae > Atrichornis > Atrichornis clamosus. The sequence goes on along the minus strand of WBMZ01009535.1, from coordinate 151,169 downwards.
AGTGCTGTTTCCATAGGCTGTGGCATAATTCCAGATTTGCATCTGGAAACAGGATCTGGCCTTAAATGTGTTCTCTGAGTATGGCCTTTTGCAGGATTTGCCTGTACAGCTCCTCCCTCTTCTTCTGAGTGTTCACCCTTTCCCCTGTGGGAACCTGTATTCCAAACATCTTTCCGTTCCTCCTTTATGGATTCTTCTTTCATCCCCTGCACCCTGGCTTGTCCTGGCACTTCTGAATACGGAGCCAGATCCTCCTCCCTGGTGGGAAGTGGTGACCAAGTCCATCTCAGTTCAACACTTTGCTGGTGGAGGAAGCAAGCGTGTGACTCTGAAAGATTAATAAGGAAATGGTGTCATTTAGAAGATCAGGAATTCAATCCCATATGGGCCATTTATTTAAGCATTGGACTCGATGATCTCTGTGAGTCCCTTCCAACTCAGAATATTCTGTGAAGGCGTGTCTGGATGAGGATTAACTGGTGCTGCAGATTTGGATTGTGGGGTTTATGGTGTTTTGTCTTCAGAGCTTGTTTAAAACTCCCCAGCTCTTCTGGAAATTTGTTCAATACTTGGGGGAAAAGTCAGTGTCAAAGTGTCAGTGTCCAGGGCTGAAGGGTGCCAAGATTGGAGTCCCAAAGTAGCTTCTAGGAGGTCACAGACCTTGTCAATCTGTGGGACAGAACCATGGCACAGACTTGCCCACGCTGTTTTCCTTTGATTCGTGTTGGATATTACCTTTTTCAGAGTTAATATTTTAGAGTTAATCTCTTTGTTTATAGCTTTTATAGCAGAAAGGAAGTGATACATTTCTGTCTATGCCTATTAATTTTCTATCTTTTTTTCCTGGTCAACACACACCACATTTGTGCCTTATCTTAAAAGCAAGCTTTGCTGGTGCTGGAGTAAATGTTCTAATTGAATCCCTCCAGCTGGCACTCTAATAGCTTGTCAATTTGCTCATGTTTGACAGCCAGCCCTGCTGCCTTCACAACTAATGCTAGCTGAGTGCCAATATAAATGAGCATGATAATAGTCTGATATTATGTCTAGTCTTTTCCTAAATGTAATGTCAACATTTTTCTGAATCTGTTGTGGTGTTTTCCTCAAAGAAAATGATTGAGGAATAATGAAATCTTGCTGTGTTTGGCATATCTGTAGACACTGAACCCTCCAAAGTATTTTTCATTTTCTTTTGAATGTCGGACATGTGAACACTTCGTAAAACACATCTTATTAGCCCAAGTATTACAATAGGGAAAGAATGCAAAACTTGATGTCCATTTAAAAGAATAAGAGGGAAAGAAAAGGGCAAAGAAAGGCTACCCTTTAGATGATTGATGGGCTGTCTAGGTCAAATGTGTCTAAATTAGACACATTTGTATAATTGACCTTCTGAATTGATGTAGATTAAATTTGATTGATGATGTCACTATTTGAAGAAAGACTTCATTTTTTTGCCATTTTTGCTGGTTTATTCCATTGGCATCCAGAAACAATAAAGCAAGTACTTTACCATTTATCATGACTTTTCAAAAGACTAATAAATGTGTGGAGGAAAGGTGATGAGTTGTGATGGTTGTGAGGGAGGTGAGGCCCTGGCACAGGTTGCCCAGAGCAGCTGTGGCTGCCCCATCCCTGGAAGTGTCCAAGGCCAGGTTGGATGGGCTTGGAGCAAACTTGATCAAGTGGAAGGTGTCCCTGCCCATGGCAGAGGGTGAAACTGGATGATCTTTCAAGTCCCTCCAACCCAAACCATGCTATGAGGTGATGATTTTTACTTGCTGTACCACTTCTGTGTGCAAAATTATGTACCTGGGAATGTTGAGGTTAACAGGCCCTAGGAAGAGATTTGTTGTAATTGTTTATGTTGAAATATGGAATAGAAACCTGGGCTGAAATCAAGGTCTCTCAGTCATCATCCTACAGTAGAACTCTTCCTTTCCTTATCAGTTTAATCTAAACAGGTAAAGAATGAAAAGAAGTTGTTCTCTGGAGGTGGCAATGCTTTCCCAAGTTACGCAAAGCCAGTGGCAGAGCCTGGGTCAGAAATCAGATTGTGTGGCCTTGAGTTGTGCCGAAGAAGGTTTGGGGTCAGTATTTTGTCAGGAAATGTACTCAATTGCCAGGAAAGGAGATGTTATTTATTGGTGCCCAAAACCAAGAAATGCAAATAAACACAAATAAATGCTATTCTTTGGTAAAGCTGAGGAGAATCCCTGTAAAATGAAGTCACTTTCATTTCATCTCATCTGTCTGCTTTGTTGATATAGAGGTCTTTGAAGAGAAAAAGCTTACTTTTTGAGATTTAATGCCCTGAAAATGTACAGGCTTGATGCTTAAGCAGTAATAAGTGAAGCATTAAGGCATTTCTTGTGGATTAATGACTGGCTGGGAGGAGTTGATGGTTTGAAGAATAGCTGAGGACCATTAACCTCACTGGTCATTAATCTTCAAAGGCTGCCTTGAATACTGAGGTCACTATTGCTATAGAAAATAAATATTTGAGGAGGGGGAGAGAGGAAGGATTAAACAGCCTTCTAAAATGCATGGTTTGAATGGTTTAGAGGCTACCCTGTCTATCATATGTCATTCTAGGTGGACAGTCACTAATATTGCTAGTCTACAGGATTAAAATTTTTGGCTTTAAATTTTCACTGCTCTGGCTGCTTTTATTTTATTTACTAATTCAACTGTAAAATTCATAAATCAGGATAAGTACAGTTGTAGGAATGTGACTGTATGGCTGCCTGGTCAGAGAACTCCTCTCATCTCGTGTCCTGCCATCACAACGAGCTGTCAAGGGAGCAGCTGATGGATATTCTGATGATCATCCACCCTGTTGCTCTAGAGTTAAAGCTGATTTATATCAGTAATATGCCCAATACGTAAAGGTACGTGGAGCTTATACAAAACCAAATCTGTACATGCTCCTGAAGACAGATTTGAAGATTAGGAAGGACCTTTAAGATCTCGTCTGACTTCCCAGAAACTTGACCAAAAATTTCTGCCTCATGTTCGAAGTTCTGTGATTGAATTAGCATGTGTCTTTTTTAGAAGAAATTTTCAGTCTTCATATACATAATTAGTTTAGGCAGGTACCACATATATCCCTGGAAGTTTTTCCAGGTTTAACATACCGTAGTATGTTGCTACCTTCTGAAGTATTAGCTGCCTCCTGACAAAAGTTATTCTGTGTTATTCTTCCACTCAGTAGTGTAATAGAATGAGCTTTTTAAGTCAACTGAGTTTTTGATATTCTGAGTAACTCCTCTGACTCTATTTTCCTGCCAAAAATCTGAGAATATGAGACTTAAATTGAATTCTAAGAGGAGAAAAGACTGATACAACCATTGCTTTGTAGTCTTCATATTTTGCACTGGAAGGAGTATCCAGAAAGCAGAAACTTCATGTAGATAGCAGCAGCAGAATTAAGGTAAAGACTTCCTCCTTAACAGCTGTGCATAATATCAAATTTGAAAGTGTGACAAAGATGCTGATGGTCCTTTTTCTGGTTCAGTTTGTAAAATCTGCCTTTCCCCACTAAAACATTTTAAATGGGAGACTTTACCTCGAGTGAAAGATGAATTAATCAATTTAAGCCTAAGGCAAGACAAGGTATATGTCAAGCTACAAGTTTCTGGTGAAAAGCTGTCTGCTGCTGGGGTTGATGTGTGCAAGTTGCATAGCAAGCTATGCAATGGAATTGAAAACTTAAGAATAAATACGTGTCTGGTGTTGAAAAGTGAATGAAACAGACTTGCACTGACACTTAGTGCTCCCAGGAAAGACTTTTTCTTGTAGAAATGAAAAATTAATGAGAAACAGGCGACAACTGCAGCATCACGTTATCCTGAAAACTGCTACCTGTAGCTTTTTCGTAATTGGGAAACTAAAATAGCTGTCCAGAAATCAATAAAATGGGTTTTGTTTCTTTGAGGGTTTGTACATATTCAACAGTCTTTACCATTTGCAGCTGTGTGCCACGTTCAGCAGTGTCCGTGCACATTTTTTGACATGTGGATGGACCAACGTGCTTCTAGAAGAATGTTTGTACGTGTTTGCCATACATGTGAAGGACTGAAAATAACCAGTAAGTGACATGAAAACACAAACATCCTGTGACATCCATGTGCAGCAATACATAAACGGAACTATTGCATTATTCTCTGTTTTTAAATCACTTTGTCCTGCCTATAATACAACCAGTGACTGTAGCTAAATGTAGATCCTGACTGAGGCAGTTGTGAGTTAACGATAGGTAAATTCTTGGTTGTTTGGCTGTAAAATGTTTGCAAGAATTTCAGTTCCTTCTTCATGTCAACATTATTAACTGTGAGCATTCACAGCTCTGCCATTAGATGGGTTTGTGGAGTTCATTTGTCAAATAATAAATGTGGGGCATAAAGGAGGGTGGTAATTCCACAGTGTTGGATATGGTGAAGGGTTTGGACAGACACAAGGAGGACTTGCTGGGTTTTGATTTCAGAGCCTGAAGAGTGGACAATTATTTCAAAAAGTCGCTTTATAACTCATATGAGAATTTCATACCAAAGGGAGAGCAGCAAGCTCTCAGTGTAGAACTACTGTGGCATTTTCTGCCAGTTCCAGTGTTTTCTAGAAGTCATTTTCACAGCTGCAGCAGGAATATTGGGTTTGCTGAGGTCCTGGTAACCAAAGCCTAGCAGGTAACAACAGAGGCTGGCTATGATGGTGATTAACTGATCCACAGTTGTTTTGCAGAAGGGAGATTTTGAGGAAACTTGAAGTCCAGGCCAGAAAACCACTGAGGTCATGACACCGAATGAGGGCTCATTGTAAATAAGTGCAAAAAGCAAGGGCCGGTTTGGGGTGTAAGTGTTCAGACCAAGAATCCAAACATCCTGGTGACAGTCAGCTGCCACAGCTTCGGCCTGGCCTGGGCAGTTTGCATTAAAGGATGACGTTGAATGAGCCTCCTTTGAAACACCAGTGCAGTGAGTTTGCTGTACCCCAGGTGCCTGTCCTTGAAGGAAAAGAATACAGAATGAATAAACACAGGACATGAGCAAAAGTATTCCCAATTTGGATCAGAATTGTCACCTCTACTATTTATTATATCTCTGATGGTAACCTTTAACAGATGGCTGATTAAAAGAGAAGGGTTAAAGAAACCACTTAAGAGGCAATTACAAACCAAAAATAAAACATCTTATTCAGATTTCCTGAACTAATTTTTTTTTAAATTTACTTAAATGTTGTATTGACTTTTCAAGTATAGAATCCATATGCTTGGAGTGGTTAAATGTATTTGTAAAGGTGGATCTGAGAATATAATTTAATAGCAATTACTTATTTTAAATTATTTCATTTATTTGATGTACTTTGATAGTGCTGGCTGTAAAAGAATGCTCTCTTTATATGAATGAATATATTCATTGCATCAGGATTTATGAAATATATCTATGTTATTTGCTCTGTCAAGTACCACGCCTCTTTACATTTGAATCCATAGCAATGAAGTTTTGCATGAGATTTTTTTTTTTCTTATCTCTGCTGAGCTGAATATTTGTAAACATACAGACAAATGAAGACTTTTGCACATGTATTTTGGTGCTTTATTATTCATACTTGTTTATCTGGGCTTTGAGCAGGTTTGTTTGGGTTTTTTTGACAGGATGAGTAAGGCACTCCCATGTACATTAATCTCACTGCTCTACTTGAGCAGAGGAATTAATTCACAGGTGAAAGAGTGCAGGAGCTGGTAAATTGGATCATTTCAATATCACTGTATTATTGTTCCTTTTGTTTTCCATTGACTGTAGCTAGTTGATTTGCTTCCTTTGGACCACTGGCTGTATCACTTCTGACCTTTCTAGAGGACTTAGACATATTTTAAATGAAACTTTGAGACATTCTCTGCTAGACATCTGCCAAGGTGAAAACTGACCCTTTCATTTTGCATTTTGCTTTCCAAATCCAGCCCATTTTACTCTTAATCCCTGACAATGCTATTTCTTCCACACAGAGTTACTCCTTTGGTAATCTCCTGCAAGGCAACCTTTCCAAACACTTGTGCATTTCAATTATAATGCACGAGTGACCATAACTTGCTGACACAGTTCATTCTTTATTTCTGAATTTCAAAGCCTCTTGATATATTGCTAATCAAATATTTGGGGTTTGTCTAGCTGGTTGACTAGAAAGTATTTGAGAATTTATGAGAGATGTACTGAGTGTTTCAACAAGGACCTATTAAATTTTTCCAGTGCTTCTCATTTCTGATTTACATCAATTTTTTCTGCAGGAATGTGTTGCCTGAAGTTGTGACGGGTAATCATCACATTTCTGAGAATGCTTTGATCATGTGCTCATGGAGGATATTGTGAGCAATCTATTTAATGCCGTGTGATCAGAATAATCCCAAATGAAAGGAGAAATGCAGTAATCACTCTGCCATTTACCTTGGCTTCAATTTGTTGATTTATTTTAAAGTATAAATTCTTCTTTATGAAGTTTCAATAGTGTTTCACTCTTAGTTTTGGAACAAAACTAAGGAGAATGTTTTTCTTCATTGATATGAACAACAAATTTCTGGTGAGAAGGAGTTACATACAGTGGAGCAGATTTGAACACAAAAACGTCTTTTGACTAAGTGAAGGTTCTTGGAGGTTTAGATATGCTTCTAATTTGGATCAAAATTGGAACTATTCAGAAGTTTGTAGGGCAAAGAGATTTTCTTGATACTTTATTTTTGATTCTTCTTAAATTTTTCATCCAGGTTGTGTTTAATTCTGAACAGAATCAGCATTCCAGGAAATGCCAGGGAACAGCCTGTTGGCTTTTCTGTTAGGTATGATACAGGAGGTTTTGGGTGTCTTGAAGCGAAGTTTTGAAACCTTGCCCAGTTGTTTGTGGAAACAATTAAATTCATAGGCTCAAGTCGAGGGACTAATTCAGAAGTGTTTGCCAGTTTGCAACTGGCAAAGGATTATAAATGAGAGTATCTGTCAGCTGCAGACACTGAAGACAAATGATGAAGAGAAACTTTGATAATGAATGTTTTATTATCTGTTGTTATTCAAGAATCATCCTTGTTGCCTTCATGGATTATAAAGTTAAATTGTTTCTCCGCCTTTCCCACTTCCCTTCACACCAAGGAAAACTAGTTTGCAATACTGTACATGAGTTACAGGTGTCTAAGCAAAATCATTGATTTTTAAGTTCCTGTTTTAGATTTCTGTGGCAATTTTGCCTAAAGTCTGTAAGAAATTTGGTGCTTTGTTAGTTCAAGGTTAACTATAATTAAAAAGATAGTTTAGAAGGAAGTGGCATCAAGCTGTTCTAGTCTAGGTCTTGTCACGTCTTTTATGTCCTTAATTGTGTGTGTTGTAGCTTTTAGTTTGGTTATTTTATCAACAGAAGTTTTTGTTGTCTGTCAAAGATGTTGTTTGGTCAATATGCCTGCATATTACTTTTATTCTGTTTGAATGTACTGAACTTGTAAAGATCTTGTACATTTATTTTTCCTATTTAAGTGGAGAAAAAAAGCATACAAATGCTGCCATTATATTCAGAACTCCAGCAGTGGATTACATTTCTGGTCTATTTTGGATTAATATTCCTACAAAGAATTTAGTTTTTTCCCATAAGCAATATAGTTTCCTCTGTCTTCGTATTGAGTTCTAATTGTTGGGATTTCAGAAGATTAAAGTAAGGTCTTACAGGGAGTGCAATCACTACACAGTCTTTCAGATCTAAACATCTTGTTGATATGGAAAGCAAACTATTCTTGCAAATTATTTAAGCCTGAAATTAACTAAATTCTAGTGAATATTTTTTTATAGCTGCAACTCAGCCTTTATGCTTTCAAAATAAGAGGGGATTTCAAGCAGTTAATTATGGTGACTACACTTCACAGATTAAGAGTTACCTTATTTTTACAGAATTAGTCTTAACCCATGGCCTTTAACGTTTTACCCACTCAGGCAGGCATTTTTCAATTAATAAGAGGGGTGGCACCTTAGAAGTGAATGTAGACAGGGAAGCCTGCAATTAATAGATAACCTGAAACAATAATTTTAATAGCCCATGATTGAGCGTATTTAATACGTAAGGAGATTTTCTCGCTTTAAACAAAGAATAAGTGAATGTGTGTGGGATTAGCAGCTTGCATCAGGGGGATGCCATTGTCTGGGCTGAAAAGAGCTGCACATCTGTAGATAGTTGATAATTCAGATAATTATTCATTTATGTGCAACTGACTATTTCAAAATAAGAGAGGGGTACAAGTTTGGGGTTTTATTTTGTCTGACTTAGATAGGGAAATGATTAATTACAGAGCTGTATTTCATGTCAAGTTGTGAATAAATATGTTTAGTATTCATATGGCTGTTTACAAACAGGAAACCCACACCGCTTGCCAACAGTTTGATTAAAAATAAAAATCATTCAATTCATCACTAATTCTCTGTAGGAAAGATCTTTACATTTGTGTAATTTGGCATTTTGTAATTAAATTCTTTTAAAACATTTTAATTAGACAGAAGTAAAGCAGTGTCCTTTTGTTTGCTCTTTGTACTCACTTGAAGGTGTCACTGAGGTGAGAGCTGTGGAGAGTGCTGCAGGGTATCTTGGCTTTGAAGAGTGCTTAGCTTGAGGTGTTTAGTGTGTGCCCACACTTAGTTGGGAGGTGGCTTTATCAAATCAAATAACAAATTCAAGAAACCGTTCTTCAGTTCAAGTTCTTTGACTATGTGTTGGTTCCCCAAAGTGTAGTAGAATGCTTTGGACTGATGTCTCACAGGAATGTGTTTGTGATGTTTGCCACACAGAAAAGAACCATCTGGAACAGGGACTTGTAGCAAAGTGGTTTGAATTGTCCATCATCTCTTTTGCGACCACCACTGAGCAGCACTGAGTTCCCATCCCTTTCCAAGGACGTGGATAATGGAAACCAAGAGCTACAATCCCAGTGTTTCCACATTGCCCAGAGTCTTACCTTTGTCAAGCTGTGAGGGTTTTTGGGGGGTTGTAGCTTTGATGACTGAAAGGTGTCACTGCAGTGGCCTGGAGGAATCTTTAGGGAAAGCTGCTTCTCGACATTACAAGGTATATTAAGATGATTGTTTGCTGGTGGCTGTCATCACGTGGCAGGACAGATTCTAGGCAGGAACCTACCCTGTTGATGCTTGAGTGAAGGCTGGGAATGACATGGACCTCTTGGAACAAGTCTAGAGGAGGGCCACAAAGTGGATCAAAAACCTGCAGCATCTCTGCTGTGAAGACAGGCTGAGAGAACTGGGGTTGTTCAGCCTGCAGAAGAGAAGGCACCAGCGAGACCTTAGAACCCCTTCCAGTGCTTAAAGGGGCTCCAAGAGAGCTGGAAAGGGACTGTCTGCAAGGTTCTGGAGTGACAGGACAAGGGGGAATGGCTTCAAACTGACAGAGAGTAGGTTTAGATTGGATATTAGGAAGAAATTCTTCCCTGTGAGGGTGGGGAGGCCCTGGCACAGGGTGCCCAGAGAAGCTGTGGCTTCCCCATCCCTGGAAGTGTCCAAGGCCAGGTTGGACGGGGCTTGGAGCAACCTGGGATAGTGGGAGGTGTCCCTGCCCATGGCAGGAGATGGCACAAGAGGAACTTTAAGGTCCCTTCCAACCCAAACCATTCTATGAATGAGATTATGGTGGGCCATTAAGGGCCTTGGAAGTCCTAATTAATCAGCACTACTATGGCAGACTGTGGCACAGCATGAAACACCCACTTAGAAATGTTTTTATGTAATCCCTCTTTTATGTAATTCCTCTTTAGCTACTACTGTGCATAAGTACTTAAAAAGTAATTAACAGAAACTACATGCAATACATGCATTAAACAGTTTCTGCCTGCATTAATTTCCTTGGTTATAACCATTTGCATTGTTTTCTTTTGAAATATGGACTTTCAATCCACTTCTACAGTTTAGCCCAGACCACAAGTTGATCTCAGTACTGTGTGTATTGGAAAACAAGGTGTGTTTCTCAGGTGAGGAAATAGATTCTGACAGTGGGAGTTTTTCCTTTCTGTGGATCATCCAGCAGGCAATTTTAAAAAAAAAGTCACTACAGGAAGATATAAATGTGCAACTTCACTCTTATGCTCCCAAATTCTAGAACAAGTAATCTGCTTTGGATGTACCTGTTTATCTGATTTTGAGATTAAAAGGTATGAGACACTGCTGGACTTGTGTGCTTAGCATTAAATATTGCCATTGTGCTTTGCACTGCAGTAAGGTGCAGAATTTTTATTTGAGACTTGATTCTTTGTACCTTTGGAATCCTGCACTAAGGAACTATGTTTAAGTCGCCACAGTATTGAACACAGCAGAAAATCTGAATTTAGAAAAGCTGCTACTGAGGCCAAGTGACAGCTTTTGGCTGTGTGAGAGGTGGTTGGTTGTATAACTGAGTATTTGCTGGCTATTTGTTTGTTTTCTTCGTACTTAGTTTCAAGTGTTATGAGAGTATGCATTTGAGGCTTATTCTGACATTTTTTGCAATTTAATGTGGGAGTTTTAAATCCTCATAAGATTTTTCTAATTCTCATTGAAGCTAACAAGTGTAGGAGAGCCATTTCTTGAGACAGATATTTTCCTTGACCATGCTGCAAAATCACTTGTAAAGCAAGGGAAGGTGGTTAACAGAGACACCTACAATTCCATGTGTTGTTCTGCACAGAACTGGGGTGAGATATAAGAAGCAGCCTGTGATTTACGTGCATCTCCTGTTATTTTAATGTGCTTGACTCCCCATGGCTGCCTTGAGCATCTCAACCTTGATTAATCTAAAGTTCCTTTATGCTGGTTTATCTGTGATTGTTTTAGGCTCACTCCATCTGTTTCTTAATGTAGCTCTATAACTTCTTTCACAGTTCAGATTTGCTGATTATATCACTTTAGGGTTGTGGCTAAAACATTCAGTTCTGGTTTTATTACAAGATGCTTTGATAAACTTGTGAAAAGTGAATGGGAGATTATTATCGAATAATTATTTCTCTGAAGGTGATTCCCTTTTTAATGCAGAAAATAGGTAGAAAAAGTTCAGTGAAGATGAAGATGATAGGTTAAATTATTAGGAAGAGTGAGGTGACATCACTGATTTCTACTTATCAAAGAGTCAGGCCAATCTTTTCGCCCTTGCTATAAGGAAATATTAAGTTGCATTTTATGATTTTGCAAGTAGCAAGACAGTCCAAAAAAGTATGTAGAATAACTTTGTCAACTCCTGAGTCATCCCGTTTTGCAATAATCCAGTTCTTATCTTAGCATCCTATTTGTGGCGATGTTATTACTGGTCATTAATTTTTAAACTGTCACCTGTTTTTAGTTTAAATTACTTTATATAAACCTTGCAGAAGATAAAGATCATTATCTGTCTTTCAGCAGTCCTGTCCAGAGCTGAATGTCTTTAATACATAATGCCGGAGTGGACAGTCTTTGGAAGAGGCTTTTCTGGGACAAAAATTCTCACTGTTCAGGTGGCAGCAAGTCCTGCTGGTCACCGACTGCTGGTGCAGACTGGGGAGAGTGTGAGCTGCTGAGTGGTCAGGAAATGTTGCAGGCTGAGTTTAGCAAGGTGGGAGGTGATTGTCCTAATTCTAATTATGCTGTCTTCCATCTGGGCTTGGTATGTCCCAGGCAACCAGCTCCTCTCCCTCTGGTTGAGCTCCAGAGCCTGGACGAAGCAAGAGGAAGAGGACATACCTAAGCTTCTTCCACATGTGGACAAAGTCATAGGTATTAACTTCAGTTCCCATCTCCTGATTGGGATCTGATCCTTGAAAGGATAAGAAAGAGCAAGGAATTAATTGCGTTAAAATAAAAAGAGAAATAATCAAAATCGCTCATTTCAATCACTTGCCTGGTGCCACATCCCTGATTGATGCTAAGTGGTAACTGCTGAGATAAGACAGTTTTGTAATCAGTGAAACTGATAAAGGAACGTATGACTCAGAATCCAACTATTTTGTGATTTAATTTGGACAGTGGTTGCAGAGATGTCTTAAAGAAATTATGGATGTGTGCTGTGTTTGATGGAAGAATGTAACTGCATTGAGTAAGATTTGGATCTGTCTTGATCTGATCTATTTTCTCCAGCAGTAGCCAGAGGCAGATTCCTAGAGAGGAACACAGGAAGAGGACAACTGTCTGAGGATGCTTTCCTGATAGATTCCCCCTGATTCCTGGTGGTCTTTGATATCCTTATATTTACAAGTCTTTGGTGGTTGTCTTTCCAGGAATTTGTTATTCTCGACTCACGTAAGCTTTTGACAAAGTATCCTGTGGCAGCATTTCAGACAATAACTATATGCTGTACTTAAAAATAACAGTAAAGGGACCCCTTTTGTATTTTCACCATCTCTGGCATTACAAGAACTAAGGCCTAAGAAATAAAACTACCCAGAGGCAGGTACAAAATGGTAGCACCTGGTTCCTTTTTTCCCTTGCTGGTTGCAGTCTTTGCTCTGTATCCTCCTTCTGCTTCCTTTGCTAAGATAGCAAGTTGTGGTTTATTTAGTCTGGCTGTATACAAAGCTTGTCCAGTATCTTTATCACTCTTCTAAGTACCTCTCTGAGTTTTACTAGTTCTGCTTTGGTTTACTACATGTTAAAAGTGAGCTGATTTTTATGTGGTAGTAATTTGGAACCTAATGAGCACAGCAATTCACGTTTTTGATGACTACAATGTTACTGTAAAAGAATGGCTTTTAATTATTTGGAGATTTCAGATGTGTATATGCAGTTCAGTACCCATGACAATGCATTTTTTACTTTAATTAAGCTTCTTGAAGTACAAAATTCCTTTTTAAAAGTTTCCATTATCTCAGTAAGAAAAGCAGCCTGACCTAGATAGGAGCTTCTGTAGGATTCCATTCTTCTCTGTATGGGGAGTGCAGGTCAGGGATGTTTCTCAAGTGACAAAAAGGAAGATCCCAAGTCTTTCTAGAGCACAAGAGCAACTGTTCTTCATCTCTCTTCTCCCTTGTGATAGGTACTTTCACTTAGTACTTTGATACTCCAAATAAATATAGTATTTACGTTTCTAAGGCTATTTCTAAAGAGGAAATAAAGATAGGTTCTGGTGACTTTCCATTTCACCTTGTCATGCTGGCTTGAAAAGTGGTAGTGGACCTGCCCTTTACCAAAAACGAGGTGTAGAGCTGGACATGTAATGATGGGAAAAGGAAATGACAGATGACTGTGGTGCTGAGGAGTCTTACAGTGTTGATTGTTCAACACGTGGTCTCTCTCTAAAAATTCCAGCTCCTGTATTCCTGTGCCTTCTGCAAGCAGAGGTGAAATCTTCATGTAACGTTCCCAGCATTTCATATGGGGAGAAAATCAAAGTCTGTTTTAAAGATTTAAAATTTTTTTCCCCTTGTTCTCTTCCTGATCAGAAATGCAAAGTCAGGATGATTGACTTGCCCTTTTTGGGGTTTTTTGTCTTCCCTGGGAATTAGCAATATTCATTGGACTCTTTGGTTGTGAACTTTGTAGACGTGGCCATTCCTTTAGGACCTTGGATTTCTGTCTGTGGAAACTTCTGTGGCTGTATTCCCACAAATCCTGCTGATCTCTCCAGTTAGAGAGGCTGCCTTGATGGGATCCCTTTGAAGGCTGAGAAGAAATGAGATATGGGGGGATTCCAGAAACAAATACAAAAATGAATGTTATAGAATGGCTTTAAAGTGGCAGGTTGAAATGTTTGAAGATTTCAGTAGTGATTCTCAAATATTATTCACTTCAAGATTTCAGATTTCAGGGGTTTTGGGTTTTGGTGTTTAAGTTTTGGGTTTTTTCTTCCCTGAATATGAAATAACTCTCTATTCAGAGCAAGGCACTTTCTAGCTGGATTTAGAAAAAAATCAAGCCAACAGGAAGAGAGAAGGCACACCTTGAGATGCCTCCAAATTGATAATATGTACATTTTTAGCTGGCTGTTGAAATAAATAGAAAGTCTTGAAGGAGTCGTCAAATCAGCAGTTCTGTTTAGCCAAGCCTTGTCGTGGATATTTGTGATTGTGCCACTTAACAATACTGGGTTAGGTAATTTGCCAGGTGCCTGTCACACACCACGACACACTGACCAGTGTAACTTACCCTCTGAACAATTCATCTGGCAGCAGCCCTTGCTGTGGATTGTGTCCTGCACCAGCTCCATTCCATCCCATATCCATGCCCTCCAGGTACTCCCTCTTTTGAGGAATATTGCGCATATTTTTAGTTCAAACGGTGTAAAATTGTCTGGCCTTTTGCCTTTCAACACACCATAATGGATGATGAAACCGTACACAGAGACACCTCGGGGCAGAACATGTTGTTGAAATAACAGGGACATGTTGCTTCCTTCTGTGTCACGTGCCTCAATAAGGATGACATTGCTGCATTATTTTTCAGAAAGCTGATTATTGTTTAGCAAAAATCTAATTGGAACTTCAGACACCAGGAACATTAGAGAGAGTGTATGATGTGCCTTTGAGAAATTAATCTGAAGTGCAGAGGCAAAATTCAGCAAATATTGGATCAATTTTTATAGACTTTGCTGTTGTGGAAGAACTACTTGCAGTCATGCTGCTGTATAAACTGTCTTGGATGAGTGGGTTTGGAGGGTGTCTATAACTTATCATGCTAATATGGAACAGTCAATATGAATTCCCTGAGTATTTAATGGCCAGTGTGTACTGCTTGTGCCTACAGAGGGGTGGCGTGGGTGCATTGAGGTTTTGCTAGATTAATATCCCCCAGATCAGGCCTAAACATGGAACTACTCTTAGTTCTGGGTGCACAGGAAGGAATGTAAATGAAATCTGAAATGCTGCACTCTCATCTGACACACAAGAACTGATCATGTGTGTTTTTTCAGCCTTGCAACATGTGGTTGTGTAGGTCGTTGTGATCCCTAGACTGTTCTGAAGTCTGCTTTGTTCATCCAGGGGCTTGGTCTCATTGAAGCTCAGATATTTAAATGAGAGTCAGAGCAAATTTATGTACTTTTACTCCATATACCCGTGGTCTGAGAGAAGAGTTATGCTCCCATATTTGCACCAAGAATGCAACTGTTCTAGCAACTACCTGCTGCACTATGTCCCCAAAACAATACTAAAGGCTGTTGTCCTGATTCTCAAATATACTTCAGAACAGTACTTTGTGCTCTCTACATTTTTATTTCCCTCTTATTCTTTATTCTTGTCCCTTATTATCATAAGTAAGGATTATATTAGGAGCTGGTTGTGCTTCCTATCAGTGGAAGAACGTGCCTGCATGGTTGCAGGCACTCACCTGCCCGCTCTGCCTGGATCCTGACGTGGGATTAATTAACTCTGCTCTGCGTTAACGGGGGGATGTGGCTACTGGACAGGAGCTGGCTGAGGCCTGGCCAGCTGGAATCACAGGTACAGGAAGCATGGGATGGTTTGCAGCTTCATAAACACATCCCAAGTGTGATCCCACACCAAGGGCTGCACGGGAATGGTGGGTTATCGTGGTGGATGTGTTTGTGCCAGGGCTCAGGGTGTGCAGAGCGTGTCCTGCAGAGATGAGGAGACGTTCCCAAAACAGGCTTGGCGTGAGGCTTCTCAGATCACGTTACTGCCTGCCACGATATTTTGGAATTTGAAGGCTGCATGTCTGGAATTGGAATATTTCTGTTCCCAAAGCATGTAGCTGGGCAAAGGAAGGTCTCTGGGGACTGTTTCCACTACGGTACTGTGATATGTAATTTGCCAGTCCTCATTTCATCTCATACTATTAATGAGCTCTGATCCCTTAATTTTTATTCTTGTGTCAGTGCCACAGAGAATTAAGACAAAATCCCACAGCAGGGATGTTCCTGGTGGTCCATTCTGGGAGGTATCTTTGGTGTTGGAGGGTACCAGGGCTCTCCCTGCTCCAGAACCCTCCTGACCTGCCTGGTTTTTGTACCCCAAGGAAGGGCCACGACCTGGGTCTGGTCATTTACGGAGGATTGTTGCTGAGCTCTTTTCAAACCAGCAAAAGCCAATAAGTTTGTATCCTGTTCTAGATCCCGAGTTTGCTGGAAGCAGGAAAGACTGAAGACTGTAGGCGGGCTGGTTTAGCACACCAGAAACTGGGTCCACAAAGTTTTAATTCTGCAAAAATGTGGTATTGGGGACTCTAAGCATGGCACCAGAGAAGCTGCGTTTTGAAAAGGCCTCCCTCCAGTGCCAGTCAGGTACTGCCTTCTCACCTGCAGAGGTGAGAAGAAACCCAAGAAAAAGGGCTTCACATAAATTATGGGATGTGGCACAACCAGGTGTTTGCTCTCCATGGGACTTGCATTGCTCAGGAACCTCTTGAATACAGACCAAAAATTAGCTTTTCCTACCTGTGAGTTGGTACACCCAGACAGAAAAATCTGAATTGTGTTTTGGAGGTTGATCAGAGTTCCTTTCCTGCCAGGGCATTAGGGTGTATTACTCATGAATTTTAAGCCTTGGCCTGTTTTCGAATAGTACAGGACATTCAAAATTGCATTGTTTCAGTATTTCTTCACCCGACTGCAGTCTTCCTTGCTTTGCTATTTGTTGATTTGACCTCTTTAAAGTTCCATCCCAAAGAGGTGGAATAATATTTTGCATCATTTTTATAAAGCAAAATCATATATTTTGGCTTTAAGCAGGAAAAATAAGCCTGCTCTCCTCTCCAAAGGGATTTTTACATCCCTTTTCCACATTGAATTGCAGTGTCCTCTAGTGGGTGTTTTAAGCAAATGTTTTTGTGTTTGTAAATCTTTTGTACTGCTCGGATACAGAAAGCTTAATCTTTATTTTCAAATGAACCATAAATGTTGTCCGATATAAAAAAATAGAGGATTAGAGTAATATTTCAAAACTGAATAAGAAAAAGTTAGATTTGACCGGGGGTCCAAGTTGTAATAATACAGAGATATATAAAAATGTATCTGACTTATCAGTTGGAGCAGAAGGATAAAGAGTGAAGATGTGTATGGCCTCTGTCTTTTATTACATTTTACTACTTTGTGTTGAGAATTGGAGATAATCTGCTTCTTTCACATTGAATGAAATTTGGTAAACTATGCATGAATGAATAATAATAACCAATAGACTAGTAGAAAGGATTAAATACACTACATTAGCTTCAAAGTGAAGAACCATTTTATCTAGTGGTTTGATTTTTTCTTAATATTGCTATCTACTTCCTAAAAGTCCATGCCCTTCTTTTTAATTGGGATTCCCTGGGATTTGCAAAACTAGAAGACCAGAACGGGAATATAAAAGTTTTTAGTGACAGGGTTCATCAGGCTTCTGTAGGTTTGCAGTGCTGGATGTCTGCATCCAGCTGTGGGTGACAGCACCTTCACTTTCCCTCCATGGGCTGGGAATACGTCTGAATCTTCAGTGCTTGTGTCCCAGCATCCAGCAGTGCCCGATTCCCCCCAGTTTTTGGCATGTTTGAGTGATTTCAGAGATCGTCCTTCCACTGGTGTGAAGGAAGGAGGGAAGAAACAAATGCCTGGCACTGAGCTGCCGGCTTGCTTTCCTTACTAATTTCCTGGCAGCTTAATGCCTTCATTTGGTAAAAGAATACCCTTTTGCACACACAAAATACGACTCTGCTGACCAGAAAGACTGGGAGACATGATGCATGTTTTAACCTCAAAAATTGCTAGGAGCCCCCAGGCAGGAACGTGTTTGCCAGCTGTACCATGCAAACCCAGTGCCTTCCACAGAGATGTGCCCTGTGGCATCCTGGAGAGGAAAAGTTGACTGGTGTAATCTGCTTCATACTGTCTGGGTGCACTTCCAGCTGGTGAAAGAGTTAGGAGTGGCAATAAATGAATTCAGTTTGCTTGAAATAAAAGGGGTGTTTTTTTTCAGATTTCCATCAAACTGTGAGCACGTTCTTTGCTAGTGTAGCTTTTAATGTACTGCAGATGTAGTTTTACTGACAGTTGCTGAATAGCTTGTTTTCATCTCAAATACATGGCTTGAGCTTCAAAGTCACAATTTCCAGCAAGGTCAGAGATTATATCAGTGATTTTAATATATTTAGAGTTCACTCTGTGAGTGTTCATGCATCTGTGTGTACGTATGAAGGAAAAGATATGTTCAAAGTCTCAAGGCATGCATGGGACACTGCCAATAATTGGAAAACTGTTGGAAGTCTTTGCTGTCATCTGATAAGATAATGTTGGGGGGGTTGTCAAAGAGGTTCTCAAAAATACACTAGCACAAACTGGGCACAGGGGAGGGGTGTTTATGTGCAGGGGAGGGAGAATGAAAGCAGGACTACTTTTTTAGGGGCTGCCCACGCTTGGGTCATCTCCCAATGTTGATGAAACCCCAGTCTGAGTTAAATTGCCTTTGGATTTCTGTTCTTTGTGAGATTCAGAGCTTCACCTTGTAGGAAGTACCTGTTGGTGCTGCAGTTGTTATCCTACACCTCTTGTAGCTGTTCTGTGGTGACAGCAAAGGTGGGAAATCACAGAGAAACAAGAACTCGCCAGTGTCAGGTTTCTGTGCTCTCTCTTTTCGTGTTCATGGTGTGGTTGGTGCAGGCTCGGAAGGGCAGCAGACTGGAAGGCAGCGGCTGCAGACAGCCAGACATCTCCAGTATGGATTTATGGAGGGGCTGTGGGAAAGGTGGAATGCTTTATAGGTGCTGCCTCTATTAATCCTAAAGTGTGTGATGATCACATCTCAGTGTGCGTTTTGTTAAGGCTGGGAACATCTTAGAGACAAAAACAGAATATAGTAAATGCACACACACTCCATCTGACTTTTAGAGAGCAGCCAGGTAGGCTAAAGCTGCTTCTGCTCTACCTAAAATTCCCTTAGTTGTGTGGACCTGGCAGCCTTGGGGATCGTGGTGATGATCCAATACAATTCTAGCAGTAATCTCCTAACACCATTACTTTGATTGGTATACAATTGCATTTATTTGCAGTCTGGGGGTTTTTTTGGTGCCAGGCATTCAAAGCAGAAGTAAAGCAGCCTTGTCAAGGCTAACTTTACCAAAAAGTCACTGGAAATTAAAACTGTTAGTTTTATTAATAAAGTAACATTGATTTTATATAAATACAGCTATACATAAATATATCTGGTTTCTTATATAAAGAGAGAAAATACTCTCTGTGTGTCTGCATATCTGTTCATGGAGCATTTAGGAGCTGTGGGATTAATGAGTGTTCCAGTATTTGCAAGTATTTGATACCATACCTAGCATGAAGGCAGGGATAGTGCAGCACTCAGTTTTTTATCCCTTTGGCTTCCCAGCATTGATGCTGAGGCCTGGGAGGCTGTGGGCTTTTTACCAGCGTTGGTGGTGAAATCTTCGTGATGTTCTGAGTTCCCTTATTTCTCCAGAGGAATCCATAATCAGTTGCAAGTACATTTGATGGTGATTTCACATCTGTCAGTTGTTTTTGTGGATGAAGAAAGCTTAACCCATGGTTATGCTGCTGTCTTTAGTTTCCTTACTAATGATGCTGAAATATAAAAAACATTTGTAAGGCATGCTGTTAGGTAAAAATGATTATCAGGATAATGATGCTATTTAGTAACCTGCCTTGTGTGCAGGCAGTTTGCCCTCTCCTTAATGTGTCTAATAGTCCATATGCATTAGATGCTGAGCATGTGGATATATAATGGTTCTGATATGCTACAGGAGGTTTATTTTTGTCATAGACTTAAGTAATGCAGAGATTGTGCATTCTCTGTGCACATGAAACACTGAAAACCTCTTCATCCATCTACTGTGTCTGAATGTTAAAGTTCTTTCAGCTGGAAATGCAGGATCTAGTCAGGCTACAGAAGCATATATAAACAACGTTCACAGATTTCAGCAGAGCTGAAGTGAATCTCAGCATCATTTGAACTGATCTTCTGGCTTATTCGGAAGATTACAATAAAACCCAAGATCGAATTCTCTACCTGATTCAGTTTCTTATTGATTGAATCCTTTTAGATTCCTCTCTAATTTAACAGTGTATTTTTATTAAAGCCAGGCATACAAACATCAATTATCCAAGCTGCATCTTATTTCCTTCAACCTTTTTTTCTTTTTTTCCTTTTGCTGCCAATGGATTAGAAGGCATGATTAGAATTCAGCTTGAAAGCTGAAAAGCAGATCCCTAAATGAAAAAGTCTGTGCTAGGAATTAAAATATCCATACTGGGCATAAAATCCTCCTCCTTATCTCTGATAATGTAAACACACTTGGTTAAGTTGATCTGTCACATGTCTGGTGCAATGTCCCTGAATTAGGAGGATGTATTAGAAAGGGTGGAATGGTGTCTGTGGCGTGTCCCTCTGTTAGAATCCATCACCAGGATGTTTTAACACCAAAGAGTTTTGTAGAGATATCTCTGCCATAAGGGTTAATGTGGTAAGAGTTTGAAGTGCTCCATTTTCTTCTCTTTTGTTTTACTTCCTGACGCCAGGAATGTTTGTGTGTGCACAAGCAATGGGAACAAGGCAGAGAAGGGGCCTCCTAAGGTTTTACTGTTGGTGGCTTCTGCAGAGTTAAGGGGTTTGTAACACAAAGGTGAAATGAATAACTGCAATGGCCAACTTAATATCCAGGAAACCCTTAACTGGTACACGCATGCATTTAACGTGACAGCAAAGTGTCAAAGCTATAAGCAAGAGTTATAAAATAAATTAAATTGTATGTTCTGGTCTGACTGGGTTATAAATTTCCCTCTGACGCCTAGTGGGCTCTGCCTGGGATGAGGAAGCTGTGCCATGAGCCATATCCAGGCTCCACAAACTGAAAAGAGTGGTGTCACGTCCTGGATCACCGCTGGAGCAACCTGTTCTAGTGAAAGGCGTCCCCGTCTTGTGGGAAGCAAAGCATCTGCTGAGATACTTTGTTTTCCCTTTGTGCTGTGGGATGAGCGCGCCTGGCCGCAGGCGTTTCCCTGGTGCTGGTACGGGCCTGGCCACCTGGAGCTGGGCAGGGTGAATCCCTTCCTCTGGTGCAGCGAGCTCAGCGTAATTGCAGCTGACATCGTGCACCAGGGAAATGCAGTGATATTTCATTCCCTCAGACCTAAGCCCTTCTTTACCTTGTCGGGTTTGGAGTGAACGCGATTCTGGCAAAGCCTGTTGGTGACACCCAGAGAAGCTCCTTGTGGAGCGCCCCCGATGTTGTGGATTAGCCCCGGTGTGGAATGAGGAACAGCACAGCGGCACCCTGATGGTGTCCTCCTCAACACAGTAACACATGGTTGGGAGCCTGGAGTAAGGGCTCGGGTTAATATTATACTACCTTATCAAGTGGAAAAGCAAGCACATTAATATCTTTTATGTATTAATGTCTCGTATGTTGTGAAGGGCAATTTAATTGTGAATTGGGTGGAGAAATTGCAGTTTCCAGAAACTGATGAATAGCAGTTTTTTGAGGTTATCAGTTAACCTGTTGTAATGAATGCTCTTCATTACATGCCTCTCCTTGTTAATTAGAAGGGATTTTTACTCCTCTTTATCAAGTCAGGGCAAGTATATTACCTTTTCCTCTGTATTGCTTGTGATAAAGTGAAGATCCAGTTTGCTTTGTGAAGCGTCCACATGAATATTTCATTGCATGTGCATCACACATTCATACACGTGTTTTCTGAGCTCCAACCTCTGATGATTATTCAATATGTTTTTAAAAAATCAAAATATAGATTGTTCAAGCTGTTTTAATTTATACTTATAGGTAGAAATTCCCCTTTTTTGTATAATACTGTGCTTATGACATTAATTACTATGCCAGTTTAGACCAAGACAATTAATCACTGCTGCACACTGGAGCAACAATAGACTCAGACTCAAGTTCTCTGAGGGCAGAGGTGAAGCCTGTGCCTTCCATAAATGAGAACCTGCCAGACAGAGGGGAATTGTTAGCCTGGTCTGGATCTTTTACCCGTGTTTATTTAATAGACGAAAACGGAAGTAAACCCTCACTTATTTCCTCCTTGATTTCTCTCCGACAGGTTGAAGCAATCCTCGTAAACATATTTGGTGGGATTGTGAACTGTGCCATTATAGCCAATGGTATCACCAGAGCCTGCCAAGAGCTCGAGCTGAAAGTGCCTCTGGTGGTCAGACTGGAAGGTGAGTGCTGCTGGATTCAGACCAAAATCATCCCTCAGGTGCCCAGCAATCCACTTGGGATTCCTCCCATATCAAAGCTCTAAACAGACTGGTCCCACACAATAAGAATATGTCCAATTCTTCAGCCGTAGCACGACCTGAAGTCCAAAAACCCCTATTTCTGTATTTGTGGGCCCTGATGGCACTTGAAGCAATGAAATTTTGCAATGGAAGCGTTATGAGTTTGCCTGTAAGATTTGCAATGCAAATAGGAATTATTTTGATGCAAGTTTATGTTTACTGGAAGGTATTTCTTTTTCAAATTATTTTTTTTTACTGAATGCAATGCCATTATTGCTAAACCTGCAGCAAAATATAGTTTTCTTAAATTTACACCAATGCCATAATTAAAAGAAAGCTTTTAGAAACAGTATTTGTGAGAGAGAAATTACTGTAGCATGTTCCTCTGCCCAAATACCCAATCCAGCTAAAATCTATTAAAAAACCAGAAGATTTGGTAATGGTAAGGAATATTTTTTCTTTAGTTCATCCAGCATTGTTACACAAGAAACAAAAAAGCAATAGAGGGGAGGACAAGCACTCTTTGGCAGTTACAGACTTAAGTTAATGGCAGTGGGTGTGGAGTTCTGCCTCTAATTTCTGATAAGTGCCCTGGAGGAGGAAGGGAGATTCTTCTGCCTTTGACTGAAAAGTGCCTTGATTGCAATCAGCACACAACTCTGGTAAGCTGAAAATATTTCTTTTTGGCTAAGTAGGTTTGGAAAACAGAGGGATTTCTGGGTGGTTTTTAAGGCCACTTACTCAAAACCATCCATCTTCATGTTTGTGTGTGTGTGCAAAGAGCATAAAAATGTCCTGTCTCTCAGCACTGGTGATGAAAGGAGGAAATGATTCCCTTTATGGACCTGAGATACAAAACTAATGTTGTTTTTTACACTATGGTAGAGAGGGGAGGAAAATATATGTTCTGCATATACAGAATACACCAGACTTTTTCCTTTTCAACAAAATTAGCATCGCCAGGACTCCTGAGGATGCAGATTGCCCACAGAGCCCTTTGGTGAGGGAGATGCTTGTTTTGTGTTTCAGGAGAAAGCAGAGCTCTCCCCTCCCCTCATTCTCGTGCTACACTACGTGTGCTGGCATGACTTGTGCTAAGTGCAGGGAAGTTTAAATACTCTAAAGTGGATTTTAGAAACAAATCGTGAAAATTTTCCTTGGATGATGCAGCACCAGTCAACACCTTAAGAGACTAAGTAAACAGTCTAATATGGATGAAGGAGAGACTGATGGATGTTGCTTAGAAGCAGCAAAGTTTCATTCTATAAAATCTCATTGTTTATCAGCTCTAGGCAATGTTGTTTCACTTTTTGTCACAGCAAAAAAACTTTTTCTGTCTGTCACAGCTGGGAAAAAGTTTATCTGTCAGATCTGCAAGACTTCTCAGCTTGCTGGTTTTTAAGTGAAGATATTGAAAAAGCCATTAGTTTTTCTTATGAGCAAGATGTTTCTATTGCAATATTTGAAACCGTTCTAAGAGAAGAAAGATCAACTTGCTCATTTTAAACTGCAGTCTGCTGGGTCTGCCACTGCATTTGCTTGACTTTTCTCCAGTAATTTTGATAATTGTACCACATTTTCTTTAGGAAGCTCCCTCCCAGAATAATACAGTGAACTTCTACTTTTGCATAATCTTTATCTCAAAAGATTTTTATTCCTAGTGTTCATCCTAAACAAAAAGGTTGTTTACAACCTTCAGATGTGGTACTTAGGAACTGTTAGCTGGTCACTGCTGCTTTCTCTGCCTCCTTAATCACCCAACCAAGCAATACTTGCTCCTTTTAATCTTTCCTCAGAAATCAATCCCTCTGGATCCTTGGTTGTCTTCATCGTTCTTTGAACTCACACCAGGTTATTTAAACATGTAAGGATTTTGAATTAATAATGAGTAGTGTGGAAGTAATAAGACTACCCAAGACTTTTTGAAACATCACCGATAACATTTTGCAGTTCAAAAGGAGAAAAAGGAACAAGCACTTTCTTGAGTTTCCATTTTGAACATTTTTCCAACAGAAGATTTGTGATTATTCCCATAAATCTAACAGATTTGTGACCTGCACTTTAAAGACTCTTTGCCCACATGCACTGTACCACAAGTGTCTTGATGACTAGAGTTTTAATCAGTCAAATCTGTCTTGATTTAGTAGGATTCTGTGGACAAATCTTTGTTCTCAGTTGTATAATAATTACAAGCCGTTTTACCAGTGGATAAAGAAAGGATTACTCTCCTCTTTGAAAATGGTATCTTTATAATTACATATGTTTGCTTCCCCTATCAGTAAAGAACTCACCAGCTGAGACACAGGATTATTGTTTAAAAAGCTCATGGACAAATGGAGAAACCACATATTCCAGATTTCATCTTCTACAGATAGAAAACTAACTGCTGCTGGGTTTATGCAGGATTTTTTTCCCTTTAAAATGTAATGTGCTTCAGTTCAGTTTTGTGGAAACTGACTGGGAGTGCTGAAGGGAAGCCAAACCTTGCTTCTCATTTATGTAGCTCAGAGTTAGATGAAAAGAGGGGAGAATAAAAAAGAATTGTGAATTAGATATCTGCCTCCTATGCTGGCAATTTCACGTTCTCTCTCTTTCAAAAAATGAATTCTCTGCTTCTCTGGTCACAGGATAAGAAGAACTGGGAGGAATTAGAACTACTTAATATGTTGAAACTCAGCTAGAAGCAAGTTGTATTTTATTCAGATGTCTGAATGCAAAATTTCTTTTTATATTTCTCGTTCATGTGATTAGTGCCCTTCTGTGTTCTTCCGAATCTAAAATTTTCTAGTATTTTCAGAAATCTTTTACGCACAAGTGAAATTTTGCTCCAGCTTGTGTATCTTGTTTGCAGGTATGGTTCAGTATGTGTGCCTGATCTTTTGATTTTTAGTATAGCCTGTCAAGAGAGAGGAGAGGGATATTGCAAAGTCACACTTAGAACTTCATTCAGATCAGCCTCTTTAGACATCTTGGGTTTCAACATTCAGCACAAATGTAAATGTGCCTTTCCCAGTTAGGATGTAAACATGAGGCAGAGGAAATTATTAAAATATTCTTTGGAAAAGTTTAAGATGGAAAAGGGCGAATGGAATGGACAGAATATAAAGAGTTTGCCTCTTACAAATAGGCAGTGGAAGTTGATTTATTGACTGCAGAGCCAACAGGTACAAGATATATAAGCCACCAAAACTTCATAGGTTCCCCACCTAAAGATCACTAATTGTCACGAGCCAAACCTCAAATCAAATGTTGACAGAGGTTAACTCGTGATGAACTTCCAGCCTCACTCTCCAATACCTGTCCTCGAGACCTGAGAGGCCACGAGCTTCCAGCTGTTGGGCTGACAGGAATGGCATAACCTGCATCCCTGCCAGGAGGAAATTTGACTCTCAGTGCACTCAGCAGTGCAGCAAATCTAAGCTAGAGCCTTGCCATGGGTAGTGTAACATGGGCACAACGTGTTCATGTCACTAATAATTTTTGATGTTCTACATATTGTGATATTTTTTGTCATAGCAGAATGTTTTGGGTCCATCAGAGTATTTTTTAATATTGGTCTTCTATTTGGTAGCATATGCCAAATATATATAATTGTGTCTTATCCCCTTATATCTTATTTACCTGTAATGCCAGAAATGGCCCTGCAGAATCCTGCATCCTCTCTAGCCATCAGCATTAAACAGTGCAATTTAGCCTGTTCCTAAAGGGTTTATGACAGTGCAAGTGAATAAAGGAACATTATCCATATCCTGCAAATGGAACATGATTGGGGGTGTTTTATTTGTTTGATTTTCATTCAGCCTCTGCAGTCCACACAATGTGTGCTGGTGTAATCTTACCATTTGTAGAAACACGCTTGGACAGAATATTTATTACCAGGATTTTTTGGTAATGAGTTGAATGCATTTGCTTTGCTGCTGGTAGCAGAGATTTCAGGGCCACAGAAGTGTAAATGCAGAGATTGCGTGGACACAGGCTCAGAGGTTGTTCCAGAACCCAGGTTTCAGCAGGAGGATGTTTAGATTACAAAGCCTGAGGGTATATGCTGATAAAATTACATCTTTCCTGGTATTCCACGGAGTGTTGTTGACAGTAATATGTGTCAGAAGACAAAAGCTTCTTTTTCTAGTTTGAAAGCCATTGTCTTCATAGAGTCCAGTTAAAAAAAAAAAACCAAAACACACACAAAAATCAAACAAAACAAAAAAATTCCCAGCAACAACAGAAGCCCCACAGTCTCCAGCCCTGTGAATTTTCACCTTTTCTCAGTTGGCTGCAGGGTAGGTGAAGGGCAGGTTATTCTGACAGCCTGGCTATGGGATTCTGTTTACAGTTCTCTGACACCATCCAGAGGTTAATGTTGGAATAGTGGGATTCTTTATCTGTTTATTTTAACATCTGTTGCAACAAGATGATATTCTTTGTAGATTCCTAAGTGTTGCCAGTGTTTTCTGAATGTTTAGCTTTAACTCTTTTACTTCTGCTTTTAGTAGGCTCTTTATAATTTCCATATTCTCCACATAGCTAAAATACTTAATCACAATGAGATAAAAGGCCATCACTAAAAAAAAATAATAATAACAAAGGAAATGCTTACTGAAAAGTGTGTTTAGTTGTGTGGCCTGGCTATAGAATTGGTTTTTTAAGAAATACAAAATGTACTCATATTCTTTTGACTGCAGTGAGATTTATTTTTTTTTTCCAGTTTTCATCATTTCATTTCCCTGCATATACTCCCCCTCCCTTCTTAGGGGCCTGTGTTTTGTATTGATTTTGTAATGCATGTTGGACAAGGGGCGTGGAGAGCAATCAGTGCAGGGCAGAACAGATCCAATGTACTGTTCCCTCTCCGACCCGTTAGTAAATTAATATTGGCCACTTAGTGAAGAGAAAAAGTTAGTTTTAAACACGTGGCTCTCACAGACAGCACAAGATTTTCTCCTCTGTGGAAAAACATCCAGGAAAATTTCCCTCTTTCCATTTTTTTTTTCTCCCCACAGCACTTTGTCTTGTAAAATTCTATTTGAGAGATTGGCACAATCTCAATGCTATTTTAAATGTTCATCACACCTGTGTTTAAATAATAGACAAAAAACCTTCAAGGCTTGTTGGGAATCGCTGTACAAATGTGAGGGCCTTAACAGAGCAGAGAACCTTGGGAACAGCTCCTGCTTCCCCTGTGCAGTGCTGTGCTGACAAGTAGCAGTTTCCACATCATGCTGTATAGGATGATTGAACGAAAATCAAATATTATGCTCTTTTTTGCCCATAATATGATTTTTTTCTGTAGAAAAAGTTCTGAACAATTCTGGATGTTACTAAGCAACCAAATCCCCCTTCTGCCAGAGATTTCAGATGTCTTTGACCTTCCCACACAAACCCTACAGCGTGTCCTCTGCACATCGGTGGGAAGCATGACCTGTTCTGCCAGTGCCTTTGCAGAGGGAGCAGATGGGGTCCCACATTCCTCTTCCTGACTCCTGCCTCTCCCATCACAGGGATGTCTTTGGTCCCTTTCGGTGCCTGGAGTGGGAATCCTGACTTGAGCATGCTGATGAAACAGGCTTTTGAAATGCTCTGCTTCTGTCGTACCATTTCAGATGTTTTATGAAGTCTGCCAAAAAAAATAAAAAATCATCCTTTAAAATGAGCATTCTGGAACTTGCACAGTAAAGAGTATGCTTCTTGCTTGGTTAATAATTAAGGATATAATTAGTGTATAGCTCCAAATATAATTAAAATTCATTTTGCTGGGTCTAGGAATTACAAAGTAATTAAGCATTTTGACATGGCAAATGAACAAGGAACATGACATGGAGTAGGAGGATAGAAATGATTCTAAAAAGGATCAGCTCAGGGTCCTCATGCTTTGACTAGTGTGTGATCCCAAAGTGTGGATTCTCCTTCCTCAGTAGGATATCTGGCTCCAGGTTCTTCTGTGGTGCAGGGCATAGCAGTGATCAAAAGTTTCACTTGATTTTGCTGCGGAAAGCTCTTGAGAATTCAGATTTTCTATTTGCCTTAGTTTCCCAAAAAAATAAATGAGATGGAGTAAATGGGAAGGCGATGAGCTTGTCTTTTAGACAAGTGTGAACAGTGGGGAAAATGTGCATTCCTGAAATATCTTTTTCAGTTTGGGATTTTTTTCCTTTCCTGTGCTCCCAGTCTATTGGCTGAAGTTGAGCTTTTTCCATACAACATGGAGCCCTTGTGCTGTGTAACTGCACAGCCTCCTCAGGGTGGGGCAGACTCTACTGGTGGACTTAGCAGGGCTGGGTTTGCAGTCTTACTCGAAGATCTTAAGGGTCTTTTCCAACCTAAATATTTCTGTGAATATAATAATTTAGTGCAGCAGCAGCAGAGGAGGGAATGGTGTCCTGCTGAATACTTCAGAGACCTTTCTATTCCCTGTTTTTAGTAGGAATGCAAAAACATATTCAAGAGCAGCTTAAACCCAGTTAAATTTTCAGGGTTACCCAAATCTTTGCCTTTCAGTAGTCCATTTTGCAGCTTTCAGTTAACAGAGGTGAATTTTAGTTATTGTTGACTCACTGATGAGCTGTAGCTGATTGTGGCTAATAAATGCCTTAAATCTTCTGAGTGTCTTAGAGCCTGGCACGTGGCCCATTATCCAGTGCTCTTGCTGGATGTCCCTGCTGACTCTGGGGGATGCTGCACTGACCCTCTAATCTTCACACAGCCCCTGTTGTGCATACAAGTGCCATTATCAGATTGCACTGCCTGTCACCATTGTCACCGGCATTAAGAGCTCCTTCTTCTCAGCCCAGCCTAAGCCACTCATTTAATCTGTTGCTAAACTGAAATGACGTGTAGTTTGAAGCATTAACTGATTTTTCAGAGGTGTGCTAGAAGATGTGCATTTATTCATTAATATTAATTGCTAATTACAGTCAGTGTTCTTTTGTAGGAACAAATGTTGATGAAGCCCAGCGCATTCTGAGTGAAAGTGGGCTCCCCATCACGTCTGCCAACGACCTCGAGGATGCAGCAAAGAAGGCAGTGGCAAGTGTGGCCAAAAAATAACACCTTGAAGATTATTCTCGTGGGAAGTGTGTGTGTTTCACAAGACATCATTCCTGCTGTTCTTTCAGGGGATTAGTGGAGTGTTCCTAAGCAGTCATCAGGTTTGGGGGACTTGATTTGTGATACGTGGCCAACTCAGGTCATAGGGTTACAAGTTAGGCTTCAGAAATTCTGCAGCTACAATCCTGAAAAGTTTGTATGTGTTTATCTGATTTTGGTAATTTTGTTACTCACAATTCTAATAAGTAATACTTCACTCCTTAAAGCTCTTTTTTGTTTCTTTTTCAAAATTGTCACTGATAAACTCATGATAAGACAAAATAATTAATAACTGACTTCTGTCAACAGAATTGTTCTTTAATCAAACACTTTCAGCTCACGTATTTCACAATATTTTCATTCATGTTTTTATATTGTAAAGAATCAGCAAACTAATAATGAGTTTATATTTTTTATGGACTTTGACAATAATGTAAAAAACTGTGCTTACAATATCTATTTTTATTCAAATGGATGATGTTTATTTTCTTTTTTTTAGAAATCACTGGTTTTGCCTTAAGATGGTTTTCTTTTCTTGATGCCAATGTATACCTCACGACAGGACAAGGGGCTGAGGGTTGGTAGTGAAAGGACGTCCCACTCTTACTGTGCCTATGAACCACTGAAATGTGATTCGTTTCTTTCCTGGTTTTTGGAAATGCAGTGCTGTATTTCCTGGTGTAGCAGTGCCATACAGGGAGCTCCAGGAGGGTGTGTCTGCCAGAAAAGAAATGGCTGCTAACTTTTTGAGATAATCTCTTTTGTGGGTACGTCACTGCTGTGAGGTTTTAAAGACGAGAAACTGGAACAGTTTTCTGTCAGGAGCATGGAATATTCTTCAATTGATTTAACTTCCAAAACCCATTTCTAATTTATTAGGAATGAAACACAAATTAAGTTTTCCATTTTTAAAGTATTTGACTTCTCAGGCATCAGTAAAAATACATACAAGAGGGAAAAAAAAAATCTAGGTTTCAGCATTCAGATATTGACCAAAATTTATTTTGATTATATATTCTTTTGTAACAATCAAAATTCAAGCTGGTAGTCACACAAATCATTCATTCAGGGAACTGAAGGCAATACTAAAGAGCTTGTGTAACTACAGAACTCAGTACAAGTCTCACTCAGCCCAGGAATTATATACTGAAAATCATCAATAAATTTGAACAGTGTACAAATGAGGGGATATTATGATCTGGTCTTGTAAATGGGCAGGGATATAAAAATTTGTGAAATAAATTCCTGATTGTGATTTTTGAGCAGCTCTAATCAATACCATGTTCTATTTAGAAAAATGTAAATAAATTTTGCTTGACATTTCCATTAAAACTGTTACATTCAACATAAATTATCTGCACTATGCTTTGGCTCTCGACACAAATAGTGTAGATAGGTTGCTATCATCAATTCCTGCAGATTTTTCCTTCTCCATTCCTTTCTCTACATGTTGCTCAAGGAAAATATGTGTGACCATTAGAACAGCAATAAATATGCCACTGGGTCTGCAGCTATTGACAGAATGAAGGAGAAGGGTATCGTTAGCAGCTCTCTTGAAGGTGCATAAAAGCTCACTGCTCTGAAGGAAGAAATGTTTACCTCACCACAAGAAATAAAAGAATCACACTCTATTTTATATATTTTCATACTGGAAAGAGAAGCATTCTGTGGAAAAACTGTGCCATGTTGTCGCACACTGTGTCTCTAACTTCTGATCTCAGAACCATTCACTGTGTGTGTACACAATTATTATTCTGCAAAGATTAATACTATGTACACTGTTTTGTCAAATAAATGTAAAAATGAGCGTGTTTATTGACTTTGTCCTTTCTATGAAACAGAAATTTGTGTAATTTATTTGCATTCTTCCATTCAGCATTTTGTGACAGGTGGGTGAAATCTAATGCATTGGAATTTAGTTTCAATTGGGTGATATTGCTATACTCTAATATATGTGCTTTTTATCTAAAAAAGCAGATCTTTTAATCTCTGTATATCTTTTCTTATACATAAGCTAATGAGAGTACATGTTTTATTCCTCTCAAGCCATGAACAGAACAGTATAACTTTTATTTTTCAGATGAATTGTGGAAAATTCACTCAGCTCTGGTTTGGTATTTCGCTTGTGCCAGGCACTGTGCACTGGCTGTAACCAGAGGCTCGGTGTGGTGTTGTGGACTGGTTTATTTGTTTGCATGGATCGTTTCTCTGCGTGTGCAAATGTGCAAAGTTAGTGTTGGTCTCCCTGGGAAAGGCGTTTTTGTCGCATTTTCCCTGCACAAACCAAACAGCAGCGTAAGCAGTGGGTAAGTTCCAGTTAATCCCCTCTGTGAAAGCTTTAAGTGGGATTTAATTAGCCCTTAAATCTGGAAATTTCAACCTGTATTAATAAAACTCTGTAGGACGGGGCACTTGGAAGGCAAAACAGGAGGAAGCTGTTAATGCTGACATTGTGTTACATCTTTAACAAGATACCTTTAAATTCTCACAGCGAAAGTGTAACAGCTGGGAGTTCTGGAGTAATGTCCTTAACGAGCACTTACTATCCTATTTGTCAGGCCTGTGCTTCCCTACATCCGGAAAAGCAGCTGGTACGGTGCAGAATTGCTGTGATTGGAACAGCATGTCAGTGCAAATCAGTCAGCAGATGAGACCCCAAGCAGGGCTGTCTGCCTCTGCCTGGCCCTCCGAGGAGAGCCGGCCTGGGGGCCCGGGGGGTTTCAGACACCCACCCTGAGAGCCCCTGGTTGTTGTGTGTTGGCTGGCCTGGATGGTTCCCTGGTGCCAGGAGCAGAGGGCAGGACTCGCTGAGAGCACCGAGAGCGGCCCAAAACACAGGGCTGAGCAGCCTTGCTGGGCTAGAAGAGCCAGGAAATCGGTGTGCACACGGCCAGGCACTGGCCAAACCGTGTCCTGGAGCACGAAATGTCAACTTACAGAAATCCCAGAACCTCCTAGGCCTAGGGCTTTATTGCATGACGTGTAGAATGCCAGTGCTCAGAGGTGCTGTAAGCCTCAGCTGACTGTGAGATTTCATTGCTTGTTTTTCTTTTTGCTGCCTTTCAGGAAATTGGAGTGTCTTTTGAAGTCAAAGTCAGCTCTAGCAAGGCAGAAGTGGGGGAAAGCAGGTCATTGCACGTTTCAATTTATCCTCCAGATTCTTTCCCCTTCCTCATCTAAACTTCCTGGGTTTTTTCCCCACTTTTCCACCTACACGGTTCACTCCCTGTGCTTCCTCACTGCTTGTGGTGCTGTCCTCCACTCTGACCAGGTCCCCACTGCTGGGTTTGCTGGGTCTGTGTGTGGCTGGGCCAGCTGGCCTGGGGCTGGATGAGTTGTGTGAGCATCCAGCTGCCCACATGGGAACTGGGCAAGCTCTGGTCAGCCCGTCTGGCACCAGTGGCAGGGTGCAGCTGGTGCACACCAGCCTGGAAGCCATCCTGGAATCCTCTCAGTGCCTCTTCCCTGCCTGTCCATTGCTGAAGACAGCAGTCTCCTGTGTCCTCCACTCTTCCCTAGACCAGGAATTAAAGCAGGAGCAGGAATGGGCTGAGGAGTGTTTGACTTGCCTGTCCAGGAGTGCTGGCTCTGAAACAGGGCTGTGGTTTAGAGGTTGTAGACAGACACATTCAGAAGAGATGAGAGGAGTGAAAAGCCTGGGAAAGCTTGACGCCCACGTAAAGGGCTGCTGCAGAGTGAAAAGAAATGCTCTTCTGCAAGGAGAAATAGCCTCCCCAAGTCCAGTGTGACGGGACAAGCAGCGAGGAGCTTTGACTGTGGGAAGGGACATTGGGGTCAGACTTGTAGGCATCAGGTAAGCCAAGGGACGGGCTGTGAAATCATCAATGGGTGTTTTTTAGAGTTAGATGAGCATCTGTCAGGGATGGCTTAAGGAGAGTTGATTTTTGCCTCAGGGCAGAGGGATGGATGAGGTGACCTTCCAGCCTGATCTGATAGGATTTAATGCTTGTTGGGAAGGTTTTGGTTTTTTTCGTTTTTTTCTTCCTAACTTCTGGGTAAAAGGAGGAAAAAGGAGGACAGATATGGTGAATTCTTGAAAGAAACTGGTTTTAATTTAGTCACCAAGAATGATCTGCAGCTGCCAGGGAAATGAAAAGCAGATTATGCAAACTCAAGACTTTCCCTAACAATGGGAGCAGTGTTATTGCAATGTATAAAAGGCTGAGCAGAGAATTAGGGGTATGTATCAACTTTAATATGTTTAATTTAAAAAGGAACAGGTTGCACCAACAATTTTTTTTCTACTTAATGAGGCCCATTCATAAGTAGAATAACAGGATTTGCCTGTCACCCAGAGGAAATCATGGCATGTGTATTTGTACTTTGGTGCAAAACTTGTGTTGATCACAGTGATTTAAAACTTTTTCCAGCCCAGCTGCAGTTTGATGTCAGGATCCTTTCATCTGGAGACAGATGCACCCTTGGTAGAATCCTCAACACGTCTGTGTCTTTTGTTCAGTCTCACAAAGTACCAGTTAAAGATTAAAAATGAAAGTATACATGGATTATTGCATGTTGCTCCTCAGAGATGACTACAGTGAGATAAGATTTGACTTATCCAAGACCTGGTAGCAGATTGCAGAAGGGTCTCTAGTGCATATGTGAGTTTGGCCTTTTGCATTTCTGTTCTGCCTGTGTTTGTGCGTGCTGAGTGGGGTAGGGACAGGGACAGTAGAGTATTGCACAGCATATGATGCTCCCCATGTCCTGGGACCATTCTTCTTCTCTAGGACTTAGAGCTTTGAAGAAATAAAAGGTTTTCTGTGTGTTTTGGATCAGTGCCAGGCTGGAGACAGGACCTACATCCATTCTGGTGTGTGGATAGACAAAGGCTGCTTCCACTGAGTTACCCCTTCCACGTTCTCTTTCCTAAGCACAGAGTGGCCTTGATGGGCAGGCAGAGGGCAGAAAGTCCTGGAGGAGCTCCCAGGACTGGGTGGGGATGGCAGGAGGATCCTCACAGGGCCTCAGGGGAGGCTCTGCTTCTCCTGTCTGCTGTACCTCGCCCTGCTTGCAAGGAAGATGCTCCACACTGGAGCTGTGAGGGTTTCCCACATCTGCCCTCCTTGTGTCCTTGGATTCTTGCCGCATCATCAAGAAGGAGAAGGTAAGAGTAATGCCAGGAGGATAATATTCCCTGGTACAGGAGATTCCTCATTGTGGACCTGCTTGTGTTTGCAAAGATGGGGCAATAGCCTGGCCCTCAATTCTCAATTACATCCATGCTAATTTGTATTGAAATCTAACAGGGATAACCAAGCCTGAAGAGAAGGAAACAACTGACAGAAATAGGTTGCTCCATGAGTTAAGAGCTGTTGGGATGTGCAGCATGATGGGATTTGGAAAGTGGGTCCTTTATATTTACCAGAGCAACTCTTCTGAACGCACGGATGAATTCAAGCAGGTCATCATCAAGGAGGTGACAGTGACAAAGTATTGGTAAGCAAATCTGGGAAAGGAGGGCTCGGAGAGATCAAGTGTTAGGATTTTTGCATTCCTCTGGATACAGAGGTGAGAAAATGAGAAATTTGATCTTTCTATTATAATCGACATAAAGAATTACAGGGCAGCCAAAGGCCACGCAGCTAAACAAAGCTGTTCCCTTTAAGTTTATTTCAAATGTCTCTCTGCTTCAGCACTGTGTCCTTCAAGACTTTCCCTCTGTAATTGCGTGTGGCAGCCTCTTTAGAGTTAGGTGCAGATTGCTACTCCCAAACAGAAACAAAAAATAACAGGCAAGAAAGGGCATTGCAGCAAGTCCTTAGGAGGGATGTTCCTCCTTTGTTTCACAGATGGGTCAGTAAAAGGGGTTAGAAAATGCCATTTTGTTCAGGAGCACTGCTCTGTTTGGCCCCGTGACCCACGCGGGCCAACACTCAGCAGCTCAGTCCCTGTAACAGCTCCCCTTCCTTGGGCTTCCATTAAAACACTTTACCCTGGAGGGCAGCACGGTTCAGGAAGCAAATGGCTTTTGGTGCCCTGCCTCACCTGGCTGCCTGCTTAGCAAAACCGACCTCGTGCCCCAGCAGTGTGGGACCAGAGGCCTCATTCAAAGGGTGTTGGCAGCAGCGTGGAGCTGATCTCCCACGGCTGCAATATCCTGGGCTGGAGGGGAGCCAGTCCTGAGCAAACAGCCGCCTTACAGCTTTGGAGAGACTCTGCTGCCTTTCAGTAGGAGCCCAGCAGTGCTGCCACTGAACATCAAAGGGCTCATCCTCCCTCTGCCGCCAGCACTGGGTGAGATGGGCCTTGCATAGCAAAGGCAGAAGAGCAGCCCTGTCCTGCCCTTACGTGCCTCTGTGCCGTGCACAGACAAGCTCAAACTATACTAGGAAGGTGTAAATCATTTCTTTACCACCAGAAGGTACCAGGCCTAAAATCCTCAGCTCCTGCATAGGTCGTTGGGATGTCCTGACTCACCCCTGAGATGGGTGCCAAGGAATTGGGTCTGTGTTGCACTCCTGTGCAAGGAGTTCCTGGAGATGTTTGGGCAAGATGAGCTGTGAACTTGTCCCTCCTTTTACCTCAGAGTGAAGTTGACGGGGTGTTTTCTCTCTGCCCCTTTTGTTTTTCCATTTTTGAGGCAGACCTTTCAGGAGTTCTGGCAGCAGCATTCCTTTCTGATGTCAACAGAAATTATTAGGGCTTGCCCAAAGAAACCAGTATTAATACGTAGTCAGACCAATTCCCAGTATTTCTCTTGGACTTAATCCTGTCCATTCACTGAAGCTCAGCTTCATTGATTAGCACTGCTCAGCCTAAGTCCCATATTCCTGAAGTGCTGGAAAGCCCTTAGTGCCAGAGGCTTTTTCTGCTGTCTTCCCAAGTGATTTTCCCACATTGTACAGCAGGAGGAATGTGATATGGAGACGTTAATCTCTTTTGAGTTGTGCTCTAAACAAGTATTTGCAAAACATAGGGAAAATGAAGAAATACATTATTTTGCATTTAATTTTCCATAACTATTGTCTGGTAGCCCTGGTGAAATGCTTGACATAACACACCTCCACAGCTTGGCCACTGAACATCTGGCAGTCAGGCCTTAGATTTGCTTCAGAGAATACTCAGAGCAGAAAGTAAATTTTCTCAGACGTGTAGAATGTCACTTGTTAAAGAATGAATGTTTTTTCTGTGTTCACCACGATGGGAGAAGGATACTGCTGTTGTCATTCCAGTGTCCAGAACGCCGGGTGCCTCCTCATCAAGACAAAACTGTTGAGGTCAAGAGCAGAGTATTGTCAGTGGCAATTCTCCGTGGGTACAACTCAGCCTTAGAGCTTCAATCCTACTGATTTCCTTAACAGGAGCCATTTTGGTTTTTCCCACTATCCTCTGGATTATACCCTTTGTAGAAATTGCTGCCTGCAAACCTGAAGGACTCTCACTGCCATGGCCCAGCTTCTGAATCTGGCTTGTTCTTGCATGACAGCTGCACTGGATTTTCTTGTTGGGAAATTGCCATCCCCATCCTCATGAGGCTGCCCTGTGAAGAGGGCTCTCTTTCAAAGGACACAGAGGGGTCTGCCAGAGCTGTGCCTCCTTCTACTGATTGATTTCCAGCTTTCATGACTAAGCTTGGGCTTTTCCACATCACAGCTCGAGTTCTTCCCCAGTTGTTTCCAGATCTTGCAGAGCAGCAGAAGGAAAGCCCATGTCTGCAGGCTGTATGGTAAGACTTTGCTGTAGGGTTCCTTTTGTTCTGCTGTCTGTTGCTGATGTAAGAGAACCACCCACACACCCTGATCGAGTCTCTTCTAAGATGGGGATTGAAAGCAGGTAGCTCAGAAAGGGCCTGTACCACTCCCAGCCTTCAGGACAGAGCTGTTCAGGGTCTCTGTGATGTCCCAGGATCCCTGTCCCTGATTCACCACATGTGATTCACAATGAAACATTCACTTGGCAGCTCAAGAGTAAGTTTGCAATAACTCCCTTTCACTGAATCACAAAATGATTTGGGTTGGAAAGGGCCTTCAAAGACCATCCAGTCCAACCCCCACTGCCAACCACCTTCCCCTAGACCAGGTTGCTCAAATTTGCCCTTGAGCACTTCCAGGGATGGGGCAGCCACAGCTTCCCTGGGCAACCTGTGCCAGAGCCTCACCACCCTCACAGGAAGCAATTTCTTCTTAATATCTGATCTAAATTTACCTTCTTTCTGTTTAAAACCTGCACTCCTGGAAGAACAGTCCCACTTGTCTTTCCTGTAGCCCCTTTAGGCAC
Source organism: Atrichornis clamosus (assembly GCA_013400975.1). Taxonomy (NCBI): domain Eukaryota; kingdom Metazoa; phylum Chordata; class Aves; order Passeriformes; family Menuridae; genus Atrichornis; species Atrichornis clamosus. Next base: position 113,689 of record WBMZ01009535.1, on the reverse strand, counting down.
TGGAAGGGGCTTTTCCTTGTAGTATACATAATGCATAGTGTGATGAAAACTTCAATGGGTAGGATTTCCCACAGACTTCACCCCTTCAATCTTCATTCAATTCAGTCTTTCCCCAGAAATAACCAAAGGAAAAAAAACACAAACCAGTACAACCAAAATAACTTTCTGATAAAATTCTACTTATTAATTAGGCACAGAAAATGCATCCATAATACTGATAATATTGTAATGTTTAATTTCTCAAACCTGAAGTGGGAGTCCAGGGTGAAGGCTGCCCTCGCAGCCCTGCTGGTTCTGATCTGCTGGTACTGGGGGGACTCTGGGGTGGGAGCAGCTGCTGTGGCCCCTTGGTTCCCCTCCCTCCCCTGCAGCTCCAGACTGGCTGGATGCCAGCAATTAGAAACTAATTGAGAAGCTTTAAAAATGCATCTCTTCCCCCTTCCTTCTGCTCTGTTTAATCCTCTCAGAATCCCCAGCAGAAGTCTTCACAAGGGATTTTACACCACGTTCCTGTTTGTGAGCGTCTGCAGTTAAAGCAGGTGCCTCAGCAGAGCAGGGCTCTTTGGGGACCTGGGAAGGACTCATTTTTCTTGCCATTTTCTCTGCTGCTCTGTCCTCCTGGGCACTCCCTGTTTTGGCACAAACTGGGATGTTCTCTGCCTGCACAAGCATGTCCAGCTCCCAGAGCTGGTGCTCTTAAACCAGTGCAATGCCTGCAGTGATTTTGGTGGTGTGGAGATCAGGACATGGATCTGTAACAATGGCAGGTATTTCTGTGCTTTTCCCTTACATCAGGTTAAAATTTGTTGGTATTGATACCTGAGAACTTCCCACAAGCAGGAAGAAAGTGGCTTCATCTCCTCACTGGCTTCTGGCCATTCCTGGATGGACAATACCTGGATTGTTGCATCCTTTGCCTGGCAGCGAGGAGCCCTGACCTGTGACCACCATTGTACCCAGCCAAACAAACAACACTAAAGCCAGGCAGTGCCTTGGGGAAATCCTCTTCTGGCTTGTAAGTCTTCCCCTGTCCTGTCAACCATTCCTGCTTGTGATTATTCCCCACATACAGCAGGGAGTGCAAACAGTTTTCCACCCCTCCCTGTAACTTCTCTCCCGGCTCTGCACATCCTTCCTGCTCACTCCATCTTCTGGCATCCTCCTGCTGCTTTTTACTCAGCAGGCATTCCAGATTACCAAGGGAGGGTCAGGAGTGTGTCAAACCTTTGTTTTTATCCTTAGACTGCCAGCTCCATGGAGTGTGAGTCAGACCCCACGTTATCCCTGTCCCAACTCTTGTCAGTTTAGGGAGAGTTTTGCCCAAGGAAGAACTTTTTGAGCACAAGCTCTTAAATGCCCAGCAAGCAGAAAACAAGAAGCTGCTTTGCCATTTAGACCAAGCTGCTCCCTAGCAGGGGGGAGATGTTTGGAACAGGTCTTGAAAGCACAGAACAAGCACGGCCACCCTCATCCTTCCTCCCCCTGCAGAGCGGCTGCACACGAGTGCCTGGAATTATGAGGGAGAAGTTTTATGTCACTTTGCTTTTCCCCCTATTTGTTCCAGTTCCCCAGCCCATTTATCAGTGGAAAACCTGTTTCCGTGGGTTTTTTCTCACCTCTGATAAAGCTCATCAAGGGATTTATGGAAGTAACGTATTAAGATCCGGGTCTGTCAAATGTCAATAAGCAGAATAAAGCGCGCAGACACCGCAGTTACAGAGATCCAGCAATTAAAGCATTTGATGAAAGTATTTTATGGGAGTATATATTACCATTTGGTTCAATTATTCTGCCATTAAACATTAAGAATAATTGAACCAAATGGTGCCTGATAGAAGGAATACATCTGCTCTGATGAATTCCTGCCAAAAGGCACTTGGAATCTTAGTACAAGCATTTTGTCAACCAAGATAACAGTATTTTTCTCTCCAGCTGATGAAGCAGGGCTTTTGAATCTTATTTATGACGTATAAATTGGCTAATTTGTTACCAATATCAAACAGCCCATAAGAATCAGGCAGTGTAATAGCTAACAAAATACTGGCAGCTTCATCACTTGCTGCCTGCATGGAGTACAATATATGCTCAATTAACAGAGAGTGCAGTTATCACAGAAACTGTGAGCAAGAGCTAATTATACAGAAGCCAATCAAAACCAGCCCAAAGCAAGGTGGACTCTATTTCAAGAAACTCGAGATTTTTTTTCTCTTTTTAACTTTTTTTTCTTTTCTTTTTTTTTCTGATCTCCATATTTGCCTCACCTCCATGACAGGAAAGGGGAGGTGGCACCAACAGAAAGAACAAGCCAGCCAAGATCCCTGTCCATAATGCTCTGGGTGAGCTCTAGCACAGGTTCCAATTTCCGTATGAAACAGAAAATCACAGTGTTTTTGTGTTTAAACACATTGGAATTTTGGTGCAACAAGGGATAACCAAAACATTGCTACATCCTCTCCCTGGGGTATAAGAGGCTTGCACACAGTGACAGATGGGGAAACTTTTAAAGGAGATTTAAAGAGAAAATAATGTCTTGAAATGTATTTTGAAAAAACTTATGTGCTCAAAGAAGTGGGAAGGGAGTGCCCTCTGGGAAGGGCAGCTTTTAATTTTGGGGTAAATACAGCACTCGACTTGTGGAATCCCTGATGGTCTCTTAAACGGTGGTTGCTAAAGTGAGAGGTCAATCTTCTTTCACTGAAGCTGAAGGGGAAAAAATCTATATGAAAGCACTGATTTAATCTATTTTCCTTGGCCTTGATTTGCTGTTGCTCTCATACTTTGGGTGATGTTGGTCAGTCTTGGAAATGTCTTAAAATAGGGAAATCTGGAGCAATAAAAAAGAAAAAGAGAAATCCCACTAAAGGCAAATCATGTGGATGGCCAACAAATCTCCATTGTTTCAGGAACTGAGAATATTTTGAATAAGCCTGGTTATATTCAGTAAATAAATAATCATTGCTGCCCCTGGAATTGCTTCATTTTCCATTAGTGGGGGTTTTAAGTAGAAAAGCAGATCTTTTACATACTACCACATTTAGAGGCCACAAAAATAAATATAGTACAATATAGTGCAAACCAAAAAAGCCCTCCAACCCTAAAACACCGGAAATCCATGATCTGGCAGCAACAGAAAGCCTTCTGCTCAGTACAGTCCTTTCTAGAATTGGGAAGCAAAGTATTTTACTCACAGGTGACTGGAAAAAGACTTGATTTTCTCACTGTGAGGACAATAATCTTCATTTGAAATACTGTGCCTGAAGATTTGTTTTTGCACTTGAAGATAAATGACCATTTGGAATGGATGTTATTCACTGAAACTTAGGAAATAACGGTTTATACTGAAACTAAAGGAATATTATGCTGATTTTGATTGATTCATATGACAAAACCTGAGTTTTCCAGTGGCAGCGCCAATATCTTTTTTTTTTCCTGAATTTTTTTTGGTGTTGTTTTATTTTGATAAGAAGACTTTGAATGCATGAATTGTACTTAACAATCACCAATGTGTGCTGTTACATTTTGGAAGCTGCTCTGTGCACTTTATTGGTAAAAAGGCTGTTGGATTCTAAGGGATGTCAGAGAGGGGCGGAGTAAAAATTTTTCCTTCCTTCTTTTTCTTTTTCTTTTTAATTTTATGCTAAAGTTATTCCCTGAGTTGTCTGGCTACAAAACCTTCTAGTTCACAGCCTGCATTTTTGCATCCGTGTGTTCTCTGCTTGGTGAAAAACAAGGTTGTTTACCCGTGGAAATGATCAATGGCTCCTGTGGGCCTCGGCTCAGCAAAGACATCCCGCAGCAGGAAACCACTTAAGCATGTGCTTTGCTGTAAGCAGAGGTGGAAGGGAGAGGTTGTGTTCCCTGAAAAACGATGGATAGGTGCTGATGGGTTTGTTAGTTCATTTTTCCCTCTGAGGGGTTTATTAGACTTTCACCTACCTCCAGCTGTAGCGTAACCAGGACCTGCAGAGGAGTTTGTTGCTCGCGGCTGCTCGGGAGAGCACCCTGTCCCCCTGGCCCTGGTTCTCAGCACTGTCCCCCAGCACTGCTGCTTCAGGATTAAACCCTGGCACTATTTTTACTGGAGAAGTGGTTCTGGTGAGCTGCACCCCTGGCTTGGTGCTGGGTGATCTGACCTGGTGGGGAGCCCACCTCGTGGCCTAAGGTGTGCAGCACTCCACGTGCTCTGGAGTCCCTCAAAGCACATCCACAGGGCTCAGTGACTCTCCCAGGCAGCTGAAAAGCTGCTCCAGGTCCTGAGATGACTGGGATTTGGAAGATAAAATTAGTGCTGCCCCGTGGCTGAGAATGATCCATTGTCAGCGTTTGAGTGGCTTATCCTGCACGCTGGCTCCAGCGAGGGAGGAATTCCAGCTGGAGTGGAGTGGAACCAGAGCTCACAGGCTCGCCCTGCTGCCATGGCAGGGTAGGAGCTCAGCCCCTACAGACCCGAGCTCTGCTGTGCTCCTGAGCAGCAGATACAAAGCTGTGTGGATGGACAGTGCTGCTCATAAGAAAGGCACTGGAACGCTGTGCAGGAGACCCAGCTGGTCTCCTGCAGTACCAGAACAAAAAAACCTTTTTACTTCTTTGTGCCTCAGTTTGCTATCTGCCAAATGACATTGGTTTCTTTTGTAAGACCCAGGGCTGAAGAGCGATATTCCTATTTACTGCTGCATGAAATTCACCATTGTTAGCTTATTCAATGTCGTTTTTCCCATGATTTAAAAAATACTCTTAGTGGTTGCATTTATTTTCTTCAAGCCTTTAGAGCTGTGAAGCCTTTTCAGTTTTTCTGACAGCTATTTAAATCCAGCTTTCTGAAGTTGCTGTTATAAACTTCCAACGCAGAATGATGTTGGCACGCTAGGTTAAATAGTTATTGGATGCTCAATACTTTTGCACTTGCAAGTTCTCCTATAGAACTCCTCTAAACTCCAAAATGAATTTTTCTCGGTCCATTTATGACTAATCACATTAATCCTCTACTCTGGGTCTGATACAGATAATGCAGCATTTCTGTGCTCTTGGTGAGACACAGATTGTCAGAGCAGCAGAGAAGGGAATGGATAAAAATGCTCCAAAGCATTTAGCCCCCTGTTGTACCTCTGCCAACAGAAATTCCAGGCTTGCTACAATTTGCATGGACTGTGAGGTTTGCAGAGTTGAAAGGATTGGGGAACTGTTAAACCTGAAGCAAAAAGAGCTTTTCACAAACATTTGTTCCTTTTCCCAGTGCCTGCACACAGCTGTCCAGTGGCATTCAGCAGACGGGAGTGCCCAGGGCTGGCTCAAGGCTCCTCTGCAGGCAAAACTGAAGGAGAGGTGACACCATGGCTGTGTTTCTTGGGCACAGGAAGGGAAGAAGTGCTGTGACCAGGGAGGATAAGACATTAAGTGTTGTGTGGGGATGCTGTAACAATTCTTTTATTCCCGGTGCAGCTCAGAGCTGGTCTCTGCAGAGCATCTCATAGCTCAGAATTGGTAAAGCAGGGACTGGACTTCATTTCCTGATTTGAAAACAGTATTCTACTGGTGTTGGGTGCTTGCCCTGCCAGCTGGGAAAAGCCAGGCAGGGCATTTTCCTGCCCAAACCCCAGTTCATTTTTCTACCTGCACGTGAGTCAGCGAGGCTCACTCCAAACAGGTGTTAAAGTTGTGCTGGGTCAGAGCTAATGTAAAGCTCTAAGTGCTTTCCATCAAAAAGGGAGTAGAATTGTTTAGTCCAGATGCTCATTAGCATTGCCACCGTTTGTCAAGAACATCCTGCAGCTCTCTGTTCCGTGGTCTGCTCCGTGCATATTTGATATTCAAGTTTCCACACACGTGTTGTTTGTTCTGTGGACAAACCTCTCCCAAGGTTCAGGGCCTTGGCTGTGGGCAGCTCATTCTCTGGGACATGGAAGTGTGGGCTTGATCTATTCAAGTGCTAATCAAGGCTTGAACGACTCCCAGTATCCCTCCTGCTCATTTGGAGTTGGGAATATATCAACCACGGAGCAAAACGGTGTTTCTCAGCAATGTGTCATAATGATTGGTTATATGGGTGGCACAATTCTGCAAGAAATACAGCAAGTTCCGTTCTATTGTCAGGAGTGCTGCCTCGTGGGGAGGCATTTGTAACTAAAACTGTTGTTCATTTGCAGAATCTGTAAGAAGAATGAAACCTTGACTGGAAATACGCTGGAAAGCTGTCGTAATAAATTTGACATAATATGCATGACATGGATGGATAGATCATTGTTTGCCAGGCCTGGCAAATAAAACTGGTGTTGTGGAGTCAGAATTACAGGGAGAGAGAAACATTGTTCTACAAGGCATGTTTCAGAGAGGAACCAAATCTGAAATAGCTATATATTTTAGTTGTGCTTGAATTGAATAATAAAGAAGGCTTGCTCAGAAATCTTATTGTGCCTTGGAACACACATTGCTTTTTTTGTTCTTGTGAACTTCCAAGAAAGTTTCTTGCTCATAGAGCACCTGCATCTCTTTGATTTCTTTTTAATGCTATTAAAAGATATTTAAGAAGCAAGAATGAGATACCTAAGAAAGCAAGCAGAGAAACAGCTGTGTAGTGTCATACCAGGGAGGGTTTTAGGACCAGCATTTTAAATTTCACTTGAGAGATCTCGCTCCCATTCTTGATGCTCTTGCAGATTCCCTGTAAGTCTTTGGCAAATTCCTCATTCTCTTTGGCCTGTGTTTTCAAAAGTGTTCTCCAGGTTTGATGTTTGGATTTCCAGCTCCTGGAGGACCTATATGAAGTATATAAACGGTATGCAACACTTCCACTTTGGAGTTTTGTACCCTACCATTTATCTGTCTGTGTCTTTCAAATCAGCATTATATCTTCTTATGTGCACATGTAATTTCTAGCCCAAATCAAATCTGAACTGTGAGATGATATCTAGCATTTACAAGTATAGAAGCTCTCAGTAAAATACTGCTGCAACGGGTAAAAGGCATGAATTTGAATAGATGGGAATTGCAGCTTGCAAAATGTGGCAGAATTTTGGATGTTATAGTAGAAAATAGTGATTTTCTGTTCTGGAGATTTTAGCAAAATATCCTTAGGAATGCAGTACCACTGCTGGCACGTACAGGGCTGAATGGTTGTGGTATGTTACACATTAAAGAGCAGCTGTGGGTCCATCCCAGCCACATTGAGACTCCGTCCATGACTCCCAGCTATGAGATTCAGGGCAGGAGTTTTCCAAAGTTCTTAACTGAATTAGGCTTCAAACACATCTTTAAACTGTGTCTTTTCTGGGAGCAACTGCATCTCACAAGGGTGAGGACTTTCCGCAGGAAGGGACAGCTGGAGGACAGAAAGGATTTTTCCCAAAGGAAGAAGAGAAAGTATTCTTCCCAAAGGAAGGGCAGATTAAATTTTGGCCCCAACAGTAAGAGATGCAAAGTCTAAGCAAGCGTGGAAATTGCCCTCATTAAACAGCAAAGCAATTTGCTGAGAACAAACTGCAGCCGACGACATTTGGGGAGAGGTGAGTCACTCTTGGAGTGCTGAAAGAAGGAATTCACCTATGGAAATGCTCAGTGAGCAAAGGCAGGCACAAACCCACTGCCTCCTGTTCCCTCCTGGTGCTCGTAAGGGGCTCTGGGGCCATTGGTGCTGTCCAGCCTGGACAGAACATCACTAATATTCCTGACTTGTGGCTCTGTGCTGCTTTGACACCAAGGAAAATAAACCAGTAAAAGAGAAGCTTGTTTGTCCTGTTTATTTCTACATTAGGAAGCACAGTGTGAAAAGCAGTTTTTTACCTTGGAGCAAAATTTCACAGAAATGCCCGAAGGTCTAGACAGGAAGATCCTGTGCTATCCCCCAGTCTGTGACAGGTGTCCACTCACCTGGGATGGAGTGGGCAGCTCCCACTGCCACACGGGGCCCTTGGCCTCCCTCACCCTCATCATAAGGGGTGAGGTCACTTTTCCTGCCACAGGTTTGTGAAATTGCCACAGGAGGGTCCAGGGGGGATTGTTGGGCACTGTCTTCTCCTGCCAAGCACGGGATTGAGCCCAGCCTGGGCACAGGCACACCCAGAGGGACTGCGAGAGGAGGCAACCAAGGGCTCCGGAGGGGAAATGCAGCAGTGTGTGACTGGGAGGGTGAAACAGCCAATGCCACGTTCCTCAGGACATTCCCAAGGCTCCTCTCCCGGCTGCAGAGATGTAGGACCGTGTTGGGAAGCTCACGTCTGCTTCAGGCTCCCGGGAGGGTTCTCCTCATAGCAGGGCCAAGGGCTGGGGTGGCAGCCAGCCCTACAGTGACAACAGGGACTGAGGCCCTGCTGGCTGCCTGGGAGGCTGGAGTCTGGCAGGCAGGAGGGAGCTGGGGATCCTTCCTTCCCCCCTGCAGATGTGGAGATGGTTTCAGGTGGGTTGTCAGTTCTGCCTCGAGCGTTTGGGGCGAGCGGTGCTGACACAGGGCAGACAGGGAGGACGTGTCCCCTGAGCAGACAAATGACACTGTGGGATTGGGGAGATCCAGTTTCCCCTTCCATGCCGTGCTTCCCCTCTGCAGTGTTTCCCCTGGCAGAGACAGACACACGTCACCATCAGGGGCTCCATTTCCCACCACCCTCCTGTGGCACTGCTATCACTGCCTCTCCCCAGAGCTGAGGAAACCTCAGCCTCCAGCTCAGCACACAGGCACTGCGTGCTTTCGTGTTATTAATGCTCTGTCTCACCTCTAATTTAATGATAATCAGTTAATGGTGCGATCCAGGACTCAGTTGTGGGAAATCATACCTTTGAAAGGAGATGCTGACAGGAGCTGGGCTCTGCAGCAAGTGAGGGGCAGGCCAAGCTCTGCAGGATCCACCTCTCACAGCCTCTCTCCTGGTTTGTTTGAGGAAAAAGGATCTTTGTTTCTCAGTGCTGAGATCCCAGACACCTGCCTGAGAGAGGAAGGCTGACAGCAGAGGTGAGTTTACACCTTTGGGAGGTCTCATGTTGCAAGACTGTTTCTCCCTACAAACCAAATTTTTCAGTCTTCCCAAGGAAGCAGCCCGGACAGGGACTGTTTGGGAAGTCAGAGGACAGCTCCCTTTGTGCCTGTATAAAGACCACCATGTCACCCACCTGCACAGCACACACAGCGTCAGCAATGTTTCCTTAGCAGCACTGGCTGCTTCCTATGTGCCCATGGAAAATTGGGAGAGAGAAACATTTTTGCACTCTCCCCAATGAGCTGTCTGTGTGGGGATGAAGGTCACCTTGCAACAACTCAGAGCAATTATCTGAAGGAGGTTAGATCTCTGTCCTCTGCCTTTGTATTATTCTCATAAGCTGCATTTTTGGCATTACTTAGAAGCCAGGAACATATCAAACCCGCATATGTCAAATGCTATTGACATCAAATACCTTTCATCGAGCCCCAAGCCTCTTGGCGTCTTTTGAGCTCTGCACCCAGGAAAGTGGCTTGTCAGAGATGATTTTTCCAACTGAGGAAGCAAGTAGCATAATGAGACAGTGTAGCTTCAGCACACACCTTCCAACAAGTTTCCCAGCTGCTCCGAAACCAAACATGAGCCTGAATAGTAATTAGCCCTTGAAGAAAGCTGGGGATACAAGGAATGTATGAACTGTATGAGCAGAGTATTTATGGGCCCTCATTACCATTCTCCAAAAGCATTTCTGTCTTCATTTCCTGTTTTCAGCAGCCAAGATCATAGAATTATAGAAGAGAAACACAAAACAAAAATCCAACTGTGTCAAGTGGCATGAGCATCATCACAGCAGGAAATCCCCAGATGTGCCAGGTGCTGTGCAGATGTGCTCAGCACTCAGGACAGCCCTTGAGCTGCCTACAAATCTGCAGCTTCTGGACTTCACAGCAATCAGAAGGTATTTTTCTCCACCCAGGGTGTCACCCTTCCCAGGGTGGGGCAGCACATGTGGTCAGAGGGAAATGCCCATCAATCTGGATTTGCTCACAAATAACTTTGTTGGTTTTATTTCATATTTCCTCTCCAGAGCAATAGAGGATGAGCAGTGATTTGGGAACATCCTGCCACCAAACACCTCTGCCAGCAAAGGACCTTGTAAGGAGGCTCCTTTCCTCACGTCAGCTCTTAGTTCCCCAGGTGGGGGAACTGCTCAGCTGTGCTGAGTTCGGAAGTGTTGCCTAAAATATGAACTCCACTGAGGCAGCCTGTGAAAGACTGCATGGGCTAACTGAAATATGTCAAACTTGCTCTGGGCAGTCATAGATTCCATAATACCCGAACAGCATATCTTGCAGGTATGACCCTTTTTTCCTTTTTTTTTTTTTTTTTTCTCAGAATTCACATAGTTTCAATATTCCACACTTTAGTTTTATTCCTTCTCTTCACAGGTGCTCAAACTAAAATGGCAGGGGAAGAGTCTTCACCTTTCTTTCATGATTGTTTTTGAGGTGCCTTTATGTGTGATTATTTTCTTATTTAAACCATTTTTCCATTCCACAGGACAGAAAAAATGCTTTTCATCACTCATCTTCCTCATCCAAATTGATGAAGAATCAATTATTGCATTATCTTCTCTCATTATCCATTGTCTTTATTAACTTTTATTTTCCAAGATTAGAAAAATGCACGTTCACAAAAGATCTTGGCAATGGTGGAAGATAAAGTTGGGAAAGGGAATGCAAATTGACACATATTTCTGGAAATATTTTCACAGTCATTTGTGAAAACATTAATTTATATGAGCCTCCAGAAGAACTCGACTTGGAAGAGTTTTCAGTAGGAGACAAATATTGGAAAATATTTTATTACTTTTTAGTAATGGCACACTGGAAGCTGGGCTTCCCCCAGAAAAGCAGATTTAGCAATTAGCACAGAAATGTGTGGATAGATCGTCTTTCAAACTGCCCAAGCCTTAGGCAAAGTCCAAAATGGCTTTGGCCTGCTCCAACCTCTGCAGTTGCTCACAGAAACACCCTTTTCATCAGCTAGAACAGAAATCCTGACTTTCCCTCTGCTGCTGTGACCTGTTCATTCATCAAGCCACCAGAAGACACTTTGCCCTTGCCTTTCCCCAGTCATCAAAGGTTCTTTCTTCTCTGCCCTCCTCAAAGCCTAAAACCATAAAGAAATTATTTATTCTCCCTAATTAATGTGGTGTTTTTTACAGAAATAATTTATGTCTCCGTGTCCTTCACCACTGTGAGGTTTCTGTGCTCATTAGGTTACTCCTTCCCTGTCTGGAATGTTTGGCTGCTGGTTCCAGGGGTGGCCAGCACTGTGCCATGAACTGCCAGTGATGGGAAGCTGAGGAGATGCTGAATGTCTGCAACTGGTGGGGTTTGGGTCTGGACTGGAGCTTGTATGTAGTGCTGGGAGAAAAGCAGCACGTAAGCAAAAAACCTGGCCCTGGTGCTTGTCCAGGGTCACCCAGCATCTTAAACACCCCCAGCAATGACTCAGGTGCCTCCCTTAATTATTTAAAAGATGGCTTTTGTACAAAAATAACTTGCAGGGTCTGAGTCGAGCTAAGCGTTGCTAATAAGATGCTAATAATGAGCAGTAGTTTATTGGTGTGACTCATTAGAAACTATTGCTGTCCCTACTTCATGCAGTTAACAATGGTTCCTCAAGGACTGAGGTGGGGGAGCTGCAGGTCCTTTTCAGATGTGCTCAGACTCCCTTTTCCCAGGGCTTGCGAGGTGCGTGCCCCGACCTGATCCACAACCTGCAGTTGCCACAAATTTCCTGCATCAGCCTTTGAATGAGCGGTGCTGTTTAAGGAGCAGTTGTGTCCTGAAACGCTCCTTCAAGGACTCGTTGGAGCAGCTACGTTAAAATCGCAGAGCAACAGCCTCTGTAATAGACTTGTGCTGGGAGGGCGAGCTGCCCTGCTTAACGTATTCATAGAAAGCCGCTGCTGTAGGTTTTTCTTTAGTACAGGTCAAGCAGGGGGAATCACTGCTGAATCAACGTATCTAACTCCTTCAACGCCCAAATTTACGAAGAACACATTCCTGCTAAGATTTCTATCTGCTTTTTCTGGTTGTGTCTCACCAGAGCAAACTCGCATAAGGTGAGCCTCTAAAAGGACTGATTTTTCTGCTCCCCCTGACCACACAAGATATTCAAAAATTTTAATGAAAAAGTGACACCCGTCTGGCTTCCAGGGAATCACATTTATTTCTGCATAAATTCTCCCAGGTCAACTCAAAACCAGTTCGGGGTTAAAATCTCATCTAGTCACCTAGATTAAAAACTAATTTCTCTAAAGTATATCCCATATTAGAGCCTTTTCATGCAAATAAATAGCCAAGGGCCTCATTCTCTCCTTCTCTATTAGTTGTGCATGTCATGAATTTGAACAGAACATTTTGTCCTGTACTCTAATTACATGCATTATAAAGAAAAATCTATTCCTTGCATACATATTATTAGGAGCAGTTTGGAAGCACCATTCCATCAGGGCGGCCGTCATGGTGGCTCATCCTGATATTGACAGTTTAATCATTTTGTTTCATAGGAGATTAAAAGTCGTATGATGGCCGTTCCTCCGTGGAGCAGGCAGTGAAGCCAATTGGAGTCAATCTGTGTCTAAGTGCCATCTCTGCTCTGAAAACAGGCTTGCAGTTTATAAAATATATTAGGTAATTATCAGTGGCTATGGTAGAATGATAAAAAAATACTGGCCTGATGGCAGGGTAAATAGTGCTACTGTTAAAAAAAAAAAAAAAAATGCTCATTTTGCTCACAGCTGTGCTGCAGCACATGTGCATGAGGACTAACTTAGTTGTTTCCTAATGTATTCATGGGCATGATCATTAGCAGCCTCAATTCCCTTCACTTTATCTCACTGGAGGAAAACAGAGCAATTGATACACCAGACAGCCACCTACACCTATTGCAATTAAAGTCCTCTTTTATCAAAGGAGAGCGTAACCTTCTTGAAAAGATGATGAGAATTTTTATAAACATAGCAAAATATCAGACCTCTACCCTTGTTTATTTTTGTTTACAAGAGACTGAATTAACTTCCAGAGGCAACATGTGATTTAGCCTCTGTCTTTCAAAGCAGAGACTGGAAGAAGCAGCGTTAAGCTCTATCCATTTTTGACTTCTCAGTGTGAGACATGATACCAGGGGTTTTTCACAGGACTGGATAATGTTCTCTAAAGATCAGTCCCCTCCAAACCGTCACATGTGGGGCACCATAGATCCCCTGTTGCCTGAACAAATGTTGACTTGAATAAAATCCCAATGGATCCTTCACCTCACTGAGGACAAGATGGTTTGTAGCATTCTAAGAAGTCAGCAGCTGAAATTCGGTGTGGGTCTCGTGTGAGTGTGGCTCCGGTGTGAATGTGAATAACCCTGTACCTACACCAGGTGATATGGGAGTGCTGCCAGTGTGTGTGTGATATATAATCTGTTGATTCAATTTATTTCTAGTCTGGGACAACACAAGAACTTGGATACTTTTATTTTTTAATCGCTCAATTTAGTATTTTTATGTAGTATTTTTCAGACATGATGAATACCCTGGATCTTCCAATGATGACCTTAAAAGGTGAGAAAGATCAATAACTGTCCACCAGGAAATTTGTAACCTGACTCCCTTGAGTGCTTTTTCTTTCATGGAGCATCTTGAGAAGTGTAAGCTGCTGTGCAGTAGCTGCACTGTGAGAGTGCTGCATTTGAGGTCACAGCTAAAAAAACTCAAACCAATAATTGATAAAACATCTTCTCTCTGGCTGAAATTCCTCTTGGAGTGGATAAAACGTAATTATTTTTATCTTAAATCCCTCTTGGTAGAGTGCCAGAAACGTACATTTCTGCACAAAAAGAGGAATCAGAACTGGTGAAGATTTTCACTGTTCAGGCTTGTAGGGTTTTTTTGTTGTGCAAAGTCAAGTATGGATGATCCAAACAGGCTCCTGTCCCTGTGTGCCAGCACTTGCCTTCTCTCTGAAGCCATGCTTAGCAAAGCCCTGGCACAGTGGCTTAACAGTAGCCGGGGAGAAGGTTTTATTGCACAGTGAATTCCTTCCTGCTGGAAGAAATATTCTGGCTGCAGCTCCTGAGCATTAACCTTTCACTCGGCTAAATCAGCCAGAATTGCCTGTGTGCTGTCAGTGTTTGCACATAGGAGTAGTAATTATGAGAGCAGGATCATTCCTGCTCTCCAGCAGAGTGCAGTCCTTGAGTAAATGAATTGTGATTGGGAAACAATTGGATGGTGGAGATGTTTCTAAAGAGAGCACCTTATTGACATTATTCTCAAACTAACAGGACACATCCTTGCAGTGCAAATATTGCTTTCTTTTGCAAATGTGAAAGAGTTATTACTTACTGCTCTGTGAGAGGACAGACCTGCCACCGAGATAACAGCAACTTAGTATTTTATTGTGAATCTTTCCACACAGACTCGGTGATGTTTATGATAGCAATTGCATAGACAACCCATTCTTCATTTCCAGTGTAACTAAATTACAAGTGACAGCAATATAAAGCATGATATTTAATTGCCTCAATGAACATTGACTTCCTTGAGCACATATTATGCACTCCCTGGCTGACACTCTCCAGGGGTATGTGTCATTCTGAGGAGCTGCGTTTTGGGGTTCCCAGGTTGAGTCACTAGAAAGAGTTCTGGCCTTCTGAAGATGTCTGCAGTGAAAGACTCGCTAAATGGCTTTAAAATTAAGCCTTTTGTGGAAGGTTTAGGATGCTGTTCTCCGTTCCTGCCTCCCAGGCTGCCTGTACTCCGTGTAACCTGGGCAGGCAGCGGCCGCAGGGAAGGGGCAGCGTCCCTCGAGCGGGTGAACGGCGTGGCTTTCGTGAGAGTTGTGCTCCCCCTCAGCACTGCACGCCCACGTGGTGAATCCCAAGGTAGCCTGCAAATCTGGAAGTTGGGGAAAGCAAAACAGAGCACAACCAGCTTCGGGGAGATGAGAAACTGTTGTTGGAGGTTTTCGAGAGCAAATCAGCCAAGCACCTGCCCTGGTTCTGTGACAGGATGAGAGGTTCCCTTCCCAGAGCCATTGATCTGGGCTCTATGGAAGACCACACTGCTGAAGGCTCCTCCAAGGATTCCCTTCTCTGACAGCAATTCCAAGTAGCCAGAAGCATGCATAAGTGCTAAAAAGTACATTTAGAAATTTAGAAATACATTTACCCTTCTTAACCTGGAGACCTGGGGATGCCTCTGACAATAATAATCTGCCTGACATGACTGCAATGAGTGCAGCCAACTCCATTTTACAAATACTTCTGCAAGTCAATAAATCAAACATATCTCTTATTCATCCCAGACCCTTTAAGTCCTTTTGCAAGGAGAAATTCTATGTATTTTGGAGCCCAAAGCATAATAAAGCCTTCAGCTGTTTTTTTTATGAATTGGAAATTACTGGAGCTATAACTTTTAAGAGAGCGCTGAAGTTTCAGCTGATGTTCTAAATTATTTAAAATCATATAAAGTGTAGTACCAGTAATTATTTTCAAATTTAAAATGACACTTTTAGAGAATGTGTGGATGATGTCTTATGTTCAGACTGTGCATGGCATGTACATAACACTGTGCAGTTATAAAACTGTTAGTGGGATCATTTAATCAATTCTAGTGTGTGTTTCTCTATAACTGTACATGATTTAAATATCTGATGTCTGTTTATCTATATCAGATAAAGGCACATAAATAACAGGAAATTATTCTTATGCCAGCTTGTCTACTAAGACCTCATTAACTCTAGATCCATGGTAGCCCATTTTGGAATGTGGATATATCAGATGATTTTATTTCAAGAGCAGAGAGTTCTGTAAATGTCCTCTAAGATTTATCTGCCCTAGAGACCGAGTTAGTTTTTGATTGATTTCTAGAATTCCTGAATTAAAGATGCTTTAAACTGATAAACTCAGTTTGTACAGACACTTGAGATCCTATTAGATACAGAAGTAAAACACAAATAATTTTAAACTGCTTATTTTGGTTTTATTGTTTACAGATGTCTACATAGAGGGAATTTGTCCTGCTCTGCTACATACGTGCTTGTTTCAAAGAGAACAATTTCTTTCTGACAAAATTGCTGTAGCCCTTTTTGTGATGTTACCAGTGTGAAACCCTACCTGAGGACAGGTGTAACGCCCAGCACTCATCCTTCTAGTTATACAGTTCATCAGTGCATTGTGAAAACATCGGATGATGTTAGGATTGCACAGTTTTTGTCATGAAATGGCGGCATCAAAGATCTCATCACAGGCAAGGTTCTGTTCTGACTGATGCCTTGCAGTTTTCTGACTTACTTCACTATTTTGTAATTCAACTCTCTGGCTACTGCGTTCCCTTTTTGATTTGAAACAGGAAAGGTTGGAAAGTGGGAGGCAATTGCAAGCAGCGTGTGGGAAGAAAAATGTAGAATTCTTTATCAGCTGGATGCAGATCCACTGATTTGTTGGATTCCTTTGGTTTAGTCAAGGTTGGACATACCTGCTGAGGATATTTGCTAGAATGCAAACCAAATTCACACTGCAGAGATTAGTATCCAGAAAGATGTAGTCTTAATGTGTCTAGGACAAACATGGTCACGAGGAGGAGAAACAGAAGGAATTCACTGTGCCTGAATTCCACGAGTCTTCAAACAATTTTTTGACCCCAGTGCTGTTTCCTTCTCCTCTTTTATGCTTAAGAAAACCTCATGTTTCTGCAAGAAGAAATAATCCTAGAGATATGAATGGATCCAACCTTCTACTGAGTTTCTCATGACCAGGTTCTGCAGAGCAAAGGGAATGTCCACCTGCTGCCCAGGAAAGTTTCCCTGATGTAAAAACCACCTGGTTAAACCTGTATTTGTTACACTGTGACAGGGTTTCACCCTCAGCATTTCCTCCATGCTTCAAGTGGGGCTGCCTCAGCTGGTTTGTGGAATTAACCTTCTCTTGCCAGCTGTGTGCTCCATGCCTCTCTTGACTCAGATGCCACGTGCCTGTCAGAGAGCATGGAAGGGGGAAAGCCTGACAGAGAGAAACTGGTGGATTCTTTCTGCCTTCCAATCAATCAGGGGATAAAAGGTCCACATTTTTTTATGACTATCATTGGTGTGAATCTTCTCATCAATAACACATTAATATTGGATATAAGCCACGCACTATGTGCCAGAGGTGCAGGCAGGTTATTTTTCACAGCAAAGCAATCTTCACCCTGGTTAACTATCTGGGCTGTGCTTGAGCAGCAGCATTTGCTGGCAGAGTCTGATTCTGTGTACTCAGAGCCTTGGTTTCACAGTCTCAATCCTAGCAGCTCCTAGTAATTCTGAATCTGGGAAACCTCTCCCATTTTTCTTCAAGACACCAGTAACTTCAAACAGAGCAATACACTCAGATTGAAAATTGCTCCTCATGGAAGAAACCTGCACTATACATTATCCTCTTATTGAGGAGAAAGGCCTATATCTTGGCGCTGGCTAAAGCTGCTTTAAATGGATAGCAAAGGTCTCTCTTGTCGTGGAGGGACATTCAGTTGGTGCAGAAACACATTTGCAGGCTTGCTGTGTGCTGTAAGGGACACTTTGGGGTAATTCTGGAGGAGAGAGAGTTACGGCATCTTTGCTTTCCCTGACCAGTGTAATAGATCTCAGTGTAATAAAAATTGCCCACAGAGATGGGTCCCAGCACTGATCTTGGTGGTTCTTGTCCAGTGGCTGAGAGACAAACTGGCAATGAAGAATTTTATTGTTGTTGTAATAGTTCTGCTCGCCATGGCTCATTTCCTTCAGGTTTTATAAAGGCTTAGCTCTAGACAGAAACCCAACCCTGGCTGCAGCTGCAATGGCTGCTGTCATTTGGCATTTATTTCTCAACATCTTAGTCTAGTTGAGGACTTAAACCACTAAACTGATTTGCTCTTTGAAGCACTGACAGACTTGGTCGTGAAACCATGGCACACACCATGAATCCTGCCTGCATGCCATTGTCAGTACAGCCTGTTCTGCAGGTTATCTCCTGTAAAGGGGCATCTTGGGAATGTGTTAGTGCCATCATCAGAACTAGTTCATAGCTGGGTTTGGGTTTGGGGATTTTTTTGGTAGTTTTTATAACCAAGGCAAAAGTTTCATGGTGGTGGAGTGGCATACAAAGACTTACAGCCTGCAGTCCCCATGTCCTTGAGGCCAAACAAGCAGGAGAGCAGAGCACAGGCACAAGGAGCCCTGTGGGTCTTAATGAAATGCAGGCAGCAGGGTAAGAGCAGAGCTGTAATAAAATGCCCCTTCTAGTCCACTGTATTATCCACTGAGTGACCCATGACTGTACTGCCAAACCCAGCCTTCATTTCTCTGTCCTCCCACCCCAAGCTCTATAGATAAATCCATCAGAAGAAAGTTTCTTCTTATTCACCCCACTTCTCTGTTAGCCTCAGTGAAAAATCACATCACACTGTTACTCCTTTTGTTCATACCCACTTTTCATTTGCAGAAGAGGTAATTTTCCATCCTTAATGGAATTAATATTTCTGCTGATGTGTTTTGCAGCAAGAGCCCTGACAAAACTCATTTCTTCATGTAGGTCATGAGTATAAGCTTAATTCTCTATGTGCACTGTAGGATGTAGCACTAGGTTTGATTCCTAGCATTTTGCAACATTAGTGCCAATTATATCTGTTCTGGAGAAAGGAAAGTCATAGATGCACAGTCAAAATGACAAGGACTATGAAACCCAGTTCAGAGACTGCAATTGTTGCTGCAGTTCCGATAGAATATCATAGAATCATAGAATATCCTGAGTTGGAAGGAACCCACAAGGATCATTATGTCCAGCTCCTGGCGCTGCACAGGACACCCCAACAATCCCACCCTGTGCCTGGGATCATTGTCCAACTGCTTCCTGAACTGTGTCAGGCTTGGTGCTGCGTCCACTGCTCTGGGGAGCCTGTTCAGTGCACAGCCACCCTCAGGGGGAGAAACCTTTTCCTAATATCCGACCTCAGCCTCCCCTGACACAGCCCCGTGCTGTTCCCTTGGGTCCTGTCCCTGGTCACCAGAGAGCAAAAATCAGTCTGAGTCCCTGACCCTCCACTTCCCTTCCAGAGGAAGTTATGGACTGTTATCAAGTCTCTGGGAACAAACAATTGATTCTTTGAAGTTTTAGATGTGGGTATGGAAGCTGAAGGTGTGGAGGGTCCAGTGCAGTGACTGTAAAGAGAAGGGGCCTGGTATGACCTGAGAACAATCGTAGCACTCTTGCTTCATTGGGCAGGATGCTAGGAATTAAAAGACAAAAAAATTTTACTTTTGGTTTTACTGCTTTGCTTGTTGCTTTTAGTTAAGCCAGTGGGAATTGTTCTAAGTAACAGCAAGGAGCCCCAGTCTCACTGCTGTCTCCTTGGCACTGCATCATCGCCTTTGCTCTGGGGGCTCTCAGAGGATGCAGATTTTGCTGGCCACTCGGTCATTTTGATTTGTTTCCCCTCAGCTGGGATCTCAGTTTCAGCCCACAGAAGTGAGAAAGAGGTTTTTAAAGGTGGTACGTGAGCAAATTTTGCTGGCATTTAAATAGGCATGTAATTTCTACAGGGCTTTGGAAAATTTTGCTGTAGCTTACAAATGTTATAACTTTAAAATGCCAACCTGTTTGTAATTATAATACCCCTTTCTCGTGTAAGCTGCAGAGAAAAATAATTCAATTTAATAAAATCACTCACTGTTTAAACAAATGGGGGACTAATTAAATGTAATGGATACCGTGGTTTCTGTACAAGTCTATGAAGTCTCTAATGAAATCTGCAACTCCATCGTGAAGCAATGACAGATTAAAAATGAAAAAGAAAAAAACAGTAGTCATTAGTTTTGTGATTTTCAACAAAAATGTGCTCTGCTCCATCTGCTAGTTCTGCAGCTGTGGTTAACTAATAAACAGTATTCCCAGTTCTGCACTAACTGCATTTGATGTGGCTGGTGCACAAACAAAGATGTCTTGGCAGAATAAGGTGCTATATGAGTTGTTAAAGAAGAGCAGCCTTGTCACTTTTGGATTCAGTGGAAGCAAAGGGGAAAGCTTTGCCTTTGCCATATGGAAAAATAAACAAGCCAAAAAACATTTTACTCACAATTTTCTGAAACTGTAAAATGTAATATAGAGTAATAGTAAGAATGTGCTCGAGGCTATGAAGGACTAACATCAGCTTTAAGAGCACTCACAAGCTGTGGTTTTCATTTGCCTTTCCATTTCCAGTGGCTCTATCGGGTAACACCAGCGAAAAGACCCCCCTGAAACGCTTCAGAAAATTTCTCAACTTACTCCAAAACCTTTGTGTTGTATCTCTCATTGCTCTGGGTGGAAGGCAGCTGGCACAGAGACTCCTGTGATCTGAAGGAAACAGAGCTGCCTTTGGCCTCTTCCCTGCAAGCTCCACGCTCACAGCCTCAGAGGAGCTCCCAAAATTGTGAAGCCTGTGTCCAGAAGCCCTGCTGAAAGGTAGTCTAGACACATGTGAAGCCCACTGAAAGCAAGACTTCAAAAGGTAGGATCTCTTTATGGTGCTTCTCACAATGTCAAAATTTCTAAGTGATTCTTTCTCAGAGTTTTTACCTTCCACAGTCTTGGCAGGAATCACAAGTAACTTCCTACTGGAAAGCAGAATTCCTTTTTCATTGGCTCAGCTGTGTATTCAGTAGTTCAACTTTCATTCACAAAGTTTAAAACTCTTTGGCCTTCGCATCTTAGTTCAGGGACATACCAGATATGCAGGTGGAAGGTTTCTCTTGCTCTGGTCATGCACGGATTGAAATGGTCAGCTTCAAAAGTTAATTACTCTATTGTTGTCACGGAGTCGTGCCTGAAGCATCAGTGAGATTTTCTCTTCTCGTCACTGGCAGATATTGTTCTGCCAAAGCAGCTATGAGTCATGCTGGCAGTCACAGTATTGGTTCAAGCCTGGCACAAGGCTCTGAAATGCTGCTCTTTGAAATGAAAGGGAAATCTGCTCTGTATGAAACACTGCAGTGTTGCCAATAGGAAAGCAAGGAGATGTAATTCTGCTGTCCCTTGCATTTGTTCTTCAACCACACAAACCCAGAGAGAGATAATTTATGTAAGACTAGTCTGAACAGAGACTTTGGTATTTCTTCTGAGAAAGAATGATCATTGCCATCATTAGAAACCGAAGTGTTTACACTGACCTAGCTACATAATGAGTCGTGAATAAATATTTCTTAGTACCTGACAGAATTGAATAAGGGACATTTACTACTTTTGCTGCTCTGTGTGTTTGTAGAAGAGACGTAACAGAGAACAGGGGACAGTGAGTGACCAAGGTAAGGGAGGACAAGGTTCTGGTGCTTGCTGTCCTTGCTGCCAGTGACAGAAACAACCTGAGGGTATCTGTGCCCCTCCCCAGTTCTCCAGGGCAGGACTGCCTTGAAAAACTCTGCTGCTTTCCCTCCCGAATGCTTCATTAATCTCCAAGCCTTCAGCTGCTTACACCTGATTTTTTTTGCCTTTATGAATAGCTTTATTCGGCTCAGTGAGCCAAGACATGTTTAGGACCCAGACTGCAGCTTTCGGGCTCTTTCTGGGTGCACAGAGCACAGAGTCCTCCACGAGCAGACCCTGCCTGAGGTGACAGGGCCTTAACAAATACAGATGACATTGAAATTCTGAAATTAGGAGGCAGATGGGGAGAGCTGTGTCTCTAGAAAATAAAGGCAAGTTGAGACATGTTTATACTTATAGATATGTAAATATCTAGATATAAACATATATAGATATATGCAGCACATGCCCACACGTACAGTCATGTCAGGCCTCAGTTAGTTTGTAAATTGTGAGTGAACCTGGGGAGGACCCAGACCCTTGGTGATGTACATCCAGCAGATTTACATCAGCTGAACACACAGCCCAGAGCCTTTCTGGGACGCCAAATGGGAAAGCAGAGAAAAGGAGATTGGTCTTTCTTCCCTTATGAATTTCTCTCTTTTGATCTCTCAAACGTAAAATTACAGCTCCTCCAATACACTAAAAACTACCCTACAGATGATGCCACATTTTTGGTCCATGTGGCTCCTCTACAGCTGTCATCTGTGCCTCCCCAAAACACATCTCAGAGGATCCAGCCTCGTGTTTGTAAACATCGCAATGATAAAGCTAATCTGAAGGAATGCACAAATGAACTGTGTTCTGTTCAGCCTGTAGGTTGCTAATAACTTTCTAAAATTGTTCTCCAGCATTAATTGAAATCATAAATCCCCATCATATTCAAAGCATAACTACTGTATGCCACTGGCTCACTTCAGTTCTTAATCACACTCTTCTGGGGAATTTTCTTGCTGCTTCTTCCTTCCCTCAGGAGCGGCCATATTTATTATTGCAGTTCAAATACCTGGAGATATTTCAGTTGAAAAGCCATATAACATCTCTCTAAGCATGTCAATACGTGTTCAGCTTAATATGAATGTCTGTGCCATTCCCACTGGAGAAAAGTAAAAAATGTCAGGGAAATATATTTAACTTGTTTCTGCACAGAAGCCTGCAGATATCTTGTATCTAAAGAATATTTAAATTCTGTTTTGTTAAGACAGGGTACTTACATTATACAGTGGAGCAGCCAGGAGGTTATAGTCTCCACTAGACAATTTGCCAGACAAGAAAGATGGCTTAGCTGCAATGTTGACAGCTTTATTCTTGTGGCTTTGGCAGAAAAATAGGCAAAAAGATTGCAGAGGCGGCAGGATAGAATACAACATGTAAGTTCAGAAAAATATTAACTGGTTGTAAAATGAGTGGGTGGATGCACTAAAGGAGGTGGCATTTCAGTTATATAACAACTTATTGCAACATTTTTATGGCCAAATTATGCTCTTTTTCTGTGCTGTAATTTTGCATCTGCTGCCCAGCTCCAATGGAGAGGGACAAAATATTTATTTGGAAGGAGAAAAGGGCAGCAGCCATTCATCACTTTCCCCTGAATCATCCCACTGGTCTCAGTGAAGATCCCCCTGAGAATTTTATTCCATTTCCAATATATTATACACAGTGATTGTACAGATACACGGTGATTGTACAGATCGGCTTTTATTTCCTAGACCAGCCACTTGAATAAAGCCCCTACAAACACCCCTGACCTGAATGTGGGTTTAGCAGCCATAATGTGCATGTTTAATGTTGGGCACAGCAGGACAGTGGGAATGCCAATGTGGTCTCCATAGGGAAAACCAGGGGATAATATTATCATCTTTCTGGCTGACTAAGACCAGGCAACCTGATGCATCCCCGCAGTCATGTCCTTGGGCCCTCCCATTCTCCTGAGCATGACAGAGCCAGTTCCTTCCCAACGGGCTCCGTAGCCAGAGCAAATCCAAGGGTGCATGTAGCCATGGTTGTGTTGCAGGGTTTTGTTCTCTCGTTCTACACGTAACTCTAAAACAGCTTTTCTCAACAGTCCCTCGTGCACATCATGAGAGACCTCACTGGCACCATGGTTTCTATTCTAAAGAGAATTAGGCTTGAATAAAAGGAAAAAAAATAAATATTACTCCCACTTCAGGACTGGGAAGTGATGCACATTTTCCTTTTCTTCTCCTTTTCACAAGTGTAGAGGCTTTTAGCGGAGGACCCTTGGAGCAGCTGTAAAACTTTATGGGGAAAATTGTTTTGTCTGTGCTTCAGCTGGGGCCTCAAGAGGTAAATTTTATACACTGAATAAACAGGATCTTGGAGCGCTCCACAGCCCCATCTCTGCAGTGTGCAATAGCCAGAGCAATAATCTCTGCAGCCTTGGAACAATTCTAAGTTGTTACCCCATGTCCAGGGTTTCTAGAGCCACCAGTACCAGTTCAGTCCCCTGTGCCTCTCTCGGTTCCCTGGAACTTAGTCCTTAGCTTCCCAATGCTACACAGTGTATCTAGTCTGATTCTCTCAAGATCTGCCCAGTTTTCCTGGGATAAATGGAAAAGGAAATGCTTTCCAAACAAGACAAAACACACACATGATTCGGAGGGGGATAATGAAAAACTCTACATGGTGAGATCAGTAGGAGTTTTGTAACGATGTTAAGAATTCCCTTAAAATTGGGTCACAGAGGTAAGGGTGGCAAACGTAAAGACCTTAGAAAAGTGCCAGGACTTTAATCACCTAAAGTCTTAAATCAAGAGGGGACAGCCTAGACAATCTTCCCAAGGATGCTGTGTTTTTCTATCTCAAGGGTTCAGAGGTTATGTGGGAAATTACTGCAGCAGGCAGAGGTAAGAAATAATGGAAGAGCCGAGGTGCAGTGACCAACACAGGAGAAAACAATGTAACCACCATGGGAAAAACTGAGTGAAATATAAACTACAAGACCAGGGACAATTTACACTAAAAACTGAAGAATGATGAGGAAAGAACTCAGCTAGCAGTTCAACAATTGTGAACAGAGCGAGAGAAGATACCAAAACGAATTCCTACAACTGCAGAGAAGGGTCTGCCTTGTTTGAAGGCTTCCTCATAGCCCAGTTCCCAGGAGGGTGGGAGGCCTGATGAGGAGACAGCTGATAGGGGACAACTGCCTAGTAAATAGATTTGTTTTTCCCAGCGGAAAACATGCTGCTTTTTCTCTGAAACCAAAACATTTTTACAATGCAAAGAGACAAAATATTTCCAGTGTACTTTCAGTGGAAGAATTTTGGTGAGTTAGAGATTAATTTTTCTTAAGAAACGTCATACAAAAATGTTGTCCCAGAAATATTAACACAGATCCTCTGGGTGCTGAGCTCCTGACAGAGTAAATAATGAGAAGGGAGCGTGGATTTCAAGGAGCAAGTGCACCAAAGGTCATTTTCCTGGTGCCAATCTCCCTGAAATCATTCCAGTCAACCACCTGAACCAGGCTTTTCTTCATTACAACCAGGTTTTTATACCCTGGATCAAACTTATTTACTGAGCTCTTCTCTATGTTTTCTACAAAAGTGTTTTCTGGTTCAAATATATTTCCATTGCATGAACATTTTATTTCCCATTTTTACCAGTATGTTGCGTGCAGTTTGGCTTAGAGAAACATGTTTTTTCAGTAAAACATCTATACAATGTTATTACCAGACATTTAATGGAACATTTTTACAGTGATGGAGTTTTGTCAGAAAAACAGCAATTGATTATGTCTGTGTGTAAAACTGATGGGTGTAAATACTTCTGCCCTGTCATAAAATAAAAAGAGCATTTGAAGTTCTCTGTGAGGTAAACTACCCACAACAATGGATATTTTAACAGATACATGGCTTGAATTTCTCCATAAAAACCTCAGAAAACTTTCAGGGAATATTAGATATTTTTACCCCTCCATTCATCTTTGTGCAGCTCGAGTGTTTGCTGTGAGGTTGGTATAATTTTTTAACAGTGTGGAAGACCAATTCCCATGGGACCATTTTCCCCTCAATTATTCTGTGGCTGTCCAAAATAAAAGGGAAAAAAGTGTTCTATAACTAGTGAAGGAGACAGACCTCTCCAGGTGTGACAGGAGTCAGAAGCTTAGGCCAGCTACCCATTCATGAAATACTTTGGTATTTAGTTTCCATATTGCAAAAATTTGTGAAACAAGCAAATTAATTACACCATAGTGCATGTTCAGTATTTTCTACATACAGGAACAATACAGCAACACAGTATGTCAGTGGAAAATGTGTCTTTCTGGCTTTTACAGAGAGATGTTCAATTCCTTTCTCTTGACTGCAATGGTTTTAAAGCCTAGACTTGGTCAAAACACCTTCACTTCAACTTCTTGCAGAGAAGCCTGTGTTTTACATGCACCAGCCACTGAAAGTCCTCTGCTCAAATTGTTTCTGGGTTTATCCCTCTCCTCTTTTTGTCTTTTTTCTATCGTGTTGTCATTCATACCAGACATGGCTAAAACCAGGATTATCACGAAAAGAAGGTAAATAATGCTTTAAGCCAAGTGAAAAGCAATGCAAGGGAGCAGAAAAAGGGATAAAAATATTTTCTGTGCAATTCTTTCAGGGAATCCCAGGGCCCTGTTGCAATGTTTGCTGCATTTTTACAGACAAAAGGGGTATTTGTGCTCTGAGCACTACAGCACTGGGAAGGTGGAGAGCTTTGGTTGCTGGGCTGTTTGTGATCTCAGCTCACGGCTCAGGGGAGACATTTGTGCTCCAATGACCTCTAAGCTGCCTTTAGTTTATTGATTGGCTAATAGGGAAAATTGATTTTTAACTAACTCACCAGTTTTTAGACCTGAACACAGTTGTCACTTCCAGTAAGGGTACTTTACTCCATCATATAAGTTGTCTCAGTCATCAATTCATTCTGGATGCTGCAAAAGGCAGGGATGTGCCAAGAGGTTTGGCAAGGAGCCCAGACATAGAAGACACAGCCCAGGACAATCCAGAGATAAAATGAGTTTAATATCAGGTTACACCTGTCATACGCACTCTGGCATTGGCAGGAAACAGCTGGCTGTGCCTAAGGGGTGATAGGCTGAAAATAAGGCAAATTCAGGGAATATCAGGGAAAGATCTCAGGGAATATCAGAGGAAGGATGTCAGGGAGACATTTCTGAAGTGAAGTGTCCCACTTGCAGGTGAGCCTTTCTTGCCCTGAGACCTCTAAAGCTGAAGTAAAGAGGAAGCTGGAGATATAATGTACAGATATATTGGTCTGAACTGGACCTTGTCCAATTCTAATATCTACAATCTGAAATGAGAGATTTCACAGGTAGAACTGTTGCATCTCATTTCATAAATTTGCTCCTGCAAGATCCAAGTTCAGAGGTTCCAAGTCTCATTCCCTTGCTCATTCTCAGCTCACCTGTGTCCTTGGGAAGTGCCAGCCAAGCTGAAAAATGGGGTGGGACGTGTAAACTGGGGGTGGCTGAGGTAGACGACACTCTTTGGTTTTGTTATTTTGGGGGAAAAAAAAAGAAATGTCATTTTGGCTTCATCTGAAATAATCAGTCTGCCCAACGCAGTGTGTTTTTACTTTTAGGCTGTTTAATCAAAACAAATTCACTAAATTTTACAGGAAAAAAAATGTACTCTTGAAACAGAAAATGAAGGAGCACCAGCTAGAAATGGCAAAATGAAACATGAGAAGAGCAAAGTGAAATGCATTCCACTTTTAAGAAGAAAAACACTGGAACTAAAGATTCTAAAATTTTCAGAAGCATCTTTTATCTTTGTGAAATTGAAAACAGTTCTCTGTATCAAAACAAACTGGTGAGTAGCTCTGTGCTCTCCTTTCAAACTCATTTTGAAATAAATTTTCATTTTCTGAGTTAATTTAATGTATGTAATTCTTCTTTATCCGATTCTAAGTTCAGTGTGTGAACACAAATGTATTTTAATTAATGTGATGACATGAACAGCTTCAATGGCTTGGTTGAAGTGACTTGATTGTTTAGGATAATGGCAAACTTTGCTGGGAAGGCTGCTGCTGCTCTGGTCAGCTCAGTCCATGGAGCAGCAAAACAACCATTTGGCATCATCCCTGTCTTAGTTTGCAGGGCCCCATCTCAGAGATGGGTGTTAAAATATTGCAATCTACAGGCGATCAGGAATATATAATACTATCACTAGATGAAAGCATGGAAATAATAGGTGAAATTCTGCAAACAGTTCCTTGAAATGAACAGTAAAATGAGTGTGGATGTATCAGGACCAGGAACTAAAAAAACAACTACTGATTTGGGTCATCCATGTCATGTAAGTGTAACTTATCTGCTGTGGCACCCCACAAAATCCATAATCACAAAGAACCCTAGGCCCTCCATCTTGGTTCAGATATTTGTGTTCCAAGCACAGACATCTCCTGACAAATTTTTTTGGACAGATTTTTTCCCCAGTGCACCTGAGCTGCATCTCCTCTCATGGCAAAACAAGACTGTGAACTGATGAAAGCCAGTCTGATGCAGTGCAACCTGGTGCCACAGATGAAAAGCAGCAGATGAGAACATCTGAATTTGATGAAAATCCTCCAGCAGGATGACTGGGTGTCATGCAAAGATGCTGCTGGGAAGGACGGAGTGTTTGAGCCTGGGTTCACAGTGGCAAAGTCAGAGGGTTACAGAGATCATGGTCTAGAGCAAGGATCACGACACCTCTTCGTTTATGTATTGGCACATGCTGAAATTTTCATTCTTGCGGATTTTCTCCTCTTCCTTGGTCTGTCAGGTACACAGAATTCAAATTTAAACTTCTTGTTGAGCTCACAGCTGGACTGCTGTTCTTCAAGAGATGAGAAGTAAAAAAAGGAACAAAGGTCTGGAGTACTTTCCTGGCTTTGGACCACATCTTAGCCTGTAATTTGTGAACACAGGGGCTTGCAAACGAGCTAAAATCATACTGCAAATGTCTATAAGCAGGATGTGGTTCTATATTTTCTTACAGCTACTCTGAAATATGCATGCTGGTCTCCATCATGTAAAGTGTGTAGCTCAGTGTAGCTAGCAGCATGGCAAATTTTAAAGGATACTCTTAATTGAATGCTGTAGGTTTTGATTATATATCACAAATTTTGCTGTTGTTGTGTACTCCACAGTATTCTCTGGGGGGTGAGTGGGACTGCAAATGTGCTACTAGAATATTAAAAAGTAATGTCTTAAGATTGTGTCACACAAAGGAAAACTCCAACACATTGGTTGATAATTTTGAGAATATGTTACCTCTGAAATTGGACATAAATGCACCTGCAATCTGCACACATTGAGTGCTCCCTTTCTCTGCAGGAATCTCACTCATTTCTGTGGGACTACTCGAGAATGACAACACTGATCCCTGGGTGAGGAAAAGAGCCTGGTTTTACTGTTAAATACAAACACTGACCTCACCTCTCCTAGATAATGCTGTAGACAGACGAGAGTTTACTAAAGGGAAGCAAACATCCAGCCCAAGACATTCCTTTTAATCTCTTTTCTGCATTTCTTTCTTGCTTTTCTCTGATGTTTAAGGGAGTTTTAGGCTCTTTGTGTGAAGTGTTGCCCCCTGTCAGAAGCAATCAGACATGTAATAGACTGTGGGCAACTTAGCTTAGCTCATTTCTCAAGCCTCCAAAAGGCATCAAAAACTTGCAATTTAAAAGATGTGGTGTTTACATGCTGGTTTAGTTTGTTAATAATTTATTACCTACTAAAGTCTCTATTTTTTTTTTTTTTTCAGTCTTGCTTATTCTCAGTGGAGGCAGTTGGATTTTATCCGAAGGCATGGTTATTATGAGGATGTGGAGTAAAGAAGCCATAATGGTTTATCCATGAAGGCCTGGAATTTCACAGATTTGGGGGTTCACAGTATTGCTCTTTTTTTTTCAGTGAAGAATATATGTATTAAATCCATTTAAGTAGGCAAATGAGGAAATAACCAATTTTTAACAAACGTAGACAAATTTACTTGATTTCTGATGTTTATTAGAGTTTTCTGTAGAGTTTGAATTTGCAACTTCATTTAAAGGTACTAAATGCAAAGGACTAAGCATTACCTGTGTTGCCTCTGCCAGAGGATCACCACTGTTTATTTTATCATAGTAAGGAAAAACTGTTTAAAGTTGCATTTTACAGAAGCCCATTGAACAATTTTAGGCAGGATCACTGATTAATTGGATGGTCTGCTCTTCCAAGCTCTTGTTACTAACAACTTGGTTTATTCAGTTTTACTCTCTGAATCAGCATGCAAAAGCCAGAGACTTATAACTCATTCACCTAACAATGTTTATATTGCACCAACCCAGTCTACATTCCTGGTGAGAGCCCTGCCTTTCTCCATGGGCCACTCCTGGCCATAGTGTATTATTATTAAAATAATTATTACTATTTTCATATAGTATTAAAATAATTTCTGTTATTTGGATTTCACCAATTTGAAAGATTACATATTTCAGTGTCTACTGTGCAGCATAGCTGAGCTACCAGCAGATGCTGTCCTCATATTCATGCTGCATATATCTGTGTGTGGATGCATATTTTTTTCTATGTCCTATTTATACATTTTGTGTTTCTTGTATTTTCCTCATTCCTTTTTGTTAATTATGCAGCTGTTGCATCACACTGAACTTGTGTTTCGGCATCTTTTAGAAGAACACAATTTCTTGTGCAGTTGTACCTCTAAAGGTTAGAACTCCTAAATCTTATTTTTATGTCCAGTGTTCTGAATTCAGATGCACAGGGAAATACATCTCTGTTGGAGAAACACTTTAGCCATGATTTTCTGTTTTCACCTTTCTGTTATTTGTATGTTCTCACCGACACCCGGAGTCACGGCTGGAATATTTGGCATATATTAAACAGCAGCCTCCCTGAAGTCTTTATCTTTGTTGTCTCTTTCTACCTTCAGCATTTTGATCGAGCCAGTTTATGCATCTTGAAGGCAGAAATCCCTTATGGAAACAGTTCACTTCAGCTCATTCATAATAGGTATTGATGAAACCTCTCGTTGCCTCTCCCAGGATTCAAAAAGCCCCTGCCATTACCCGGCAGCATCTGCAGGAGTCCCCCCCTCCACCACATCTGGGGAGTGTTGGGGCTATGCACAGTGCAGCAGTGGAGCTGTGCTTGGGCTTCGCTTGCACAGAGACCTCGCAGGTGCCTGTGCCTGCCCAGGGCAGCCCTGGGAACCCATTAGGCAGCTGCCTGGGTTATGGCTTTAGAAACATTTTAGGAAGGTTTCATATCCCGAAATTAAACCTCTCTTGCTGCTCGCTGCATTCTCATTCTCCAAGAAACTCAGCCTTGGAGGAAAATCCAAATAAACCCAAGTTGCAGGAATCTCGTTTCCCTGGAGCAGGGGGTCTCTGTGTCTGTGTGTCTCTGGACAGCTTTGTGGGCGCAGGTTTACAGGTGCTACATCAGAAGTTCATCCCCCCTGTGTTTCTGCTGTTCCAGTCTGGTATTCAAGTACTTCCTCCAGCAGACAAATTACTCAGGAAATATCAAAGAGATCCCTCTAAATTCAAAGTATATATTTTGACCTAAAGTGAATACATAACATTCCTGCTGGGTTTCTTTCTGAAGTGTGCTTCCTACTCAGAAGGAATAGGTAGAGTTGTAGTTACTATGTCAGTGCAAAATTTTGATTTGGCAAAGTATATTTAGACCTTCAAGTCCAAGTTCTTTGTTGAGATAAACACCAGATGTAATGCCATCAAAGCAACTTACATGAGAAGGATTTCGTTGGAGTTCTGTCTGGAGAATAAAGGGTGTCAGGAGGTGGTTTCAGTCTGATTTAGTGAGAGGTCATTCTTGCTCTTTTCTGACAAATAGAGATGTAAACTCAATATAGAAAATTAGCTCTATTGCTCACACTAAAAACCCCTTGTGTCTGAAGATGTCTTGATATCTGAATAAAAACACAGTCCACCAAAGACTGGAGCTGCAAATTGGAACATTTGCTAGAACTGAAGAACTGTTCCCATCATCGTGTTTGCAAAACCCTCTTCCCACTGTTCTCTCCTTTATTTCTAAGCCATACAGGTACCTGAAAAATAAGTGTCCCATGATTCTCTCCAAAGAGAATCTCTCTCTATTTGAAGGCTGGCACATTTTGGCTCACGGACCCCCACTCAAAGCTCTTTCTCTCACCATGCTCCTGCAAACCATGGTCCCTGTTCAAAGCATTATTGATTTTGCTTTGATTCGACACAGATTTAAGGGGAAGCCAGAACAGGTCAGACAATACCACCAGGACTGCAAAAGCTTCATCATTAAGCAAATCCCACTTTGGCAAAACCTGCTGCTCCCCTTACTGAGTCCTTGATTTCCACTGGAGTGTGTCTGGAGCTCACAAGAGCACAGACCTCATGGAAATGCTTTCTGCCTCGTGTAGCACCTTCTGGAATACTTTTTTCTTGTACTACAGGAATGCAGCTTCTCATTAATAAAACAGCTGTATTGTTGGTGAAGGGGATGATTACACTGATACCATGTGTACACTGCTGAAGTTTGAGTGATATAACTACAGGTCTGGCTGACTTACCATGCTGCACTTAAAGACAAAACCTGGAAGAACTACGGGCTTGTTTCAGACGTGCAAAAGCCACAGTCTTAAAATGATAAAAATGAGTCTTGCCAAACAACCTCTAGATGGCTCTTGAGGCCTGCTTTGTCAATTAGCAGGCACCTGAAACAAGTCTGCATCAGTCTATAAAAAGCTTTTCCTATTAATCTGTTCTTCATGTGAAAGATGAAACCTTGGAGATTCTGGCACACAGTGGGAAGGCTTCCCTTGGTTTTGTGAAAGGTACTGAGAACCCCTCAGGTGAAGAAAGAGAAAATACTTATTGAATTTCTGCCCAAAAAGTCCCGATTGCGGATTCCACTTGTGCATACTCTGTTGTAGTTAGTTCATATTTATCCCCTCAGGTGTGCAGATCACCCCCCTCGACTGAAGCTTCTCAGGAAAAAACACGTATTTCCCTAAGCAGAACTGCTTGTAGTCATCTGATTT
Source organism: Atrichornis clamosus (assembly GCA_013400975.1). Classification (NCBI taxonomy): domain Eukaryota; kingdom Metazoa; phylum Chordata; class Aves; order Passeriformes; family Menuridae; genus Atrichornis; species Atrichornis clamosus. Next base: position 81,327 of record WBMZ01009535.1, on the reverse strand, counting down.
ACCCAGTTTCCAGAAATTTTGCTTAGCGGAGTACATCCCTTTTTCATATTGCAAAGGGCATCTGCTGTTTATTCCTGATTCTCAAAGGAGTAGGGAAGTAGGGTGAGGAGGGAAGGAAGAAAAACATATTCATGGTTTTAAGCCGAATCACATCCATTCATTCTTCAATGTAAACAGATCCTGTGAATTACTTGCTGCTCCAAGTATTACTGAGCAGATCATATCGGATGTGATCCTTGGAATCCAAAGGGACACAAAGGACACTGTGGGGTAAAACCTGTTAGGAACTGGGATCTGTCAGACAAAAAACTATTTATACCAATAAGTGCAATGCGCAACTGAGAGCTCACACTCCTCCTATAGATTTGCTTCAGCACAGAACCCAGACATTCCTATAAACTAGATGTGATAGGAGCGAGATACATAACTCCACTGCTAACTGCTTGAAATTCATTTCTCTTCTGGATCAAAAGTTCATGATTAAAATTCTAGGGCAGAGAAAATCCGCCTTCCTCCGTTAACCGGATAAATGATCAAAATATTAAAAAAATATACTTGCACAAATTTGTAACATTTGGTTGGAAAACCTAGTAATGCTTTGAAGACAAACAAAAGTTTAAAGGTACTGCCTGCAGCCAAAATATATGTGTGCTTCTTCCCTTATGTAGTAAGAAATTACACACTGACATACTCCACAATTGAAAAACAATGAGTTGATTTAACGTTAATCAAGTACCATGCAACAAAGAAGAATTCAGTGCATTCTTTGTTGCAAAAGTTAATATCTTCATGGGTTGTACATTAAGAAAACCTGTAGAATATTTATATGGTTAAATACAATACAGAAGTGGCCAGAAAAGAAATTTACAGTAATTTCCTATATATTTTGGGGAAAAAAAATCTTTATGCTTCAAACATTCCAGTTCAATCCGAGGCACAGATCTTTGGCTGCATCTCAGCACCTGTCCACAGAGAGAGAAGGTGCCTCTGGACAGCAGTGAGGGACACACTTTTCCCCTGTGAATACTCTCATACACTTCTTAGCACAAATTCCATGTACAGGACTCTTCTTTTTTGGAAAAGTTTTGATGAGAGGGCTACTGTTAAACAGAGAAAGATGCAGCACTTGACCACCTCTCGACTGTAGCTCTCAGCCACCAGTCTGTGTCTTTTGTTATTTAGGGCTGAATATGCTGAATGTAAGGAAACATCACAAAAGACACTGATAAGGACATCAAACTCACAATCTGAGTGTATCTTTTGAGATAAACTTGTTCTGTATTATCTCCATCTGGGAATACTACCCAAACTGAACTGGGAGCACTATCTGTGCTTAAAACTGAAATTCACATTGGCATCAATATTTTGGTTTTATCTAAATAGCATTGTGCCTTGCTAAGACATGAATAGGTGTTTCATTCTTTAGACAGCACACAGGATTAGCCAGCAGATGCTCACCGAGAGCAGAATCTCATTTTTTCAAACATTGGAAGAACTGTGTGCCTGGGACCAATTTAGAGAAACCCATTCCAATGTCACGTTCTTTTATAGGTTATATAAATAGGTATGAAAAAAAAAAAATCATGTAACCACAAAGTAATAGCATGACCTGCAGATTACAAGGTAATTAAACTCGAGGCTACCAAGTACAGTGCTCCAGGAATAATTTACCTCGTGGTGTGGGTAGCTGAGATGTTCTGATGCTTCTTGCTAATGCAAAATGAATAAGCATCGGGAGCTCCGACCTGCCAGAGCTAAGGAATTAACAGGTTCCCTACCTGTATCTTTCACTCCTTAACACCCGCGATGACAATCTAATTTGGAAAGCAGCAATAACCATGTGGTAACTGTCTTTAAGAGGCACTTACTAAGTCATTTTATGGTCAGTGAAAAGCTGGTGTAACTGATTTGAAGTAAACTGCCTTCATTAGGTGGCCACCACCTCCACAGAGACACAGCACATTCTGCTGCTCATCGGTACAGTTGGTTCCTGCCTTGAGCCAGGTGTAAAGGAAATGTGAAGAGCTATTTGAGAAAGGATTTGGAGAACCTTTAGGCCGTGCTGTTAATTTCTGGGTGAGTAATCTGATCCCCTCCTCTCCTTGCCCTAGGAAAAAAGTACTAGAAGTGCGTTTTTTAGAACATAAAGATGTGCTCCCCCTAAAGAAGGAGCTTCAGCAACACAGATACATCACTCCATTTGGTAAAAGATTCTTCGTGTTTTTCACTTTTGACTTGCCTCTGGTCAGGGCCAGAATTGAGAGATGAGTCCAGTTAAACTGAAACGAAGATGAAGGTGATTACGCTGATTTGCTGTGATGTGCTGCTAGCTCAACTACATTTCGTTGATTAACTGACAATTTAAATAAACATCGGTGCAGGCAGATGGCATTTAAATAGGAAGTGGGTTTTTTTAATTTAAAAATGTGGGGTCTTTTTGACCGTAAATTGCTGATACCCTGTGTTCACCCAGGCTACAGCACTTGGCGCTGAAGTCATTGCTTTGTGTCCACAAGAAAAGACACAAACAAAGTAATGTTGTCTTTTACACCTTGACTCAGAACCGCCAGCGGCCACGTTTTTAACTCTCCCCAAACTCAATGAGCCTTAAATGAGTTTTAAGTGCTCTGCTGGCTGCAGGTGTTTTCTGTAACTGGGGCAATGGATATTTTTAGCTTTTTCATTGTTTATGTCTTTGTCAATGTAACCCTGAGAACAGATGAGAGCATTCAGTGCAGTGCTTCCCTCCATGCAACCTAAGGATACATTTAAGGGAGTGCTCACCAGCTCCTCCCCAAAGAAGAGTGGGGCCTCTGCACATTGCAATTATTAATCTTCCACAGCTGGATGATTTTTGCTCTGGCTTTGAACCATCACTCAGCTGTGCTGGTGGAGACTGAGTGCCTTTCCCTAAACCTTGCAGCTGTAAATGTCAAGAATGTATAAACCCAGGCTGCAATCTGCAGTTTTTAATCAACTCTTACATTAAAACTCAAGATAATTTTTATATAATTGTATCAGAAGGTCCTAGCCTGAATGAGAATACCTTTACTAGCAAAATCAGGCAGTCTGCATTTTGAAACCTGTTCCTAGACTCTATTTAAACATTGACACTTCCAACCCTATCAGTTCAAGTTCAATGATCACTGGACATGAGCATGTGCGAGTTCCTCTTTTCATGAAAAACAATATAGAGAACCCATCAAGGTAAAGCTGACCCTCATTTCACTGTGTGTGAGACACAGAAGCACTGAAAAACCTAAAAATACTCACTGAATTTTTGCAATGATCGATTTCTTCTAGTTTCCTTGAGAATAAATAAACAGTACTGCAAGAAACAAAACCAGTATTTCAAGAGGCACTGAGCTGTTCCTCTGTGTCCAATGACAGAAATTTGACATATACTTAATATATCTATAGAAATATATAAATCATACATCTTTACTGCGGTGTTTGAAATTTCAAGACTTTCTTTTGTGGTGCTGCTGGAAAAATCCAGCAGCTGTCAAGTTGTCTCTCTTCAGTGTGCTGAAAGACCCCCAGCTGATAATGGCAAGGTGGGACAAAGGGAAGACAGAGCAACATGAAACTCAGCATTGCATCCCACTGTTCCCTGCTGGTTTCTCTTTGAGGTCAGGTATTGAAAGACAAAAACATTGTTGTCTTCCTTGCCTGAAATGGGAAATCTTTTGGTTTACTTCTGATTTACGGCTTACAGCCATGGGTGAGCCTAGAGCAGAGCTGATCAGAGGAGTCCAACAAATGAACCTGGGAAGGTGCACCAGGACCGAGATCAACCCCAGCAAGGGGGACAGATCTGCACTAGCCAATGCCAGTTGTGTAATTTTAATGGACTTGTGGCTAAGTGAAAGTGAATTTGGTCACTGGACAAGGAAAGGTAATATTATGGCAAAGGAAGAAATATTAATTTCCTCCCCAGTAATACCAGGTCTAATTTCCTCCCCAGTAACACCGTATCTAAACATAGTGTTAGGAACATAATGGCAAGATTCAGCAGGAGACAAAGGTAAGAGGGAGGCTCTCTTGGGTAGGGTGACCTGGGCATTCTCCCTGCTGCAGGGCTGCTCTGTGGGCCGAAATTTCCACCTCTGCTTTCTCTCCTTATCACCATCCTCAGGCCCAGCTGACAGGCGCTGGCAGCATGCCAGAGCACTGGCTCTGCTCTCCCCGAGGTCGACACAAAAAGCTTCCTCAGCACAAACAAGGGCAGCTCCAGCCTCCTGAACGGGTTGTTCTCCCTGCAGCTGGCACTGCCAGCAGATCCCTGCAGAGCTGATCCCACTCCCAGCCACGCAAAGGCAATGCTGCCACGCACATCTCCCTGCCCCCTCTCCTTTTTGTTTTGAAAAATGACAATGAATTCACACAAAGCTTCAATTACAAAAGATTATGGGCTTCAATTTAGTGTGTGCTGTAAAGTTGTATTAAACGATCAAATGCTAATGAGGAGAAAGGCTCTTCTAGAGAAATAAGGAATTAGCATAAATTAATAGAGTTCCATATGTGCGAGTTTTATGGGGTAACAAAGTATCTCATCATAAAAGTATAAATATTTAATTTAATTCTTGTTGGGGCCAGTACACAGCATTACAGGCAGCACAGAAATGTGAATTAAAGCGTGGGAGGGAGCAAAGTGCTACTCAGTTCAGGTTCACAAAGAGGTCACTGTCATGGCTGCTGTTCTTTTTCTCTTGTTTCCCAGCTCACACAGTTTGAAGCCAGGTCCAAATGGCAAAGCAATAAATGCATGGCCTCATCTGCAGTCTGGGGTGTCTTCGTGTTGGCATCGCTTGGTGTGTTATCAAGTTCCTTCGCTCTGCCCAAGAGTGTGTTTGCTGGTTAACATTGGCTCTTCCTGCTCCTACTACAGCTGAGAGAAAAGGCTTCAGAGGCATTTTCATGGTGTTTTCACAGCACTCTCCCTAACCACGTGGAAAAGAGCTGCTGCAGGTATAAATTGAGTTGAATTTGTAATTTACCTTCAGCCTTACAGTGTATTTCACACTAATGCTGTGAATGAGTTGCTATAATTAAGATTAATTTTACTGAGGTAAAAGCAAGCTCAGTCCTAAATGTTGCTTTCCTGAACAGCTGTGGCACTGATTAGCATAGGCTGCTCCAACCATGCTCTGCACACACAGGGAAGGGTCTCTGTGCCACTGTAACAAACATACGGGACTCTTGGGCTGGCTTTTTCTTGTATGACCCAACTTGTGGGACTTGGGACAAGAGCATGAACCAGGACTCCTGTATTTCTCATGTTCTGGTGTTGCATTGCTAGAAGCATCTGTCTTCAAGAGTGCACATGTGTACTTTCTCCGCTAAAACTTCTGTCTGATGGTATTTTGATTGATCGGAGTTGCTCTACTTGGCTTCAAAGAACAGACTGGTTTTGACTTTCTAGAAGAGAAACTAGGTCTGATATTAGTGCCAGTTAGACCCTGTGTACCTGCTCACTATCCAGTGGTCTTCTGCTTTGATTTTGGCTGTTTTGAACCAACCCTGGGCCAGGAATGTCAGTGCTGTGTCCGCGATACCCCAGTGATCTTGTCACGGCCTGAACACACAGAGGTGAAGGAGAGCACATTCCTCTTTGGGGTTTTGAGATGAACCTTGCTGCCAACAGGCTGTGCATGCTTGCATCTTCACTTTGCACCAGCTGAAACTAATTCAAATTAGTCCCTTTTGAGAATCATTATGTCAAGAGATCTGTCTTGATTGCAGAGCCTCGGAGGGCACAGGAAATGTCAGTCCTGTTCAGAGCACACTCCTGACACTTGGTGACTTTCTGCCAGGTTACATGTTTGACAGCTGTTCTGGGGTGTGTGTTCCCAGCCACTGGCCTGCCAACCGTCATGAAGCCAATTACAGTCACAGGCAATTAATGTTCCCCTCCTCAGGTTCTCGTGGAAATGATAGCATAATGCAGAGGATCAGCGTGAAATCTGTGACCTTTGGAAATAAAAGTTTGAGACAGGAGCTGGGCTTGCATCTACATCAGCTGGGTCCAATTAAGCTCTTAAGGCATGGCAAGGGAAATGGAAAATTACATATTTCATAAAAGCAATGTGAGAAATTTTTTTCCTCTCACTTCCAAACACAATAGCTTCTAGTTGACCTGAAAACATCAGCTCTGTGCCCGTGCTCTCCCTGCATCAGTTACTCAGATCTCGTGGTTAGCATCCTCTAACAACAGCTGTAAATTGATACAGATTTTCTGTTTAGCTGCTGTGCACGGGCCTGAATCCATCATGCACCTCCTGCTCTGAGCTGTGTGCAGGCAAGTCCACAGGGCCAGCTCCTCCAGTGCTGCAAACCCACGTAAAGCCACTGAAATGAAGAGAGATGCTTCTCTGCTACCTTTGAGCCTTTCCCTGGCATGGCTTTCAGTCAAACAAGGGAAGAGAAGATCCTTCCCAGGGTGACATGGCCAATTAGACATACAGCTATCCCAGGGTGGGGTTTTTCATCTCTCTACACTCTAGAGAGAGACTGAAAACAAGCAATGAGAAATTTCAATTTAATTCCTGAGTGACACAACTTCAACTTTGGTTTTCCCTTCCTTCCTTCCTGGCTGCATCAAAGACAAGGATGTTATTTGAGTTCAAAATGAAGAAAAGGCATCTCTTTCTGTCCTGGTCACTGTGGGTCATGGTTTTTCTGTTTTCCTCCGTATATTTATATGAATGGCCCATTTCTAGCATGGGCAGGAGCAATATCAATGTGCAGAGGTCCTGTTTATCATGTAGAAAGCCAGCAAAGAGAGGTTTGAGCAAATAGTTTGGAATTCAGGGAATTCATAGCAAAGAAATTGTGTGACAGCAACACCTAGAGTTCAGATGTTTCATCTGCTTTACTCCAGATGTGGAGAATTTGGTTATTTGAGAAGAGCAGAAAGTTGCCATGAAGGACACTGGGATTTTAAGCCAAAATATTTTCAGGGTAATTGGTCTAAAATCATGTTGTCTGGATAAAACAGCCTGGAGTCTAGCCTGTCTAGTTGTCAGGTTTTCCCCATCACATCTCACAATAAAATATGCAAACTGAGGAAACAGAAATTTTAACATATTTTCTAAATTTCACGGCTTTCAGTTCAGCTCTGCAACTCTTAAGAATCATGGTTTTAATTTGTTTGGTTTGGCTTTTTTATTGCTTAGTATTTGCCATTGGAAATACTGGTCTGCTCAAGCCTGTTCGTAAATTAACCTCTGGATTGCCAGGATATAAAGTCCCAGGATAAGACTTGCAAAGCAGATAATTCTGAATAATTATCCCTTGCATCAGTGCCTTTTTGAACATGAGTGTGTATTTTGGGGGAAATCTCTGAGGTTACATTGTCTAACCCTCCCAAAAGCTGTTCCTGTGGGGTGTGAGGCATTGCCTGCCCAGTGCAGGATGTTTCCATGAGCCTGGTTAAGGCAAATGCAAAGCTGGTTGGCTGCTTCTGGCAGCCTTATGCCGAAATATTTCTCCTCTTTAATAATAAAAGTGATTCCATGAGAAGGAGCCTGAACTATCCGAAAGGGCTGTCCAAGTGCCCCGTGTAGGAGGAGTAACTGCAGAGCGATGCGTGCGTGGTACAAAAGAGACTGCCAAGAAATCCCCACTGCACACTTCCACAAATTCAGGGTGCAGTAAAATATTTTCACTTAAACCCAAGCACATCCTAATTTGGCAAGTCAGTTTTGTAATGACGTTAAGCGAGAAGGAAGGGGAGTGAGCGAGGAAGGAACGTTTGTTTTTGTGTGCCCATAATGCTTTGATCTATGAGGCTGCAGACATTTGGAGCGTGGCTGTTCCCACTGGTACCACACTGGAGGCTGCTTGGTGCCCTTGGGCCGCAGATGCTTGGTCCTGGTGTTGATGTCCAATATGTCCAGCTATTGAGGCAGATGGTGAGCAGCAAAATATTCCTGAACTTTTGGAAATATACCACCCTGGAGCCCAACGAGGGAGACAGCTGAAATTGGAAAATAATGTAATAGAATATTTTATTTTTCACAAAAGACTTTAGGGCTGGGAAGACTGCCATTTCTGAAAGGGCACTTTGGCTGACTTCCCCGTATTCTGCACAGCTTTACAATGACCCTGCCTTTGCACCTCTTTCCTCTTTTGGACTGAGGCAGAGGGTTGCACTTCATTTTATACACATATGCACACACAAGCTAACAGCCAGTGATACTGAATCTCTAGACTTATTAAATGAAAAAGCCCGACTTTAGCTCAGTCTTTCTGCAGCAAAGGGCAGAAATAACTCTGCCTTACTGAAATGTCTGGGCTCTTTGAAGGTCTCTTTTCTGCCAGGGGTCTATCTCTTCTCTCTCCAACAACAGGGGAGAAGAAATGCAAGGGAAAAACAGTAAGAACCTTGATTCATCAGAAGACTGAAAGATTTGATTAAGTTCATAAAACTACATCAAGATCAAGAGAACTGATTTCCATTTATTGGTAGGACTATTTCCATTGCTGGTAGATGTGATACTAAACTTGTGCCTCACAATTTTATTCAGGGCAAAAAATAATGTCATTTTAATGCACATTAGTTTTGTAATTAATAGCTTTTTGGAAAGATTGAGCTTTTTCTTTGTGTTGGGGGTTGTGTGGCTGCACTTCGGTCTCCCCCCTGCAATGACGTAATTGGAAGAAACTGAATTGCTTGCAAGTTTTTCCCATTAAAAATCCCTTTTTCAGTTTCAACGTTATGGATACACTTTGAGACAAATTCTTTCCTGAAAGAGATAAGGCCAGGTCTTTGTCTTCTGGAGAAAATAACGGAGAAAGGATCATTGTTCCTATAATTTCTGCCTGTTTTGGGTTCATGAGATTCAGTAGTCAGGCAGGATGGAAAGGGAGCTCCAAGCAAAACAATTATGATAAACAGCCTCAGTGGGCTGGGTACTCTTGGCAGGTGCAGTGTCTGAGCCCTGTCCAGGAATGCTGCTAATGGGAGGTTGAGGGTGAGCAAACGAACACAAAGTTCACGTGCAAAATATATGTACCAGTTCTGTTTCCAAGAAAAGTCAAGGATCAAGCATTCTAGATCATTTCTATGATTTTTATTTTCTGAGTTCTTTTGGGACATGACTTTAACGCCACATTTTGGGTGAATACTCCAGGATAGTTTAATTCATTCCAATGTAGCAAAATTCTGCAGTACAGTGAAAAATAACTAAACACTGTTTGAAACAAACAAAAAAAAAGTAGCATGATGAAATGACGAAAATATGTAATTTTATTGGAGTGGTTCTAGGCAGACTCCAAGAAAAGGCCCTCCTAGTTTCTAGAAGACTATGAAACTGCTCAGGACAGATGTTTAAATATTTTACCTCTGGAGTGCTAATTTGTCAGTTTTCCCTGCAGAAGAGACAGACTTCTCTTGAGACAGAGAATCGTTTGAGGGGTCACACAAGTGGTTTTGAAAGGTGGTTTGTAAAGCCACAGACAGCAGCAAAGGGAAGCAGAGTCAATCCCCAGAGGTGTTGTGACCTTTGGTGAGTGATGCTGTGGGTCCAAGAGTTTACCCCAGGTCTCAGAGGCCATTTGGCTCCTTCAGGGTCATGCTAATGGTAATTGGCCTCACCTCACAGGAGGGCTGCTAGCGCTGAGTACCTTTGCTGACACAGTTTTGGCATCGGGCTGGGAATCTCTTTTGCTGGATTTTTACTAAAGGCAAGTGGTTTAGGTCTTTTTTCAGCTGGGACTGCAGTGAGGTTTTAAGTTTTACAGTGAGGTTTTAAAGTTTTTTCTTTAATTCTACTACAAAGAATATAATGAGATGTTAGCGCACATATGAATTGCATTTAAGAAGACCAATGCCTTTTAAATGCATCCTGAATATTAAAATTTTATCTGGGGCTCATTGATATACATATAATTGGACTTTCCTGCTATTTGTATCAGGGAAGGTGTCATTGATATGAAAAGTGTTGTTTAAATAAAAGATAGAACATATAAAATTCCTGCTTTATGTTCAAAGTACCAGTAGACCAAATCGTTTTTAACTGCAGTGACTATCAGCTATTCTTGCTACTTATTGTAATGCACATAAATGTTTTGCATTAAAGGATATGCTCATTCCAGTACAGAGGGATTTACATGTGTATGGAAACTTCCAATAAAAGTTAATATGCATTTGTAGAAATCCCTCTGCATAGGGATGAGACCATACTCTGAGCCTTCACCATCTGGTCTGTCCCCTAATGATGAATCCAGCATCATAATATTCACAATCTACTTCTTCAAAAGGGAGGTACAAGTCATTGCTCTACCTGCATTTCTCTTCTGTAGAGAAACTTGCCTCTGCCTTGTTTACTGAGAGCAAGATACCCTGAACAACACTGAGAATTATTATTTTTCCTTGGTGCTATGATCCCAGAAAGCCCAAGAACTGTTGATGCAGTCAAAATTTCAAAATGTAGGCTTAGTGCCCCTCAAAAATGGAGCACGAATATTCACAGAGCTGTGTGTTTAAGAGCTGTGCTATGAGCAGGGCTCTGTTAATGATGTGTATTTTTCTCTGATGCTGTCAGCCTCGTTTCCTTACAGAATTACAGGACCTGCTCTGTTTTGCTGTGGTTCTGATGATAATATAAGTTTAATGGTCGATATGAAATGGTAAGAAAGGGGAGATTTGTTTAGCTGCTGAAGCCTTATAGCCCAATATCACTGCCTGATGCCGTGCAAGAAGCAAGGAGCCAAGCGGCGTCATTAAAGCGCCCGCGACTCTAACGCGCAGTGACAGAAGTGCTTAAATATGTATGCACACGTCAGAGAGAGCTCATTTCATTTCTACCTCTCGCTCGGGTTTTTATCAAGGGTGGCAAAATTGTCAGGAAGGAACAATAGTGAAAAGTAGAGCTGAAGCAAGGCAGCTGTTTGTAGAGCTCTCCCAGAGGCACAGCGTTCCCCGCGCCCCTCGGTGAGGCAGCGCCGCAGCGGTGTGGGATTGCTCGCAGAGGGAAGCGTGTTTTTAATGTGTTCACAGCTGTCTGGAGGCTGTTATCTGTCATGCTGACAGAGACAGAGTGATCTCCCAAAGATGCACTGAGCACCTTTCCAAGCACATCACTCCTGTCCTACATGGTGGTGTGGCACTTACAATAAGTCTGGCGCTGTTCCTGCCCGCCTTGCACTAGGTTTAAGAAATTTGGAGATGAGAAATGGAGAGTAGGTGGCTTGGAGTTGCTTTAAACTTCCTGTTTTCCTGATCCATCGACCCCTGCCAAAAGCAAGTGTATCACTGCATACTCTCAGGAGCACAAGTTCAGGCTGGAGCAGTTGGGATAGAAGAGGTAGATGGCATACAGCATGCAAAGAAGGTGCTATTTCTCCCCTTTAATCTTCCTTTCCTTGCCTCATCTGTTAATCCTCAGAACCCAGGGGAAGCAGAAGTCTCCCAGCCCTGTCCCCTGCAGGCACACAGTGATGGATTCCCAGTGACTTCACAAGGGACAAGGCGGGAGCAAAAGCAGCAGGGTGACCAGTAAAGCTGCTTGGGTGAGTAAGAGCTCTGCACCCACGTGCACCCAGCACTCCTCTTGATTTCTGTCCCCTGTCTGCTGGATGCAGAGACCACCCCGCCAGATGCCTGCCTTGGAAATTAAATATTCAAGCTAAGAATTTTCTGAGAGCGCTGAGGGATTTAGACACACACTTTGCATTAATTTTAATGGACAATACACCTAAATTACCTGCTGTGTTTGGGAGAGTCTCAGCCTGAGGTTTTATTTATTATTTATTGAATATTCCCTGAGTAAACAGAACTTAGTAGCACAAAGATGATCTGGCAGGAAGAACAGTCTTAAAATGCAAGCTATTATTCATGCAATTATACTGCATCACTCATTCTTTTTTATTATTGTTTGTATTACTGTAGCACGTTGAGCCCCACAACAGAGACGAAGGTCTCTCCATCTCAGCTTCTATTTGAACACACATTAGGAGCCAAACCCCATCCTAAGAGCTTCCAATTTAAAAGGATAAGGCAAAACAAACTGTGAGAAAAGCAAGTGTGGAGAGAAAAAGTTTGCTTGTCCAAGGTCATACAACAGATTGCCAGTAGAAACAGACCTAAATCCCAGGTATCTTAAACTCTTTGGCCAGTTAGACCCCACTTCTTCTCTTCTTCCTCAAATACCACAGCACATGCACTCATTCATGCCCTCTGATACTTACCTGAAGGGTTTCACTAGTTCTAGTAAAACTATTCTCCTTTTTCACTCCTCAGCAGCCTCATTTCCAAACTATTATTTTCATTTTGGCAGGCCTAACATTACAGGGAAAGAAATATGTGTATGTTCAAAACACAAAACTCACATGTTGTTGGATTTCCTTAGCTGGACCCATGGAAACAGCCTGACAGTTTTATAAATCATAAATCTTTAGCAACCTCTGCAATGAACCAAATAAAGAATGAAAGCCCAAAATACAGCATAACAAATATGAAAGCTGTATTCGGTCTGGATCTATTTAGTGATTTAATTGCTTCATTGTCACTCCTGCTGCTGGCATGGTGAGACTGGGTGTCATCTCTTCCTTCCTCATAAAACTGCCTTTGTTCTTGCAGCGTCCCTGTACAAACAATATCGTCCTCGATCAGGCAATGAAACTCTTGGGGGAGACACCATTAGCTGAGGCAGGAGGAATCGCTCCCTATGTTCTCTCATGGGGCAGTCAGAAAAGAAAAATAGTCCTTCCTGAGGCTCTTGCCTACCGGTTCCTACCAAGAGAGCCTCAACCTCTCTCAGGCTGTGTGGATGCATGCCCTGCGCCATGGTTTACGGCACCTCCGGCGCTCCGTGCAGGGTAAGTGCCCTGCCACCTTGTTGGCCTCCTTGTGCAAATGCAGCCCTGCTGAGGAGGGGGAGGCTTGGCTCGTGCCCCCTCACCTCTCACAGGGCTGCTGGATGCGGGATTCGTCCCCTTCCCACGTAGCTGAGCGATACCAACTCGTCACATCCCCCTGCCACAGAGGAGGGCACGGGCTGGGCCCCTCTGCAGGCACAACCTGGGTGAGGAGCAGGGCCAAAAAGCAGGCTTGGAGCATCTAGTTTCTCATCTACTTTTATTTATTCCTTCTTCTGTGTTCACCAGTGGAAGTGTGACTGCCTCTGCACAGGATGTGCCTCAGCAAGGTGGAGATTTGGCTGCCACAGTGCCAATTGAATAATGTTACCTCTGGGGTCAGGAGCCCTGTGCACCTCCTGTGTCAAGATGAATTCTGTCTTCTGTACAACACATGGACTTTTGCCTGCTCACTGGATAATATACCTCAGGAAATAGAGGTGATCTAATCTCTCTCTCAGGTTTCTGGTATGACACCCGTCTTCTGTGGGAATTTTCTGTGAGCTGTCCAAGCCTTTCTCATGGTCACAAAGGACATCTGTACCTGCGGAGAGCTGTGCATTGCCTTCCAAGGGCAGCACAGTGCCCTTTAACCCATCCTTTTGCTAGAGGGTTGAATGATGACTAGAAAGGACATGCTCAAAACCTTCCTTCCATCAGCCACCTTTGAGTACAGAGTTTTCAGGGCTTTGTTGTGCTCTCCAATGTTATCCATTAGGAATCATGAATAAGTGCCGGTTGGAGAGGACGAATGTAATTCTTTTCACATCCACATGCCAGAGACAAGTGCACATCAACACTGTTACTATTTTATATTGCCTTCTCTGCAGATTTTGGCTGGATAGTTGAACACATAATTCTTTGGCTACAAATAGATTTTTGCATCTTTGTGTGCCAGCATAAGATTTGGTACCTGAAACTGTTTTGTTCTGTCCACACTTTCCCACATATCCTGCTGCTGGAATACACAGTTGTGGGATGGCACTGCACCCCCCTGTTTCATTTGCTGTGTGTTTCATCTCTAAAGGAATGAAAGGGGTGAGATGCAGTTCTCCTGCCTCCTGTCTTGGGTGTTTATTTCTTGGAAGACAATACATGCTCAGTTTCAATTTTAAGAAGGGGGTGATTTATAGAAAGTTCGTACGTCAGTGTGGAGCTGAATGGACTGAGGTAGAAAAGCTGGAAGAGGAGGAAAGAGGAAAAACACTGCTGGAGGGAAAGACAGATTCTAGAGGCAAATCAGGCTCTTCCACCCCTTGGCAATGAGGAGCATAGCCCTGCCAAGCCATTTCTGAAGCCCCCTTTGCTTTTAGCTGACCTCTAATATCTCTACCCTGCAAGAGACACAAGAGCAGAGCGTGCCATTTCTTTCCTGAAGGCACTGGGAAATCTCGGAAACTTAATTATATATTTCCAAATATCAGTCACAGAGATCTCATTAAAGTCATTCTTTTCCAGGTCTCCACCCTGTTTTCTATCAAATAGTTATTTCTTGAATTGAACAATTAATAAGTAATGGTCAGATCTGTACTGATCTCATAATACTCTGTAAACTTTTGAAGACTATTTCAATTTATATTTCAACAGTGCCTTGGGAGAAGGTTTAGTCCTGCATAGAGACAGCTTTTTGATATGAGCAGAGTCTCATCATCAGGCAATTAAATCAGGTAACCAATGACAGGCAGGAAAAGGGCAGAGGCTGAAACAGGTAATAATGGATCAAATCAAACTAATTCTATGTGGGTCCTTTGCAGGACTGTTGCTGAATGAAATGAAAATCTGTACTCTGCAGGCCTCAGAAATTTGACAGAGCTATAAGTGTTCAAAAAACCCTTCAATACCTGCCCCCGGTCCAGGTCAGAGGAAATATGTAAAAACAGTTCAGAACAGGTGTTTTTTGGATGGGAGGAGTCCATAAATTGCTAAAATATTCCCAACTGTCATTTTGCCTTATCCTACAGTGGCCCAGCAATAACAGGGATAACCGGAAAGCCAAAGCTGCGATGCTGGGCTCCCACCCTCCTCTCCAGCTTGTCCTCTGGCCTGTGGCTCAGAGCAGCCTGGATTCCAGCTCGGCTGCCAATCTCCCTCCTTGGGGAATCCAATGACTCACAAGAGCAGCCCCTAATCCCCAAGTTTACTTACATTGCTTTTTCCAGCTATCCAGAACAAGCCCTCGTTCCTCACGGGGATGTTTCCAATCCCTAAGACTGGCTGAGCCTCACAACACCTGCCTGCAACAGCTGTGCCCCTTCCAGGACAGGCCTGAGGACACCGAGGGAGGAATCCTGAGCCAGAGCATCCTTCACCATCAGCCCAGATTTCTGCCCAGATTTACACAGGGCGAGATCCAAAATAGTAACACTAAAAGGCCCCCTGAACTTCTTCCTCTCTAAAGAACATCTCACTTCTCAGGAAACCATCAGCATGAGGAATGGAACACTCCTTCCTACTGTCGTTTTTTTTTTTTTTGGCTGTCCCCAGGAAGCACCCATGTCACAGGGATAATCTTTCTCCCTTGGTAAGAGAATAATGTTTGGTGTCATTTCTCTCATATGCCCTGCAGGAAGCAAGAGCAGGATTTGACTCAGATAAAAGTCTCAAATGACCCTTGTAAAAGCAGGGAACCATGCTGGCTTTCAGAGTAAGAGAAGGATGGATAAAGTGCATGTCAATACACCAGGTCCACAGATTTCAATATTTCTCTCTGACTTACAAATCACTTTTCAAGTAGACTCAGCACTCTGGTATAAGGCAGAAATCACAGTGAGGTCATATAAGCCACCAATTACAAAACCTCTCTGAACTCCTGGGTGGAAAAACCTACTCCTTTTAAAACGTGCATGCTCAGAATGCCCCGGGTGGAAGTCCTGATTCACTTCACTGCTCTGTAGTACACAGGAGGCAAAATATTGCTTTGTGTGAAATGTCTCTTTTGGAGGCTTGGTGTGCTGCGGGGAGGAGTGGCCATCCCCAAATACTCTGGGTTTAAAAATTAACCCGCTGTGGTTTGTGTGTGCATGTGTTTGCCCTTTGTTTTACATGGAACGGAGAGGTGTCTGTGCTTAAGCCAAATGCCACATCAAGCCTGATAGCAGGAGGTATAAATCCTTTATCAGTGACAAAGGAGCCAAAACAAATGGAGTTCTAGAGAGAATAGCCTGGGACTGGGGTGAGAGTGGGACAAGGCTCACTGCTGGGACTGCTGGCCCACAGCACAAATTATAGAAGCTGTGCTCTTCCTCTGCCGTGCACTGCATCCTACATACTTTCTATTGTGCCCATTGTTGTTCTCTTCATACCTTGTCTTGCCCTATATTTTTTCCCTTTTTCTAAAGCGTTGCTAAAAAAAAAAATATTCTCAATTTTTTAAGGGAAAGCAATATATGACAGTTCCATTCCAGCTATTATCTCCCAAAATAAATTAGAAAAAAATCCCTCCCTTCTGTCACACAGCAACTTCCAAACTGTTACTAACAGCAGACAAAGTCCATAAATCATTCCTAAATTGCCTATCAGGCCACAGTTGGGCTTTTATCTACAAAATAAAGTAGGGCAAATATATCAGGTCTATAAAGTTTAAGGACATATTATTTACCATTGGTAATTAAAACCCAAGTGCTCTACAATCAGCACACTGTCACAGTGGACTCCAGGCTGATGAGAATGGGCACAGCTCCATTAGGCACAACGAGGCAAATCACATTCATTTGAGCTGAAGATTTGTTCCTTACACGTCTTATTTTGCCAGCAAAAGACCAGGTGGTTCTTCCCTTACTTGCATTATATAATCCCAAATTGATTTCAGTGGGACTATTTGAGTTACAAGGTACTACTCAGCTTGAGTGGGGATAGTTGTACTCAGCCTTTGTGTGCAGTAGATTTTTTTTTTTAAAGCCTATAAAAAGAGACATTTTTCTTTACACGTTCTCTTCAAGGATTATAATGCAAGTAGTTATAACTCTCCACACCATTTGTCGCTCTTTTACTTTAGGGACAATGACAACTAATGGAAAGAGTCCTAATCATGGAATTAGCTGGTGCAGTTGGCTTCCTCAGGCATTCTCAGCACAAAAGGGTTAAGGCAGTGTGGTGATCCCTGTCCCGTGCTGGGACACATAGCGTGCTAATGTTGGATTTCTGGAGTCACACTGCTCTGTCAGCTCTCTCCCTGTCAGGCAGGTGGTGAGTGAAAAGTTATTCAAGGATGGTGTTATGTACCCTTCATGAATTATGCATCTTAAACAAACTTACATGATCTGAAGCACTCAAGTGGAAGCCTTTTAGCTGGAAGCAGGCCACTGGAGAGCTTAGCTGCAGATCTCCAGTAATGGTTTAAAGCAGCTCGCTGTGGTATGCCTGCTCTCCTTCCCTCTCGGACTCAGTGGCCCCTGCTTCGCTCCGTTGGCTGCTGCGGCTGCAATGGAGCCTCTGAAATCCCTGTAGGAAAAGTCCATCTCAAAACATCTTCAGTGCTTAAAAAGGCTGTGTGGCTTTCTGCAGGGGCTTTGTCTTTTGATGGGTGTGGGGGGAAAGTGCTGCCTTGGTTGGGTTTTATTTTGAAAGAGTGAGAAGGAGAGACAGAAATTCCGCCAAGGTCACTGTTTTTGCCTTTCATGAAAAGATAATGAATGTTGTTTTAACATTTGCTTTCCTTGAAAGGGGATCTTGCTGCGTCTTCATCGCAGCCACGAGCTGGTTGGGGAAATGTATTGCTCACTGTGTCACCTAATCAGCCTGTGACAATATTACCTGGCACTAATTAATTGTTTCCTCTTCAGAATGCATTACTTGGGTGCAAGATATGGCATTTCATTTCTGATCCTCTGATGATGTTAATCTGGTGGGATGATGGGTGGACTGCCTACTTAGACTCCATAAATCACAAATCTTCAACACCTGATGTTCCTCAAGCAGAGAGAAAATTTAACTTTTATTTATTTATTTCAACTTAATTTCACCACTCTGTGAAGCCAGGCTGGAAGAGGGCTGCTTTCTCTAGGCCCTAAATTATGGTTTCATTGTGGATACACCACCAAACCTGCATTGGAATGTGCTGGGGACTGCTGCACTTCTGGTGTAATTAGCCTTTGTGTTACTGTAGTTTTGACTGAAGTGCCTTAAGAAATTTGTTACATTTTTATAATGAGTGTGCTGAGCGGATGAGGAGATGCATCATTTCCTTGGCTTAACTGTATATCCAGCCTTTATGGAAGCATGACTTAAAACTTCAGCAGCTTGAGCAAAAGTTAATGACATGGAGAGAATTCAGGTTACAAGACTCAAGATGCACCACTTTCCTCCATATTTCTAAAGTCAATCTGAGCTAGTCCAAGCAAGAGTTTAATTGCCAACACATCCTCAAGAAAAGGGTGAGCTTTCTTGAGTGCAAATGTTTTTAAAAAAAAATCAGAAGAACAAAGGAGCTCGGTTTGACCCTGCCAGATCCCCCTTTAATCAGTGCTTTGATCATCCTTTTCCCCACAGAGCTCCTTCAGTGCTGGAAAACATCCTCCCTGGCATGCAAGCAGGCTCCTTTTGGGCCGGAGCACAGCACAGACACCCAGCAGAGCAGCTGCTCTGGGGGGCTCCCACTGCACCAGCCCTGCCCTTTGCTCACCCACACTGCCATTTCTGAGCAGTCACATCCCCAGACAAGGGCATTACAGCTGTAAAATCTGTGTGAACCAAACAATTTGGATAATGAGCCTGTGAGCGGAATCCGGAGGACTTTTGAAAATGGATTTTGAATGTCTGGTTTTCTCAACAGTAGTTGTAGTAGAAATACAAATAAGAAATTTGGAAAGCAATTACAGCAATTATTTAAGAGTGGCAGTAAGTTGGCAAGCCTTGACTTCTTTGAGATGAGTCTGCTACCCGGATTGTTGAAAAGTGTGCTTGCTTGGGGAGGGGGGAGACAAAGAAAAGGCAGCGCTGTCACTGTGAGTGTAACCTGGCCTTGATGTCCCTCACTGACTCCCCCACTGTTCACAGTTGTTCTGCTTTGACATTTTGCCTTGGATGCTGTTCATATCTGCTTAGTGCTGGACACTTATTAAAAGGTTAAAGTCATTTCTCCAGCTGTACTTTGACCAAATTCGCTTTGGAGGCTCCATGAGCCAGGCTGTGGCCAGAGCCCCTGGTGGGAAGTGTGCACCCAGGTGGGAACCTCAGCGGCTGATGGCTTTGCTGAGTCCACACTTTGACCTTTTAGCTGAATACATCACGTCCATTCTCATTTCATCCTGCTCGTGCTTCCAGAGCTCATTAAGACGTTATGACAGACATCAGAAAGCCAACCTACAGCTAAATCATCACAGTAAATAAAGGGAAATTATAATTATATAATGAAATTAAGTCCCGGTCCCTAGGTACCTGGCTAATCCCATGGAACAGCGTGGGTCTATTCTTCCCATCTCCCTTGGACATTATTGAGAGTAAGCCTGCAGTATTCTTCTGAGTGCTTAATTGGGATTTTTCTCTCAGATAAAATTCTAATTTAAAACCAGCTATTCTAGTTTTATATGGTAAGTTTGGAAAAAAAAGGAAAACAAATATATCCATAAGACAAAAAAATTATACTTGTCACAAAAGGGTTTAAAGTAAATTTTTAAGCATGTATAATGTTGCTGGTCTAACTTGTAGGCCCTCAGTAAAACCATTCCAAAACATCTTTTAAAACCAACTCACTGAATTGCATTAAATCTCTAAAAAGACAATCTTATACAGTATTAGACTGGATTTAATTGAGCTTACCTTAATTTACTTTGGAAACAAAAATCAAATTATTGCTTTTTTAGTCATGAATAATGATCCCTACGAAAAAGTAAATATGATTCAACAAATTCACTTTACGCTGGTGTCTAGTTTTAATGTGGATACATTTCCCCAGGTTTGCCATGTAGACAAGTTCTACACCAAGGTAAATTTGGAATAAATCAGAAGTTATTCCATGATTTCAAGAGTCAGCAGGACAAACATGCAGCTGACCTGAGCTGTGCATGTTGGCTCTTACATGCAGCAGGAATTTGCTTCAGATGACTTTTAAAAATCCCTCCCTGTCCAAAATACTGATATGCACTGGTGTAACTGAGCACACTGTGCTGTTTGTCCTCGCTGTCAGCTTAGAGCGGAATTTTTATAATGGGACTCTAAATATTTAAATACAAGTACCGATAATATTTTCTGAGTTTCCAGAATTATCTAATAGAAAGATAGAAAACACATAATTGCGGGAGTAAACTGGCATTCTATCCTATTATGATAATATCTCAGCTAGGTTTTTAAAGCCCTGAACTTTGTTTAAAATTTAAGCAAACTTCATCTGTCAGAATAAATCTGCTTCATTATGTATAGAGATAACACTAAAGCATTTCCTTTGTTTGACATATACAAATAAAAAAACTTTAAAAGTATCTTGATAAGACTTTTAAGTGCTCTGGGGATAACACAGTCCATTTAAATCAATAGGGAAAGAGTAACGAAATCTGGTTTTTAGAGGTTTTGGATATATCAGATCCCTTAGGGAAGAATTTTTGGTAGCACATGTGTTGTTGAATTGGAGTTGCTTTATAAATCTCAGCTGTTATCTCCAGTAAAGTCTCACAAATGCAGGTTGCTGGGTTTGATTTACTCAGAATGGGTGGATTTTACATGGATTTTGCACAATTTAGTAGGAAAGGGGCTGAGCCCTCCTGTTTCACAGGGTCTCCTGGTAGGTGATGACTTTTAGTTGCTGCTTCTTATCTGGACTGCCCTCATATCCTCCGTCTAAACCTTTGTGCCTCTTCAGAGTTGCACCTGCCTACCTTTATCAGGCACTGAAAGGATTGATTATTTGGGATAGAAACCTGGTTCCCATTCACCCCAACCCAGAGATGTCCTTTGGTGCCAGCCCAGGCCAACTTTCACCTGGACAAGACCCTACACCACCCTCAAACTCGCCCATACCACAGAACTCGCTAGTTAAACATGGAAGTTTTTTGGTCATAAAGCTGAACAAAATCATTAACATTTCACTGAAACACTTCCATGATCTTGAGAAAAATAATTAGGTTGACTTTCAGGTCTTTTATTGCTGTCTGCAAATGCCTTGGGTTCGTGTCAGGTGTTGGTTAGAATCAAAAAGAATAATGAAAAATAGCCAGTTTGGGACCATGTGAGCCCTTCCTGGGGGTGCACAGTGCTTGAAGGAGCCAGAAAAACTTTCTGTTGAAACCTTTGGTCTTATTCCCTAACCAGGACAATTTCCATTTTGTGACCTTTGAGAAATGAGCCATCTAAAACAAAGTACGCGGAGCGACCAAGAAACCAAAGAGGACATAACTTCTTTTACTCCACAGGTACCCTTTTGTGCATCCTCAGAGGATCTGGCTTGAAGTGAACCAGTCTTTTCTAATCTTTCCCTAGAAAAATCATTAAATGGTGGCTGACCTGAATGAAATAGGGACGCCTGAATTTTACCAGCTGAGAATTTTTTAGATTAAGGAGAAATCTCTGCTTACAGTAGTCTTCCCAACAGACCTCATTTATTCCTATCAGGGCATATTGCACCCATTTTTAGATGCATTGAGCTGGTTGTCTATTTTTTAATTGCATCAGTAATATTTTATATGTGCTGAAGTGGTATTAAAATTTAACTTATTTCAACAAGGTAGTAATTTATTTTCTACCTGGCAGACAGACAGTCTCTCATGCATAAGAGTAGACAAGAAGAGTGAGAGATGCTGTTTTAGATGTACTTTCAGACTAAAGCACCTTCTGCAGTCCTGGAGGGTGAAGAACAGACACTTTGATATAGTCATTGTGGTTTATTGATCCTATTAACATTATCTTGTGGTAAAATCAATGCTGGAGTTTGTCTTGCAGGAGACATGTAAATGAGAAGATGAAAAAGCATGCCAAGGCAAATGGTTTCCTGATGGAAAAAGAGATATAAAGAGAAACAGCAGGAGGAAGGGGTGTGTTAAGCAAAGATGGTACCTGGGGACAGGGGAATGAGCACAGGATCTTGCCAGAAGTTGTATCAGTGGCTAGATGTACACCTGGCAGCTGGAATGTGCTGTGCCTCCCTGTCCTGTGTCTGGTGAATCCCCCAGCCAGGGAGTGTTGGGAAAACCCAAAAATGTTAAACAGGAGAGACAAAAATGTGAAAGGAATATCTTAGGAAAACCTTGCACTCCTTTTGACGTGTTCTAAAGGATTTTTAGAACCAGATTTTCAAGTAGCTGAAACCAAATCATAACATTAACTTGGAATTAAATAGTTCTTGCTCTTCCCCACTGCAATTATTGCATCTTTTCTTTTTTAATACGACCTACTCTCAATTACCATGAATTTGTGGAGTCATTTGGCTGAAGAATGCTGCATTCTTAAAGGGAACTTTAAGAACTTTAAAGGAACACAGGAAATAGCCATGAAATGAAGTAAAGCTCAATGCACAGGTTTCACGGAATGCTAAATCTGGAGGTGGCTCTAACAGCATCTTTACTCTTGTGCATGGCTGCTGTAGGGAAGCATCACTCACAGACAGCAGTGAAGGCCCAGGGCTGCAGGCAGGGATGCACCCAAGCTGGCAGGGCCAAAATAAATCTGTGTTCTGTGGTAGTTGAGACTGAACACAATGAAACATCAATGTCCTCCACGTTCGTTTGGAGCGAACGGTTTCTTCTTTCAGAAGTTTGTGAGTTTTGTTCTTCACACACCAAGAAGCCCACCTTTATAACAATGTGTTCTTAATGACCAATTAGTGAGCTTCCAAGCCACAATCCATATTACAGAATGACAAATTAGAAGTTTGGTGTAAGATCATTTTCCCTCTGCAGTACATTTAAATTAGTACGGCTTCATTTGCTGGGCAGCTTGGTCAGACAAGCTGTCTTTGCATGAGTGAATGTATAACTGTGCTGGTTTTTTTAAAGTTCATTTGATCTGTAAAATATGAACTTATCCAATTCTCTGCTCTACCAGTTCAGCCAGGTTATTAATGAGAGGTAAGATAATATTTCTGGTAGAAATCTCAGTGACGACACCCAAGTTGTACATTAAATACTCATGCCTCCAAAAATCTCTCATCAATACTTACCAAACTATCACCTAAAAAAGAACCAAGGAAGAAGAGGGCAGCTGCAGTGAGTGTGAAAAGTGTCCTGTCCCTGACAGCAACCAGATGCAAGTGTTTAAGGACACACGGATGGGCAGGCCTAGGTGTTTGTTCTCTGATGTGTTGGATATCCCTGTGTCAGGGGCTTCACCAGACTGGCATCTGAACCTTTAGGAGAAAACTCCCTACCAGTGAGTGACTCCTCCCTCTTCCTATTTTGAATCAATTCTTGACCTTTAAAACACCTTTTTGTCAGAAACTTTTGTGAGGATGTTGCTTGAATTTATGTTTATTTTGGTTTGTTCCATACCTGCTCCCTGGTACATTCATTGGGTTCTCCAGAGCTCCTGCTTTTATGAGAAATAAGGAATAATCTTTCCTGTTTAGCTTTGATTCACCATTTATTGTAGATCTAGATCATGTCCTCCCTCTGTTGCTTTAATTTTAATTTTAGGTACATAAGTAAGGGAACCCTTGTGTTGAGCTTCTGTCTATGGCTCTTGGAGAGGCTGATGGCTGATGGGTGTTTAGGACATGGAAGTGCAAACTGTTGATATTGGAGCAAATCTTGCTCACCCTGTCCTCTGAATATACATCCAGGCAGAGTGAGGCCGGAAGTACATCTCTGTGTTGCAACATCTTTCTATTAAAAAACCCTCAAACTCCTATAGTTGAAGAACCCTGCAATGACTAAACAAATAGATCAAGACTCATTAATAAGCACAGACTCCATTGCCAGATTAACATGAGGAGCAATTTAATTGGGACCTAGACTGCTTTGTGTAGCTTCATTAATGTAATTGAGTAATGCGTATTGATTTTTCATGGGGCCCAAATCTTCTTTTCTTCATCTTGTCTAAGAAAGCCTGTTAAGGAATTATTAATCACATTATAATTGCTTTAAGATCTATGCTCTAATTAAAACCATAAATTCTTTATTACATCTTTATTTTAATTAGACATCCAGAAAGACAATAATTTTTACAAGAAAACAAGTGCAATAAAATTACCCCACTTAGCAATGCTTCAAAGGGCCTGTGCTTAGGACACACAGACTCCAATAGGACTTCCTAAATGAAGGCATGCATGATTCTGGTCATAATCAGAGTTAAAGATGTCCCCTGAATAGAGCTGAGTAACTTTACAATAAGATCTTCTCTATGCAACAAAACTGGATTCATCCACAGGAGTCAGACTTTACATTCTCTTCTTGTTTTTCTTTTGTCTTTTAAGAATGTAGGCTCGGAGAAGCATGTTCTGAAATTTTAAGTGACTAATGAAAGGTTTAAAATATAATCCCACTGTAATGAAAATAAGCTTATTATCATAACCTCCTTCTGGTATTTTCTTTTGGGTGTCTTTGTTCCTGCTGTGAGAGGTACTCTTTAACTGCTGGGAGAAATTAAAAATAAGCATATTTCCTCATCTGTGTGGAAGGACCTGGTATTTCTCTCACGTAGCATATTGGGGAGCTAAGTCCTGGAGAACAGAGTCTAGCCTAGAATGGGTGTGGTTGATTTTTAGGTTTTTGAGCTGTGAATCCTATGTCTTTTTTACTAGAATTAGAA
Source organism: Atrichornis clamosus (assembly GCA_013400975.1). Lineage (NCBI taxonomy): Eukaryota > Metazoa > Chordata > Aves > Passeriformes > Menuridae > Atrichornis > Atrichornis clamosus. Next base: position 56,793 of record WBMZ01009535.1, on the reverse strand, counting down.
GATGTTTTAAAAGCACATTGTTTCACTTTTAAGATGAAAATTCTCTCTGTAATTAGGAATAGCATTGACGTTTGAAATAATAACTAGCCTACAGTTTACTTGGTTTGGAGTCCAAAACTAAATCAGAAAGGTTAATGATTCAGACTGAAAGATTTCTTACTATCTAAGTATGATTGAGGGTTCACCTTATCCCAGCTCAGGACAAAATGCCTCAGAGTGTTGAAAATATTCACAAAGAAAACCTTTTTTGTTCCCCTCTTGAAGGTGGGTTATGTGCCAGAAATTTTTATCACAGTTCTGCAATCTGGACCTGCCATGGGTGATTTGGTCACGGCCAAAGTCTCATTGCAGCCAGGGAAAGAACCTGGGCCAAACAAACCCTGCTTTTATCCATGTTTATGGAGAAATGTGCCAGTTCATTCCTTATTGCAAGGCAGATTTTAAACTGTGGCTGTGAGCACAGCACCAGGTGTAAACTGCAGTGATGTGCTTGCAACAGAAATGAATGCCCGTAACCCATTTTCCTTGAAGGATCTGCAGTGTCTCCTTTCAAATCCCAGAACAGCACTTCAGAGTGATGTGTTGCTATTTAGGCCGACAAGGTCTGACTGAAAAGCCAGCTCACAGCCTAGCAGTTGGTAAATGGCAAAAAGATAGGTTTATTTGCCACTAACTCCCACACTCATCTCCGAAGGAAGTCGAAGTACACAGACAGTGCATTGCCAGACACTGCACTTGTCAGAGAATGTCTTAATGGCCACTTGATGCTCATTCAAAATAGATGCAGCAAGGTGTTGCTGGGGGTTTTGTTACCGTGGCCATAGGTGTGCAGCCCTGGCTCGGCTGTGGCCCTCACCTGTGCTGGGCACTGCCTGCCCTTCTCAGTGATGCCAGAGAGGAGCTCAAGGTCTGCAGCCCCGAGCTGCTCTGATGAGACAAAAAGAGGGACTTGTGAATATCCTGGCACCTTCTCTCCTTTCTTCTGCCTCCCTTTTTTTACATCTGGCGCTGTTTTCCAGAATTTTTTAATTGTTCTGTGTGGCTGCAGCTTTAATTTATCCTCCGGTTATTCGTGGACCAAACTGATGGCTTCATCATCTCTAAGGCATGGCAGAGGCTGACAGAGTAAATGAGCTCAGGGTTTAGGTGCCCCATCCTCAAAGCATTGCCTCCTCCTGGAACCTGAAGTCAGAGCCTCTGTCATGGGGACCTTTCCCTTTGTTTTAGTGGGTTTTAAATCTGGATAGCTTGACACACTGGAGGAAAAAAGTGTGAATGCAAATCTTTGAAAAATGTGTACATATTCCCTAGGAACACCTGGCTTGGCAATGCAGAACAGTGGCTCAGAAGGATGATAGCACCAGCTTCCATCTGAGTGAAAATGAACTTATGGGGGTGGGAGGATGCAGGAAAGCCTCTGCTTGAGGTGAAGAAGGCTGCCTGGCACAGCAAGATTAGGAAATAGATCAAACAGCCTTGCAGCCGAGCACTCCTCTGCCTCAAACCCTTCCTGTGAGGTTTACAAGATAGATCTGCCCTGGCTCCTGCTTTAGAGAGAGGGAACATGATGGGGTTCCTTTTTCAGGCTTGAGTTCTGAGGCTTTGCTTTCCTCCTCTGTCTTTGCTTAGGCTGCAAACAGCTCAGCAGGTCTTCTGTGGGAATTAAGCAGACTGGCTACAAGGCTGGGAAGACGTTTTAAATACTTGAGTTGAGCAGCTGAAGTAGGGAGTGAAGGGATGTGCCTCACCCAGAGCTCAATTTCAGCTCCACATCCTCTGTAAGGGAAGGTTTGCTGCATTTCTGCTTGTTTTGTGGCTCCATAGGTAGGCTGAAGCAAAACAGAATCTGGCACTGTGTGTAGCTTGACTGTTTCCCTCAAACATGATGCAGTTTCAGTTATGCCAGTAGGGGCATTGCAATTTATGAACCTGGCTTTAATGAGATTTACCTGAGAGGCTGCTAACAGGCAGAGCCAAAAGGCTGTGGATGGAAAACATTAAATATCCTTAATTTATGAGTATATTTAAAGTTATTAAATTAATAGTAGTTAGTTTGAAGAGAACAAGGTACAGTGAGACACTTGGGAATTAATGTGACCAGTGTCTCTGAAAAGCATCCTCAAATATGGGAATATTTAGATGCCTCTATCAAGACAGCAAATCCCTGACCCAATAAAAATCAAAGCAATAAATAGGCTTCCTCTCATGCAGGAAATGACATTATTTAGTCTGTAAATACATTTCAGCAGTGAATCAAAAGAGGTTTTTGACATCTCTGGCTTTTGAGCTCCTCTAAATGCTAAAGACTGCTATTCAATTCCTGGGAATCCCTGGGTGTATATCATACTCAGAGATTGAATATCTGTTTCTTTAAGAATCAAAGAACACACATTAAGCATCTATTTATTCAGATAATTTATATGTATTTAGTATCCCTGAGTCACTGATCTTATAGGTATAATCTGTTTCCCGTCTTTGAGAAGCAAATAGCCTTTTTTACTTCTACAGATGTCAGGAAACTTTATTCTCAATTTTTCATGAATATGACAAAGGGAGGGAGATATCACATGACACTACTGAGCAGAAATGTAAAAAAGAAAATGCAAGAAGAAATTGTGGGGTTCACGGCTGCAGGATGCTGCAGGACTAAGGGAATAATAAAAAAAGATTAATTAATTGAAGGAAACCATTTAATAGATCTTTAGCTTTCAGATTTCTAGGAACTTGGGACATTGAATAATTCAAGACCACGCAATCATTGTAAGAAATAAGGCATCTGTTGTTGGATGCTTTGGGGAGAGGATATTAGGTTAGATATTCCTGTAAATAAGCAGCACAGCAAAAAATATGCAGAGCAATAATTTATTTAAGCATGGCCAGCATAACTGGGAACACCAAACCTGACCAGGTGTCTGTTCCATGTTCAGATCAATGAACAGCATGGTCTTTTTCTCCTTCCTCTCCTGGCTCTGCATGGGTGATGGGAGTAGAGCTTTTGAGGAAAATGGATAATATTGAGGACATTTTGTGGTGCACATAAAATTGTTCCTGGCATGAAACGAACCCCAGATTCCTTGTTCTTAAGTTGTTCCTCTGCTCTGGATCCAAGTGGTGACTCTAGTACCCCCAATCCATTCTGGCAGCCCCCAGCCTTGTGGGATCTGTGGAAATACAGTCTTTGTGCAGCTGTATCCACCTGTCCTGTGCTCCTTCAAGGTGGATGACATCAGACAACGTCCCCCCAGCCATGCATGTAGATTTTAGGGAGATATAAAATGCATCCTTCCACTCCCACAGGGTTACACTGGCTTCCAAACTCCTGACCTGGAGCAATAGCCAAAACACCACCTCTCCAGTTTGCTTCAGCAGGAGCCAACTTCCTTTGCCATTATAGCTAAGACTACAGGGACATGAGCCTCTTTCCCTGTTTCTTGGGAACAGGGCTGCAGAAGAAATGAACTGAAGGCATTTTCCCTCCATTATTGCAGTTCCTGTCTGCACTGTGGATCTTTATTGCACAATCCCTGCTTGTTCTGCATTCAAAACGTCTCCACGGATGTGGATGCAAATTCCACACATTAGAGCACTGACAGGTATTTAATATGAACAGAGAAAGCCAAGTGAAGATTGAAGTCTTCAATCCTTCAGGCGTCCATTCCGGCAGTGAAACTGCTAACTGTTACAAATGCCTGTTGACAGTGCAGCTCAATTCCAGGTTTATAACAGTAAAGAGGCAGGAATTTTATTGCTTCTGAGAACACCCCAAAGGCTGTTTGTGGTGGCATAGCTTGAGGAATATGGATTTTTTTTTTAAATGGGAAGTCCATGCTCCCCCCAGCTGCAGTTATCAGCTCTGGCTCAGGTCTCCCTGCCCTCCCTGGGTTGGAGGTACACAGAGGTTATGGTGCCAACTGCTCACACAAGGTGATTTTACCTGCCCACCGATTGTCCTCAGCACTGACAATGGACGACAATCAGTGTGGTAACCAGCGATAAAGTTGTGTGGGAAAATGCATTTCTTGCGTCCATCCAAATGGGAGCCAAATTTATGCCAGGGATCTTTCCACGTGCCCTCCACCCTCCTGACATCTCTTCTCCCTTCCCTAACCTCTGCCTGGCTGTGTGCTTTTCTCCTGCTCTGTCGCCTTATCAGAGGCAGAATCTGTCCCTTGCTCTGTCCTGTGACGGCAGAGGAGATGGTGGGTGCTGCTCTGGGGCTGCGCCCGGCTCGCAGCACCAGAGCTGCTGTGGTGATGCTGAGGGCCAAGTGTTCAGGCACCTGCAGGGAAAGCTCTCTACCCGCGGGATGTCTGCCCAGCTGCTGCCGCCTGGAATTGGAAGAGCTATTCTAGCTCTTAGTGAAACCCCAGAACTGAGCATCTTGCGTGTGAGCAAGCCCTCAGCTGTCAGTTTTGGGGGGTTGAGACTCATGACTACCCTCCAGCTTTAGCACTGCTGAGGATGGGTTGCTCTGTGGAGGCTGTGCTGTAGCCGAGTGAACAACACCCAGTAAAGGCAACGAGAGGGAGAGGCAGCTACAGTGCAGCGAGTGTTTTGCCCATCAATTACCCCCAATTCTTCATCCAGAAAGATTAAAGGCTGTTTGTTTGCAGTTATGTGTAATGTCATGCTCTGTTCGTCATCTTATGAGCTCTCCTGGGATCACAAGACAGGCCTAAATGCTGCAGTGCCACCCTTCAGAAAACAGCCTACTAAAACTAATTAATAGTGCACCCTAGTTAACACATGCAAACTTGGCATTATTAGTCTAATTAAAAGGATTTTAACAATCTGAGTTGCCTTCTCTCTCCCTCTCACGAATTCCAACAAATACAAGTCAAGTAAATTAAAGCCATTAATCACCATTGGTGCAAATGATATAGGTGCCTGTAATGTGGGCTGTCTCTGAAGAGAGACACTAACAGACCTCGTTATGTTTAATTTCACTCCTTAGCAAAGTATAATAAATACAAATTGTAACATCACAATAAAATATTTAATTATTCACGAGTTTGGTAAGAAACATAATTAGCTGACTGGTATGTGTCTTCATTTGGGTGATAATGGATCCAATTTAGGAGTTTAACCATTTCTGGATAAAGGCTGAAAATGGGAGGTTCGTCAGGACATTATTGCTGAAACGTAAAGAGAATGAGCCCATTTCCACAATCTCCATTACCTCCCATGGAGGAAGCTGTGTGGACAGCCCAGCTCGAAGGCCTGGAGACCTGCCCCGGGTACCTGGAGCTCTCCTGCCTGTGAACTGCTGGGGTTGATCTCCTTGGTCTTGTACAGATATAGAAAACCAAGGGCTGATGGTGTTTCCACAGAAGATGCTGGAAAGAAAGATGAACAAAGAACAATATGTTGATACTTTAAGTGTAATAATGGCGTATTTTAAATTTGCTGCAAAAAGACTCTGCTGTGGGTTTTGCAGCTGATTTGAAATTCAGGGGTTGTCATTCAGCTGCATGAAAGATGAGGCACAGTTGTCATGAGGGGTTTAGGCTATGCCCTCCCCACGTCCCTCCAGCCCACCTCCATCCCTGGACACGAGGCTGGCTGTAATGAAAATATCCCAGGAGCTGCTGTGGATGGGTCTGTGATTTGCAGACGTGGTGCTGCTGCAGTCGGGGGTGCAGGAGTTAACCTGGTGTAGGAGGCACCCAAGCTGGCAATTTAGCTGCTGCTGTTCGCTTTTATGGGATCCTAATTTTATTTATTTTATGTTCTCCTTATTGCACGTATTTAGGTGACAGCTGTGTGCGTTCCTTAATCTCTTTCTCATTACCCTATGAAATTGTAGCTGCGTTTTGACAGCTTTCAGACAAAGATAAAAGAGCAGAGGAGAACTTCAAACATATGGAAATGTGCAGATACCCTGGACTGACTCCTGGTGAGGAGATCACTGAGCACAGTTAGAGGAATTAGTGAAGACTGGTGGCCTTTGAGTTCCTGGTGTCTGCCTGCAGATGTGAGGGGAAGCATTGCTCCAGCAGCCATGATCCCAGCTTTTGATTATGTGTCCTACAGGAGCGAAGGGAGCTTAGGAGTGGATTAATGCTCTGAACAGATTAGTTCAAATTGTGTTTCCAATGCTCTTGCCATGCACCCCCACACTGTAACCTTTGCTTAAGGAAACAACAAAACACCAGGCAACCCAGAGTGTCTGAGCACCTGTGTGATGCAGCCAGTACAATTCAAACCTCCTTTGCAAGGTAATTAACAGGGCATTGCTTGTTTTGGCAGAATAATATCTTGCCACAAAGGGCTTGGGAGCTTTACACCAAAATGAATAAGAACAAGGCACTGTGGTTTTGCTTCTTCTGAATTCTTTTGCATTATTTGCCATATCCATTTTCTTTACCCTATCATGATGTCCCCTTCACCATTTCCAATCTAAACAGATTTTCAAAGGATCCCCTAAACCATAAATTATATTATCTTTCTGAAAAAGGCATGTGAATTAGTGCAAGAGAGTGCGAATATAAACTTGCAAGCAATGTAATAAATGTGGTGTGTTATTTCTTTCTCCACTAATTCTTCTGAGCAAGATTTACTGCCTTGGTGAGGTTTTTTTAAATAAATTAAATATAACATGAACTAGATAGTCGTTCACATGCAGCTAGAGCTGGAGAGGCTCATTAATCACTAGCTTAAATCCCAGAGTATCCAGTCATCCTAATTAATGATTCAGTGATGAACTTTACTCTGGCAGCGGCAGAAGCACCAGGCTGTTTCCCACCTCGGCTGATAGGGACTGAGTGAGTGGAGGAAATGAAACGGATCTTTGGACTGCAGAGGCTGAGCTGCTGCTACCTGGGCAGCTCTGCACCCACCTGAACCCACCTGCCGGGCAGTGCTGGCCATCAGTGATGCCAAAAGCAGCTCTCCCTGACACCAAAGAGCCAGCAGCTGCCTGGTGCAGGGCCAAACTGCAGGTTTGGGGCTGAGCTCTACACCCTGCACCTCTCTGGGGTGAACTGCATGCACTCCTCCTGCCCACGCAGCAGCAGGCTCCCTGATACGTAGCAGGGAGGACCCTCAGTCTCAGCTGGGAATATCTGCCTCCAGCAGCTGCTCCAATGACTATTTAGGTAGCAGGGAGCATATTTATGGGGAAAGAGGGTTTTCTGGCCCCCTGAATTCCGGGTGAGATGCTGGCTAACATGTTCCTCTTGCAGAGATGCAGGACCTGAGGAAAGAAGCCCTGTCTATTCGTGGTGCCTGAGGGCTGCTCTGAATCCTGTCTGGGATCCTGGTACTCCATGCAGGGGAACAGAGCAGCTTTTGTGCAAGCCAGGGCATAATTAAAGGTTGCGGAATTGAAACTCGTTCTTGTACTAGGAGAATCATAAATCATAATCCCATTATTCAAATGAATTTACCTGCTCTTTAGGGTTACATTAGTCCTGTAATTCATTTGTCTCTGTTTCTAAGGCAAATAATTCACACTGTTCCAGTGCCTTTTTTTTTATTTTTTGCTGTAATATTTTAGCATGTAAATTCTGTGCATTCCTCACAAACTCCAGGGAAAGGACATTGTCTTTTGGGTTTGTTGCAGGAGTTTGTTATATATTGGCAAGAAACTCCACTAGGAAAGTGTTTTGTCGTGCCTTGGAGAACAAGGGACACGCTCAGGCCTTAGATTAGCAAAGCAACAAATTACAAACTCCTTTGCCTTGCTGCAGTCCTGCTGCCTGGAAGTTAATTAATTAGGTGGTCTTGAAGGGTTGAACTTTGCTGACTTCGGGGATGGCAGAGGTTTTGTTCCTTTTTTTGTTTTGTTACAGGCAAATTCTTAGAGGAAAATGTGAGCTTAAACGCAGTCTCAGCACATGGAAAATGTACATAGAATGAGTTTTGCAGTTGCATCATTATTTTAGACTTTAAGGTTTTGTCATCTGTTTTTGTAATTAATTTAACCACAAGAGCTCTTAGGGCTCTACTTGCCTAACTCCTAACATAGAATCAGGGTTTTGCAGCAGCAAATTATTTTTATTCTTGTTGATTCTAAGCCTGGCTAGTGGGAGCTGAGAAATTTTAGCATATGTAATTTGAATTATTTCATGAAACATTTAACAAGAGCCCATTTCATTCTTCACTAAGGCAAGGTGATGTAAGAAGGATGATGTTATGGTTAATGTAAATCATAATTATTACCAGGTGCATCACTGAACTGGGAAATTGTGCTAAAAATGTAAGTTTTGCTCCGTTTCATATTGAAAAATTACTTTGCAGCCTGACAGCCATTAATCTCTGTTACAGGAATGTTATTCTTTATTTTGGTAAATTACAGAGCTAAGGCATAACAAGGCATAAATTATCAGGCCACAGGAGTCCACTCTGCTGAGCCGAGCTGGGCTCAGAAAACCTCTGATGGTGAGAAGGACCAGGCCACCCACACCCCATGTCCCCACTCCAGTGCTGCCCACCCTGGGGGCACTGCAGCCCCCCACACAGCCAAACCTTCAGCAACTCTGTTCCCTGAAACTTTTCTTCTGGACATACCCAACATGCTTTGTCAGAGCAGCATTCCGTCTTTGTGGCTCCCACGAGGCTGCACCCCGGAGAGATTTGTGGCCTGGGTGCTCTTCATCTGTTTGCATTGCTAAATCCTCTCTAAAAATGGGTTTTCTCATAAAATAGGGCTCCAGGAAGAATTCTGTTTTAATCCAACATCTTCATTCTCAAAGCGGGATGGGATATCTCTGTTTGGTACCCAGCTCTGAAGGGGGGATGCAAAACTGTGTTTCTTTATTTATTCCCAGGGGGTGGATTTGCTTTCCATGGTAGAAGCTTGAAGTACATTCTAACTTGTAATAAAGATGCTTTCCCAGAAGTGATTATCCCTCTGCTGGGCCTGGTGGATAGGGAAGCACCATGGGAAGAAGGGTTCTAATAGTACTGTGTGTAGCAAGGTCTATTCTTCTAACAGGGAGAGCACTGGTACAAAGGAATTTTTACTAGAAAATACCTAAACCTCCTCAGAGCAAGGTGCTGCTCATCTCAGTTTATGCCATAACATGAGAAATATAGACTTCTAGTAGCTTGTGCTTTATAAGCAGAAGAAACAACTAAACATGAGTTTCCAAACACTGAATTATTCAATAGGAGTGTGTAGGTTTTTCAGCTGATTCTCCACAAAGCTTTTCATCTGCTTCCACTGAAGTAGTTTTGGTTGACCCTGCTCCATTTACTGTGAATCCAGCTTCCAGGCTACTGACTCCATGAATGACATGAAATTCAGAATACACTCTACTTTTCCATAGATATGTATTTCTGCATATAAATGACACCTCATCTCTTCCTCTCACTTTTGGCAGCAATTCCAAATCAGTGTAATCATTGTCACTCTTCACAACAGTGTTTTCAAAAGCAGCACAGGACTGTCCATCAGCACATCATCACCTGCTACACCACACTTAAGCCTAAGGAGGTGAATCTCGGTGCCCTCTCTGAAATGCCTGTATCTCCCATTTCACTGAAGCTCAGCTCCTTATACACAAATCACTGCCCAAAAGCCCTGAGAGCCCCTGCAAAGCTTTTTATTGATTGTGCAAGCAATATTTCTCAGAAGAATTTCTATTAAATCCACCCTCACATTTGTTCTGCACACTTCATCTTTGACAACCTCCTAAGAGGGGATGAGCAGTTTTGATAACGTAACTGAGGGATAGACCAGAGAAAATCTGCCTGCCTTTAGCGACCATTTGTAACGTGGATTGTCGTCCTCAGGCTGCCAGGGAAAGGGGCTGGAGTGGACACGTCTTGGCATCTGTGATCTCCTCACTTGCAAAAAGCAATATTGAAAGCATTAGAAGTGCAGAGCGAAGCTGAAGTGCAGCCTGTGAAAATGATGATAACAGCAAACGGGAAACCATTTAATAGTGGCTGTGCTGGTCAGGCTGACAGCACTGTGAGAGTTTTGCCAAGCCTGAAATGCGTGCCCTGACGGCGCTGAGTCAGCAGGAAAGTCCTGGGCCGGCCGAGTTGTGACGACTGTGTTCAAAGAAATGGCTCAACAGATGCCACTCCTGTTGCATTCACGGTTTGCTGGGGGCGCGTGGCAGCAATACGGAGCTGCCCTTTACCTCAGCAAGGCAAGAAGTGGAATTAAACACATTTCCCTAAAGTTGGTGCTCAGCCCAAATGGTGCTCACAGGATCATTAGTAACTAACCTGATTAGGTTTGGTTTGCATAGGAATGCAATTCTGGGCAGCTACCTTCAAATGATTGCTAAAAAATTATTGGCATTTTCCATGCCTTAGCATCTGGCATATTATTGTATAGAAGGCTTATTTCTCCTGGAAAATGTTGAAGTGAAAGTGGTTTTAGTAGGACCGTTGCCTCCATCACAAACATTTATCTATGTGCCATTTTCTGGGCTCTTAAAAGAAATGTAGTGCCTCAGCCAGAGAGAACAGATGTGAGAAAATTACGAAATGGTTGCCAAGCATCATGAATTAACTCTGCTGGTCAGATGTTCCACACCCCCGGATGCTTGTGTCCTAATCTAAGAGTAGAGGAAATCAATCATTATCCAGGCTTGGAATATCTAGGTAGACCATAGGAAGCCTCTTGATTAATATGCACATCCTCACCTAGATGATGGTTAGCTCTACAATTCATGGTTAAACTGAAGGCAGAAAGAATTGCTTTTTAATAACCTTGATAATAACCCTTCTGATAGCTCCATTTAGGCATCATTATTGAATAATAGCCTGTGCATGTCATCAAGTCACTCTGACATTAGAACAGAAAATACACAAATATCCTGATCATGCCACTGATCAAAACAAGAGACAAATCCTCTTCTGGGGCAAATTAACACAGTTCCCCTGGTGTTAACAGAATGGAGTAGAATTTCTAAACAGACACCGAAGCAAAATTATGCTTAAAATTTTGATGCAGTATGTAAAAGATTTTACAAGATTCTTTAAAAAGCCTTAACTGCCTCTCTGCAGTCATTCTGGCACTGCAGCATCAAAATTTGTGCTCAGAGGGTTTGTGATAGACCCAAAGGCCCAGGGTGCTGCAGATGAATAAGCACCAGAGCCACTGCAGACCAGAGAGCTGTGGGGAGATGATCAGGGGTGTTACAGGGTGGTGAACCAAAGCTGCAGGTCCCCCCAGGGTTTACAAAACTACTTATCATAGCTGCTGCTGTGGTAAAGGAAAGAGAGTCTGGGGAGTCACGGTACACACACAGACAGAAAAACAGAAGGTGGGATCCTCCTGCCCCACTCAGAACTCCTTACGGAGGGAGGCGTGCTCATCACTGGAACATGCTGCCATCCGCTCAGCAAAACCTCAGTGAATTGCATCAACTGCTCGTTATCTGCTCCATGACTCTCTGCATCCGACCTTGCTCCCACACTGGAATATCTCTGCTGGTTTCAGTGGGAACAAGACTGTGTCCAGCACAAAGCACTGATACTCTGCACAGTTAGCATAACTGCAGCCATGCATGGCATGTGAAATACCCATTTCATGGAGGCTTTTGTTTGTTTTTTCCTCCATTAAACCAATTACTAGCTAATCATTTTGTGTAAAATAACGCAATATGACATTAAGAGATCTGATCCATGCAAGCCCTTCATGTATTACAGCCTTGCTTTAATTTCATTTGTAGGATTAACAAACAAACCTAACAACAAAACTGGGATTAATTAAAACAAAAATGAAGGCAAATAATTGTCACCCGTGTTCAAGCAGCGTTAAATGATGTAAGTTTTATTTAAATTTTCAGCTCTGATGGCATGAACTTGGGAGGAATCTTCATGGCAGATAGTCAGCAAAGAGAACTAAAATGATGCAATCATATCTATTGGCTGGTCCCTGTCAAAGAGGCAATGTGTCAAGGTTGCTCAGCATCTGCAGACCAAGACCCTCTTTTGGGTGTCTTGTACACCAAAGGACTGCTCTGTCCTGCTGCAAAGGGTGAGCTGCAGGTGGCAAAAAAAGCCAATGAGGTGGTGAAGGAAAGGGACAATGTTCAAATCACTTTGCCTCTTCCAGATATATTTAACCAGGGCAAAAGATACTTTTCCTAATCCAGGAAATGAAAGAAAGACACATTTGCTCAAAATTTTGTCCCAAGTGGTTCCTTACAGGCTGTAAGGCTAAGATGGCAAGAAATGCTGCAGATGAAGCAGAGGATTTGGAGGAGCATTTGCAGGGTAAACATTTCTTATTGTCCTTGTTCAGAGCACCCTGGCTCTGCAGGGATGTCCAGTAGCAATTGCTCCTTCACGACTGGCTGTGGTCTGGTGCTTTGCAAACACCAGTGCAAAACTCTGTAAAGAAGCAAATCCCAGCCTAAACAAACCAGAGATGTAAACAGAAAGGTGCCTGTAAATCACAGCATGCTTTCATAACTCCACTCATATGTGAACAATATGTGAGAGCCCCCATATTAACAAGCTGAGGTGAACAGCTCTGTGGACAATTCTGTATTAGCTGCCTAGAAAACATGATTTATCTGAAAACTGTGCATACAGAAAACTGATACTCGCTCCCGGGTGGCTATTTTTCCCATCCCGACTACTTATGGCAGAAAGGAATATTTTGAGCTGACAAGCCAATTAGCTGTCAATTAGCTGCTTGATGTGCCCAGGACTAATCACTGTGCAGCTGGACAGGCTGTCACAGGCCTGGAACCAGGAGCTCAGTTGTAGCACATACCTTCCTGCCCTTCTTCCTCCTAGGTGGGAGATTCGTCCCGGAGTAGAAACAAATTTTAGTCAAGGAGGCTCCCCTGGGTTTTGCACTTGCACTGCCCTCCTCAGCCATGTATTTAGGTGAATTGAGAAGGATTTTTTGCTTCTCTAAGTTTTACTTTGTCAAACTTTAGAACCCGTGGTAGCAAGAGTGAGGAGGATTTCGAAATGAACCCATCACCGCCTCCTGGTTTGGGGGGTTTTGTTCTATTTATGCTACCTTTAGTAATCTGTAGTTACACTTATATTTATTGCCGACGCTGCTGAGGCAAAATAACACAGTTTGCTGTAAAAAATAAGAATTTGGAGGTTTTTAAATAGAGTACCCAGAGTTCTTTCTTTATCTTCTCTTGTGAATACACAGTCAGAGCTTCTTCTTATGCATTGGTTATACATTACAGATTTCTTATTCCTTGTATCAGTGGCTGTTTATTCAGTTACCCTGTGGAAGGAAAAGGGATGTAAACCTGCTAATATTAGCATCACAGGACCTAAATATACTCCTTTCTTGCTCCTCCTCTCTCAGTGGGAACTGACTTTTCATTTCCAAGTTTCATGCCTTCAGAAAGCCAGATGATACCCATTTGTCTGCATGCTGGCATTGTGCAATAGTTGAAATAATTTTTCTCCTTCTCTAGGACTTGTTCCGCTTATACAGTGGGCTTTAAAATTTTCCAGTGGTTTAAACCAGTATTTGCTGCATTAATTTCATTTTCACGTTTCCTAAAGTTTCACTTTAAAGGTGAAGACAAAAATGAATCCTTCTGAATAGTGAGTGGGTCTCTTCTCTCAATTATTACTGTGATGATTTTGAGGTGCTGGCAGAGGACAGTTAATCCCTCAGGACAAGGGAAAGGGAGATTTCTATCCTTAAGGGAAGAAAAGATGGAGCTTGGCTTCCACAGCTCAATTTGTAAAACAGCAGCCCCATGTTCCCTTCAACCCCTCATTGCTTGTATTATATGAAATGCAAAATTGCAATTGCCCTGCTTTATTTTTGCTCCTATACAGTTTTCCCTTTTAAAAAAGTTATCATCCAAAAACCCATTAAGTAATGATTTTGTCTCTTGTATGAAGTCTTACTGCAAAGGTTTACAACTTTCAGACGCTTGAGTTGGCCTCTGACTCTGCATAAGTTCATTATGAATTAAAAGTTTTGATCCATTTTCTAGAGGCCAGATTTTTGCCTAGTAGGGACTGGGTAGACCCTGGGGGTGTCGTGGTAAGTGCTGGCCATCCATACATTCTGCCCTGCTGTTATGGGCAGCAGAAGATAACTTGTAGTTCTACTTGTAGTCATTACAACTGATTTTGCACATAGTCACTGCACAAAGACAAAATCCCTTTTTGGTTCCATGCTTCCATTTCTGAGGACTTTCAAGTTTCAATTAGTCTGTGCAATGAGAGATGAGCACTGATGAATATGCAGGTGTCTAGCTTAGCCCTACGAGGAGGAAAACCTAATGTTCAGCCCCCCGTTTATTTGTGTGTACCTGGGAAAAAGTTGTTTCTCTGCCACAGTGGCAGCTGTTGAATTGGAGGGAAAGACCATTAATGAAATGAGGTAAGCGAGAAATTTGGAGAGGACGGACAAAACCACTCAGCACCCAAGGGGAAATGATCCAGAATCAATCCAGTCTCCAGCACTGGGGCTGCAGGGAAGAGCGGTTGGATGAAGCTGGTAAGGAGTTAATCCCTTTTCCCTGCGTGGGGCTGGCAGTGCCGGTGACAGGACAACCTCTGTGGGCGCGGTGGCTCACCCTGTGCCGGACAGGACACCTGCTCTGGCTGGACAGGAGGCAAGCACCTCTCACTCCCATCCTTTGTGAGTGGGTTTCCTTTAGGTAAGAGCTGTATTTCCTCCCGTCAAATCCTCCAGGGCCTGAGGAAACCACAGGGAAGACAGAATGAGGCACATCCGGAGCGGTGCACCAGCTGGGAAGTGCCTGGTGCTGCAGGGGATGGTGGTATCGTGTGAGTGGCGGTGACCTTTTCAGTATTCCAGATTTTGATTGATTGGCCGTTTCCCCTCTCTCCCATGCTGTAAACAGGGGAGCTGTGAAATAGGTGGCCAAAATAAACACGGAGTTACATAGGCTAAGACAAATTTATATTGAATTTATGAGGGAGAAAATTTTGCTAACTCATTCCACCCATAAAAATTATAAAGAGGAAAGAAAGTGACATAAAATCAATCCATTTCCATGACAAAGCTCATTATGAGAAGAGAAAATATAGTCCCATACTAACTTGTTCTCATTACTGTTCTAAGATTTATCATGTCAGGTGCAACGTGCAAGGGAGGAAAGGAAAACCTTCCTTGCCCTTACTTTAGAAAAAATCCAACAGACAAAATAAGCCAAACTATCCTCATCAGCTTCAGTGAGCATATATTTTGTCAAGCCTCACAAGGGGCACAATTAACTCAAAGGTGTGACTGTGAGGAGCCCTTCCAGGCTGGATGCTCTGGGCAGGGCAGGTCCCCCTGTCCTGGCTGTCACTACAAAACCAGCTCTTCCCTTGGCATCAGTGAAAACTAGCACTCTGGGAGGAAGATGCAGCTTGAGGGCTTGACAAGATGAAGGAAACTCCAGCTAACACCCCTTAGCTGGTTGGAACAGGATTTGGAGTGGGAAAGAGCTGATGGAAAAATAAGAACTGACCTGAGTTGCTCAGAGCCAGGAAAGGGAATTGCCAGATTCAGGCCAGCCCCAAGGTCAGTTTTGTGTCTGACTGCTCTATTTCACCTGCAATTCTCATTCTCAGCTCAGCTTAAGCAGAGCAACAAGTCCACAGAGAGAAGTCCAAGCCTGCCTTTGCAGATGGACTCATTGTTGCACGTGCAATGCAAGCCCACAGCCCTGGCTCTGAGGGGCCATTCCAGAGCCTGCTCTCATCCTCACATGCATTGCTCCTGGTGTACTGCTGAACAGATGCAGTTCATTTTGGAGCTGACATCTGGTGCTGTCAGAGTACATAACTGGTGCTGATTTGCAATGCCAGCTGAATACTCTGACCTTTCTGGTGCATTCATAAGAGATGATAGTCTGTGTGTGCTCTATGGATACACCAGGCAGTGTGTGGGGTGTGTGTGTGTTTGTTAGCAAGGATGGCAAGGAAGCAAATACACAAAACAGAGCCTGCCAAACCTGGCCAGAGTAAAACCTCACCGGCCAGCTGAAGAAGGGAGGAGATGACAGGTAAATGGAGGGTGTAATGCCCTGATAAACACAGGCATTTCCTCAAATCAGGATTACGATTGCCGCTTCTCAATTCAATCAGTCTCCTCCTTTCCCATGCAAATAACACGCCCAGCCCTCTGCCCTCAGCTTTGGAGGAGGACAGCACAGGAGGGCTGTGACGGCTGCCTTCATCCTTCTGAAATCTGGGAGAGCAAAGTGAGGCGTCACCGAGGCTGGGACAGAGAGTCAGGGATATCCATACTTCACAGCACAAAACAAATCCTATGGAATCTAAACTAGCCCTGACTTGAGTGGGATATTGATACTGGGGCAATGTAACACCCTGTGGAAAGGACAGCTCCAGTCTGGAAGCAGAGGCTCTCAGGACAGGTTAGGCTTGTTTCCCTGTACATTGCTCTGGGATTTTTACTGTTGTATAGCTGTAGTTGCTTAGGGTCTTTGGCTTGCCTATTTTGTCTCGGTTTTGTTGTGTGGTTTTGAATATTTCATCTTTTATGCATTTACCCCCAAGTTAGATCGGTACCTAGGAAATGGAGAGAGAGGCTCTTTAGGGAGATGCTTTGCTTTACTTGGCTGTTAGCATCCAACTCTCACTCACCCCAAAGCCTGTTGGCCCAGGGAAATGTAGAATTTAACAGTGGAGACCTCAGCTCTCAGCTGAGGAGGGCACTTGGTAAACTTGTGAAGTGTGATAAGAAGGGATAGAGTGAGGGAGGAGAGACCGGGACCTCTCCTCTGCAAATCCTCCCAGTGTCCCACCCTGCTGGGAAGGAGCTGTGCATCCTCAGCTCTGCTTTGAACCTGCCCTGAGTTTTGAATTGCACCAAGTGGTGGAAAGCTGAGTGCTCACAGGGCTGGGGTGTAACAGCAGAGCAGCTTCAAAGGCGTCAGTGCAGATAAAAGTGAGGCACAAATGTTTACCTGCCAAGAGGCTTGAGCACTAAGTGACGTGTGTAAGGGAGAACTGAACACATCTGTCCAGAGCCACAAGTTGAAGCATCCTTCCTCCATACAGAATCAGGGTCCCTTATCTGTCTGAAGACCAGCACGTGTCCAATGAAGGGCAAGACCTTGTGCTTGGGTCCTTGAGCTACTTGGGTCCCTGAGCCTAGAAGAGACACAGTGTTTTTCTTGCAATGGCCTTGAGATCTGTGTGTAAAAGTCAGAAGTAAAAAGCTCTCTCCTTACAAAACTTGCTCAGAAAAGTCGAATTTTAAATGAGGCAGTCCTTCAGCAGTGGGACTAATAAAAGCTGATTTCTTCCAGTTGTACTCTGCAGTTTGATTTTTCTGGTGCCAGGAAGGAGCAGGCTCCAGGTGAACATTTTCCTAGGTTTTGGGTGCTGATAACATCTTTTCCTGTGTGGAGTCTTCCACATTTGAGTGAGGATGAGGTCTGGTTGCAGCCTTTCCACCAGCAGGAATAGCAGTGCCTGTTTTCATGACAGCCAGGGAATCTCAGTAGCCTTTAAAACTGCTGTTCCCTTTCAAACTTGGTGCAGACAGCCTCGTGGATTCAAAAATTACTCAGGAGGAACAGACATGGACACACAGAGGTACATGGAGTACAATTGTGTGAACCTCGCTTGCTTGGGAAAATAGGTAAAAAAAATTAATAAAATACAAAATTCTTGTTATTATCCCAGCTGAACATCCCTCTCTGGCATATTCTATTAAGCCACTTCTGTTTCACTTAGATTTGGCATTACTGGCCCTGCTTTCCACAAATGACCTTTTTCATGACAGCCTCTGTAAAATTATTGCCATTCTTCATTTAGAAATTTGCTAAAGTGTGTTTGCAGAAGACGTACACTTTTTTTTCTGATGAATCATCCCTTTTTGGGGAAAGCAGCAAAAAATTATGCTGCTGACCTTTCTTTTCATTTAACAGGATCATTTCGCAAGTTGAATATCATACCATCAGCTCTAGGTAGGAGCAGCTCTTCCTGTTCTGTGTCAGTGTTTGTTCAGCCATTTCTCAAGTACATCTCTGACGGTATTTATAGCACAGCATGCTTTGTGGGAAAACCTCACTTTCTCGTTCCACATAAAACATAACCGAGAAACTGAAAGAATATTGCTAAAGCATTTACGAGGACAGGGATAAGTTAATAGAGTGAAGTGTTTGGTGATGAGAGAGAGCAAAATCTACCCTTCATTAAGCCATATTGCAGTGGTTTTGCAGCTTTTGGGATACGCTCAGGTTTACCATTTCATGCACAGCATCACCATCTCCCCACAGGGCAGGGAGGGAGCAGGGCTCTGAGGGCCAGCAGTGGTGAATTAACTGAATGTCTTGCTACTCTACACCACCACGGCCATAGGAGAGAACAGGGGGGAAACAAGATTTAGCTTGAGCTCCCTGGTTGTATGAAAGGTTGGTTTGATGGCTGCATGTACACAAAACACTTGTTATGTGCAGTCCTATTTTCTGCTTCAGTAGTGTTACTTATTACTTAGGTTACGAGGATTTTTTTGTGTAGGATTTTAATTGCTGCATGAAAAAGCTACTAAACCTTTACCTTGACCACTCAACAAGTTTTTCCAGCTACTCTGTCACCCTTGCAATGTCGTACCCAAGCCTTTGTAATGTATAACATCCCCTGGTGCACCGTTGAGCAATGATGTTCACTAGGGCTTTGGGATCCCATGGTATGTTCTAAGGGTAGATGAATGAAATGCAGCTCCAAGGAGCTCATCCAGCAGCTCATGTTTGACCCTGGCACATCCTTTTGTGTGCTAGTCAGGGATCTACAAGAGCAAAGCTGTAGTTGGTGATTTTGTTCTTTCTGAGATGGCACTTTATACTCAGTGAGGAGCTCATGTCTGATTACAATTTGCTTCCTTCTTTAAAACCTGGCTCCTGGAAGTCTCCCCACTTGCATTTCCTACTGTGACCATGCCAGCTGCAGATTCACTGCTCCCCATGGCCGTGCACAGTTTGGAAACATCGCTGTCTGTCCCTGTAAATCATTGCTGTCCATCCTGCCTGGCTGTATCCATAATGGGTTTTCATTCTCTCAGCATCTGGCTCGTGCCTCACAACATTGTGCAGACGTCCGAGCCAGGGGACCCTGAGGCACCAGGTTCAGCTATTCAACCTAATATTGTGCTGTTAAATGTGTTCAGGAGAGAAATACCTTGTGCTGCAGCTCTTTCCCATGACACAGTTCCCACCCATTGCCAGGGCTGACTTGCAAAGCTGCTGATGTTGGTGCTGCAGATGAGTGAGGCTTCATCTCAGCCCAGCAGCAGGGAAGTGGCACCAAGGCGTCCCATCCAGTCCAGCAGCTCATAGGCGTGCAGAAGGACTGGCTTGGCATGGGCTGCCAAAACCCATGTCTGACTCAAAACAAATCTCTGTGGTTCTCCCTCCTTGTTTCAGGCAGTAAATAAAAATGAATCCCCCAAGGACCAGAGCATTTAGGCTTGGTGTGTTCCTGTTTGTTCAGAGCAGATCAGTCTGTTGTTCTTCCTGGCTAATCAGATAGAGCGGAAACTAAAACAATCTAAATTTGTTGTTCCATTTTATTCTATACATAATCACTGCTTCTCGTTTGCTTCTAAATAGCTGCATAAATACACATTAAATGCGGTGACATCTCCTTTGGGACTGAGTCCAGTGTTTCCTGGTTATTTTCTCGCTTTGAAAGAGATGGAGTTCTCAGATATTGCCACATTTTTTGTAAAATCCTCTGTACTATGCACGTGCAGGAATGGGTATTATAATACTGGGCTCATTCTTGTCCTCTGCAGGCATAAGGGGCTCAGTGACACCAAGTGAATGTGGAAGAGTCACATGTGCCCACAGACCATATGTGAAAGCAGAAAAGAGCTCTCAGTCTAACAGTCGTGAAGGTTATTTTGAACTGACACTTCATGGGCCGTTCCCTCTTCCCTCAGCCTCCTCTTCATCCACTCTGACTCTCAGGTCCCACCCCAGATTGCAGGGATCACCTTGGGTTAGTGGCTCGTGGTTCTTGCAGAACAACTGACTCCTCTTTTGGTCTGGTTTCCGTCACCCAAGAAATGTGCTGTCACTTCTGGCTTTTCAGAGCCTTCCCGCTGATCACCAGCCTAATGGCACTTCAGGCTTTCAAGACTGAGGTAGATACAGGTGTCAGAATCTGAATTCTTGACTGGCCAGCAACAATCCTTCCAGTACAAAAAGAGAGAGTTGATGTGTACACACCAACTGCCAGCTCTAGAAAACTGTGAGCACTGAAATCTCTGCAGAATTCATAAACTAATGTTGGCCATCTGCCAGTGCTTTCTGAATTTGTTTCTCAGAGATGGGCAGGAGAAGGAATATCCTCAGCACCTGAGGAGAGTGGCTTTCAAATTCACCCCTTCAGGCAGTTGCACAGCATTATTCCCAGAGCAGCAGTGACCTCAGGCAGGCACATCCCTTGGGGGCTCACACATCTGGCCAGCTCAGAGCAGGAGGAGGCTGAGCCCACATCTGTGCTCAGTGTACCACACAGTCACATTGGTTTTTTAGTTTTCATTTTCAGTTTGTTCATTTTAGCTGGAGAATCAGGAGAGCAGCCTCATCAGTTTGAGCCAACCTATGGGTAGGTTTTTGCAGTGTGGCATAGTGAGAACTGATGTACATTTTTCCAGAAAAAGCTGTAGTTAGTTAAAAATATTTATTGCAGATTAACTATTTCACTCTAACAGTGAGGCATGTTTCCAAAACACATGTGCATCATGTGAGATACACATATGAACATGAACAACTCTTTGGTAAAGAACTGGAAGAAATCCTGAGGGTGAACACAGTTCTGCTGGAGACAAACATGTAACTGAGATGAAGCTGAACACAGATGAAGTTGAAGCCCTGGCATTTTGCATCCTTTGGTATGCCATGTGCTTCTCACATCTACACAAAAATTTGTCACGGCTGGTTACGTCGGCACATCATGTTCAATTCCTTTCCAAGGCGTAAAATGAAAGGTGATCAGAGAAGTTCTGAAATACCTGACACAGGGAAACTAGGAGATTAATTGCAGTGTTAAGGCTGAGTGTGACACAAAGTGGGAGCTGGAAGAGCTCTACTCCAGGGGAAGCATCTGCAGAATTGCTCCTTTTGGAGAACCACTGTGTACTCTTTGACATTTTGGTTATTGAGCAAAAATGAGCTGGTGTGGGCATGGGGAGGAATGGAGGAGGGATGCCCACCAGCCCTGCCCCAAGCACACAGGGAAGTGCTGGGCTTGTCCTGCTGCCCACTGCCTCCAATCTCAGAGCGCAGGCAGCAGGTTTGGATGAGAGAACCATTATAGAAAAGCAAAATATCCTTTGTCTGTTTTTATCCCCCCTCCCAGATCTGTGTGTATCTTAGAATGGAAAATGTCAGGCGTAGCACTAAGACAGTCATCTCTCAGCAGATGGGAGTCGGGGGGGAAACAAAGCTCTAAAAGTTTATGGCAGAGTACAGTATAAAAAAGCAGCTAAACCAAACCAAACAGCCTCGGGGAGAGAGGGAGTTCGGCATCCCTGCTGCAGACAGAATCACACGATCTCTCTGCAGGAAAACGCACCTCTCGTGCTGTCGGCTAATTAACGACAGCCAAGCCGAAAGTGGTGGGGGAAAGCACAGGGGACTCAGGAAGTGCACAGGGAAGGGCATGCACATCCCAAAGAAAAACAAGCGGGATGAGAGCAGCCGCGGGAGGGGCGGGGGCGAGGGGAGGTGTCGGTGTGCGGCAAGCGCGGGGCAAGGCTGATCTCTAGCGGTGCGGAGCGGCTCCCGCACCTCCGCAGCCCTCGGGGCTCCCTCCAGCACCGCCACCCAGGGTGAGGACTTGCCCGGATAATTTTTTTCACTTTTAAGTAACACGCCAGAATGTGTTTTCTCCCGCTAAAGCCGTTTCTGTAGCAGCACTACCCGTGTCTCTTGGAGCAGAGCTCTTCTCGAGTATTGCGTTTCTTGACAAGAATTGTTCGGGTAAAAAAGGAAAACATTGATTTTTGGTCTTTCTAGAATTTCTAAGATTGCGGTTCAAAGTAATTGTTTATTTTTATTTTTTGTTGAGTACTTGTTTCCTACTTATTTCTCTGTGGTGTCCAATCTAGTTCCTCCTATGATAGATGGAAGGAGAAAAGGTGCAGAAAGGAGATGTAAAAGCCAGACTTGAAGTATTTTTCATTTGTTTTAAATCGTTTTCTTCCCAGTTCTAAAAAAAAAAAAAAATAGTGATAGCTCTTCATGCATGATATCTGCAGGGCTATTAACAAGGAAAAAAACCCCCATATTATTTCTTTGGAATAAAAAAGATGGTTCCTCTCCAATAGGAAGACACAGCTCCTCACTAGCCAAAGCGCTCACTTGTGCCATCAGCCAGGCAGCAAAGCCTTGTTCTTGCTCAGATGTGCACCATGAGTTCCTGGTTTGTGCTTTCCTCTTTTCTGGTCAGAGTCTCTGAAAAGACAATTGGGAAATTCAGGCACCTTTTAGCCACTACTTGGAGGAATTAGGAGTAAAGAAGAAATCTAAAGCACATTTCAAAATAGACAAAAATTATAACCATTGTGTACTTGGAAGGGCTATATAATATAAGATTTGTCAGGCAAGTCATGTCCCTCTGGGCTGTGCTGTACAACCTAAAACCACTAATTTGTTCTCAAGTTGTAAGACTAATAGTGATGATGTTCTTGCTTTGTCAGTCCCTGTACGTGTTTGTGCTATCCATAATTCTGACAGGACACGGAAACAGAAGCCACACATTCAGAGCACCACTTACTAGATTCTGTATGCTCACACCCCCTCAATCTGAGGGCTTTCTTTTAGTAGCTATTAAAACCCATGGCCCTGCTGTATATTCTGCATATTCCATTAGCAATTGCTAGTTAATAACATTTGCTGATGAACATGGCTAATTTTGACAGAAAAGCCTACAAACTTCCGAAAATTATTTCACCCATCACTGTACTTTTAAACAGGCCTTTCTTTTTTCCAGATAAAATATAACCTTTCCTTAATTAAAGAACATATGATTAAGAATACTTTGAATTGATATAGCACAGCTCACTCAAGGGGCTTTGCCTATGGCATCCTTCTCTTCCCGAGTGATTTCCAGTCTGCCTCTACAGCAGCTACACCCCATGATCTGTTTTCCAGCTGGGCGTCTCGCAACAACAGCTAATAATATTGTCACCAAATCCACAACCACTTCAGGGAAAGACAGAAACACCTAATCAGCACATAACCATAATGTAATGGGAAGAAGCCAAGCTGAGGGATTTGGGAATTAATGGAAAGGGCAGGTCTTGTTTAGTTCTTAAGTGTCCAACAGTGGTCTAACTCTCCTCCCACCAACCACACCATTAAAATACCCTTTCTTAGCTGAGTCAAATCCCTCTAACGTTCCACATATTTGAAAATCTCAGTTATTAGCATGTCTTTGAGCATCTCCCAATCAGTAGCGGAGCTTGACTAGGGATAGCAACTTGCCCTGTTTTCCTCACTGACCTCCGTGCTGCCATAGCCAATGTCCATATTTTTCCTGGACATAGGGCTCTACTCCTCAGACCGTGCTTTTAGCCCAAGGATTCTTTTTTTTTCCCCTTCTAATATCTTTCCCTTTTGGCAAAAGCAGAGCTGTCACCTGCAGTGCTGCCTCACTAGTGGTAAATGCTTAAGGAAAGAGAGAGACCTTGCTCCTCAAAACAGGGATGGCCAGTGCCATCCTTCCCCAAGCCGGGGCACGTCTCAGCCCTTCCATTTAGTGCCTACATCGTGACATTTCCTTAATGTCTGGAAGGAAAGGATTTACTACAGCATTTTTGTTGTTTTGATGTCACTTTGGCATGGAAGAGAGAAAGGTGTGTGGGTCTTGCACAACGTAGTTGTTCGTGCCATGAGTTGGTCAGGCCGGGCAGGAGCCTCTGGAGGCTCTTCCATGAGGGCACGGCAGTAAGTCACATGCATGCCAGCATAAACTGGGAGCACAAGTACATGTAGATAAAGGTCTCCAGTTTTGTCGCTTTCCTTGGAGCTGTTTGGTTTGGAGTTTGTGTTTGGGTTTTAGTGGGGCAGACAATTTCCCAGGCTCTGTGGAAGGGCACTGTGAAAGGCAGGTGTCCAGGGCTCACACCCCAGCATTTCAAAGCAGCCCTGAACACTTTCTGCTGGCTTCAGACCTGTTATTCACATTTTGCCACTGGCTGTCCCTCTCTCAGCCCCAGCAGCCAGTCCTGACAGCATTTGCTGCCCCGTGATGGGGAGCTGTGTGACAGCCAACGGGTAATAAAATTCCTGCAGCAACCTTCTGTCATCTGTACGGATCCCTAGGCTGATTCATGCCTCTCTCTCTGGCAGCATGGGCCTGACACATCCTGCTCTTCCTGGCACTACGGAGAAGCCAGTCACCAGCTTTGCAGGTGGGGGAAGCAGCATGTAGAAAATGCCCCTCACTCTGAGTCTTGCTGAGGAATCCTCCTCATTCAGCCATGTGCACAGCTACAGAGACCAAGGGTCCCTTTGGGGGGTTCTCAGGCACAGGCACAGGCACGGGAGAAGGAAAGAATTGCCCTACTTCCATGCTCCTTGAGGCTCTTTCCATAGGAGGAGTGATGTTTCCCATGCAGGGTTTCCTTCTCCCCTTGCAGTGCAGGCAGGACAGGCTGTGCTTCACCCTGAAAGAGGCACCAAAGTGGCTCTTTCTCCTCTGTCTCCCATCCATGCAAGGCTACTGTACTCCCTCATTTGGAGGCCACAGTGATGGAAGACACACTTAAAAGCCTTCCTACTTTTTAAATATACACATATATATATCTAGCTGCTGCAGAGCATTGAAGTATTATTTGTTACAGACTCCCGCTTTTCTAGGTTTTCCAGCTGATGTTGAAGCCTTAATGCTACGACCTGCATCTTAAAGTAGGGTCTCTGGGAAGTGCAGATCACAGTCTGTAGGTAAGGGCATGACAGTCCCAAGGGCAGCTCTGCAGCTCTAGGGAACATAGAGACACTGGAAGTGCAGGACCCCCCAGCCCAGCCGAGAGTGGGGCTCGTGGATATGCAGAAAAGCCACAGCTAAAGTGATAATGGATCATTATCAAGGAGCCAGTGACATCTCAGCAACAACAGGGTGCTGTTAAGTCACTAGAAAGCTCTAGACACAGCCGGCACAGGTAGGGCTGTCTGCCACATGCACGTGGTATCTGTTCCCTGCGTGCAACCTATGCACAGGTAAAGGTGTGTGCAGTGCAGTGCTCAGACACACCTGCACATCTGGATGTTCTGCACCCTGGACAGAGCTGTGCTCCTGACCAGACGCTGGGGGCCTGAGCTCATGGCTTAAAATGGCACAGCTTTGTCCCCTCCTGCAATGCCTCTTTGATCCCACACTCACATTTCTGCTCCCATTATGCAAAACAGGAGCAAAGGCTGCTGCTCTCAGCAGTGCTCACAGACCGTGTGTGTGGAGGGCAAAGCCCTGCTCTGCTCAGGTGCTCACTGCCATTTCTCACAGGTAATGGCTCCTGCTAAATCAGCCCCAAATCAGTTCTCCAAACAGTGCTTAACTGCTTACATGCTCAGAAGTAAACCACGTTTAGCTGCCCTTAACACTTTTCCATCTCTATTTTTATGCATTAAGATCAATTTCACGAACTTTCCTAGGTGAGATGATTGCCACCGGCAGGAAGAGTGTAGTAAATTAATTATAGATGTGTGTTAAATTACTTTCATTACCACTCTGAGTTCTGGGAGGGAGTTGTGTGAGCAGGATGACTGATGAAACAGTGTTTTTACATATTCCCCCGGTAATGGATATTTTTACTTGGCTGCCAGTGTTGTTTCTCAGCTCAGAGAAGCTGGAATTGCACATTTGAGAAAATGGAGGTTCAGCTGAAATTGACCTCCAAACATTGCCAGAAAACTGTGGCTAAAAGACAGACTTGCTGGAACTCAGGCTGCCTCTTCAGGGCCTGGGTGACGCACAAAGGCAAACTGAGGGAGGATTCATCCTCTTGACATCAGGCACACCCAAATCCAGGGGAGTCACTTGCATTTGGGGTGTTGTTTCTACACACTGACAAAGGCAAAACAACCAAGACAAAAGTCAACATGGGCGGAAAGTTATTTTCCATATTCACCTTATAATAACCTTGGTGCAGGGTATTTTCTAGGGATTAATGACCAGGCCAGCTTAATGGCTCTCTGCTGAACTTCAGGCTATCAACTTTTCACAGCCTATCATTAATCCCTGGAAAATATCTAGGTTCATGGTAGATATGAGTGAAAAATAATACACATGTGAAACTAAGTATAGTACTATATATATTGAGATTGGTGAAGGTAAGTGTTTAATCATGTACTGGCCCTAATTGGTAACTCCAGATGCACTTCAGAATACAGGTAAATGAGGTACAGCTTAGTTACACTGCAATTACAAAGCACCTTCACTGTACTTCTATTTATGTGGTGTATAATTGCTATCTTCTCTGGCTGAAAGCTGAAATCATAATATCATTGTCTCTCATGTTTCATACTGAAATGTGCTACACAATACTGTATTTTGAAGGGTATCTGTAACAGGTAAGAGGACAAACACCTACACAGTAAGTTAATTAAATGTATTTCTAGCCACTTCACTCACAATTTTTTTGATTACAAAAAAAAAATGTCAAAAGAAATACGAAATATGAATCATCATGCATCATGTCCCAGGTCATGAGCTGTGAACAAACTTTATTGCATGGTTTGTCCTGCCTGGAAAAGTAGAAAGGGGAACCCAGACATGGAGAACAAGCTGTGCTGCCTCCTCAGTCCGTGGCTGTGGTTTGGGGTGGGGATCAGTGCTGAAAAGAGCTCCCTTCTCACTGCCCTTTGCAACTGGCACCGGGCTGGGGTCAAAGATGCACCTTCAAAGCTGTTTTGAGGATCCCCCTTGACACCAGGTTTGAGTGACTCGCACTCTTTTAACACATCAGTCCTGATGTCACCGGGGACTGCAGCCCCTGCATCCAAGCCTTTAGCCGGTGGATTTTCCCTTGGATTGGTTGGAGAGCCTGGGATGTGGGTGCATGCACGTGCACACTAGGTAGGGCTAACTCAGAAGTCTGAAGCACATCAGAGAGATTTCCCTGCCCTACGCTGCCCCTGCAGGAGCAGGGCTGTGGAGATTTCCACTAGACTTGCAGAGGTGCCAAGAAAACCCCATGGTCTGCTGGGAGAATAATTAGAGTTGGCAAGTTTGCTCAACAAGCACTTCTTATACACAGTATTAATGGGTGATAGGTAGAGTCTGTGGTTTTTTCACTTAATAATGCATGGAACCTCCTAGATATTCTAAGGATCTCTCTCTGGAATTGTGCTTTGTGATCAGAGGCGTAACTAATGGTCAGGACTGATTACATACTGATTAAAACTGCTTAAAAATCTCATCTGTCCAGGAAGGGAATGCCTGGCTCTGCAGCACGAGGCAAGTGCTTGTCCCTATTTCATTTCAATTGTACCCATTCATCTGAAAGACCCTGCTTTGCACATCAAACAGGATCCAGGATACATAAGGAATCCACTGTGTCAGAATCAGACCTTGAAGCTGACATCTTTGGTGAAAGGTCTTCCTCTCCTCGGAAGCCAGTGGGTCTGACCGGGAGAACGCAGAAGCACATTCTTGTTTGGTGCCTATCCCAAACAGCAGTGTTCCCACAAAACGTGGGAATTTCTCTGGGAAACACTAATTCAGCCACCTGCAAGCTTCTGGTGTGGTATTAATAAGCCTTTGCTGAGCAGCAGTGATGCACACGCAGTCTCTGAAGAGGCTTTGCAGGAGTAGATGATCTCCAGAGGGCCTTTCCAATTTCAACCACCCTGTGATTCTGTGTGTGATTCTGTGATAGCTGACACAGACAGCCTTGGGCACCAAATATCCGTCACTGAGTTACCTGTGAAATCAGAGAAATCAAAATGCAAATGCATCTTTTGATCACTGGGAGGGACTGTTATATCTGGAGGGTACAAACCTGGGTGCCTGTGCCAGGTTCTCCATGAATTGCCTGGTCCTGCGTGGTGCTGCTCCTCTGAAGTTTCCCCGTCTGCCTTGCACTGTCACAGGTTTCTTAGGCTGTCCAGCAAACTGCATCGTGAACAGCTGAATAAATATGTGCTACGACTCTTAAATGAGTGCTTCAAAAGTGTTGGGATAGGGGAAAACATGCTGTTAAAAAGTATAAAAACTGAACGTTATGACAGCCAAGTGCTGTGTAAAGTTAGTGTGGCTGAATAAGGGAGTTTAAAAAGAGCAAAGAAAGGGAAATCATTTGCAATCCAAAATCATCAGTAATACTAAAATTGAAGAGATTTAGAGTATGCTTCAGAAAGCAGTAAGATATAAAGAAACAAATACTAAAAAAACAAGACATAATTTTAAAGTATTGTCCAAATTTATGCCTTTTTGAAGGGAGGGTACATACAATTTTCCCTTTTTACAGATATCCTCTCTAACAGTTTGAATGAAGGACTAAGGGCTTGGATATCTCAGGCCATGTGGGACTGTTTGTTTGAGCCTTTAGATACCTGTGCCATCGAACATGGGGAGCTTCACCCTCTGCAGAAGGTGCAGCATAAATGTCATCACAGGGTCACACCTTGAGAGAGCTTGGCTCTGCAGGACGATGGGGTGCAGAGTTTATAAAAGGGAATTTTGTGATGCGGTTAGTGGTGATGGCAGAGTCTTGACTGCAGTGACATGAACATCCCATTTACCTATGGATGTTCATTTTTTTGGTGTCAGGATGTAAATGAGACTCTTTCCAAACCCAAACTAAAGCCCAGCAATACTTTAGTGAGTGTCAGAGCAGACAGCAAATCAAATCTGTGTTTCTGAGCTGTGCTGCCATTGTGGGAAGCTTTGCTGACAGTTATGAATGTCACTCATCAAAACGCCCTCACACACTTCTGATAAGTCTAAATAATACTGTTTTATAGACAATGTCACTGTCGCTGCAGAGGGCATGAAAGTCATCTTTTAAATTCATTCCAGATGTAATCTGAATGCACCTGCATTGTCTACGAGGCATTTTCTGAATGCAGCCAAATAAATTTTGTGTCAGCTACGATGGGAACTGTCCTTCTGAGTAATCTCTGGTGTCGTCTAAAATGATTGCATATTTCAAACATACAGGTTGGCACTTCATTTGTTTGTTTGCTTGCTTCTAATTTTTACATAGTTACTACCAAGTTTCCTCTATTCATTGGTGGTTTCAGACTTCTCAAGAGTGTTCTTGTGTTTTGCACTTGCATTCTTTCTCTTTAAAGGATGTTCTACTTGGGATAAAGCAGAACCTGACCCAATGTGTGATGACAGAAAATGTCCCCTTCTAGTAGTGTGACACTCCATCATGTGGCATTGTCACTGCTCTATCATTCTGTTATAAAGGGAGGGAGGGAGGTGTACTAATTTTGCCACAGCAAAGTAGTGAAATATTTTAATTCTACGTCCTGCCTTTAAATTGAAAAAGGTAAATATAGGGAGGGTAAAAGTGAGGGGAACTATAAATAAAAAACAAGTACATGGGATAAATTTAAATCCAGTCCATGGTACTCGTCACACCTCCCCATCAAACACCTCTCTGTTGGCTTCTTTTGTGGGTGTTGGGAATGATGGTTCAGCATCTGAATCAGGCTCTTCATGAAGTTCAAGCAACCCTGGAAACAATGGGCAATTGCTTCTAATAAAGTCACAAGCTAAAGAAATACAAAAAGAAAGTCTCATAATTGCACTCCAAAGAAAGTGTTTGCAATCATCTTTGCATGTCTGCTATCCCAGATATCCCCCCTGTGCCTAGTACACATATTTATGGCACAACACTCACACCTCTTGACTTGCCTACACAGGTGCTTTCCAAACCTAAGTAAATATGAATATTGTGTTCAATTTGCCAGACAAATCACTAAATTAGATGCACCGGCATCATCTACTCCATTTCAAGAGCTTTTTATAATGGTTATTTCATATTGCACCGGTCATTTTTAATAACTGAAAATGTTCTTAGGAAAGTTTGAGAGTTTTCCAAGCATGGATTACAGCTTGAGCCTGCAAAGGTTGAATTCATGGGATTTGAGTCAACGAAGTATTTCTAGGAATACTCACAGGCTTATAAGTACAGAGTTCTTTGGCATTGCTTTTTAGTGGGATGTCATGATTATAGGTTTGAGTGTAGGGTGGCAGCAGGAGCAGGTAACAGGGAAGAGTCAGGCCACCCACCACTGAAAACCAGCTATAATCACCAAAATTGTCTTTAAATAGTCTGGCTTCCTACATAACTGAAAGAGTACCGTAATCTTAAAGACAGTATATACTTCTTTGACAGGAAGGTGAATAGGTTAAATGAAGTAGCTGCTTCATGTTAGAAGAATCCTGAAGCCATAAAGATCTACTTATCCGATGAAATGTTTTTTGCCCTCAGGGATAGTCTAACAAAGGCGTCCCTTCCAGAGGGTTTTCATAGATAGCTGAACAGAACAACTTTTTATTAAAAATGTTATCTGTATTAACAAAGTTTTATGACCTAAAAATCTTGCTTGGAGTTTCTGCGAGGCGAGGAGCCTGAGCTCCTGCTGTAAGGACAGCTGGGGATCTGGGTCATTGCACAGAGAATTAATTGATACGACCTGGTGGAAGGGTGTGAAAATCATCTTGTCAGGTCTTTGCCAGGTTTCAGGCTCTCTGCTGCTTTCAGACTCGTGGGCCCACACAGCTGGAGGTGTGAGTCAGGCTGGCCCAGACCACTGAGGATGCCAAAGGAACTCTGTGGCAAGGAGCTGCTGGTGGGGATCCTGGAAAGAGAGGCTATGACCAAGAGTTGTGTGACCACGTACATGCAGCCAGGACTGGAAACCCTCTGAGGACAAACTCCCTACTGAATCAAAAGGCAGCATCACACACATGGGCAAATATAAACTCATTTATTTTTTAAAATAGTTTTATTAAGTATATGACAGCTTCCAGAAGGCAAATTCGAAAATATTCATTACCTTCTATTAATGTCCTTTTTACTGAAGTATCATAGATATATTTGACAGAAATAGAGGCTATTAAAAACACAGCACAGAAAGCCTAAGTATATAGTATAGATTTTGTTTTTTCAGAGAAAATGCAAGACATGACATAAAGATAAAATTAAAGTCCTACTGAAATCAATGGTCAAAGACCACTATTCTTCAATGAAGCAAAAGAATTCACAGAAAAAGTTTTGTACAAGAATATATGAGTGATCTAATTTTAAGGGTACAGTATATTTATGAAAATATTTTTACAAGGCTTTCCTCATAGTGCGTACACAAGTGATAATTAAATACGGTTCTTCAATGACAAAATCATGAAAAAATATGATCTGATCACATACAGTTACCATAGAAGCAAAGAAAAAGAAGAACTAGCCTTTGGACTGGTTTTAGCTTCAGATTCGGGTGATCTGCTTGAAAAGTCCTTGTTTTTATCGAATCAAATCCACAAAAAGCCACAAAGTCTGATGATTCAACCGCGCTATGTCATGCTCAGCATCCATGGCTCTTGGGCAACAGCTGCTTAGAATAAAGTGCATCAGAGTCCAGATCTTCCCAGCTCAAAATTATCACCACGGGACGAGAAGTTCCTACATGGCCTCAGCTCCAGCTCTGCATCACTGTCCTGGGGAAACTTTACTTAATGCAAGAGGATGGCCTGGGGGCAGCAGGCATTGCGGTACCAGCACCAGGGAGGTGCCTGTTCCGGCCCAAACAGGGGGGAGGCAGCTGGTTTTGGATTCTCTCCAGGATGGAAGCAACTTAAGCGGGTTAAAACAGTATGGTACAAGGTCATAGCTCTGAGACAGCGTTTAAAATCACTGATCCTGAGCAGCAGACTGCAGCCTGCACTGCAGAGAGGGCTGTGATTAAGGCACCACTGTCCATGGTATTCCCTGTTTTCTAGCAAGGGGATGCCTGTGCTCAGTGGGGCTTCCAGGTGTCTAACTCAGGGCAGTGGATTCCGTTTCAGCTCTGGCACACCTGTACTTTATTCACTGAAGCAATGATGCCCAAAACTCTTCTGTGCTTCCATTCTTTGTCTGTACAATTAATTAATAGTAGCAACACTTGCTGTCTCACCAGGGTGTTATAAAAAAAAGCATCCTAAAAATTATAAGGTACTCATAAATTGGATAATAAGGATTCTGTAACCTCCTAGGGAAAATTTAAATTTGCACTGTTCCAATGTAGATCAAGGGTTAAGCCCTTTAAGCCTAAATTTCTGCCCCACATGGACAAAGCACCTGAAGAAGGATTCCTGTGGCATGTCAGCTTTGTCCTGGCCCCCTGCACAACATCACCTTTCTCACGGCCTTTTGCTAAATGCAGACAGAGGTCCCTGAGAAAGTCCCTGGTAAAGCCATGATGCGTGACCCCAAGTTAATTCCTTCTGGCCACAAGGCTGGAGGAAACATGGACAGGCACTGCCCTGGTGCTGTGCAAGCTGCCCTCTCATGTTGCATTTGAGTGAAAGGTCTACTTTACTGTTCCATGAGACAGAGGTTCAAGTCACAGTGGAGCTGCCAGTGGGAGGTGGCACCAAATCCCTGGGACAATTCTGGCACTGCAGCTAAAGAGAGTCGCCACAGCACCCGAAGCAAAGCCCGTCTGGGTGCCTGGAAGGGCCCTGCAGTGGCTCTGGAGGCCACTGACCTTTCCACTGGGTACAGCTGTAGCACAGGGAATAACCGTGTCCTGTCAGCTACACCCTGACCCAGCCTCTCCGGGAAATGGGAAACAGCTAAAGCAAAATATTGCAGGAGTTTTGGTATGCAAATGGATACTGCACAGTGTCCCAGCAGTTTATAAGAATCAAGACTTTTTTCTGTTCTAATATTCTCCAACAACAAAGAAGAGAATACACATGGGAGAGAATAGAGCAAAATTTAAAAACCTAGTGTGATTTCACAGCTCGTGCTCACTTGAGCAACGCAGAAGTCATTTCCCATTCAGCCCATGAGGACAGGTTTAAACTTCATTTGTGCCGTTCATTTCCTTCTTTACTCCTTCTCCTTCCTCTCTCAAAGGTTCCAGCTCAGGCCCATCCTGTGCAGAGTCTTTGTTCCAGTTATTTCTGCCTTCATTTTCTGTCCTTATATATTTAGGATCCTCTTCTTTTTTCTTTCTTTCCTTCTCCTCCTTGGCAAGCATATGATAATTATAATAATTCATGATGAACAGAAAGGTTCCTGCCAGGACCATCACAGCTCCACACTTAATGAACATGTATTTATAGTCCCCAAAGGTATCAATAAGAATTCCTGTAAAATACATATTTAAAAAAAAAAAAAAAGAAATTTAGAGATAAAGGTAAGGATATTGTGTTTTCAGATCCTATATATAAAGGATCCTTGTAGTTTCAGGATGAGACATTCTCTGAACTTCTGATCTCTTCTGCAAACACCCTGAACCTGCACATACTTCACACGTGTTGCAGTCTGCAGCCTGTAGGCAGCTGACATTGGTACAGGCGATGCTCTGATAATTTGCACAGTTAAGTAGAAGGGGACAGAACCTGCACTGCAAAGTCTGGACTCTTCCAGCACACCCGTTTTTTCCATGCTAAAATAATCCTCTGCTCAGAGAACCTGCAGGCAGCCTTTCCATTGACCCCAGTGACCAACTCCAAGGGCGTCCACTTGGCTTGGCAGTCCTCAGGCTGCCAATAAAAGCGGCAGCCTTTGGGAAGACTTTCACGAGAAGGCACCTGCCCACTGGGCCTGGTCTCTGGCTCTTGGCAAAGACCCTCTGATTTATTCCTCCACGGGTCACTCACCAGCATTGGAGGGGGCTCAGCTTTTGGTCACAGCTGCCCCTTCTGCGTCTGTACCCGTGATCGAAAGAGGAAAGGGCACAGCATGGAACTGGAAAACATTAGTTCCGGGGAAAGCAAAGATGATGCTGTCAGTGTCAGATAATTTCAATGCCAAGACAAATGTGACAGGTTCCTCTCAAAGGTTAATGCCTCTGCTGTGGAGTTACAGAGTAATTGAAGGGAGACAGCTTAATTGAAATGTCACTGTTCTCCATTATGTCAAAATGTAATGCAAATCTTATTGGGATTATGATCCTGAGCATTAATTCCCATTTACTGGGCAACACAGACCATTCCTAACATCCCAAATCCTAATTAAAGTAAGACCCACTCCTAACCTGGCCTTCACAGTAGAGACCATCTTCTTGAAACTGGCCCATCATCCATTAACTCCCTGACTTTTTTGAATATGTTCTCCTCCTTAAAAAAGGGGACTTTTAATTACTTCCCAATTGACCCTTAAAGCTGAAAAGCTAATGATTAATTAGCCCACTGCATTACATTAATAAGGGATTTTATGGTCACCAAATAGATTTCTTGACCACAAAAATAATAATTTTCAACTGGTTTTGGTCAATACTTTTTCCTGAATCATCCCCAGCTGTCTTGGTACACCATTTTCCATGCACTGTTTTTCATGCTACTGGTGAAACATCAACCAAATGCTAATTGCAACAATTTTTCCTTTTCTGCTCATCAGGATGACCTAGAGGTCTCCTAAATAGGTTTCAATCAGAGTTTTAATGAGTAGAGTATTGGAAAATTCAACAGTAGGATAGTCTTGCCTCTTTTCCTTTGAGAATAAGATAAAGTCATAAAACACACTGGGAACAATTTACTTAGTTCATTAAAGCACAACCCTGCAGTAGGTTATTAAAATGCCAAAGAACCAATAAATTTGCTGCTTATTAAAATGGTGGGGAAAACCCTACAAAACTAATATTACTGATTATTACACAGAACTGTTTTAGCCTCATTAGCAGTCTCTGGTCATTAACTTAATCTTCCACACAGAAAATTATATAATTCAGAAAATGGTCATTTTAAAATTCTATTTTCTTTTGTTTGTCATTAATTAAATAATGAATCTCTAAGACAGCAAGAGGATACAGCTGCTTCTGTCACACTGTATGAGCTACATGGTAATATGAAGAATTAAACAGCTCTGTAAGATGTGCCATGCAGAGCATTAGCCAGATCCCAGTTTTGAATCCAGGAAAAGGGTTCAAACTGCCTTTTTTTCTGTGCATTCCTTAAATTTATTATGATACTGCCATATCAAAAGAATTAGCAGAGTTAACTTGGATACATCCAAATAAAGACAGCACACACAGCCTAATTCAACATGCTGACACACTTCAAGGTGACCAGTTTCCAAACCAGCTATTCAAGCCTGCATACAGGTGAAGTGCAAATTGCAGGACAGGGCACACAGGTAGATGGTATCTATACACTGAGAGAATGCCACCTACAAAGTCATTTAATTCATAGCCAGCTCAGATTTGATAAGTACTTGAGCCAAATGCCAGATTCAAGTGTGGTGTCTTCCAGACATGGTGTGTTCCTTGTCAAAAAAGGAGCACATGCTATAGAGGGAATATTAAGGCTGTTAAATCACAGATCACTGCTCTCACTTGTCTTCAGATAAGTGCAAATCCTCCTGGAGATTCAATATTATCCACATGGACCTTTGAAAGTCTCTGCTTTTTGATAGTTCAAACCATACCTTCCAAAATAAACCTTTTTAAAATTATTATTACAACAGCCTTAAATTTTTCAGTTGCACTAAGATGATTGAAATTTGTAAGTGAAGTACTCAATGCTTTAGAAACAAACAGTAAGGCTTAAGTCTGAGTCAACAAGAGGATTTTATAGAACTGTTGTGTTTTATTGTGCTTAAATTGTGGTGGACTCCAGCCTTTTGCAACAGCAGGGATCTCCAGGAGGAGTTGTCTGAAGTACAAGGTTCTTGGTGTTGTACAAAGCCCTGTTCTGCAAGTGTTTGAAGGGATCAGGGATTAAAAGATCACTCCCCAAAACTCCCTTCAACTGGAGGACTACAGCAGAAAGGAGAAAAGAGGAAATGCTGGAGAAGACATAAAGGATCTCTTTCCATGTCCAGCCACCAGTGGAAAAATGGTGGTTGTGAAGCAGAAAGAACACTTCCAGAATCATCTCCTACAAACCATGCTGGCAAGAGTCTAAATCCAAGTGACAACCCCGTGGAAGCAGAGGAGGAAAACACACTCACCTCCAATAGGTGGTCCCAGCAGGATCGTGCAGCACTCGGCGATGGTGACGAGGCCGACGGCGCTTGTGAAGCGGGCAGCTCCCACCAGGTCCATCAGCGTTTCGAAGAGCATGGCACAAACCATGCCAAAGGCCAAGCCAAAAAAGCTGGAGTACACCACCAGGCCTGTGTAGCTGGAGGCCAGCGGGCACAGGAGGTGGCAGGCGCCGTTGAAGGCAATGGCGAAGCTGAAGAAGTACTGAATGCGGGGCCTCACCCACTTGCTGTTTGCAACAATGCCTGTGGTGGGGCGAGCAACCATATCCACAATAGCAAGGATGGAAAGGAGGAAAGCAGCTGAATATTCATCGATGCCGGTGTGCTTTGCATAGGGTGCCAGGAAAACAATGGGGGCAAAGAATCCCAGGAACATGAGCACGTTTCCGATCAGGTAAATCAAGAACCCTCTGTGTTTAAAGAGGGAAAAATCAAGGTACTGATTGACTTTTTCAAAGCAGTCCTTTTCTCCTTCCTCTTCTGTTTTGTCCTCCATGGGGACATTTGGGGAACTACTCATTTTCATGGCATCTTCAGTAATCTTTCCTTTCAGAGCATCCTTCCCTTCCTCAGTCTCCCGGGTTTTGACGGGTGCTGTGGCTGCCCCGATGGGTCTGAAGAGAGCTCCTGCCACACAGCAGTTTAATAAAATTGCCCCAAGAATTAAAAAGCTGCCCCTCCAGCCAAAATTGTCAAAAAGGTATTGGTTGAGAGGTGCCAGGGTGCAAAGCATCACGGGGCTCCCTGCCATAGCAAGGCCATTCGCGATGGGTCTTCTCTTCAAGAAGTATTTCCCTATGATTATCACTGATGGCTGAAGGTTGAGAGCAAGGCCAAATCCTGAAAAACAGTTCAGATAAACAAAGGAAGATTTGAGACCCATTTCTCCACAGCTCATTTTTTAAGGAAATTCACAGGCAATTTGTTCACTGGTGGCTCTTCAATAAAATAATCTGGATGCAAACTTTGCTTGGGGTAACTCTTGAGTTCTGGCTGCCACATTTGGGTAACCAGACCCCAGAAACACCCTTTCAGTCAGAGAACATCCCTTCTCTTTTGCACTGTGCCTAGAGTTTGCTTCAGAATAAACTGAAACTATTATCTCATGGAATGCTGGTGGGTTCTGTCCAGACACAGCAGTCTTGCTGGGGAAGAGGATGGATCTATTTTTTTAAAAATGACAACTCTCAGTTTGAGGGAGGTTGTTCTGGCTTGGACAGTGTCAAGCACCAAAGCAGATCTGTCTGGGGCTGGCCTCCCCTTCCATGGGCACCCAACTCTGCAGCTGGGCTTCCAGATGTGCACAGAGAATAACATCTGTTTCCTCAGCCACGGCTGATTCGGTGCTGTGAGCAATTCGGGTCTGATGCAAAAGATTAAGTGGTCTGCAACCACACAGCAAAGCAGCTACTGGGGATGCTAATGCTAAACCGGACCCTAGAGTGTTTCTTTTAATTAAAATCTATTTTATTGCATTTAGATATATAAATGCCATTATAAATCTGCATTGCTAATTCAGCTGGCCAACTTCCCTTGCGCAGGTGGGATCTGAAGGTAGAGATACCAAATGCTGTGATGGTCTCAGTGTTGTGTGGTTCTGTCTGAGAGCACTGTCATGTAGAACCATAGAATCACAGAATTATTAAGGATGGAAAAGACCTCCAAGTCCATCAAGCCCAGACTTTGAACAATCATTACCTTATCAACTAGACCAGAGCACCGAGTGCCTCGTCCAGCCATTTCTTGAACACTTCCAAGGATGGTGAATCCACCACCTCTGTGGGAAGTCCATTCCAATCCTTAATCACCCTTTCAGTGGAAAAATTCTTCCTGATGTCCAACAATTCTTCCTGATGCCCAACATCAACAATCAATAATCAAACATCAATAATATTTTCAAGCATTTCTTTGATATGCAATATTTTCTTAAATAGTTAATTTTTCAGAAATCCATCAAAATGGCATTTAAAAATCATGCCACATATTTTCCACTCTATCATCCAGAAAAGAATGAGCCATTAGGAGAAAGCACAAATGTAATCCTTGAAGTGATTATATCAGAGAACATGAATCCTGAAAATAGGGTCATGCAGATTTTTTCTTGTTCATTAGTCGATATAATTAGTTTGTTTAACTGTGCAGTACATAATTAGGCATATTGCTTTACAGAAGAGAATTTAGAAAGGTCAAGGTCCTCAAAATTAATTAAGGAACACTACCATTAGTCACTGATAGAGTAGAATCCAACTGATGCAGCAGAATCCAACTGATGTTGGATTGCTTCTGTTTGAACAGGTTTACAAAATTACGACTTTTGCCAATCCTAAAATTCTTTTTTTTTAAATTATTTTGAAGTTTACAACATTAAAAATAAATTGAAATGGCAACATATTAAAATTAATCTTGATATGAAACATTCTCAGCATGAACTTTTTTTGACAGTCCATATATTTGGCAGGGCACACCTTTGGGACGTACAGCCTGCTTGTAATGCATACAGGGCCAAATTCAGGGTGACCTGAGAACCAGAGAGGCAAAATGCAGCCCTGGTTAGAGAGCATCCTTGACAGTGCTGAGATATAGAAATTCATCTTCTTTCACCTGAGAAGATGCAGCACAGGCGTGAGAGTTTGTCTTAATTCCCCACTTCCCAGGCCGGTCACTAAGGGCAGAAATTGAACCATTATTTCCACACTTATTTTTTGTAGGGACACACCACATGTATTCCAGAGAAGAAAAATCAGACTAGATGCCAGCTACCCACTTAAACAATAATCAACTCAAATTTTTTATAATGTGAACATTAATTTGCCAGTCAGTCAAATCTAATTTAATATTACCTCATGCTCTTCCCATTAATTAAATTTGGAGAGTTTCAAATTGAATAACTGGAATTTCAATTTACTTTAAGCTTTTGGCTGACTTTAGTTGGAAATATTTACATCCATTTTATTGCAGTTTTCAGAAACTACAGCAGCTTTTCCATAGCTGAAATTGTTACTCAATAACCACATTTTCTCCCCAGGGATATGACAGAGAGGCCTGTCAGTGGTGTTGCAAGTACAGAAGCAAACCTGTGCCAGAAGGAGTGTCCTTTCCTGGATTAATTACATCTCACTCATATCAGAAGGAAACAAGAGGTGCTAGAGGAGTCAGCTGTGTAGCTATTGATCGTGTTCTTATTTTATTAGCAAGGAACAATCTGACCAGGTATTTCAATGCTCAACATTTACAGCCATGGAAAAGACTCTACTTTCATTAGTCAACGTGCCTCACCCAAGATCCCTTTTTATTTCATGGCAGTCGGATTGGTGCAGATTGAACAAAACTCTGACCAGTCGCTACTGCCTCGCATTTAGCTTTGAAATCTGCTGCTTCCACCTCAGCCTCAGAAAGAGGCTGCATGTTGAAACACCTATTTAATGCATCCAGGCTGGCACCTGTCCAGGTCGACAGCTTGCAAACCCCATTTATTTTTCTAAGCACTGTAGGGAAACAAATGGGAAGCGGCAGTGGGGTTTCCAGTGCATGCAAAGTGCCTCGTGCAGCCGAGTGCCATCAAGGACAGAGCTGCCTCCACCAGCAGAGCCTGGTTCCTGCTCTGCATGCAAATGGAAACAGACTTAATCAAGTCAGCAGCTGAGATTGCCATGTCTAATCCCAGATACTTCCTGCTCTGCTCCTCTGAAGAGATTTCTATTAACATGCCAAAGGCACAGGACTGTAGCAGAGATATCCTGGTACCAATACCTTGTTTTTATCTCCATCCCTGTGAATTACACGAACACAGACTTTTACACCAGGCTGTTTCCTTTCCAGGCTAGTAGGAAGGAGGGTAGAAAGAGTGTGATATTTACAGGTTGCTTTACAGTTACTGCAAATCACCTTCACAAAAGTCCCTCTCCTCGTGCAGTAGCACTGCCACAGCCGTGTGACGAGCAGGCAGCTTCGTAATTGCCCTTGAACGTTTCCACGTTAGGCCTGGCCAGCAAACACACTTCAAGCCCAATTAGAGGCATCAAGCATGTTAGCAGGCTTACAAGCATCTTCCCTTCTCTGTCAAATTAATATTCCTCCTCCAGCACACACCCCGTGTCTGGAGATGATGAGTTATTAGCCAAGACCTCATCCATACAGCTGCAGAAGGAAAAGATGCACACAACAAAAAATGTGCTTTGCTCAGAGGAAACAACACAAGCAGTACAGACAAGGAGGTGTGGGGTGTCTTCCCTCTTTACCTGGGGGCTGGCACAGACTATCAACTCTCTGCAGAGGGCAACAGACCAGACTTGCAAACACATTCAGGGACCAAGAAAGAGCAAGGCCTTCACCAATCCAAGGTCC
This sequence comes from Atrichornis clamosus, assembly GCA_013400975.1. Classification (NCBI taxonomy): domain Eukaryota; kingdom Metazoa; phylum Chordata; class Aves; order Passeriformes; family Menuridae; genus Atrichornis; species Atrichornis clamosus. The sequence goes on along the minus strand of WBMZ01009535.1, from coordinate 16,403 downwards.
ATTGGGGTTATGCCCAGAATTCCCTCCTGTCACCTTTGTAGACAAGCACCGTAGTACACTGAGGCTGGTGCCTTCCCATGGGCTTGTTTCTTGCCCGAGCCCTTCTGCTCACCAAAGTGCACGTTACATCTTTAGCAAAGGATCTATGGTTTCCACGTGCTGATCCAGCATTTGTCAGCTTGGAATCACAGAACGGTTTGGGTTGGAAGGCACCCTGAAGATCACTCCCCTGCCGTGGGCAGGGACACCTTTCACTATTCCAGGTTGCTCAAAACCCTGTCCAGCCTGGCCTTGAACACTTCCACAGATGGGGCAGCCACAGCTGCTCTGGGCAACCTGTGCCAAGGCCTCACCACCCTCACAGGGAAGAATTTCTTCCTTTTATCTTATCTAAACCTGCACTCTATCAGTTTAAAGTCATTCCCCCTTGTCCTGTCACTACCTTCCCTTCCTAGAGGACATTTGTTTAGCAGGGACAAGCTCATGCATTAATAAATATTGAGAGATATTGGTTATTTTTATTTCCCATCACTTTGTTTCTGAAGGCTCTTTCAAGGTATCTGCAAGATTTATTCATCCAATAATAACAATTTCATTTAATTACAGTGACACTCCTTAGGAAGAGTAAGGTTTAAGGGAGGGAATCCTACATGGGGATTTATTCACTACCGTACAGATTTAATAAAGGAATATTGATAGAGAAAAACAGGATGACAAACTTTCTGTCCCAATTTACTTTGCTAGTGGCTGGTTTTATTGATTTTAGATGTTGAGCTCACACTTTTCACATTCAGAAAGCAGCAACACTTAATGCATCTGCAGAGAGATTGGGAACATTCATTAAACCATACACCTTGCAACCTCTAAAGCCAATTTGGAACTCATTGTGTCATGTTTTCAAGCAGATGTCCTAGCTGCACTGGAAGAATCATTGGCTGTACCTTACCCAAAATAATAAAAGAAAAATACTTACAATTAAGCATCTATACTCACACAGGTGGAGAATTCTAATCCATCTACCTTTAAAAGCAATACCTGGCACCTGCAGGCTTTAAAGATGCTGCACTGAGCCTATCCCTTCTCCTGTTTGAGTTTCTAATATGGAATTTCATATTTCAATATGGGCAGTTCAACTTAGAACTTCAATAAGGAAATACTGTTTGGGTTTGGGGTTCTTTTTCACAATAGGGAGATTATTGGCTATTTTCAATCAGCTCCAGCAGTTCTTACTTTCAGAAAAAGAACCTCCTCACCTCACAAGCTGGCAAAGGGCAGGTAAACTAAAGCAAACCCCTGAAATCTCATCTCTTATATCTCACAGCAGGAAGATAACTCTCAGTAAAATAGGAACACAGGTGCTCTCTTTATAGTCACACTTGCATCCAGAAGGACTTGCCTTGCCCAGGGCAGAGCACAGTCATCCTGCGTTTGCTTCAGCAGGAGCTGAGGGCACTGATGGCCACTGTCCCCAGCAGCCCCAGCCCGGAGCTCTCAGCTGCCAAGAGCACAGCCCAGCCAGGATCCCACACGCCATCGCCAGCCAGGAACACGGCCCTGAGCAGGGCACGTGCTCTTTGATAAAGTTCAGCTGGAGCACTGATCAGGAGGGCCCTTGTCCCAGCAGCTCTTTTTGCCACCAGCTTCCCCCCGCGTTTGTGTTGGTCCACACACAGCCCAAGCGTGGGTGCCCCAGGCCATCAGAAGGGAGCCTCTCGTGCAGAGGGGAAGGAGGTGCCTTGTTCTCACCTGTGATGAAGCCCACGCAGATGTAGAGCTGCAGGATGCTGGTGCAGAAGGCGGCTGAGATCATCCCCACACCACACAAGAGGCCCCCAAACATCACCACGGGGCGGCTGCCGTAGCGGTTCACTAAAATGCTGCTGATGGGACCTGGGGAGAGAGGGCAAAAGGGTCCTTGAGGTTGTGTCTTCTGACAGAAGGGCAAGTTTGACACCAAGCAGGTAAAACCCTGCAATATCAATGCCCCTGAGGTGCTGCTGACAGCTTCTAGAGTGACTTCAGGGAGAACGTGGAAAAGCAGAGATGATCCAGCATGTCTGGTGCCACAGGTGTGTAACCAGTGACAGATCCTGCCCCCAGGATTTTCAAGTGTCCTCAGAGAAGGCAAACAGCAATAAAAAATTGTGTGAACACATCATCCCAACACAGGAGCTTCTTGATTTACGATGATGTTAAACCATACACACAGAGCAGTGGTTCATATTACATGGCTGATATCACGAATGCTGTTGCATTTTTAATGCCTCTATTTAATGCAATTCCAATACTGCTGACCAGGACCAAAGCTTCAGCAGAGCAGTTGTTAATTAAATCTTAATAGCAGTCTATGTAGGTACAAAAAGTTTTGAATGATGGATTAGCCAGAGCTCAAAAGAACCAGTTTGGACTTACATTCATTGCAAAGAGGACGTTTGGGATAGTGCAAAATTATGAGAGAGGGAAATGGTTTAACAAAAACTGTGCACAGTGAAAGAAAGCATTGGAATCTGAGGAAGTGAGATATGGAGGACCGGTGAAAATCAGAATCACAGTATAATATGTATTGGAGGGGCTTCGATGGTCTCAGGACCAACGTTCTGCTCAAAGAAAAGCCAGCTCTGAAGTTAGATCAGGCTGAGAAGTCAGAACTAGGAAAGGCAAACTGAGCAGGAAAGGGCAGTCTAGAAGTCCAAGCTATGAGATGTAAAGAACAGAGTCTGTGTTACTCAAAAATCCTGTGTCAATATGCTTCAAAACTGATGCTAGAAATGAGAAAAGGGAATACAGGCAGCTTTTAGTATCTTATCTTACCTGTCTGTTTCTGTGCTACTCATCACACAACAGTGGTGTGTGCCTGTTTACCTTCATTCCTGACACTACCAGCAGCCCACAAACAGAACACTGGAAACAGGTATCTTAAACTTACAGGCATCCCTGAAGAGTTTGGCTGTGGGACCTAACTCACCACAGAGCCATGGCGTAGGATATTTACCTTTGCTTAAATAGTCTCAGCCAGAAATAGCTCCAGAGTCTTTCCCAGACCCTGCAAATCACAGCAGACCAAATCACAGGGACGAGACCCAGAAACCCCAACACTCCCCCAGCATGGCTGACAGAATCCAAACAAGTTCTCAGCTGTTTTAATGTGCAAGAATAGAAAACAGTAGGTATGGTTGGTTTAATCTGGGGAATGAAGCCCATAGAAATACTTTCCACTAGATATCTGAGGTCAAAACACTCGTAAATGAAATACACACAAGCACAGTCTCAAAAACATCCCTGTAATTGTTTGATCTGTGATCTGGTCCTATCAAATGCACCACTCAATTAAAATTTCTGTGAGTGTATAATTACATGGAGAGTTTTTCCCCTAATCCTATACCTGGATGCACACACATGCATTCTTTTGCTCCACAGAGCACTACAGAATTCATTGAGAAGTTCTGGGAAAAGATCTGTATTTCAGACCAGCACAGCAGAAAGGGACTCCATTCTGTCTGAGTTTCCCCTGGTCAGGGCCTGCACTTGCATCATGCTTGAGCTGGTCTCAGCATGTCCTGTAATTCAATAGATCGAGCCTGTGTTCCTCAGAAAGGCACCAACACATTCATCTGCAGCCTAGGGGCATGCAACACTTCCATTTTTCAATTTTCCACATGTCTGCATTTCTCCAGAATTAATCTAATTACTCAGCTAAGAAAATGTGGTTTCAATTACCTTCTCCCACTGGAAGAGGGCTTTCACATTAGCCCTAAAACTATAGGATGTTGTACCATGGAGCAGAGCATTTAAAGCCCACAAGATCCCTCCTAAGGCCCCTCTCTGCTATGAGAAGCAAAACAGACTCCTCACATTCATCCCACTCTTGCAGCATCCAGCTTGGGAGAAGGGAAATACGGATCCATGTCCCTCTGACTTCAATCCATAAGTGGTTGTGTCGGCTTCACCCACCAGGAAGGATGGGTTTGCACCATGACAGCAGATGATGGACTGGAAGGGGCTGAGGGTAGGACACATTCTGCTCTGCTGCCTGAGGGGACAGCCTGGGGTAGGGGCTGGAGTAGAGGAAAATAGAAGTTTGTATCCCAACCGCTGACATTACAAATGAGAGCAGCCTTGTGTCCCTGGGGACTCTCCATGAATGTGCAGTGTCCTCAGCCACAACTTCCCAGCGATCACTTACAAAGCCATGAGACTGAAACTGCTCCCTGTTGTTGTGTGTGATCTCTCAGCAGTGTTTTACAGCAGGTCTGCACGACCTTCAGCAAACAGCCTTCATCTGCTGTAACCAGCACTATCAGTTTTACAGGGAGATAATCAGTTCCATGTTTGTCAGTCCAGGTGGGAGAGCTGTGCCCTCAAAGGTGTCACCTGCCTGGGCTGGGCTGAGCTCACAGGGAACTGTGACAAACTTCAGAAGCACAGAAGCCTTTCTCCTGCACAGCCTGGAACTGTCCAGGCCCTGTGAGCCTGCTTTGGTAAAGAGGCACAGCCTGCAGCATCACAGCACAGGCCTGAGCGACAGCACTTGGTCTCCCTGAGCACCCACACAGCACTGAGGGGTGGAGACCTCTGAGATACTGAGTGCATCCAGTTAGACGAGAAAACAGGCACAGAACATCTGGACTAAACCTTTTCAGCCACTGGAGAATCCAGAGTGAAGGCCATGATGAGCACTCAAGCTTCAGGAAAAGCATCAGCTGGACATACACAAGACACCAAAAAATCCAACCCAAATCCTCAAACAGTTGGGAAACCAAACTTCCCTGAGCTGCTGCTCGAGGCCCGAAGGGTTTGTAACAGCCCTGAGCAGACCTTTCAAATGCATTGAAGCAAAAGCGAAATCATGTCCCCAAAATTACTTCCACTTAAGTCATTTGGACCTACAGAAACATCCACAGGCTTTAACGGAGCAGCCTTTCAAAAGCTGTCCCATCTCTGGGCAGAAAGCGGCGCACGCAAAATGTCACATAGCTGTGCACACTTCAGCTCCCAAACCTGCCGGCCTGGGCAGGTGACAGAGCACACACGTGTGTCCCTTCACCGTGCCCAGGTGTCTGCAGTGATCAGCATTGCCCCCAGCAGATCGGAGTGCACCCCTCCTGCCCTGCTCTGCCCCACGCCACACACTGTGTGTTTCTCGGAGGGGGGGTTGATTAGCCATCAAACATTAGATAACTTTAACAGCAGCGTTGTGAGGAGCTTCGGAAAACCTCAAATAGGTTAAGCTGGGGCAGAGGAATTAAGAAGAGGGAACACAAAGCCAGCACTGCAGTTGTGGGAAATGGGAAACACAATTACTGCTTTGCTTGCAGCTATTGCAGAAATTAAAAGTGCGACAGCCCCTGGCAACATGCTGGAATTGAAAAGCAGGACCTGTCACTTACCAGTTACTCAGCTGGCATGGAGAGAATAAAGATATTGTATATTACCACAGAGAAACCATTTACGGTAACAGTGTGTGCAGCTTAGATCCCAAGGCACCTTTACTTGCTAATACGTGCCTGGTCAAACGGGCAGGAGCCACAGGCTCCCTGTCCTGGCATCCAAATGAAATCATTGTTCCTTCCTGCAAGCCTGCAGTGGGAGAAGATAACAGGAGTCAGGGTGATTTTTGCCTCTTAATTTACAGCATCAGGTGAGAACAGGGCAAGAGAAACAGCTGGCAAGGCTCTCAGAAAGCTGCCATTTACCTGGCTCAGCCTTCTAGGAGCAGCCACACAAACGCTGTGTAAGTCCCTGAAAAGTCAGAGTGAGGAGCAAGAGCCATCCCAGCTGCTGAGGATGTCCCCAGCGCCCTGAGGCTTCTCAGGGAGTGCAGGAGCAGGGCTGCCCCCACCACCCCAGCACCACGACAGCACTGCAACTCCTAGTGATGAAATCAGGAGTAACATTTAGTTAACCCCTTGCAACCCAATACATTCCAGTGACAAGGGTGCTGACATCAGGGTGATGGCAGTCGGTGGTTTGGTGCAGGAAGGGATGGCATTCCCACCCACCCAACCTCAGGAAACGCAGCAGCCCCTTCCATGACTCAGCAAGTGACTTCCTCCCTTCTTATGAACTTCCAGCCGTGGCCATCTTTTACCATCCGTCCCAGGGGGACGACACAGGACGGCGGAGGACACGGTGGGGACACTGAGCCCCCTCCTGCTGCTGGTTTTGCTCAGAGCTGTGCCTGTGGCTCTGCAACTCACACACTCTGCAGTGTCTCCATCACCCCATGGTAAGAGCAAGAAATGCCTGCTCAGAAGTGCTTCACTTTACACCCCAAGCCCTTGCAGAGCAGGGTGCAAAAATGAGGCAGTAAAACTGAGGTCTGGAGAGCAACAGTTCACACCAAATATCCCCAAAAGATGCAGCTGGGATCATGGAGCCCCTGGAAGACTGATGAAATGTAAAGCACTCTCCTCAGCCCATATAAATCATGCTGGTTTAGTGCCTGTCCTGTTTAAAGCCTCTCTTTTCTCATGCCTGTGGCAGATTTCCATTCTTTGTTAGTTGCTATATGAAAGGCCATGTCAAAGAGGCTGCTCTGGGTGGCAAGAGAAACACAGAGACTCGTCAGTGGGGACTGCAGCAAGCCCGAACTCATTTGTTAGCTTGTCCAATTACTTTTCACCTTGAGGTTTGTGTTTGTAGAAGTGAAAAGGGCCCTGAAGAGGAGATTGCCAAACCATAAAGAAAAGGCAAAATACCCTGGACTCTCCTCTCTTCTCCTCCACAAAGCCAGGCCACCTTGTCATTCATTCTTTTTGAGTCACTGAACTATGATCCAGAGAGGATCATAATGCAGAGTTGGCATATAACAAGAAATATCAATCCAGACTGGCTTAAACTCTTGCAAGCATGACAGTGTTCAAAAAATAGACACCTGAATTGCCTTTCAGTTTTCCTCAACAAGCCTTATGAATTTTTTATGAGCTGCAAAACTTCCAGTGTCAGTGTGAAACCATTGTATTTTTAATAGGGACTAAAACATTTTTCTCTCCTATACCTCTGACCCTGGGTGTATATATATATATATCTCCCTTATTTGTAAAGTTTGGGTTGCCTTTTTTTTTTTTTTTAATTTAACCTAAGACTAACAGATACAGTGTTTCTCCTCTTGGTGGAACTTGTCTTGGATTAATTTCTGCTGAAATATTTCTGTGCAGGACTCTCAGAGAAGTAGCTGAGACCCTGAAAATCTGACTCTCTAACTCCAGCAATGTGGGGTTTTTTCCAGGTTTCACAACACTGACCTTCTGACAGTGTAAAGTGGCACAGAGCCATTGCAAATGTTCCAGGTCTGTGCTGTTTGATGACCACACAGGTGATAAAATAGCAGCACTTTAAAATACTCAACTGGACGGACCACACTGCTGGAAGATTTGGGACCACCAGCATCCCCATTGCTGGGGCTGCAATGTGCAGCTCAGCTTTTCCTGCTTTTCCACAGTGACAAGTGGCTCTAAGGAGCTGTCCCTGCACAGGGACACTGGCCAGCACCAAAGGAACTGCCCAGAGAGTCAATATTTCCCAAACTATTGCGAAAGCTCAAATAGGAACTCAGCACACGTTGACCATGGGGAGTCACTGGGGACATAGGGAGTGCAACGTACTCAGCTGGGAGAGAAGGGGGGGAAATCGTTTCTACTAATGAAACAAAGTCTATTATTACACCAGTAGTAAAACAACGACAGGAGCAGGCCTGCAATTTCCTCAGTAATAATCTCGCTCCCTCCGTGGAATAACAACACTGCCTTTGGCTTTGTAATTCATCCACCAGGGTACCAGCCCATTGTAACAGAGCAACCTCCTCATTACCCCAGAAATGAAAACCAGTGCCCCCACGCTATTAATGTGCTGCCAGAACCCACCAGCCTCTGGAGACAGGGGGGATCAGCCAGCAGCTCCCAGTAACCATGCACAGCCTGAAAGGGAGGCAGCCTGAGAAAACACGGGGCCCACTTGCAAAGGCTTGGGAAAGGGATGAGAGGGTTAAAACCTGCAGCCGTTCACTCTTTGCCATGCCAGAAGAGACCTGGGTAGCTCATGCTCTGCTTGTGTCACCAGGGCTCGGAGAACTGCTGCTGGCCAGCTGACCCACGGTAACTGAGCCCTGCACGTGCCTGCTCCAGATCACCGGAGAACAACTGGGGGTACCTGCTAATAATAAAGTGCATTATTAGTCTCAGCTGCTTGGTTGAGATGGTTTGGTTTGCCCCTGTGTTGGCTGAGGAGCCCACAGACACCCAGCTCTTCCTCAGGCAGTGCTGCTGGAGGCAGAGTGGCCGTGCACAGGGGACAAGTGGCAGTGAGCAAATGCCTCAGGTGACAAACATGGTGTCATATTCCTCTGCCAGACCCGACAGGGCAGCTTTCAAAGACCTGTCTGCACCTAAACCACTCCAATGCCTTCTGTTAATGTAACTTTGCATTGCGAAGAATCCATTTTAAATAAGGAGGCTCAAGTCCGGCACATGCCACAGCTGCTTCAACAGCTAACCTGGCACCAGAGGTGCCTCACTTGCTTCCTCACGGGTGAGGAAAGCTGTCTATTCTTTTAAGGGGGTAATGGCTGCAGCTTCAGCACAATCCCTGTGAGATGATACCTAAACTAAGCATGGGAGAGATGGTGCAGACACACATTACTCGGTTGTCAAACTGGTCAGTCCCGTGGTACTGGGTCTCCCAGGCAGGACTGGCACTGTGTTCAGCTGGGAAGGTAGTGAGTGTAATGCTCCACTGCAGCAACCCAGCTGCAGCAGTCCTGCCTCACCTGCCCCCACCAGGCATGCCCTTGGGAAGACAGGGCCCTGACCTTCCATCAGAAATACTTGCATTTTCTGCAGCAGCAACCTGATGTTAAAAAAAAAAAAAGAAGAAAAATGAAGCAGACAAGGCCCAAGCTTCAGAAAGACAAAGTGTTCTCTTCCTTATCCAGCAATCTTATCTGATCAGTGCTCTGGCATTTCGATTTCCAGATCACCCGGCTGACACGCGCAGTTCCTGCGGCGCATGGAGGAGCCACAGGCCAACAGCTCCCAGACTGGGGCTGGAGCCAAGGTCCCTCGTGTCACTTCGTATTTAGGCGATTAAATAACAGCTCCTGCAAGGGGACAGCATTCAGAGGTTTCCCCGGCTGCGGGTCTGGGTCTCACCCCACAGCAGATCACAGCCACTCACCTTCGGAAGGTCACGGCATCACGGAGGTTGAGTCACTTTCCCGTGATTTCTTTAGCTGTCCTTTTGCTCTGGCAGGACCACTGTCTTTTATCCCTTCCATCATTCGAAGCCCAGCTGCAGGACAGGAGTTCCTTGTGTGGCTGGAACACCCATTCCCAGAGATCAACAGCCCTTCATTATCACTCTTAACATGCTGTTTCTCAAGCAGTTTGGCCCTTGCCTGGCCATGTTCTCCAAAGGGCTTTGCCCACCCCTGGGAAACCCTGCAAGACTTGACCAAGAGGCCAGTTATGCTGGAAAGCCCTTCTGGGGGCAGAAGAGCTGTGATGCCCTGGGACAGGTTGGCAACTGCAGGAAGAAGCTTTCACATGTTTGAACTCCCCTGGGGGGAATGGATTTTAACTTACTCCTGGGCTCAAAACCATGAACAGCCCCCCAAACAAAACTCTTCACTTTCTTCTTCCTACTTGTTATTAATCTTGGTTTTTATTAAGTCTATCACATCTCTATTACTGCTGCCTGGTGACCTTGATAGCTCCAATGAAGGGCAAAATGATAAAGCTTTGTGACCAAGTCCACGAACACAGAAATATTTCACCTGAACCTATAGTGCTATTATCGCTCTTAAGTAGAACAGAGCTATTTAAAAAAATAAAAAATATAAGCCCATATGTGGTGACCTTGCAGAGCTTGAGTGCTCCCTGAGAGTCAGGAGAAGTATATGAATCTGCAGCACCATTCATTACAGAAATCAAATCATTCCTCATCCAGCTTTCTTATCAAAATCCAGGATTGTAATGGTGCTGTTACCCTGGGGATTGCCCCTGCATGGGAAGACGTCTTGTTTCCATGGCATGGGGAGGCTGATTGAGTGAACTCCAAGAGGTGGGGAGGACAGGAAAAAGGTGAAGTCCAACATCAGGCAGCTCCAGGGAGCACCTGCCAGGGCTTGGGCCAGGATGGCAGAATGCTGAATATCCACTGTGAATAAACAGAGATATTCCTTTTGTTTCAGCCTTCACTAAATATCCAGGTGGAAAAGCACATGCCTGGGGAAATCCTAACAAAAGCCCCACTTGAGAATTTTTTGTTGAACCTGCACTGTAAGCACAGCAGCAGAGAGAGCTGGCAAAGGCGACACTACTGCAAGCACAAAGTGTCCTCCCCTCCTCTCCCACTCCTCTCCCACGACTAAGGGCTGCTGAGGAGGTGCTCACGTGGTTTCGGACACCTGGGGTCACTGAGGCACCCCCTGGGATGGTCAGACAGCCCAGGAGCCAGAGGACACGGGTGCTGGTTCTCCTGGCAAGGCCAGCGAGCAGCTGGCTGCAAATCCACACTGCAAGTGCATGTGAGCACCTCCAAATGCAAACCCTGCCCAGGTCCCAGCACTTCTGTTTCTCTGCTAAGCCCACATTATAGAACAGGCTGGGCCATGCACAACACACAAACTTGCCAGGCACCCCCGTTACTGAGCTTTTCACAGATAAATCCTCTACCTGCCCTGGGGCTTGTGGTCCATCAGGCCATCCCTGAGCCAAAACTGGCTTTCAGAGAGCTTGCACCACGTGAGGCATAGCCTGGACTCAGTTACCTATTTGCTGCTTGTCCTTGAAAAGTCCCACCTCCCTCCCATGCCTCAGTTTCCCCGTGTAGTGCTGTGGTGTCACAGCTATTTAAAGGCAATTGGGATGGATGGAGAGCCCTGGGTGGGGTCTTCTGCAGGCACACAAGGTTTTGATGGAGTCTGGACCAGAGCAGAAGAGAACACTGGCAGTTTTGATTAAGTTAAAAACTGCAGAATCAAACTCATTATTAATATAGCTTTACGCCACTGCATGTTGTAAGGTGCTTTCTAAACCTGTCACTGCAATTTATCATGCTAGCAGTGTAATAAAATACAGCTATAAAATTTTGGATTAAATGTTCAAGGTCAATGGTGGACTTTCAGCTTCCCTACCTCTTCCTTGCTGCTTTAGCAGATGCTCTATTAAGCACTTACAAGCTCTGGGGGAAAGTTTCTTTGGAGAAAAGATTCAGTTGTGGAGCATTTCCAAAATTAAATCTTCGGGTAATTTGATCCTGATCAAATTATAAAACAATAAATAACAAGAGTAATAAACACTGGTTGGCTTCAGGTTGAGGCTTTTACGCCAGAAATGCTCTCATTTTTTCTTGTGTTTGCAAAATGTGGCTCTCTGTTGCTGTCTTTGTAAAATAGACAGAAGGTGATTCCTTAATTTTAATAGAAATTTGGATGTGTTAGAGCAGCACCCTGGAGATTTTGGGGCAGTTTTACACCAGACTGAGACAAGGCTCCACTGCAGTACATACTGAATAAAAACAATGCATGGTGCTGATGCAGCTGAGCTGTTTATGTCTCCAAGGGCAACAGGAGCTGCACACATTAACACCTACGAGCTGTATACAAACATGCAGAGCAATTGCAAAAGAGTGAAATTCTACCAAATTACTAAAGAGAAGGTCCAGTGTCCCCTGGTCTAACGCCAGCTATTCAAGCTGAGCAGCTGAAATGACTGGGTGAGGATCTGCTCTCTGAGTTTCCCTTGGACGACTCCTGTTATTCCATTATAAAGATGAAGGAAGCATTTGGCCACAAAGTCACCATTAAAAAAGCCCAAACCTGGAAATGCAGGTACTGTCCTAGTGTTAAATTATTCTCTTTTTCTGGCACACATGCCAGGAAACTGGCTCGTTGTTCAAGCTCTAACAGTTGGCCATAATAAAAGACATTACTTCCCACAATCCCTACCTCTCTCACAGCCTTACAGGAGACTGTAAGAGCTACAAGAACATTGCTGCTATTAAATTAGTGGCATCACTATTTCTTATTTTTAGAATGTTTGGCTGTTTCCCCTGATGCTCAATAGGGCAACTAATTTACTAGCAAATTAATACTGCTTATCTTTTCTTCCCTGAGAGCTCAGCTGCCTCCTGCTTTCCCTGGGTAATGGCTACCCCCAGGGACACATCTGTGGCCTAGCCTGAAATGTGTCACCTTTAAAAGTGGGTCGAGGGCAGCTGAGTTTGGTGTTGTGAACATGGCACAAACACAGGGCCCAAATCAGGAGGTGCAAAGGCCAAAGGCTTTTGGCTTTGCAGTGAGATTGTTTCCTGAACAAAATTCACCCCCACACGTGAAGCAAGACCTTGTGAACCTCGATCTTGTGTTGGCACAGCAAAGTCCAAGGGGGCAGTTTGCAAAAAGGAGCCCTGCTCAGGGCATCCAGCAGCACGATGGGTGCCCTGTGGTGCTCCACATTTTGGGAAATTTGCCGGGTCCGTGTCACCCCCAGTGCTGAGAGTGGCAAGGTGCAGCTGAAAGCACCTTTGTGGAAGGATGATGCCATGGCCCGTGGTCCCTTACAGAAGCAGAGAATCATTAAGGTTGGAAAAGACCTCCAAGACCATTGATCAGATCCTGGTTCCTTTTCTTTCCACACACCAAAGACTCTGCTCTGTAATACCTTTCTCATCTGGGGTAAGGAATGAGCTCTTCACCCATGACAAGGAAAAAAAAAAAGATAGAAACATTGTAAAGCAGAAATCCTTCTTTTTCAGACTGATAGGGCTTCAGCCTGTGGGATTTGGTCAGAGAAAAGCAATGTTCCCTTGTGCTCCTCACTCACAAACCTCCCAGTCTGCCCGCCGCAATTGGAAACGTGGAATTGTTGAACATGAGAACAGGCAAGAACTACAAGTACCCATCATAAAGTCCAGGCTATCCACTTTACTGCACAGTAATCTGTTTTACTACTTGTGTTATAGTGACAGAATTGTTTTCTGCAACCTAGTTCAGATTAAGAAACTGGGGGATAAGACACATTAAGTTCTGTAATATATATTGCCAGAGCCTCAGCTGGTATAAAACAGCTTCCTGGGGGAATTAGGCAGAAAGTGAAGGGCAGAAACCGTCTCGGCTGATGATTTTCAGTTTTAGTCTGAAAAACTGGAACTCCTCTGGTGCTGCAAGCAAAGCCTCAGGTGGCCACAGTAAACCTGCACCCATGCTGTCAAAGTCAGCACAGCTTCTCCAGTGGAGATTTGGGTTAGTTCATGTATTTTCAGAAAACAAGGCTCATTTGCATTTATGAAATGCAAACATAAGCTCTGTTACACAGTAAGCAGCACAGCCCAAAAACAAGTCCTTATCCCAACGAGAACAGCAAGGAAACCAGGGGCTGTGTCCTGGGGATGTCTGCAAACAAAAGCTGTGGTCAGTGAAAATATCAGCCTCTGTGTGCCCTGCCAAGGCACCGGGCAGCCGTGATGCTCCGGAGGACGGAGGGAGCTGGGATGGGTCAGTCCTCGTGGGGGGTTTCCTTCCACGGCTCTGATGCCCACACCTGACTCCAGCACACACCCCACCGGCCCCTCCAGCCCCCAGGGCCACGTGCCTGATGCCTCACGCAGGAGATGCTCAGTGCCCCCCACTCTGTTCCCACAGGGCTGCAGACGGCACCACCTGCACCTCCACACAGGCTGTGGCCCTTCTGCCTCACCACTGACTTGGGAAAGGAAGGGAAGGAATGGACGTGCTGTGGCAAAAATTACCTGGTTTAGTAACTCTATTAGTTACTCAGGTGTATGTTGAAAGCTTGGCGCTGTTAGAATTTTTTTCTTCAGAAAGATTAGCAAAAATCCAGTGTTAAACTAATTTCTAGTTTTTCAGCAAAGTAAATCAAGCTTTGCATCCTAACAGCTCTAACAGGCATCACACAGGAGTAAGACTTGGGCAGCTCACAGGAACTGTTCTTTAATGAGAATTTCCAAATCACTGGAGTCATTCATAAGTTAAACCTGCTCTGGCACTAAATGCCCAGTCAATCAAATTAGACATGTTAAACACACTCTTGGGCACCTGTGTTTCATTTACTTCATGTTCCACCAACTCCCACCGTGGCCCCGTCTGCAGCCACTGACAGACTCAGCTCCTCAGCTGGGGTCACTGCAGAGAGAGGGAGGATCAAACAAGCATCCGTCTCATCCCAGAGCAGAGCAGAGGAGGGGAGCACTGGTAAGTGGATGTCACTCTGAGCAGCTGCAAGGCAAGTGGGAAGGTACAAAGGTACAATCGCCTGAAATTAAGTCTGTGCCCAGTTGTGTCATCCCCCGCATCACTGTGTAATAGCATTGGGGAGGGTACAGTTAAAGCTCCTGCAAAAGAGGCAGGAGATGCTCAGTTAAATGGGATAAAAGTCGACTGCAACATCCCAAGTACAGAGCACGTGGCACTGGCTTGAACACTTGGAGGGAGAGAGAAGAAGGTGTGTTGGAAGGTGAGCGGGTGGGAGGAGGCAGAGTTGATCAGGGCAGCATTCCGCCTGCGCCAGCAGCAGCTCCTTGGCCATGACCTGCACCCATCTACATCCCTGTGAGCAACCTGAGGTGCTGCCAGGTGCAGGGTTAATCTGCAGAGCGTGTTCCTCACTCGGTCTTGGTCAGGCACAAAGCATCTCTTCCATATGGGGGGAAGGGGATGACATTTTCCTATTGGAAGACAAAGCAGAGAGCTGCCAACAACCCACAGGGGCAGCCAGGGAGTCCCCAGCCCACAGGTAACTACTTTGGCCCATTTATTGCAGTGTCGTGGGACAGGCAATGGCACAAGCAGGGGATTTCCCTTTCTAAATCACTGCTTGGGTTCTGCTTTCCAAGTGCTCCTTTTGTGGGTTCTCATGTAGGAACTCAGCCTTTACAGAGCTGATCTCCATGGGACCAAGTCTGGGTTACAACAGAGTGGATTACAACAGATTGTGATTCAAGCCTCGCTTCCACCTTACAAACTTTTACAAAGCATCTTTATTTCCATTAGCAATGTGCTGTCCAAAAAGTACTACAGTGCATTATTAAGGGGAAAAATAATCCCTTTGTAAAAGCAAAGAATGTTTTCAGAATTTCTTTAATAGACAGGATAAATATTGATGAAGTTTCCTGCACTTGCAGAGTGTGGCTCCTGTCCACCTCCCACTGCAGATTTAATGAAGGGCAGCCCAGGTTTTTCATTGAGTCATGAAAGTGGTATCAAAATCATAAAAAAGAGCAAAGTTGTATGCACTGCTTTACAACTGATAAGGACGACTGACTCTGGCTATTTCATTGCCGTGATTATCAGCTGCCACCATTAACGAGCAGCTACTTCATTTATTACTCTACTCCATGCTCAGCTCTGGCTGAAACCCAGAGCCAGTTATTTCACACCAGCCTATTCTCAGGGCTTTTTCCCTGATGCCCATGGAAAGTTTTCATAGGTAATCTTCTGATTGCTGGGTAGAAGCCCCTTAGGCTCCACACAGGACTTGTTTGCCTAAACAAATATTTGGAAACAGAAGGTAAACTGTGGACGGTGCCCATGCACATGGACACTGTGGCTGCTCTCCCTCTACCCTGGCCCAGAGCAGAGGTTTCTGGCTTTTTCCTGCTTTTGCAACACACGGGGGCTGGTGCAGGATCACTCACCTGCACCGTACGTCGTGGCCAGCATGATGGAGGAGACCCATGCGATCTCGCTATAGGACGTGCCAAAGAAATCCTGGATTTCTTTGAAGAAGATGGCTAAGCCTTTGGGGAAGGCGTACGCGAAGCCGATGGAAATGAAGGCGCCGAAAACAACCACCCAGCCCCAGCCGCCATCCGGCGGGCCGGGGGCTCGCCCCGCCTCAGCGGGGGCCGGCATGGCCGGGTGGGCGAGCGGCCGCCCACGCTGCTCGGGGAGCCTGAAATGCAAAGTGCAGAGTTGCGGGGTCACTCCCGGGACGCTGCTTCTCCAGACCCCCAGTCCCGGGATGCTCCTCCCAGGCCCCAGGTCCGGGATGCTGCTCCCTTGGACCACTAGTCCCAGGATGCTGCTTCTCCAGACCTCAGACTTGGGGTGCTGCTCCCCAGACCCCCAATTCTGGGATGTCTCTCCCCCCAGCCCCAGGGGGTCGCGGGATGCCCACCCGAGCCGCCTACGTGGCCACTGACCGCAAGGAGCACCAGCTGCTGGCAGCTGTGCCGGGGGAGCGCACGGGGCAGAAATGCCACGTGGAAGTGAGAAAACCAGAAACAGCGGCTCTAACCCGGTGCTCCGTCCCCACTAGTGCCCGCCGAGCCCCCGGGACACGCGTGGGACGCGGGACCCCGCGGCGGGACCCACCTGCGGAGCGCGGCGCTGGCGCGGCTCTGACCCCGCGGGCCGGCCGGGCGGGACGGGGCGGGACCGGCCCGCC